>CM020032.1:32138868-33338868 GCA_009769605.1 Bucorvus abyssinicus | reverse complement strand
TGCAATTTAACAAATGCTTCGTCTCAATGAATCACCAGTAAAAGGAGGAAAAAAAATCCAACAAAACAAAATTTATTGCATGGCAACACTGAAGCGGTGGGAGTTTTATCTGACAGAGAAGAAATAAGGGAAGTAATATTAAACATGCTGTGCCTTAAATCAAAGCTGGGTTTTGATGTGGGGTTTGTCTGATTGTCTGATTATAAAGCTCTGGAAGATCTCGAGAAAAATCCCAACCTGAGAAAATCCCAACCTCAGCTGTAACTCTAAAAGATTTTTTTATTGAAAATAACTGCTAGGAGTCCTCATGCTTCCATAGAATCTGTCAAATACTGGCCATGGAAGCATACATCAGCATCACACGAAAAAACAAGACATGCAAAACTGGTCAGACGTTGGACCATATTGTTAAAGTGGTAATGGTTGTTGATTTGTAGGGAGAAGCAGGGAGAAACAGCACAGAAACTGCACCCCAAAATGACGTCATCTATCTCATGAGATCCTGGGACTGCAGTACCCAGAAAAATCTAACACGAGTATGTTTTTGGGCTGTGGCCCAGCTGAAAGAGACTTGCAACAGTACTGACGAGGCTCAACTCAACTGCTGTTTGATTCTTGCTGTGTACAGGGAAACTGAAGCTAACAAAGAAGATAATCTTTGCCTCCAACATTTACCCTTCCTCCTAAGCAAAGCTCTTGGCAGAACAGTAACATTTGTCTACCTCTCACATCACAAGGGATACCAAGACAGACCTCAGCCCAAACACACCTACAGCTCTTGACTCTGCTCTGAGGAAACAGTTTCTTAACTTTACTTCCCATCCCTATAGTTTCAAGAATGTCTTGTGAATTTTTGTTTTGTATGAAGGGAACAGCTAATTTCAAAAATGACCAGTAAAAAAAAAAACAAACCTAAAAAAAGTAAACTTTCCAATTTCCTGGCTCAAGATAAACAATAAATTATAATATTTACAATACATTACAACAAATGATAGACACACCTAAACAATTTCTAGAAGTCAGTCTCTAAGGACATTAATCCATTTAAATTGCCAAAGCCCACCTACAAAATTTTCACAGACTCTAATGGAATCTGTGAAAACTACATTTCATGTTGGCCTCTATTTACTGATCTCTTTTTAGATCAGTTTTATGTACCTAAAAACTCATAGTTCTACATATATACGCACAATATCAATCCACTAGTAGATTAACTTTTTAATGAATCTTACTTATATTAAAATGCTGATTAACTTAATCTGAAATGACTTGTGGGAAAACATCAGTCTGTATTTTTCAATAATAAAATGTGTTGGAAGTTTTGACTCTTTCTATAAGAATCCAAAACCAAATCAGGCTCGTGGGTGAAAATGAAAACAAATTCAAAGAAATTCAACAACTAACTCTAGTACTTTAAGAACATTATTAATAAAATTCCTATTTCTCTACATTCACGTATATTTAATTTAAATGAAACATTTCTAAATTATTGGCTAAAGTACTTCAAATAAGCTGAAACAATTTTGTACTCATTTCGAAAATCATCACCTCATTAAATAAACCCTGAAACCTTGATTTTCAATATAGTTTGTGATTTTTAAAAAAAAAAAAAACACCAACCCGAAAACTGGTAAAGGGTAGGAGTAACCTTCTAATGTATACAATATAAAATCTGATGTCAATTTACTAAAACAGCAGCTCCTAGAAGAAAAAGTATTTAATTTCTATATGATCGCACAATACCATCTAAGCAGTCCAAAAGCATGTAAAGAAGGTCACAGCTGCTGCTCCTCTGGGTGAAAAGATCAAAATAAAAAAGCCAGACAGGGAAGAAGACATAAACAAACATAAGGAATGGAATTCTTATTCAGAGAGAAGTGCCTCTTGGTCATTGCTCACTAATTTCACATGAATTCTTGTTGATTTCCTTCTTTGACAGTAACAAATGTTAGTTTTGAGACTCTCTGGCACATCTGCACAAGTCCACGATGATGGGTAAGGTAGCACCTCAGCCTCAGAGAGGGGAGGCAATGCAGAGACACTGCAACAGACCTCTGGGACAGCATTCTTCTGATGTCAGACAAGAAATTAAAATCTCAGTTTCGAAATTCAGTGACTCCCTCTTCATCCACTAAAGAAAGCACTGACAAACTGCTACATGACTATTGTCTTCATGGAAAGTCTGAGGAAGTAGGAGGAAAAAACTCAAACCTTTACAAGGCTAAAAACGTAAGGACTGGAAACACGGGGTTATAATTACTTCTTAGTGTGTTGCCCTTATTTATAGTAAGGATTTTCAAAGTTTTTAGAGAGATTTCAAGATTTTGAGAAAGGTAATTACATTTGCAGAGAAATTATAATAATTTAAAATTAGTAAAATGTATCTCCTGTCCAGAGAGAGAGGAGGGGGAAGGGAAGGAAAGCTGTAATATAGATCTAGAGAAGCTGTTCCCAGTTTAAAGCTGGTACCAGTAAGGTAGGCTGACATACAAGCGTGACCATCTGAACAGCAAAATAAGATACTGGCTTAGAGAAAGGAAGTTGAAAACGTACCTCTGCCTCACGAGATGGAAACCTATGGCCAGCAGCCAAGTAGAAGATCAGGTGGGTTGGTTTGTTAGATTGTATCATCGTTAGATGAAATGAGAATAGCAAAGTTCCTCATGGTTAGATAAGGTCTGAATCCACTAATAAAATTCATACCTTTTAATATAGCTGCTGTATTTACTTGCTGAGCTTCAAGCATATCTTTGTTTTCACTTGCATTTCCTCAACAAGAAATGGATCCCAAAGAGACTGAAAGAATGCCTACAAACAGCCTTTTTAGCAGTCTGGAATTCATGATAACACCTTTTTTTTTTTTTCCTAATTTGACCTGTTAACAGGTTAAAAATTTGACACTAAACCCAGAAACTTCCTTAATAACCTCTTCTGAATTTCTTATTAAATGTCGTATCAAACCAGCCAGAATAATTGAGATAAAGGCATTAAATATGGCAGTAAATATAATGCTCTGCTTTGTTTTATGTAATAATCCCTATTTGGCCCAAATGAAACAAAAGGAACTCTTTATGTTAATTTTTTGAACCATGGTGCATGTTTCAACAATTCCTTCAGTTCCTTTCAAGCCGTGTGCATGGGAGCTTTGCACGTTGGGACAGCTCAGGAGTAGCAGTGAAATTTACTTGAAGGTCACACAAAACTATTTATCTCTACAGTGTTTGAACCAGTTGAAAAATGCTGTGAGCAGATAGACTGTCTTCAGAAGCATTCATTATTGTTTCAGCTATGATTAAAGGGGAACGACTAGTATCTTGATAGAGGGATTATCGCATTTCCCTTGTACTCTTCTTTTTCAGAGCAGTAACATCTTGCAAGTCTTCAAAAAAAATCAAAACATATCCCATGTCTGCTGTAGCAAAATTCCTATATATAAATATCAAATGGATGTTTATTTACTTATTTGTGCATTAGAAAGTGATTCAACTTAGATGTATATATTGATTAAAGGGAGTAGTGTGGAGAAATAACACCTCAGTCACAGAAGAACATCACTGTCACCAGGCTGAGGTGAGGAACCTGAAGGCTGGTACCATACAAACCGGTACCAGTACACTTGGATACAGACAGACACTCACAGAAACTACCCACATAACTGTAATGTGGAGGGATATGCACGACTTAAACTGACCTTTAATTGTAGATCTAAGAAGGAGCTGAGAATGGTGAAAAATTACATCTTATATTCTCACACTACTTAGCTGAGATGAACCTTGCAAACAAGTCTTTTAACCAGTACCTGAGGGACTTTTCACAAGGTGGTGAGAATCTGATTATCTCAGCCTCTTTCCCCATGGAATACTAATCCTGAATAACCAGACACAAAAGTTCTCCTTTAGAATGTCAAATAAGTTATCTGCTTCAGTTTCAAGTTAATTAAGATGCAAACTGAAGACATCATGTTACAGCATACTCCCTAACCCTACACGAAGACATTCGACAGTATAAGGGAGAACTACTGTAACAGAACAACCCTTTTCATGCCAGTTCATTTAGACTAAACGGTATATACCTCTTGTGGTAACCAGAACCAAGCAGATTTTAATTCTGTGGTGTTTATACAGCTCTTGACTTAGGAAGGCAGTATCCATTTAACAGTCAGACTCATACTGTGTATTCTTCACCTGAAATAATTCCCTTTCTTGGGGAAGCAAAGACAAAGGGAGGCCAGTACGGACCGACGAATGCCAAAACCTGTGTCATTAAATAAAGGTAATGACAAAACTTAGAGGAAGCAGCAGAACTTTACAGTGAGTTCCCATTTATTTATTTTGTTTCAAACCCAGCAACTCCTGTAGATTGTCTTAAACCAAAACAACAGAGTATTTCCATTTTGGATTTTATCGATCTCCTAAAATCATCTCCCAAAGCACATGCAAGCCACGTCTAACACATACCCGCAAGTTCTGCAAGAGCTATTAATGCTTCAACTGAAAACTCATAAATGGAATCTTAGTATAAAATACGATAGATGAATCACCTTGAATACCAGGAGTAAAACTATCCAAACAGTGACTAAACCTACAATATTTACTTCTGACCCTTGTTCTAATCATGTAGCGTACAAATTAGAGACAAATAGAGATGGTCAGTAATTCCACAGGGAACAGAAATCAACAAATCATGCTCCCAAGTAATTATTACGTTGAATCATTAAACTCCTCACTAGGTTCCCAATCATGACCTCTGCAGATACCAAAAAGCTGTGCTGAAGGATGCTGCTGTTCTGACATACACATTCAGATCTGACTCACGGACAGGCCTGTTCACTAGCACTCCTGGGAATGTTTACAGAGTTTATCACTCCGTATAATGGGGAGGAAAACTCTCCATAATTTTTAAATTCTTTTTTGTTTGAGAATATGAGAAACTCCCTAATGATTTCATAAATGGTTTCATATGTGGTTTCTACCGTTCCTGAATGGCAACCATGGAAAGAATGGGAACTGAAACAAAGCAGATTGCTTTTCTGCTGCTGACTTTGGCATTAAACTATGGCAAGGAAAATAACCCACTACTGACACACGTGACACTTCCAGCCAGCCTCTGACAAGGATGTTGCATGCAGCGCCAAGCAAACTGTGCAGAAAGCAAAAGACAAATACTAACAAAGGGTGGTAGAGGCTGCAAACTTGTAAAGCACCAAAAGCATTTATTTTTTGAAATATATTCTAGGCACAATGGGATATACAGGATTTCATACATTTTTGCTGCAGGTGGCCTAAAGTAAAAAAATACCAGGTAAGTGGCAACATAAACGAAGAATACAAATGTACTAGATAAACAGTTTAAAATAAAAGGACATAAAATAGCCATCAAGTACTTCCAGTATCTGTGAAAAAGAACGGTAACAGAAGAAAGGTAACTGGCGTATCTATTAAATTATAAGAGGCCAATTTTGCCAGACTTAAAAGGCTCAGCAACTCCCTGCCTTAACCTTTTGGATGCAATTTCTTGTATTAGTTCATGATATGATATGGGATTGAATATTCAGAGAGAAAAAAATACCATCGGACAATCCTCTTCTGCTGTGAAATTCTGCAAATGAACCATATTCGTTATGTGCTACTTAACACGGCCATCAGATAAGACATTTGATTGTAAAAAAACCGTGCTACAAAAAGTAGGAATTCTCTCTTTCTTGGAGTCCCTGATCTAATTTTCATCAAATTACCTTAAGTGGAAGATCCAAGCTGGAGGTTTTTCAGTACTACCCTAATTCCCACCACATCAGTAATGGGCAAGGACAGAAGGCGGCTTCCACAGTTGGCACTAAAGGTAAAAGAACTGTCACAAGCAGATTTGGACTTCGTGCACAGACATGAATAACCAAAGTAGTAACAGGTACTGGAAATATTTTTTTAAATCTGGTGTTGAATAAAGCTTTGCTTTATCAAAATTAAGGAGCTTTGCAAAATCAAGTCTTGCAGTTCAACTGTTACAGAGCCTGACACATGCACTCATGTTCCTCGCCTGTCTCTGTGTGTACAAGAGGGTGGAATGTTAAACACTGGTCTTTACGTGAACGTGTGAATTATCAACTTTTTAAAAATGTTAATCTTTTGATCAGCAAGTGTCTGATACAGAATTCCAAATACTATGGTATTTATGTAAGGAGCAAATATATTCAAGGACATTTACAGTTTTCTTCTTGGAGATTCACTCATACAGTGGTGTTGATACAACTCCAAGACTTTTATCAGATATCTCTATTCTATTTACAGATATCTCTACTCTAACAGCATATTTCTACTTGACTTTAAATCACACAGGGAAGAACATTGAAATTGCTATGTCAGATAAGAGCACTGGATCTCTTCCAGCTTTCTGTTTCCGAGTGGCAAATACGAGGTATTTTAAAGGAAACTGCAAAGATCTTCATAGGAGACAGCTTTTTTTCTGTAACATGGCCATACAGTACCTTTTCTCCTCCTTTTTCTAACAGCCATTAGTTACTTCCCAACTTTGACATTGAAACATGAGACTTTTGTGTCGTTTAGTTTTTACTACCCTATATGAATTCTTCATGCATGCAAACAGCACATAGTTAAGATTAGGGTCCTTTTTTAGTCTTACATTGATAGAATAAAGTACATTCCTTTCCTAGGAGCTTACAGTCTTACAAAGGAACACAGGAAACTGCTCAACACACAGCAGCAGAAATCCCCACAAGAAGTATTTTGTTGTGTGAAGTATATTCATGCATGTCTATTTATGCTCTGGATTCCAATGCAGTCAATTTGTCCAAATGACAAATAAATGATGACACGAACATATGCTGTAAGACCAAATCAGCAAGCCACATGATTTGTCTAATGCACAGTCAGGAGATTGTTCTGTCACGTAGCCAAAACAAAAGAGGTACCTTGTAAGAACAAGTGGATGGAGATGCGCCTGCTTCCTGGGTGTCTGGAGGCAACGTGTTTGGTTTGGAAACTGAGATCACATTCCTAAGTCCTTACTATTTCCTCCCAATTCCTGTTACCATTTAGGGACACCGAAGTGAAGCTCTTGACTCACTCAGACTCAGCTCTCCTGCATGGGCTGACCAGAGTCTCTACTTGGTTATCAACTGGCAGCATTTCTTGCTTTCTAAACTGTCCTGTATGCAACTCAGCTCTCAGAGAGAAAGGTGGTTTTAAGCTTCTTACCTACTTAGGAGACACAGAATCCTGGATAGAAGGATTTAAAAATGCAAAAAGTACAACACGTCTATCCCACTATTGTTACAAGGAAGAGAAGAAAGGGTGAAAACTCCAATTCTTCTCTATGTCAGCTTCCTCTCTTCCTCCCTGTGCCTGCAGCACTCTTCAACATTTTGGTCAACCAGAAATTAATGTTTTGCAGATATTTATTGTTTTACTCTGTGACACAGGGGGCAAATGCCATGTATAATACCTGAGTTCCTTTGCATTGCTTTTGTCATTTGTTTGCTGTCCTGTCCACTGGATAAAAGACACCTAGTTTTAATAAAGAGTACAGTATGCTGTCACAGAAACCAAAATAAGTCCGCAGTAACCAAGGGGTTTGTTTTGAAATGAATTATATGGGAGTCTGTTGCACTTTTGTAAATCACTTAAATATGCTGGGGTTTGGTTGCATGTTTATTTTTTTAATTTAATCACATTTAAGACAATTTCTTGGGTAGATATGGCCTGAAAAGATGAGCTAAGTCACTTAAATCACATATGGTTTCTTCAGAGCTCTGTTTGCCAGCCACACCAATGGGAAAAGAATAACAAGGATGGCAAATAGAGAATGGAATAGTCAAAACATACCTGCAACAATTCACCTCTTGTATTTTTTTTTTTTTCCAAAACCAGTAAGTGCTAGTCTATCATTACTGGGCACGGATGAGTGACCTCTGTGACTAAGTAGGAGCAGATTACAGGCTGGTTAACTAACCAAGACCGTCAGTACAATTAAGTTTCTGAGCTTTCTCAGGGACACCAGCTACCAAAGCTGGAATGTCTAAAAACTGCTGCAGCTTACTTAACTGAAAAAGACTTGACTGAATTATTAAAAGCTACAGAAATCGGAAACTTTTGATGAAAAAGACAACAAACATTTTTTGCAGGAAAATGCCGGAAAACAGAATCAGGCTGAAGTCAGAGAAGGAAGTGACTAAGCATGCAACTGTAGCCATTTGGAATAAATAATTTTTATGCTAGTCACAGTGTGAATGATCACAATTATATGCTTCTTAATTTTGTTCATGTTTTTCTCTTCCGGTTGCAAATCTGCTCAACTGTCATGTTCAGTTTTCTCTTCAAAATATTCCTAATGCTGTATAGTACCACATCACTCTGTCTTTGCTTTTGAAATCGCCAGCTCAGGCCTCACCTGAGGCCAAGCATGAGTCCTAGCAGAGGTAAGCTACAATGCTTTCTTCTCCGTAGAGTTTTTCATGCATAAGCAAGTGAAAGGAGAAATAGGAAATTACTTTAGAATACTTCAACAGGACAAATGAAATCAAGCTCATTGGCACTCTTCAATTGCTTACACTGTTAGACCTGTTCACACTGAAAAGCACCAAGACTAGGAAGTGCAAGAATAACTGTGTTATCTACTAATGTAGGTCTGGTCTTAAGAAATGCTACATATATATCTTCCATTTCAACTAGCTGAAAAATGTTAGCCACCTGCCACAATTTTAATATGGAAAATTAAAGGTAATATTCAGCAGATTTTTAAAATCATTTTCAAAATAGTACTCTTGTAACATCAAAAAAAGTCCTACGGCGAACAGAAGTTGACAAGCTTATTACCAAGGACTTGAGATAATTTTGCATTTTAAAAAAAAGCCTAAATTTTCCTATATTTGACGACTAAGTTGTCCTTAAATGGAATTTTGCTATTCAATCATTCTAGCTTAAAAAATGCATCAAAATAAAAGCTACACATAGTAAGTAATAAAAATGACAACAGATATAGAATTGCTTGTGTTGGAAGACCAAAAAGGGATGGATGGCTTACCTGATGGAAGAGACATATGTTTGAAAGTAACTAGTGACAGAAAAAAGGAAGCAAGTAATTATTATGCTGATCAACTTACAGGATAATTAAATGTCACTATCCCTCTCTCATAAGTGGAGATAACTTGAGACCCAAAGAAAATTAGGGTAAAAGCTGAAGTTTGGAAAGCAAGTTATAAGAGTTTTAGTGGCTTTTGATATGATGTGGGCATCGTGGTTTTCCTGTAATGAAAGTTCTTGCCAGCCGCTTCCCTCCAGAATTCAAGGAGCCACAGCAGCCAACAGATATTCCCACACTGACCTGACAGAATACCTTAACTCTATAGCTTCAGCACATAGGGAGATACCAAGGCAGTTTCAGCTGGAGAGCAACTAGTTAAATGCATAATAGGGAACACTTCTGAAATTCCTAAGAACATGTGTGAGCTGCATTGTATATACACTCCATGCTGAGCAACTTCCAAAGATTTGATCCTCAGAGCATACATAGGGTAGGAGTTAAGAAGGAGAAGCTATAGACAAAGGCTTGAAGGCGGAAGGAACAGCTGAGGAGGAAAGGCAAGCCCTGAGGCTTCAACATTGAGACTGAAAAGGTCTAGGATTTGGTGGAAAATAAAACATTGCCCCAACGGCCATATTACTGACATTACCAACATCTCATTAGTCCTTAGTCAAATATTACCGTTCCTGCTCTTACCAATAAGACAGAACATGCTCAGAGCTCCCTCCTTTCACTCTGGCCAGAACTGGATGCTGTTGGGATTATTTTTCTTCACCCAACAAAGCGTCTTTCTGTCAGAAAACATTTATTTATATAAATCTTCTATTGAAACATACCCATTTAAAGGAAAACTTCATCAGAGGATGCCTCCAGTTTTCCATTACATTCTCCAAATAAGTATTTAGGTGCATGTATGTTCTCCACCAAGCCATGGTTAAATTGCTCACCATGCTAGCTCTAGGTAGGCTATCTGATAGAGCCATACTGAATGGCCCCATGGTTTTCTCCTTAGTCTTATCGAGAAACCGAAGACCTGCACTCCTCCCTTTCACTGCTTGTCAACTGTGACCATCATTAGCAAGTCATGTACTCTTTAATCAAGAGAACTTGGAGTAGCCCGTAATATCAAATAGAGCCTCAAGGGCCACACAGGTACATGTTCTGAAACCAGCTGCTCCCCATCCCCTCCGATTCTTCACATTGCAGCACAGAGCTGCTCCAGGGATATCACGTTGCTGGAACCAGACTGCAACTCTGCTTGAATTCAGTTACACAATGCCTCCAGCCTGATGTCCCAGCCATTATAGAGTTCTCCATGAACAAAACCTTTCTACAAGATCTTCATATTACTCTGGAACCCTAGGAAGCAAGTTCATTACCTTTGCTGTCTATCACAGTCTGCCATTGATGCATATCGAGAACTGCTACAGCAAGGTAGAAGTCAGATACTCCTAGGAGAACAAATCATACTTCGTAGGCAAGCATACTTCATGGTTTCTGAATACTTTAGACTACATAAACCCCTTACATGCTGCCTGGACAATAAGACAGTAGGCACTCCTCTTACAATGGCAACCTGGCCCATAAAAGAGTGGGAAGCATTCGGAACAAGCCGGGCTCTAACCTAATCTGACACCTTCACAGAGACTACGGGCAGAATCACAAGCAGAGGCCGCTAAAACTGCCTTTCATTTTTCACCTACACATCTCCAGGGCCCTTATGGCACATATCACTCATGGTCTGCAGGTTGAAACTAGGACTATGTGTAAGATGTAATTAATTTCTTTTCCTTCTTTCGCCTTCTGCTGTTTCTACTCATATTCCCCTTTCATCAAGATGCTGGAGGACAAGCCCAAATGATCAACACTAAATCCACCGAAACAGAAGCAGCACCTCTTCAATTTCAGAGAGTGGGTAAAATACTAGCTTTACTTCTCATGCAGTTGTGTCTCCAGAGGATGAGCCTAAAGCACAGGCTGCTTGCCTTCAAACAGCTTCAAAATCATAGGACAAAAAGCCAACCAGGGAACAGTCGAGTGTCCAACGCCTCATTAAGGATACAGGAGTTATGAAAGGATCCAGAAAATCTAGCCACTGGATGCGATGAACAAAGGTTGTAGGATTGCATGCAGCATTATCCACCCTGGGACAGCTTAGAGGCCCCTGTGACCTATCCACAATGCACAGATTTAAATAAAACTGTACAGCTTCAGTACAATGCAAAGCTTCATTATTCAACAGCGTGTACCCGTGCACGAGGGAAGCAATAGCCTGTGTGCCCTGTGAACCACAGCACTGAGGAGATCCTCTGGGTATACACGACTGACAGATGCGTCCCTGACGTCCTCTACAAGCAATTAGATGTTACGGAGGTTAGTGACTCCGAGAAAAGGGGGCATGGCTCCTATTCAGCTTCAGATGTTCCTTCAGCTTATCACAGAATTTGTAACACGGGATCCTTTCACCCTCAGAGAGGCCAAGGGAAGCCTTGCAAAGCTAATTGTTCCTAGCAGGAGAGCAAGGGGGTGTTTTCATTTATCCACCTCCTCCATCTACTACTCACCACCATGGTCCTTTAGGTCACTACTAACAAACTGCTGGGATAAGACCCTCCCTACTCTCAGTCCTCTTTCCCTGTCTCTTCAGAGCATTTCTGTTGCCTCAGTTTCCCCTGCCTGCACATTCCTTGAATCCAGCTTTCCTACCCTTCCTTGTCCTTATGTCTGCCTTTGGCAAATCTTGCATCCTGAGTTTCCCTCTGTCTTCCCACGCTCTGATATTTACCCCTCCTCCCCCAGCCAGTTCTAATCTGATCCTCATGGAACAGCAGGTTCATTTAATCACTGACTCAGAAATTGCAAACACATTTTATTAGACTTATCTGCTCTTAATGATACAGTGATAGCACACTACAGTACCATTTAGAACAAGCTACTATTGCTAACCCAGCTGAATCCTAGTTTCTTTATAGTGAAATAAAGTCAAGGCAAAGACATACATCGTCACTTCATAAACCCAAAAAGAACGCAGTGCAGCACTTGTTAGCTACAGTTCCCCAAAGGGACATGTGATTACAGACATAAAGGCACTCTTAGACCCAGGAGCTCTATCTGTGAACAGAAGAATGCTGTCTCCAGAAGCCTAAATTCTGAAGTTTGTGCATTAAGATCATAATGCACCGTGGCCAGAAAGGCTCATACTGCTTTTCTGAGTGGATTTATGGGAACAGAAACTGAAACTTTTTTAAAAATTCTTTTTTTGTTACAACATCATTAAACAAGAATTGCATTTTAAAGAGTAAGCATGAAATGTCCTGAGGGAGGAGCAAGTGACAAAACAGGGGAAGGCTTTTGACTGCTGATTTACATGGAATCCCACTAGCACCAGGTAACTGCTGGTTCCTTATGATTTGGGAAGTTTACATCTCTTCCCCTGCACCCCTCATCCCCATTCTACTGGAGCCTGATAATTCTGTCATCCCACCTGTTCAAATGTAGTTAGCAAACAGATGTACCTAGTCATGACAGGTGCCTTCGCACAACTCTGAATAAGATAAGATTTGCTGTTTCCCCTTTCCTCTGCAAAATGCTTCAATTCCAAACCATTTCTGTAAAGGAACAGGCTTTCACAGTGAATGTCATCTTCTGATTCACCCTTTGCTGTCCCGGCTGCAGTTCATGATAAGCTTTCCATAGGGAAATTGCAGCTAGGTACAGAGACCACAGCCAGAATGGATGGAAAAAGAAAATATACTGGAATACAACTACATAAGCAAAACCAAAATCAAACAAGAAATTAAATTAAAGCAAACTACTGCACTATCAGAGAGTAGTGGAATCCATCTAGAACAATTTCCAGGCAGAAAACCTATTGAAAGTTCAGTACCAAGAGAAAAAGCTGGGCCATTGCTACAATGGGATAGGGCATCATTTTCAAGCAACTTTGAATTTAATTTGCCTGTTGTGCTGATGAAGAAAACAATGTGTTCATCACAGGCTCTGCTCAATTGCTCTTCATCTCTTTGAATGTTAAAAGATATTTAGCAACACATTTGTCAATGCATTTTCTGATGTGTGCCATTTCCTCCCACCTAGAAGAAGCCCAGAAAACAAATGAGAGTGATCATGGAGGCACACAACTCAAACTGATAAGACTCCCAAGTTCTGTGGCATCTCAATTTATGTCTGAGGCTGAAATCCCAAAACACAGACTGCGTGTGAGAGTACACAAATAAATGAAATACTTCTCTGAAGAGTATCTGTCTTTGCCAATTTGCATAAAACGTTAAAAAATAGGCAGAAGGAATAACAGTGTTTCTGAGAACGAATATTCAGTCAGCATGAAGTCATTGAGTCTTCTGTTACTTGTAGCTTTTATCTCCTGTTCCTGACTGGGAACTGCTGCTCCAGGACAGGAGGCAGCACTGCCTCGTGACGGCACAGAGACGTGGACTTAAAATGCCCTGTGACTACAGCAACTATCCTGCAGAATGAATACACACCAGCTCAGGCAGAGTACAAGTAAATTCACCGAGCCTTCAAAAAACTCCTGGATTTTAGCCACTCAGGAGCTGCAGTATTAGTTCTAATAGAACTAGTTTATCCATAAGAGAAGTTAACCAGATTGGCCTCGCGTACATTTTTCCCATTACGAGTTAAATAGTAATGCAATGGGGTTGCACAGGTATATAAGGTGAAGTTGATACAAGGCAAAGATTAAACCACTTATACAAGGTGTCTTCTTATCTAAAATGCAGTTTTAACTTAATTCTCTATTTTTCATAGTTTATAATACGGCCAGACTGCTCTGAAATTTTGCAATAAATGTTTCATACTGGGAGCAGCTTTATTTCCACAATTTGAAAAGAACACATTCAGCTCTATGAAGATACAGAAATGTAATTTTAAAAAACTGTTTATCAGACACTGGCACTTTTCCTGCTTGTGTAATTCAAAAAGGATCTCAGTAAAGAAAATTGAATTTGGCAATCCATTAACATAGATTTGATGCTGTCTCTGTTCATCTCTTGATGTCTCACCCCTTTCAGAAAAATGAAAATAACTCATGGTAAAAGAGTGGCTGTTCCCTCTTACTTGTCCAGTATATTGGCAATTATTAAAACTCTGGAAAGTCTCTGCTGACTCATGGTGGCAGAGAAGTTACTTGTTAACTCCATAATGAAAATGGAGGAGAGAGAGAAGACAAAAGAGGAAAAGCCAGAGAACAGGCAAAGTTTGGGGAGAAGGCTCAGACTAAGCTGGAACACTAAGTAGCACCAGCTCTTCAGGAGAATGAATTTGAATGTTCTACGAAGCTTTACATATCTGAAGCTATTCTGTGTTTGAACCACTTGAAGATTCAGATCTAATTTCATGCCATCTACGTTTAGGAATCTAACCAAGTCATTTTGATAAAGAGTTTACTAGTCACGGGCATCCTCTACTGTCAACAGAGGAACAGTGGCAGTTCCAAGAGGCAAACTGGCTTATTAGAGATTTGAATTGTCTTCTGAAGCTGCCAGTCCTGCTCCATCAAGTACAGAGAGACCCCAAGGCAGTGATGGAAATCCTGTAACAGGCACACCAGGACTGGCATGTGACACTCCTGCCTGCAGAACAGCTCCCCAGACTATCACAGTTCCCAGTGCAGTCTGCAGTTTGTTGCTGGCTCCTCAACTCTGCAGATCAGATTTAAGAGCCAGAAACAAGCCATAGTAGAGAGTGAGAGATGGTGACAGTGACAGAGATTAACAGAGGAATTAACCCTTTCCTTCTCCACAAATCTGACCCAAAGGGGAGAATTTTCACAGGATGTGCCTTTCTGCAGGTATGTATTTCTGACTCCTGACATGAAAGATGTTCATAGCTGTTAGCCAGGGGTGACTGTGCTCCTGATTTAGGCACTGTAGATAGGTGTGTTAATACTAGTGGGATTACTCTAAGCCTGAAGTCATTCACAGGCTAAGTACTAGGCAAGGTTGGCATTTTAATGCACGGAAAATTTCAGGTTTCACCTCATTTTAAGTTCTATGCTCGCAGCAGTGAATAATAAGGGAAAAGTCAAAGCACATTATTCCAAGGGGTAAGGATTCTGCCTCAGAAAGGAAAAGCAGTTCTCAGAGCTGTCTGGTTGCATTTGAGGGACTGTAATCTGCACTCCTCTTTAAACAAGCAGCACACTTCTCTTCAGGCTCCAGCCTATTCTTGCATGACAAAGAGACGTGATTTGACACTTGCCCACCATCATCTCTGATCACGCATTTCTTGGTGAAGGAAGACTGCCAGGGTGGTGCATTTGCTGTAATACCATCTTACCTTTGCTCTGCCCACGTAAGAGGATGTGCCCCTTCTCTATGGCACACAGCAAAGAAGGGAAGAGCAAGGAAATTAAAAAATGCTCTTTATGTGATATATAAGGACTGCCCAGAGTCATGCATCTAAAAAACCTCTGCATGCTGTACCTTGGCATAAAATCCTGCCCATGTTGTAAGTTACAGTAAAAACAACTCACCTGATTAAGGTACCACACCACATGCTTAGTCCTCATACTGTAAGAGTTACGGAAGCCTGTGTTTGAAGTGTTAGTGTTGTGGGACAAAGTGACAGCACGTTGGGAAATAAATGAGCACAATACTCTCTTCGAACCTCCTGGCACAGTGCCTTTTAACAGAGCAGAAAAAAAGCAAAAAGGCAAAATGTCAGCTCTAAAACATTTTTCATGTTGTAAAATACAGTGTCCCCACTGAAACGCTTCATAATAAAAACAGGGGGCTGATATTCCACAAAAACATAACAAGTTATTGCAAAAAGGTCATGTGAACACATGTCTAATGCAGTCAAAAAAAAAAAAACCAACAACCCTTAGGACTGAAAATTTGTATCTATGTCCTACAAATGTCACGTTAGCCCTTCAGACAAAAGTCTCAGCAGAACATGCTGAGCTATTAAGTTCAAGGATGCAAAACAGCTTTCACAATAGAAAAAGAGACTAAGAGGATTTGGATATTTCAGCACACCTCACTAGTTTACATCGAAGCTGACCGTTCTGCTTCTATTAGTCACTCAGAACAATCACTCTTTTCCCAGCAGAGCTTACTCATTTGCAAGATAAAAGGAAGACATTTCTGCACATGCCCATAATATTCTTCACCACTGGGGGCAGCTTTACATAAGACTGCGTTCGCCCAAACCAAAGCAACAGTCGGACGGAGCTTTCAGAATGACAGTCTGCAGAAGTGAGCAGAGCTTGTTCGTTGTACCGGCTTATTCTACCTTCTGCGCTACAACGCAGCTTCCCAGCCGGATCGGGTGCTAAGTAAGGGAACTGCTGTGCTATGGAATACAGATGTGTGAATTCAGATAGCTAAACGGTGCTTGGAGGAATCTAACATGCTTTTCTATAACGAGAAATTTTAAAAGCCAGGTTCCTAACTATAAAGATGCAAAAACATAATATCCATGAAGATCCTATCACCTAGGAAGAATTTGACATTTTGCTGCGAATGCTGTGTTGGGATTGATTTATTCTTGGAGTGTTCTGCATGGCTGGCAAAGAATAATGTTCCAAAATCGGTCCATCTCCCAAGGGGTCCAATTTTTCTTCCTGGGTGTCAGCAAGCCCTGACTCACTACAGTGCAGCTGACAGGGGCTGCCATGCTTGTGGCACACTAAGCAAAAAACAAAAGACCTAAGGACGACCTTTGAACAACACAAAGGATGGGTATGTTTTTCATGTTATTATTTTAATGTATAGTTCATAGCCACTGCATAGTCTGTGCTTTAATTACCCCATAGACTTACCTTGATGTGCTTTGTTATTACAGTTAAATTGCTTAGGGATTACACCTTTTACCCAACTGTTTTTCAGTATTTATATAAAGGTATTCTTTAAAGAAAAAAAAAATCTGAGTAAAGAAAACAGTGTGAAAAGTAGTTGAGTGAAGCTAGGGATTTTTAAATGATTGTTGAAATAAAAGATTTTAGCATGATTGAAAGAAATGACTGATGTGTGGGGGGATAACTTTTCTAAGTTGTTTTTATTTCCAGGTTTCAATGTAATTAGGCTACTGAGCGGATCAGCTGTAGCTCTGGTAATAGCCCCTACTGTATTACTGACAATGCTTGCTTCTGCTGAACGAGGATGCCCTAAGGGCTGTAGGTGTGAAGGCAAAATGGTATATTGTGAATCTCAGAAATTGCAGGAGATTCCCTCAAGTATATCTGCTGGTTGTTTAGGTTTGTCCCTTCGATATAACAGCCTCCAAAAACTAAAATACAATCAATTTAAAGGTCTTAATCAACTCACCTGGCTCTATTTAGACCATAACCACATCAGCAATATTGACGAAAATGCTTTCAGTGGAATACGCAGACTAAAAGAGTTGATCTTGAGTTCCAACAGAATCTCCTATTTTCTTAATAATACCTTCAGACCTGTGACAAATCTCCGGAATTTGGATCTGTCATACAATCAGCTGCAGTCTCTGGGATCTGAACAGTTCAGGGGCTTAAGGAAGCTGCTGAGTTTACATTTGCGGTCCAATTCCCTAAGAACCATCCCTGTTCGAATATTTCAAGATTGTAGGAACCTTGAACTGTTGGACCTGGGTTATAATCGCATTCGAAGTTTAGCAAGGAATGTCTTTGCAGGCATGATCAGACTGAAAGAGCTTCATCTGGAGCACAATCAATTTTCTAAGCTCAACCTGGCACTTTTTCCAAGGCTAGTCAGTCTTCAAAACCTTTATTTACAGTGGAATAAAATCAGTGTGATAGGACAAACTATGTCCTGGACCTGGAGCTCATTACAAAGACTTGATTTATCTGGCAATGAAATAGAAGCTTTCAGCGGACCTAGTGTTTTTCAGTGCGTGCCCAATTTACAGCGCCTCAACCTGGATTCAAACAAGCTCACATTTATTGGTCAAGAAATTTTGGATTCTTGGATATCCCTCAATGACATCAGCCTTGCCGGGAATATATGGGAATGCAGCAGAAACATTTGCTCTCTGGTAAACTGGCTTAAAAGTTTTAAAGGGCTGAGGGAAAATACAATTATTTGTGCCAGCCCCAAAGAGCTGCAAGGGGTGAATGTTATTGATGCAGTGAAAAACTACAGCATCTGTGGCAAAAGTACCACGGAAAGGTTTGAATTAGCACGAGCTCTCCCAAAGCCAACATTTAAACCAAAACTCACCAGGCCTAAACACGACAGCAAGCCCCCTCTGCCCCCAACTATTGGAGCCACCGAATCGAGCTCTGAACCTGAACACGACACGGAACACATCTCCTTCCACAAAATCATAGCAGGCAGCGTGGCCCTTTTCTTGTCTGTGCTTGTGATCCTGCTGGTAATCTATGTGTCATGGAAGCGTTACCCAGCCAGCATGAAGCAGCTGCAGCAGCGCTCTCTCATGAGAAGGCACAGGAAAAAGAAAAGACAGTCACTGAAGCAAATGACTCCAAGCACACAGGAATTTTATGTAGATTACAAACCTACCAACACTGAAACCAGTGAGATGCTGCTGAACGGAACAGGACCCTGCACGTATAACAAATCAGGCTCCAGGGAATGCGAGGTATGAACCATTGTGATAAAAGAGCTTTTAAAAGCTGGGAAATAGTGGTGCTTTATTGAACTCTAGGGACTATAAAGGGAACGTTTTTCTCACTTTTCTGGCACAGCTCTTCCATGTCTCTTTTTTGTACATTCATAATACTGGTCATTTTACTCTCATACATAATCAACTCATTGAAATTTAAATACCGCAATCAATGTGAAGCCTGAGCTCTGGTTTAATACAATACCTATTGTACAAACCCTCTACTGATTTATTAAAGTCTCTTGTTTTAAATAGAAAACTTCTTTCATAAGTAATCCACTGCACCTGCAGCAACTGTGCCTCTGTTTAGGGAGAAAAATAACAACAATGGGGGGGGGGTGTAATCAAACTCAGCTCCCCAACCCCCCATTCCCCCCCAACCTAACCCCAGCCCTTGCTCTGAAACTCACTTTTTGCACCAAGAACAAACTAAAGATCCAGGTATTGTAGCATCATATAAATTCTGAGTTGTCTGAGGAGAGAGATGGTGCAGGAACAGCTCTGAAATAATGCCTGATTTCTGCCCAACACAAGATATAATAAAAAGCCAGTGGGGAGTTAAAGCACTGTGTTGGGACATGAGGTATCACACCAAAAGCAAAGCAGAGGGACACCTAGGCTTAACAAAAAATTTAAAAATAAAAAGGTGCAATGGGATTTATTGGACTGCATTATAATATAGTGTTTCTAGGGCTGATAACTCTCAATGGAAACCTGTTTATGTGACTTCATACAAAAGGTGCCAGTGTTTATCCCTTACATCCAGTTGCCTTTCAGAAAGTAGTCAAAAGGCATTCATTAAATGAGGAGCAGAAATTCCTTATTGATGCAATTAGAGGAACTCAAATGTGCAGCAGCAAAAGCAAGACCACTTCCTGCACACATTTGTTTCAGCTCTCATTAGAAATTCTCTTTTCAAGACTGTCAAAGACATTAATGTAGCTGAGGAAACCATTAAATCTGTCATTTTCTTCTATTTCTTTTTATGTGCTGGGCTGGGCTTTTAGGGTTTTGTGATGTGTTTTGCACGCTGTCCCCCTAATAACTAAATAAAGCTCAATTACTTACAAAGCCAAACAGTGTACATTTAGAAATACTACAACTGCAAAAAGCTTTCAGAGAAAATTGGTTACTCAGTGATCTGAGAAGAGTGCATCCAAAAATCCTTAAAGAAATTAGTGACAAATTGTTTTTCTCTCTTAGCAAAACCCTAATGACATTACAAGAATTCAGAGAGATTCATTTTTAATGTGTAGTCATTCATCAGGGGTTCTGGACAAAATGCAGATTTGTAACCTGGCTACTCCCTGCCCTCCCTTTCCCAAAGTCATGTATTTCTCTTGGCTGCAGAAGAATATAACATCCCCCACGTTTCGAAATAAATCACACCTCCTGTTTTGATTATCAGGAAGGGGTGGGCAGGTGGTTCATTCTTGAAATGATACAGCAGCACCTGTGTAGAAGCAAGTCAGTGATTTAATTATCTCTATTTTGTAACTTGATTTGGCTTAGTAAACTGCATGTCTTTAATCACATGGGGGGATATTTCTACAAAGCAGTTCCACTGCAGCAGATCAGAAAAAGCAAAACCTTTGCAGAATGTTCTCCTGAGTTTTTACTGGAAAAAACCTAATCACAGCCAATCACCTTGAAATATGCTAAATACAATGAAATCAAATCTAGAAAGCACCTCTTAAAAAGAGCTGATACACTTGCAGGGGGTTTGGTTTGGTTGGTTTTTTTCATATAATGAAACTATTCTCATTTTCACAAGGACTGTAGTGAAGAGGTATCTGGGAGCAGAGGCTTGAGACTATACCGAACCCCGCAACACTCAGCCTCTGCTTTACTGAGTACAGAGAGGATCCCCACAATTAATAGTGCAAGTGTTTGAGACGCTTTAGCGACACTGAGCAGACAGATTCCTAACCTAAGTCGTGCATTCAAAGTTGCTATTAAAAAGCCAATATACACTGAATTATCTTAGCTACTATGGGATTTGGTTTTCTACCAGAGGTCTTGGTTATCTCTGTACTGAAGGATAAGAGTTTGCTGTAAACTTTATGTTAAGAACCATCTCTGTACTTCTACAGGCTTTAATGTCTGCAGTGATGACTAATACTGGGCACAGCCAAAACAAGAAAGATTTGGCCCAAAACATCCACACATTCATACATATTTATATACATACACACATGTATGCACATGTGTATGTACATGTGTGTATGTACACACATACATATAAATATATATAAAAATAAAAGAAATTTTTGCTATTTTAGTTTCGGGAATGCCAATTGCAATCAGAATAATTTCATTCTATTAATTTAGGATTTTTGCTATTTGAAAATACTCAATACATCTTCTAAAACTACTTAATGGACTGTGATTGTGAATGAGTTGTATGTAACTGATTTTGACTTTATATGCTTCCTTTTATGTTCTTTAATGCCTTGTTCTAAGGATAACATTATCAGAATGAACCAATCCATAAAATTCTGTGAAATTATCACTAGCTCCCTTCGAAAAATATTTCATTATAGGACTGAAAAAGAAAAAAAGGCCAGTATGTCATTAACTGTGGATGGATAACAAAAATAATAACAAAAATCCAGCATGTCTACTTTCAGGCACAGACATGCTCAGATCAACTAATTAATTTATGGCCAAAAAACCAGGATACACTTTTCATGAATTTCCAAACACAGATGAATGTGTAATTGCTGCCGCAGTCATTGATAATGAAACCACTGTCTGATGACACAAAGAAGACGCCCAGTGTAACTCTTTGAACCTTCTTGTACAGCCCGAGGCCTGCAAGCCGAGTTCTTAAACCCCACTCTAGTGGCTATGGCTTAGAAAACATTTTAAACCAGCCTCAGAGCATATTAAAACCCCGTGCTTGCACCCGTGCAAAGACTACCTGAACTAAGCTAAACTTAGTCTCACCACTGTCACATTACAGAAGTGACTTGTCTGGGGTGGCTGGGCTGCCAGCGTCACAAATTCTAATAACCTTGTAGGAAACGATTTGGTCTTAGCTGAGCTGCTTTCAGTCCCTGTGAAAGGCTGTCCCTGTCCTGAATACAAATGAAATGTCAAAGCCTCAAAGATTCCAGAGAATTCCTTTGCTTCTCTCCAGTTTGGGCAGCAGGTATCTAAAATTCTGATCCCACTTTGTGTTGGGTTTTGGATATTTTGGTGCCAAACTCTCACAAAACTGTTAAAACCTTACTGGGGTGATAAGGAGGAATCCTCAGAGGATGCGCACCAGCTACGATGGCTCTTACAAACCTCCAAGCCTTCAGACAAGCGTTTTAGGCACCAGCTTGAGGAAGGAGATGCGATTGAGTAGCCCTTAATGGATCCGATACTACCTACTTAATTCCCAGTCTAGGAGAGCAGCAATGCATTTTGAAGGTGTCTAGGGTTTGTTTGTGGGTTTGGGGTTTGTTTTTTTTTTTTTAAACCAACTTCTATTCCTTTTCCCGAGTCATACATGGTGTTCTGGGTCTTCCAGTGGAAGACTGGGGCTTTTCAAGCAACAAAGTGCAGTACTCTTTCATGCCCATTTTCATTGGTTTTGCAGTTACATTTATTTCAACAATGTTGAGACAAATGTTAGGTGGAATCACCAAACACGATTAGTTGTTTTTATTGTAGCACACCAAAAATCTTAAAAGAAGTCAGGACTTCCTCTGCTAGACACTGTACAAACACCTTCCAGCAATCTCTCACATTAAATGTTTACAAGGGATCTTGAGAAGACAAGACAGAAGATGTCAAATAGACATGACAGATTTGAGGTAATTTGCTCAAGCTCACACACCAGTGGAGTACTGGGAAAACAGTCCAATCAGCTCACACCAAGTCATCCTTCTAGCCAGTGGTCTCTCAACTACACATCCTCGCTAAACAACCTAGCTCCTGGAATATTCAAGTGATATTTCAGAATAATAAACCAAACAGAATGCACATCTTTGGAAAAAGAAAATAACTTATGTAACTAAGTAAATTCAAGAAGACTGGTAATGTTCATTCCCTGTGCTGAGATTACCTCCAGCAACTGCAGACTAGGAGAATAATAATGAGAACAAGTGGCTTGAGTATAATGAATGCAAGTTTCTCTACTGGCTGTTTGGGTTTTTTTTTTTTAGTATTATGAAATAGTGAACCTTGATATAAAATTCAATTGCAAAATGCACATAGATATACAATATTCCTGTAAATACAGTTAGAAATTTTCAGTTTGCTGCAAGCTAATGGTCTTTGCTGTGAGCCACTCAACTCTAGATAAATATTCGCTCAGCTGAATTTCTGTGGAACACTAGTGACATCCAGCGGGTAGTTGGCTCAATCACAGGTACCTGTTGTCTGTCTCTATTCACACACAGATGGGTTTGCCTTTTCACGGTGCTTTCTTCAGTATCACATGGTAGCAGCATAAAATCCCTTCAGCATACTAAGTATTCAACTGTATCTGTGTACAGGAGTCATAACCTGAATGTAGTGAATAAGTGGAGAAAATAAGAGTAGATGAATGCTAGCACGAAATGGTCTATCCAGTGTGTAAGTCACTGCTGTCAGCGGAAGGCAAGAAGCGTATAATAAGTAAAGCAAGGACAGGAGCTGTAACAAATCTGTGGCCACCGATTTAGAGCTTACTACTTATAAAACACCACTAAGCAACTTTAAGATATTATAAAATGAGCTCAGACTTCAAACAACTCATTCAAATTCCTAACAGCAGAAGGTCTTAAAAAAAAAATAATTCTGTTTATTTTTGCAATAATGAGAGAAAGATACTGTTAGACATTGAAAGGAAGGGCACTCACCACCTGGGAACAAGTTAAAGTAACAGCTTCATCTTGAAAACACACTATGTACAAAAGAGACAGGAAGCAAATGATGAAAGATCAAATGCACAAGGGATAACAAAGCCAAACAATGGGAAACTCGCCAGTGACACGAATGAAGATGCAGCGTATTTGCTTGGGCAAAGGCTGCCTGCAGCAACCATTGGTATGTTTTGCAGCAACTTCTATAGGCTTCAGGGTAACTCTATGCCAATGATACTGGCAGTAATTTTAAACCACAGTGAATGACATAAGCCAATGAAATCAGGATTATAGCTTTCTCGATAACAGACAGATTTCATTTCCTTTAAAAAGATGCACAAGAACTCAGTTCACTCCACATTGAATGAAATAGAGTTGTTTTTCTAACTTTTTAATGTACTTAGGTGCATTTGGAGGTCCATCAGTCCATGATACGTAGCCTTAATTTTTATTTCTAGTTAGGCTTTCTAGAATGGGTGTTATCACAGTGGTGCGGTTTAGGATTTTGAAGTGATTCTCAGGGTTATAGCCAAACAAATAGTTTGGCATAATAATGGATGGCACACAGCAGGGCACAAAACTAGTAAAAAGTGACCAAGTTCATCACCTATGAATAGATCATCAAGGAGGTCATAAAGTGATAAATAGGATTTTATTCAAGACACTCTGGGATGTCTAGCTGTGAGGTGATGGCCAACATTTCACCCTCCAGAAAAATCTCATTTAGAATGAACACAAACATAATAAAAGCAATAATGAAGAAAGATTTGCAAGTAGTAGGCAGTGCCAACCCATCATAAAAACCACATTTCCCTACAATTCTTGTCTTGCTCATATCATTAGACTATCATGACCACAGAATAAGCATTCTAATGTAAGAATGAGCATTTTTACTGAGAAGGGACAAAAGGGCAGTTAATCCCCATCGACTTTTTCTTTCTAAACAGCTTAATGAAACTTACTGTTATTACAGGATATATTTTACAGTCATGTGAAAACTCACAAGTTTAAGATTCTTCATTACTGAAATCAACCACACTCACTAAAGAAAATATTTCATTCTTTACTTACAGTTTCTTACCATTTCTCACAAACTCCTTCACTTGCCAAGAAAAGCGTGAATGACTGGAGATGTAATCTTGAAAAAGAGTTCTCCAAAAAGCCCTCATATGTGTCACCTCAACCACTAAAACCATTCCATTCCTGTGCGACTAATACATTGACCATGTGTCACAGCTTACACTCTCGACTGAATGTTAAATTTCTATTACTTTGACACCAGCAATAGCATTGAGATCATGTAGGACTTCATAATTACAGTTCGACCTTGCAAATTCTCAAAGTGTTTTGTGGCAGCCAGACTCTTATTAATCATAAGGACATCTGAAAATAAAACATCCTAATTACTCATCTACTTACAGTCCAAATAAGGACATAAATGCATTACAAGGTTTATTGCTTCTCTACACCTTTGAGAAAATCATCTGCCCAGTTCTGTGTGCAAATCCTTTTCTTCTTCAAACTAACAAATCATTGGGCTAGGTAGGTCTCTCAGGAACCTAATTGCTTAATGCTGAAAGAAAAAAACCTAAATACATTGATACTGGCAGTACCCGGCAGTAGCCTGCAGAAGCTGTCATAATGAACTCAACCTTTATTAGTTATTCTCACTTGAAATCCAGCAGTACCTCCTATACTTGTCCTGTATTATACCTGCACTATATCCCATAGTGTGATATACTAACTATACGAACATTTTGCATTTTTATGGGCACTTCTGTTGGCGTGCATAATTATACCGAGAGATGGAAAACGGGAAAGATTCAGGAAAAGGACTGCCTATCACTTACAGTGCTAGTAAAAAGTTAGGGAGGATCGCTCAGCTTTTCCAGAAGCTAAACAACTGGTTTTAAAGAGAGAAAAATCACATTCTAAAGCAAAACTGGAATGTTAAATAAATGTGCATTTCTTAAAAGTATTTTAAGCAACTATTTTTTTAAAATTGCTACTGTCTGGCTCTGAGCATCTTTAAACATCAAAAAAACCCTTGTCTTTTATTTCACACCTAACTTCATGAGAGGGATAAAATACCTTCTTATGATGTAAGACAACTTCTGAAGCTGGGGGACAGAGCTGGTATGGGAATAACCAAAATAGATTTCATTTTACTATTTTGTTGTTTCTTGTATGATTATTTTCAACATCGGTAGGAAGGATATGATGCTGCCAACTGGGAACATGAACATTACTCTAGCTGAGTACATTCTGCTGGCATTTACTTTGAGCTTCATGACAAATCACAGTTTGTGTTGTTGGGTCTCGTATGGGCCCTTTATGGGCAGGAATAACTTATGGAATGTTTGAATCCCAGTTCTTTAACTAGTGCCTATACTAATTGGTGCTGTAAAATTCATTGTAGTTCTTATTTTAAATCAGGCACTTACATTTCCCACTTCCTTAAAAGCTGCAAAACTCACAAATCATCTTCAAAATACTGTAATGAGATTATCATCCCCTTCCTGGTTCAGCTGTAACTCAGGGGATAAAACATGCACAAAACGTTCAAAGGTACAAAACAAGATCTCCAATGGAATCTGGGCATCCTAATTGCCTTTTTAAGTCTTCCCTTCATTGCCCTCAAAATTAAAATAGCTGTAGATGAAGGAAATGTGAGGACTGAACATGTGTTTTGCTAGTTAGATAATAAGCAATAATAATACATTAGTCATACAATCTCTGAGCCACTGAAAATACAGCCATCATAAATGGATTCCTAGTCTAAAAAATTACCTTCCCAGAGACTTTCACAGGAAAGGAAGCAGTTGTACCTCAATGACATGCAGATGGTGGTAGCTGCATCTTACTAACATGGGGTAGGATGCATATTGGAAAGGGGTATATACTTGCAAATTCCCTCCTCACCTACCACAGAAAGGACTGCCACTAATTCCTGGCACACAGCTAAAATTAACTGACCTTAGAAAAACAAGTACTTATGGTCCAATTTGAAAAATAGCTACAGATTTTGGAGTCTTTGTTTTTTTAACCAGATGAGTTAATTCCTCACATTCCTCGCTAACAACAATCACAGTAATCTTCTAGAAAAATATTCAGTCAAAGTTTGAGAAAAGGATCGTTTTCTCCTCTTTGAAAAAGAGTGATGTCAAATAATCATTCCAGCACATCAGAGTTTTGTTAGCAGTGCACTATTACTTGTAACATAACACTTCCATATGGCAGTATGAGCCTTCCATCCATCTGTAAAAGGAGTCGTATCCTCAGGACAGTGCAGGCTTCATCCTGCAGTGCTCCACACCAGCCAGCCTCTCCTGAATCACACTGCGCGATCCAGAACACGTACCCATTGCAGATAATAGCGATTTCTAGTTCAAAAAGGAACTCCATGTGCTATTACACCTGCGACTCACAGTGTCACGTACTTACTATGCACCTGCCAACAAAGGATCCCAACAGACATGGATGGAAACCCTTCAGGAGGGACTTTTCCTATGGCTAATTGTACCTCTCACAAGCAGTCTGTACTTTGGGGAGTAAATGCTTAGTTTTCCCTACTTTCATTTACCCTTAACGACAGTTTCCAGACTACATGACTGATACAAAATGTGGGCCTGCAGCAAGAACTAGTGGTATTGTTAGATGAGCTCAGAAGCTCCAATTACTAGTCAGTAACTTGTCCTTCATTAAAGAACAGCTTTACTTCAAACATACATGATGCTGGAGAGCATATTTCTTTTCATCCATAGCGACACTGGCAACTAAAATAGGTTTTCATTTTTCTTAGCAAATAAGTCACTATCACAGAGAATATGGGAGGGGGGAATTTCTAACATTCTAAATCAGAATCCTGTATATTGAACCTTCCACATTTTGCCTAAGTGGCTTCCTATTTTTAACACACATATATAAAAAATAAATTATTTGTCACAGGGGAAGCAATAAACTTTGTGAGGCAGTCTGCAGATAATTGCCAGTAACCACATATTTTTCGCTGAGAGTTTTCACTTACATCCAGTGTTTATTTTACAGCTTAAGGAAGTCTACAGTACTCAGCTATGGCATCTCAACATTCTCTTACTTTTTATTAATTTTTGCACGTGACTTTTTTTTAGGACAAATCTTGAAAGTTACATCATAGAGGAAAAAGTGACCAAGAGTGGTACGCAGTTGCCCTTAGTTTGCATGTACTGAAGTCCAGCAATATTTATGGAGGTTTGTTCTCATGAAAGCTGAATAAGGCACAGTAACTTCAACAGTTATACACAATTTTTGTTATCCAAGGGATACAGGTTTGTCTGTAGCCTTCACATATAATGTCAAGTTCTGATGTATAAGGGGTGTCTTGCGGCAGCATAAAATCATTTGAATTTAAAACATCATCGATTGCATTCTCAAATCTGAAAGCATGCTGTATTTGGCCTGTAACAGTACCATAAATTAAAAACACCTGTATCAGTAATAATAAAATGCATTTTTCCAATGCCACAGAACTACTGATACGTATGGTTTGGCTCCATGTATAAATTGACATAGCAAATTCTAAATTTAACAAAGCCAATTTCTTTTAAAGCCTCATCACACTAATTACATCCATCAAGTGTGTAAAATACATTTTGTCAGCTAAGAACAGAGGACTTCAATTAAATGTAAATCCTTATTCAGCACTCTGAGCTGTTAATGGCTCCAACTCATTAATGAGATGATGAAAAGAAAATGCTCCTACACATAGACTCTGCAGTAAGAATTTATTACAAGGACTCATTACTTCCACCTAGTTCATATACTTGAGAAAGTGTCCTGTATTTATGTCAATGTTCCAGTATCAACAAAGACACCAAAATGATCTTGTTGGTTCGTGAATGTGTTCATTATACATATTTGGAGCTTGGCAGTCATTTCCAAGAGAAATGACCTTCCTCCCTAACATAGAGGGCTCCCAGAACAGCCAGTGGAACACTCTAACCAGCTGTGATCTGTTGTTTATTCAACATTTCAGACACCTTCTGTGCAGAGCTTGCTATAGCTATTTGCTAACTTTGTCCCAGCAGCTCATTTGAAAAAGTATTCCATATTCCCAAACCTTTCCTCAGCCACCCAGCAGCACGGCTATCCAAAACTGACAACAAAGTTCACCTGGCAGGTACCAAAATCCCACCTCAGAATCAAACTAGAGGAGTATGTCTTTCAAGCTGTATGGGCGATAAGGCCTTAAGTAGAGGAGAGGAGACTGTCAGAATGGTAGTTTGGGCTAACTGTCCAGCATTTCAATTTTTCACATAAGTAATGTGAACGTTAATGGCAAACTGCAGAGCATGGCCAGGCTTACCAATTTTTATAATCATTTTGGATAGATTCTCTATTCAAATTAGTTCAGAAGAGCAGTAGAAAAACGTTTACAGAGCTATGGGTGAACTACAGTGGGATGGAAGGAGACATGACAGTCGCAAGAACATATCCCCGTTTTCCAAAAACATGCAAATTTCTTTTCAATTTAGCAACATTGAGATCTATGAATTTTCATCCCTGTTGTAAATCGCAGGATTTTCTGTATGTGGTTAAAACTTTAAGGAAGGTTACTAAGGGGATTTCCCAATTGCAGGACTCCCGTACATCAGGCGTAATTCTCATAGAAAGGAAACATATTGTTTTGATTTCTTTCTCAGTTTTCTCTCTCCCACTCCACTCCCTTTCTTCCCTGCAGTCTGGGTCCTCTTATCCTTTGTTTATTGGTTTCCCAGAAGTAAAAAGAGAATCCAAAGGCTACATATAAGTGTACCAGATGCCCTGGAATTTCTACCAAGTCTACCAAGTTCTGCTCCTGCAAAGCCTTGTTTACAAACAAACAGCTCCAACAGCAAGGAAGCTTTCAGAAATGATGAAACGTTAAGAGACATTTTCACAATAGTTTTAAATTACTTCCCTCAGTAGAGAAGACTCATTGATCAAATAACAAGTAAAATGAGACACAGTGAAATGATTCATGCTCAAATACTAAGAAAAAAAAAAATAAAGCCGTTTTGAATGTTTGTACCTTATGCAGGAATACCATCCTATCAAATCTGAGTGAAAATTAACATAATGTTCAAAAATTGTTATGCATGAGAAAAGAAAAAAGTTATCTCAAATTACGGGCCTTGCTGTAACAGTATGCTGATTAGTTACAAAGAATTGTATTTTTTGTACCAATGCTTTACTGGGGCACTATATGGATATGACAGGACATGTTCCTACACTACAAAAAAACGAAGCAGATTTGCCTAAGGTTAATTCCACACTAGCTTAATTATTAATTAATCTCTCCAAAACGCATTTTTCAAAATGTACTCAAAACGGCCTTTGCAAATACAAGTCCTCTCTCTACCGAGAGGGTGGTTTTCAAGGCAGCCAGCTACACTGCAGTATATAGGCAGCATTTCTTCAGCTGATCTGGTTAATTAAAATGCATGGTTATAACAGGCTCTCTCAGAGCTGCAGCTGAATAACCCATGATCCCTTTTTTCTCAGTGCCACAGAACACTTTGCATCTATTTAATAGGGCTGTTTCTGGATTTAAACAAAGATTTCTGATCTACGCTCTGGAAGAAGTCTTTCCCTTTTTAAAAGGTTTCAAATAAAACACTCATTTTCATAGAGATCCATTCTGCATCTGTAGCCTGTGCCCCTTACCTGCACCTTCATTCAATTTAATGCTTGTTTTATACAATTTAATACTTCCTCTTCACTTCTCTACACCCCCGACACAAAGGAAAAACGAACACCACTATCGCATGTCCTTTCTGGCATAAATCTGTAAGTCTAATTGTGTTGAATGAATTCAGGAGAACGTACTAACAGCTTTGAAGGGGGAGGGTAGCTGGAAGAACAGCAAAAGCTGACAGAAAACCTGTGCCAGGCGGTAGATGGAGCAGGACTGAAAGTGGAAATGCACCTGCTATGTAGCATTCGCTAACACACAGCGGTGGTGCTGCATGCTAATGCGAGTGACAGGAAGAAGAAGGGGATTTGCAAAGGAATATTAGCTTTGAAGATGTATAGGCGTTAAACTATTTGGAAAAAAGCCTAGAATAAAGGAATGCCTCAAAGTTAACCACTTGACAACACAGCCCCACCCTATTTCTGTTCATACAGTGTAAAAATCACTGTGATAATTACAAGGCTTATGTAGTCAATAGTGGTAAAGCATATGGACACCTGAAAATTTAACATCTTCAGTTTGATTTCAGTTCTGACTGTATCTGACTCCGTTCCTTCCTGTGTTGGACACCGGTCAATCACCCAGAGCTAATATGGATCGTTGGTGACAGTACTCTAAAACCATCCTCTGCTTCAAACCTCCTCCTCAGGATCTCTAGCCAAATACCTTGACCACATTGTCCTGTGCATCCTTTCCTAGCAGTACTGGAAGTCTCCAGTAAGTTGACAAACTGCTGTATCCTTCAGAGAAAGACGATCTATCAGGTCTCATCTGCTTTACATTCAGCTGTCCAATGAGCCTACAAAAAAATGACCAAAAAGAAGCTGTTCCCTAAGCCGTATTTTCCTCTCTAATGGGCAAATTCAAGTAGACCTCCATGGTGGAGCCCGCAAAAGGGCCCTTTATTGGCAAAACCATACCGACTGGGTGTTCGGGGCACTCCGATTACCTTTGCAAATACCTTTCCATTCTTTTTAAGCCACTGAAGCAGAAAAGATCAGTGAAGAATCACTGCACATCCCTCTACTGCTGGTTTCATTCTATTTAAGTTTGTTTAATGGACAAAACAGCGTACTTCCCAGGGTCTTCAACAGCAGCATTAGCTTTCTCAGGTTAACTGTCAGTTCAAGTGTATTATTTTTCAGAAAGTGCTGTTTTGTTTGACAGTAGTAACACTGACTATAAGAAGAACGATATATAACAGTAATAGCCTTATGCTTTCCTATGCTATTAACGTTCAAGAAATCAAAGCTTGCAGAGCCTGTGGGAAAGAAGCCAGTGACCATTAACCTTCGCTTTATTTTAAGCTTTTATAATTTTAAGAGTTTAATTTCAGGCTCGCAGCCTTCAGGCTGCAGAGTTGAGACTAAAGTAAGACGCAGCCAAGAAGCAAATGCGTGGCACAAGCTAGAAAAGCTCTTTTCCTGAGACCCCTGGCCATCTCCCCCAGCCCTAATGCAAAATTTATTCCAAGCCATTTATCATGTTTTTCCCAACCTGGAGAAAATGTGATAGAGTTTTGATTCCAAATATTTGAGGGAGAGATTTTCATATCTAAACTAAGATTCCTACAAAATTTCCACTAACTTGGCATCACAGGCGCCATCTGCTTTTTAAGAAAGAAATGCCTCCTGGTTTCATAGTGGCCAGTTCAGAAAGTCCCCAGACCTCCCTGAGAAGTCATGCTGTGTAGGCAACACCTGATTATCTTTCAAACGCTCAATTTCTTGTCAGTGGACTGGATTAATGAGGGCTGGTGTGAGGGCTAGGCCAGCATACTCGTCTCTTCATTTTTGCCACCCATATCAATCCAGCAGAAAGCTACTTGCATTAAAAAGCAGAAAACTCCTCATTCTCCCCTTTTGTTCAACTCAGAGTGGTCCACTTGAACTCAAGACAAGTTAAGAGTTTTCCAGATGAGTGTCCCACAAAACTCAAAGACGGAGCTTACCAAGAATACACTGGCACAGGGACTTTGTGGGTATGGTTACCATAAAGCCACAAAGGTATTTCAGAAAGCTTAACCTTTATAACTAATTCATATATCAAAGCATTCCAAAAGGTTAGCTGAATTTTACAGAAGACTGTCACACACTGCAGTTCGTAAATCAGCGGTTGGAAAGTAGGACAGTGGTATCATGCTGACAAGAGGCCTTAGCTTTTAACAATTTCCTCACTAAATAAGCATGACTTGTGATGGCTGCAACAAACCCACCCTCCTCCATGGCAGCTTTTCAGCACAGCCACTGAGAGGGGGAAGGAGGCAGGAAGAAGCAGCCTAATACGCCATCTTCCCTTCTCAAGACAACGTAGAGCAGCTGAAGTGTCTTCTTCCATAGCATCCACACACCTCTGTAGAGCACGAGGACCAGGCTGGAGAAGCTGAAACACTGTGCTCCTGTTGTTGAGAAACCACCAGTGGCCTACACTTGATGCAGATCTTCACAGACACGCGGTACACTAATGAGACATGAAACGTAATTCCTGTTGAAATTACAGTCCCTTATTAAACTTAGAGAACCGTTTGGTTTCAGAGTTAGAAAATTCATGATGACTGTACAAGGTGTGAGGGAATCCAGCACAACAGTGAAAGGATGATTTAATCAGAAACAGCCCTGTTTGCATTCTATTTTTCCAAGACTTGCTCGATTAAATAATATTCATTACTTCCTATTTCACACAACAGCTGTAGGAGAAGGCAAGCAGGCCAGTCTGTTCAGTGGAAAGGAAGACGGCGCCACTGATTCTTTCATGTCTCCTAGAAATCAGGGTCGGGGGGTTCAGGCCATCTTGACCTGTAGCTAAAAAGCAGCTGATAATACCCTTTAGGTCCTGTCCCAAATCCTCCTCAGGGAGAAGAATCTAGAGCCACCACACACTGTAAAAAGGGTTGTTTTTTTGTTTCTGAGTTTTATAGGCTGACGCCTTTCAGTAATGGATGCTGTAAATCTTTTATATCACTGTCTTTCCTGTGCTTAATGCTCCAGGTGGGAAGGCATGGCAACAGCGGCAGGCAGTGTTCTGACATGCTGCAGTGTGCTGCTGCAGAGGAGTCAGGCTACTGCCCGGCAGCCCGCAAGTCCTCCCAAACCAAGGGAGGCCACAGAACACCAAATTATTTTCACTTTTCCAAGTCAAGTCAGTCCCCCAGTGAGCCAAATATCTGTTGTGATCTTTGTCTGTTACCCTTCGTATTTGTTTATGTTTTGGGAAGCTAGTAGATAAGGACATAAAGATTTCTTGTAAATTATACCCTCGACAAGAGGACTACATCTCTTTTCTTTTGGTTTTTTCCCTTTCTTTATTTCTTCTTGCAGAAGTAAAACTCACCTATCTGGCAAATATTTTTCTTACTCAGTTTTAATATAAAATATATAAAATACCCCATTTAATTTTCAGGAATTTCAAACTGAAAAAAACCCCCAGCTCATCAAGTCAGGTATCTATCAATTAATAAATTAAAGATTATAACATTCCTCCCCTATTGCATCATAATAGAATTAATTAGTTGTAAAACGACACTCCTTAAAGTAATCTTAACAACAAAAATATTGAAGCACCTTTCATTAGAGAGTCTTGAAACACTTTAAAGGACATTATGAAATCATCACCATTCCGGCAATGGGGCTGAGCGAATGCTCAGTCTCGCTCTGCCAGTCCCCAGCTCTGACCATTACATCCGTGTGACTGCCTATTCCACACAGCTCAGGGCAACTTGCTTTAATCAAGCCAGAGTGGATTTCCATTTCTGTTTATGCATTAGAACTGGCATTCAAAGAAATGTTGTACATTCTCAGCACTTGGGAAAAGGGCTACTCCTCACTGCATTGTAAGAACTGTCTTAAACAGTGACCTCGTGGTGGGATGGGTGGGAAGATCACCCATCACTCACAGTAATGGGTGCCTCAAAACCATCAGGGTAACTTTACAGGCTTTTCCCAAAAGCAGCTGTGCTTTAACTCTCAGATGTGCCAAACAGCTTTAAATGTGCAAGGGAGTCCAGATCACCTAAACTGTGTTGCTGCAGTTCAGGAAGCCCTGATGCGAATTGCCTTCAGCCCAACACACATGGTAAAAATCATGTCTCCAGCTTAGCTACTGCCTAGCCCCTACTTCGGCAGCACTGCTGATCACCGCTTTGTGTGTCAGATTAACATAGCTTCATTTTATGCCGCAGTAATTACATGTTATTCCCTCTACATCCTCACTCTATTTTTAAAAGTTTATTCATTAATATTATTTCATTGGTTTTTCTTACTCACAAAGCAAGTGGAAATTGGGTAGGAGTCATGAGTCAGATGAAGTGAGAGCAAAGCATTAGGGAATAGCAAGGGAGCAATCCCAGACACTACTATCTGAATTTAGAAAGGTACAAATCTTTTTTAATGAAGATATAACCTTAACCCCATAATAGCCCACTTTCAGAGGTATTGCTTGAAGATCTATAGTCTGTCAACCCATAAAATGAAATTACTCAGAGCTTACAATCACCACAGCAATCACACGCCTGTTGTGGTTTGGTAGGCTTCCTTCCTGCATTGACAAACATAAAACAGATGATGGTGGTCTACAGAACTTCAGCGAAACATCATGTTTGACAGCAGAACGACTGCCTTGGAAAGTGCTGTATATCTTCCAACAAAATAAACAAACTCTCACAATATCCATTCCAGCAATTGTGACCACCATAATAAATCCAGCGTTTGAGGTTTTTGGTTTAAAAAGACTCATTCCACTTTGTGAATTGTGGCTATACTTTCTAAAGTCGCTCATGACCTGATTACTTAAGAGATCCAGGTACAGGCAGATTATCATAAAATTATTACTGAGGATGTCTATTCCGATGAATACTTTCTATAAATTGAGAAAATGACTAAAAGCAAATTTTGGATTTATCATCTAGTAATCTAGTATTAAACTTTTTTTACTACTAACAGCAGAAATAATAACTTTGTATTTATAGTGCCAGATAAAAATCAGTTTCATTGCTAGCCTCAATACATTGATTTCTACCGTTTGTCCTACCCAACATGACTTAGCAAGAGCGTGCCAATGTTGATCCAGGTTTACCGGTACAAAACAACCCATTTTGACCCTAGTATTTATATTAGAAACATCAAGTAGCATTGAAATACACCTGTCTGACAAAATAATGAAATCCAGCTTAAATACAGACAAGCAGTGATCTATCCTGGCAATGACCACCCGTCAGTACTACGCTTCACAACTAACACTACATACAGAAGTGAAGATGTGTCCAAAAACCAGACAACTTGGAACAAATTGTCCTTTTGTTGTTGCTGCTGTTGGGGGTTTTTTGGGGAGTGGTGGGTTTTGTTTTTTGGTTTTTTTAATTTAAGGAATATAATAAAGTGGCACATACTGAGCACAGAAAGCCAGGCTTGCCCATGCAGAAAGAACAGGGGATTATCCCAAAGGAACTGGACTATACCAACGAACGTGCTACCCCACCCTCTACCCCACATCCTCCACAGCTGTAGCAGCTCAGGAGAGTTCTCCTACATTCCTAAATACGGTCCAGCTGCAAACTGCCAAATGCTGCTTTTCTCCATCCCTCCCAGTGAAACATGATGGCAGGTGAGGAGGGGGTGTAAATTGTGTTTTAGAAGTTGAAAATTCTGATCCAGCTTCCCTTGACCACATTAGCACTACAGAGAAGTTGGAATACTAATGAGATTGAGAAACTCAGATTCAAACTGAAACAAACATGAACACAAAAAATGTTTTCTTTAATTCCACTGTGACTCTCTTTAAAAAGCTCAGATCATGATGATACATGATACAATAATCTACCTTAAATTCAGGGATGCATTTACAGAAGCACAGACATTGTGATACCTCATAAACTGAAGGAATTTATATACAGGGCATTTAACTATTTGTGCTTTCTCCCAAGCTAAGGGTATGACAATCACACTAGGAAATGTCATACTAGACCTGCCTAGAAAGCTTTCTAACTGCGAGTAATCTGTGTCTAACAGGTAGAAGCAAATATTTACAGAAAAAATAAAAAAAGAGAGGCTACAATAGTTGAAGAAAAAGATGCTTTAACATACTATCCCTTCAGGCACGTGGATCACATTTCATACTTTAAAGTAACATACTTGTATGTGTTCTCATTATATATTTAGAAATTAAATCTTTTTATAGAGGAATTCTACTGAAACCTTAACATCAGTGAGTTCTGACAGCAAGTTCCACAGATGAATTATGGACTATCAATAAAAAGATTTTAACAGGCCATTTTAAAATCAATTCCCTATCCCTTGAATCAAATCCTCCTAAACATTTTGCTCAGCAAGCTCCAAACTATTTCTGTTTCATCTAATCTTTCTTGATAATACATAATTAGAACTGAACATAGACTCGAGAGAAAAGGTGAAATATTTGCAGAGGGGCATTTATTAATTTTCAGTGCATTTTCCAGTCTATCACAGATATGCCCATTTATGTCTTTGCTGTACTCTGACCAAGCCTTTTGAATGCAGTGTTCAGAAGGACACCACATACTCTTTTTTTACTGCTAACACTTTGTTGAAGCACTAACAGCAGATGTTTATAGGTCAAATTATTCCTACCATGGCCAACAGGCATTACTTTACATTTGTCAATTAACCTGAATACCTGAGGGCTCCCTGCTGATAACCTTTTGCCATGCGGAACACTGACAGTTCATTCCTTCTCTTTTTTTCTGTCTCCATCCAGTCCCTATGCCAGAAGAGTAGTTCTCCTTTCACCTCAGGAATATTTAGTTTCCTAAGTAGCCTCTTAGAGGAATCCTAGCAAAGGCTTTCTGACAGTCCAAATAAATTCTGTCAGTGGGCTCTTCTTTACCCTTTACAGTCAGACAGTACTGATTAGCGGTTGTGGCAAAACTGTTCTAGGGGAAAAAAAAATATTTTCTGGGTCCATGCTACTTTTAAGCACCCAAGACAGTAGTAGTTAGCCCCCATTTACCACATCCACTTGATATGATATTTAGGACACTGATGAAAAGCAGCTATGTGCAATATTTCAAGTATCTATGGTACCATCTCCCAGGAAACACCTAAGAGGGACTTTCCAGCAGCAGTTCTGAATTTTTGTCTTTGGTGAGTTCAGGCCAAGCCCATAATCTTATCCTTAATTTATTTGTTTTCTGATTTAATTACACTTGGTGCTGTTTCCAACAAGATGTGTTCATATTAGGCTAGACATACTACAAAGCACTGAGGCTTAACAGTGGGTAAAGATACAGCTGTTATTTTCATTCATATGCACTGGATTAAATCTAGAAAAGTTTAGTACAAAGCTATCTTTCTGTAGCGAGATTTCAGTCAACAGTTCTTCCACTTTCCCTTTGGAAATCAGTGAGATGAATATAAAAATCAAGACTTATTATGTTAAAAGCTACCATTCAGTAATGGGAGTAGAATTAAATTTGATTAGAGTCTTATTGATGTACAATGCAAAAGCATGTAAATGACAAAAATTAAAATCTATTTATTTTACAGTTGGCAAATAGAAGTGTATGTAATACTAGACACAAATAGCATGCAAGTTTACAAGCATAGCCAATGCTCAGATAAAGGCATATTTACTTCAAGTAATGTCTGTTACTCTAACAATCCATGCATGAATGCCTCCATACTAGAATAAAAAGAGAAGGAAAATAACATTATATAAATTATTTGATTATAAAACACATATATGAGTCACCATCCCTGCAGGTATTTAACACATGTAGATGTGGAGCCTTAGGGACATGGTTTAGTGGTGGACCTGGCAGTGCTGGGTTGACAGTTGGACCCGATCATCTTAAAGATCTTTTCCAACCTAACCAAGTCCATGATTCTATGATTCATCTGCCTGCTATTTTCAGATCAAGATTGATGTATTTGTGCTAATGTTGTCCTTACAGCCCTCAGAAGGTTAAATATTCTCTCATTTCTGTAATAAATCAGCTGTTCTCTGCTTGCATGTAAAATGTTATGTACATGTAAAACAGCATCTGGTGGTGAGAGAAGGAAGCAATGTGATTGCCATACGAGTCCAAAATCTGCTGTGGTTCAAAACCCTATTTCATTACATAGCTTTACGCATCTCACTGCAAAAGACAGTATGGAAAAACATTTAACCCTAATTGTTTGGTGGCTTATTCTTCACTAGCCAGGTGTGCATAATGACACAAACATTCTCTTTTCTCACTAAAAATACTGCAGCTCCCACTTGTCCTTGTATCACTTGCCTTGCATTTCTAAAGTGAAACTGGAACAGCATCAAAAAATTTATCGAATGCTATCAACAAGCAGCATGTGTCACAATGTCCCATGGCCGCCTATGGATTTCAGGGCAAGTCTTCAGCCTCAGCATCTGCAGCAATGCTCAAAATCAATCGTGACAAAACATACTAACTAAGGCTGACCCAGGAATGGATTTAAGCAGCTGACTGAAATGTCATTAATCTGAGTCACCCACCCCCATAAACATAAATCCATAAGAAAGCCTGGGCATCCATCAGTCTACCTGCAAAATTCAACTGAGTATTGACACTTTGTAAAAGGAGCAGAGGATCCCCAGAGAAAGATACGTGTGGTGAGACTTTACGTCTCCTTTCCCACATCTGTCCACAGGCACAAGGATAGAAACGACTTCAGCCAAAGTCAAACATAAAAAGTGAGAGCATTTCCTAAAAGACGCAGAAGATAAAAAAACCAATCTAAATGTACATGTGTTTCTATACAAATGCTGAGAAGGTTAATAAAGAGATGGGTAAACTAGAACTCCTGCTTCTAAGGGAGTATCTTTTGAGGCATGTCAAACACTTGGAGGAATCAATTATTGGTACAGCAGCACCTGGACATAAAGGATAGAGAAAATACGCAGTAACTCATGTCAATAGAGGAATAGTGTTAAGAAATCATATTACAAATAGCTTAGAATCAAATCAGAGCTTGGTGAAATGTAGCAATAAATAACATAGAATCCCTACAAAATAGAAAGTCCATGTCCACAGATAGGAAAAATATGTTATTAAGGGCAATCTTATCTCTGTCATTTGGCAAAAGCGACCCTGTCATGCCCAGAGAAATTAGAATAATTGCTAGCACAGGAAAACCAGCAGGTATTGGCATGTGCAGGAAGGTTATATAAGCTTAGCACAGTAGAAGGTGAGAGCAAGCATATACCACCCACCTCAAAAAAACTGCTGAAAGGCTAAGAGCAAAAAAGCCATTGTGTTTTAACAGCAGGTTAAGAGAGGGTATTAGAAACAATAGTGTCAAAAAAGATCAAGGCACATGCATATCCATATAACAGAAAGGAACTGAAATCATGGCAGGTTAGTTGTGGCCTGTCATACTGTGTTTTTTACAAGAGAATTTAAGGACTGAGTTGCAACAATACAGTAAGCTGTAACACACCGTCTTTATCTTTTCATCAAGAGCAAGAAGGCTGACAAAGTCTGAGGGATCATCAAGGTGGACAAGCCACAGAAGACACAGTGGTTGTACAAAAGCTAGATGAATCTTTTTTGCACATTTAGTGCAGAAACTCTTCAAGAGGTTTCCATAAATGAAAATCTGACCAAAAATGAAATGACATTTCATTGCTGAATAAATTGAAAAAATAAACCATAAGAACTCATCAGGACCAGCCAGAATTCACCTCAAATTCAAAAGAAATTCAAGGATAAAATAAGTAAACTAATCACTGTGGCTTGCCATATAATGCTTTGAAATTGCATCAGCATCAAAAGAACAGAAGACAGCACAAGGTTCTTATTAAGAAGCCTTGAACACAAGGACCAGTGCGCATGATGTCCACCTAACACGCAACCTAGGTAGGAGCAGTAATAAATGACCAAAGTTAATTGGCAAAAGGACAATTACTGTGTCTTGACAGAGGGTTAAGGAGACTTTTGTAAAGAAAATTCACACCTCACAAAGCTATTGAAACTTTATGTAAGACTTCAATAACACCTGGGAGAGCTTTACAACTAGTTCTTAATTAAAAAGCTAGAAGCATATTAAAATTATATCCATTGTAGAGAGATGGACTTGTAAAATATAAAAATCAAAATTGTCACACACAGAGAATAAAACCCAGCTTTCTAGATTCCCAATCCCATATCTCTCAGCTGGGATTTTCAAAGGTTAACAGATTTGGGCACCAATGGGAACTTCTTTAAGTACTGGAATTTAACAGCTTTTGACACGGCTCTGTGACAAAGTTAGCTCCAGCCTTTCCACTAACAACTTCCTCCAACTCACTTCTGTTTTTTCAAGGTAAAATTCATTCCTGGAGTGGCGCTATTTTGCTACTTGAACACCATAATTACACAAATCCCAAGCTGCTATTCAAGTTTAAAATAGAGACATTGTTTTTCTTTTACCATCACTGGTCCTCTGCCTTCAAAATTCTCTTGGCCCCTATTGGTCATACTCCAATAGGTATTTGATAGCTGACATGTCACACACCTAACACAAATATACTTTCAATGTTCATGACATGAAAGACAGCCCGTTTCCAGGCAGTGAAGATCTATGAACTCACCCTTCTCCTAAGCAAAGGGAAGGCTGTATGGAAGTGGATGCCCCCAAGAAGACTGAAGTAAGAGGAACAAGATGGGCAGGGGGACAACCTGTTAAAAAGCCCCCTCGGGAAGCTCTGCTTCTATTTTTTACCGCCCCTCTCCCCTAAAAGCCAAGCTGCCTGTGCCGGATTTAGAAGGCAGCTCTTTTCCCCTTCCAGCCTCCCTTGTCGACCCATGCATGGAGCCCATGGTCTGTGACCTCAAAGCAAATTCCTGCTTTCCTACAGCATGTCCCTGCTGAAGAGCTTTTAAAGTAGAAGTGAAAGAAAGAGCCAAGTTAAGAGTGTGGGGAGAGGGGGGGAGTACGAGGGAAAGTAGGGTAATGAAGAGGAGAATCCAAGCACTTCTGGAGACGCAAAGGATTAAAGGGAAAAAAACAACTAACAGATGACTGCAGCTCTGCAGTTTAATACAGCAGTGTGAAATACTGCACAGAAACACACGTCTGGTGGCTGTTTTCTGCTTCTACCTTGTAGCAGTTTCTTCTCTGGAAGGGCACCGAGTTAATCAAGATCAGGCATAAAAGCCTTAGAGATTCACTAAAGCACTGCAGTCTTATAAATCTAAACCAAGGTTGTGCAAAGTGTGTCACATACACACTTAGGAGGGGAAAAAAAAAAAAAACCAAAAACCACACACAGATGGGTCTTTTAATATGTTTTAGAAAACAAGAGTGAAGCACATACACTTTCTGTGGCAGTCTGCATCTCTTCTTGCTAGTACTTTGGGTAGAACATTTTCCCTGGCAGGGTGGCTTAACTGTGCTGCCCACTGTCTCAGGAGTCAGTGAGATGGAGACCTTCAACTCTCTTCCTAGTCATGCCTGCCCACTCTTCAGCCTTAAATACAGTACAGAGAGAAATAATCTCCCCCTGTTGTGAGGTTGTGCAGGACACTGAAGGGACTGAAGGCCATTCATTTCCTGTCCAGGCACATTAGGTAGCTCCATAATTAAACCTTCTGCTACAACGATTTTTCTATTAACTTCTACAAGATATTTCGTGAGCAGCTCTACTTATACAACACCATTGTGACTTCTAGAAGGAACATTAATTTAATATGCTATACTAGTTCTTATAGAATCACAGAATAGGATACTTCTCTCACAACAGTCATCATGGCTTGGCTTCGCGGACGAAGATTTGGGAAGGGCTTTGCCCACGCTTATTGCAAGCGCGTTGATGGCTGAAAAGGCCAATGCGGGATAGGCAAGACCGGTTGCAAAGAGCACACCGGAGGGTCTCCTTGGGTGGTATAGTCGAGGCACGGTTCTTTCTGCGCTGCCTTTTCTCCTCGAGCTTGATTCTACGCGTGCTCTCAAAGGAGACAGCAGCGTTATGTATGGTGTGTCTCCAAATCTCCCGATTGGAGGCCAGGGTGGACCACTGATGGTGGTCAATATGGCCTAGGCTGAGGTGTTGTTTCAGGGAGTCCTTATATCTCCTCTTTGGAGCTCTTCTCTTGCGGCAGCCGGTGGCAAGTTCACCATAGAGCACGATCTTAGGGAGGCGGTGATCCGCCATCCTGGAGACGTGCCCTGCCCAACGCAGCTGCGTTTTCAGCAACATGGCCTCAATACTGGTGACGTCTGCCTGTTCAAGGACAGCAACGTTAGTCACGTAGTCAGTCCAGTGGATGTTTAGGATTGTGCGGAGGCAGCGCCGATGGAAGCGTTCGAGGAGTCGCAGATGGTGGCGGTAGATGACCCATGATTCAGACCCGTACAGAAGAGTAGGCAGTACCACGGCTCTGTAGACACTGATCTTTGTACTTTTCTTCAGGTGTTTATTGCACCAGACTCTTTTATGGAGTTTTCCGAAAGCTCTGTTTGCCTTTGCTATTCTGTTGTCTATCTCTTTGTCGATTGTGGCATCTGAGGAGATGATGCTACCCAGATAGCTGAACTGCTGGACTGGCTGAAGCTCTGACTCGCCAATGGTGATGTGGGGATGATGGTAATCATCTTGTGGTGCTGGTTGGTAGAGAACTACTGTCTTCTTTAAGCTGACTTCCAGCCCAAAAAGCTCAGCCGCCTCTGCAAAGCAGGATGTTAAGCGCTGCAGAGCTGCTTCTGTGTGGGCAACGAGGGCGGCATCGTCAGCAAAAAGCAGCTCGCGGACAAGGTGATTCAGGGTCTTGGTGTGGGCCTTCAGTCGCCTTAGGTTGAAAAGGCTCCCATCGGTACGATATCGGATATAAATGCCGTCTTGTTCGTCGAGGTCTGCCGTGGCCCTTTGGAGCATCATGCTGAAGAAAACTGTGAATAAAGTTGGTGCAAGAACGCAACCTTGTTTCACACCATTGGCTATTGGGAAGGGCTCAGAGAGTGCATCGCCATATCTGACTTGGCCGCGCTGCCCCTCATGTAACAGGATTATCATTTTGAGGAACTTGGGGGGACATCCTAATCGTTCCAAGATCTGCCACAGACCTTTTCTGCTCACAGTGTCAAAGGCTTTGGTGAGATCAACGAAAGTTACATAGAGACCCTTGTTCTGTTCCCCACACTTCTCTTGCAGTTGTCTAAGAACGAATACCATGTCTGTGGTACTTCTGTTGGCTCTGAAACCACACTGACTTTCAGGTAGAAGTTCTTCTGCGATAGCGGGTACCAATCTGTTCAATAGTATTCTTGCGAGAATTTTTCCAGCAATGGAGAGCAGAGTTATGCCTCGGTAGTTTGAGCAGTCTGACTTTACCCCTTTTTTCTTGTACAGGGTGATGATGATTGCATCACGGAGATCTGGTGGTAGTTCGCTTTGTTCCCAACAGCGCACAACTAGCTCGTGAAATTTAGCATGGAGCGTTTGGCCTCCATGTTTCCAGATTTCAGGCGGGATTCCGTCGACCCCAGCTGCCTTGCCGGTTTTCATCTGCTGTATGGCCTTAAGGGTCTCTCCCATAGTAGGGGCTATATCCAATTCATTTTTCACCGTTTGTTTTGGGATGAGCTGGATTCCTGAGTCTTGGACTACACGGTTGGCACTGAAGAGAGTTTGAAAGTGTTCAGACCATCGATTCAGGATGGAGGTTTTATCTGTGAGAAGCGTTTGGCCATCTGCGCTGAGTAGGGGGCTTTGAACTTGGTGTGTGGGTCCGTACGCTGCTTTCAGAGCCTCATAGAATCCTCTGTGGTCACCCAAATCTGCGCATAGTTGAGTCGTCTTTGCTAGGTTGAGCCACCACTTGTTCTGGATGTCTCGAAGTTTCTGTTGGAGTTTACTGCATGCAAGACGAAAGGCTGCTTTTCTTACATGGCAAGAAGGCTGAGCGAGGTGTGCTTGGTGAGCAGATCTCTTCTTTGCCAGCAATTCCTGGATCTCTGGATTGTTTTCATCAAACCAGTCTTTGTTCTTCTTTGTGGAGAACCCTAAGAATTCTTCGGAGGACTGCAGGATGCTATTTTTAATATGTTGCCAAAGCGCTTCAGGAGAAGAGTCTATGGGACGGTCTTCAAGCCTAGTTTGAAGGTTTGCCTGGAAGCTGTCTCTCACTGCAGCTGTTTGAAGATTGTTAACTTGGAGCCTCCTCCTCAGAATGCCGCCCCTCTTAGGTTTGGGCTTAAAGTGGAGGTTAAGTTTGCAGCGCACAAGGCGGTGGTCTGTTTGACATTCTGCACTAGGCATCACTCGGGTGTGACAGACATCGCGAACATTTCTCTGGCGCACTAAGATATAGTCAATGAGGTGCCAGTGTTTAGACCGAGGATGCATCCAGGTTGTCTTCAGGCTGTCTTTCTGCTGGAAGATAGTGTTGGTGATGGTAAGCTGCTGCTCAGCACAAAACTCTAGCAAGAGGCGACCGTTGTCATTGCAGTTTCCAACTCCATGCTTGCCTAGTACTCCTTTCCAGGCTTCAGAGTTCTTACCTACTCGGGCGTTGAAGTCACCAAGGATTATGATCTTATCATCTGCAGGAACCTTTTGAGTAAGGCGGCGCAGATCGGTGTAGAATTTGTCTTTTTCTGTAGGGTCAGCTTGGAGAGTTGGGGCATATATGCTGAAGAGAACAACATGTTGCTTGTTGTGTAGCGGGAGGCGTAAGGAGATAATGCGATCGGAATGACCTGTTGGCAAATTTTCAAGTTTAGAGGCGATGGAGTTTTTAATCATGAAGCCAACTCCGGAATGATGACTTTCGGTTTTGGGTTTGCCTGACCAATACAGTGTGTAGCCGGCACCATGTTCTTTAAGGCTGCCTTCCTCATGAAGGCGAACTTCACTGAGAGCAGCAATGTCGATGTTGAGTCGTGACAGTTCGTGAGCAATTATAGCAGAACGGCGTTCAGGACGCCCACTGTCTGCTGTATCGAGCATGGTTCTGATGTTCCAACATGCGAGTGTCAATCTGGACACACCTTTGGAGGCAGGTGTATGCCTTTGTCTCTTTGTCTTTGGTTGACCGCAGAAGAAGATGTCCGTTGGCCGCGGCTAGCCAACCGGATTGGAAGGGAGATGAGCTTTGGTTAGGCCACCTTTTCTAGGCCCCTCTCCATGTGGAGCAAGCAGTGCTGTCCTTGAAAAAGGCTGCTTGGTCATTCAGGATGCTGCCGAACGAGACTGTCATCTCCCGGGTCAGTCTCAAGCGACCAATGTCCTGAACCGCCTGCATGCAGGGTTGGGTCTGCGGCTTCCAGTGACATCTTTCCACCTGCCGTTTCGTCCCTTGCCTGTCGCTACAGGGCTTTGCAAACGTGAGTACACCCTTCAAGCCTGCGCGGTGGATTTTTTAGGTGAGGCGCAGCGTGCGCGAGACTGGCCCCACCCTTTACACCTGAGGTTCATCTGCCAGGGCCTAGCGAGCTTGGACGGTGACAGCGAAGTCCTCAGGTCGTAGGTTTGGTTAGAGTATCCTTCTCTTAGATGGATGGCCTTACAGGGCTAAACGAGCTCCATCTGCCCGGGTTTGGAGTTAGAGTTGTCCTTCTCCTAGGATGGTTGCCCGAAGGCTAGTGAGCCCATCCTGCCCGTGGACACACTTTGTCTGACCCTTCAGTTGAGACCTGTCAGGCTTGGGAGACCCTACCGGAGGCATATGCCACCACCAGCATAGCTCTCAACTTCGCAAGGGCACGCAAGCTCTTTCCCCACGGCAAGGGGGTGCCCATGAAAGAGCTCACAACAGTAAAAGAAAAGGAAAAGCTTTATAATACAGAAGAGATTTGGATTTAGCAATTAAACCATAATTTGTATGCCATCTAGCAACATGAGAGTTCTGCCAACATCTTCAGAAGACTTTTAATATATCTGCATTAATGCATAGCCCATAATCCACCAGTGCTTTCATTTACTAAGTGCTCTAATGCAGCTATAGTTGACAGATCAGCTGGTGCATGAGAAAAAAAATTTCCTTGGTTTGACTAGATTCTCCAGTCATCTTCAATGAAATAAACAGAAGCAGTTCCAAACTTCAGCTTCAGCTGAGCTCTGATATATTCTGTTAATCAGAAGCATATGGTCTTTCAAATAACATACAGCCTTCAGTGACTCAACATTACTGTTCAGAGAAGCAAGGGTAGTACGTTAAGCAATTCTTATGCTGAAAAACAAGAGTCTTTCAAAATACAGGGATGACTCTAATTCATCTATTTTTCATGCTTTAAAAAATGGTTTGGAGTTTAAAAATATAGAAAGGAATGATGTAGCTAGTGTTCCCTTCAAAACAGAAGGGCAACATGACCATGAGACAGTTCCACAGAAGGGCCCTCTGTTCAGGGTCTCCATGCAAGCCAAACTGTTAAGTAAAAAAGGCTGAGGGAGAATTTTGCTCAGAAAGATGTTCTCATGAGGTTTATATTGCACCATTATACTCATATCATTTCAAGAAGGTGCATAATTTAAAGGTTATCTCAAAGTATGTGTGCACTGTCAATGGTGCAATAGGAATTCATGCTGCTTGCAGTGATCCTTGAACAAATCTGCTGTACAAAATCTCTGCACAGAGATGCAAATTGCATTTCGTCGTAATGACTAGGACTGCCCAAATCACACAGATTTTCCAGAACAGTCCCTTAAAATTGATTCCATATTACTGAGAACCCTTCTTCTATTCGCTTTCCATCCATTTATGAGTGATGCTGCTTTCCTGGCCTGAGTCACAAGAACGAGTCTTTGAAAGTGTTTTATGTCCCTATACAAGCCAAAAACGGCTACCTACTTGAGCAGTCAGGCAAGGCGAGTTCCACCACGACTCATCCGCCTAACACTAATAAAACATCCGTCATTTTTTTTATAGTCAGAATTACTCATCAAAAAAGAACAATTCCATTACCGATAAACAATACTGAAAAAAAAATAAATGGAAATTTTATTAATATGGCATTAGGATCCACAGCCTAACATCACAAGATCAGCAAATAAAGCCTAAAGCAAATTATTCGTTCTGAAGGATTTGCCCAGGTCTAGAATTAGCCAGGGCTAATGTTTTCTTTACATGTGTTATAAGTTATTATAAGGAAGGAAAAATATACCTTAGGGGCCAGATTCTGATCCCCTTACTTATATTGGCTAATGTTAATCAGTGGTGTTTCCATGAACCCGTATATTCCATATATTCCGAGATTTGAGTTTTGTTTCCCTTTTTCCCTATATCAATAAGGGATTTAAGGAGCGTTAGGGACCTTGAGTTTTGCTCGGAGGCTCAACCCCTAACAGTCACTTAGCTCCAGTGGAGACAAGGACATCACGATCTAGGTCTGAAAACTCAGAAGACTGGGAATATAATAGGAAAAAAATAATCTTTAAGATAAGCAAAGCTTCCACAGATTTAAGATTCTTCCTCCTGCCTGGAGAACACAGAAAACAAACAGTATTTCATGCCAAAAGACCCAACACTCATTGGACATCAGGCTACCATGCTGAAACTGTAGAAACTCCCAAAAGATTTGCAATGACTTGGTGCTTTAGAATGGTTCCCTTAGGTAACCACGGTGAGGTCCATCACTTGCTAGGGAGTATAGCTAATGATTCCCTTCTCCTGAGGGAATTGGTATTTAGATCCAACAAAACACTGGTGAGGCTTTGATGCCATTTTTGTTTCAGGGAAGGATGAAGATAGACCATTTAGATATTTCCCTGTGTCTGGGACACTGTTTGATTTCTTAGAAAATCAACTCTGAAGACCTGAGCTCTGCCTGAGATGAATAACTAGAGAGAGACACTGTTGGGTGGCTTTGGTTGCTGGGGTTGTTTTTTTTTATTAAATCTATTATTTTCAAATCAGGCAGAGCTGGGATTTAAATTTATTCACCACTGTCTGAACTACCTAGTTATTCACCCTCTTTTTCAATTTTTTTTTTATTCAATTCATCCAGCTGATGAAATTTTTCAATTTCAGCATGACAATAAATAAACACATTTCTCTATGATTTTGGTTTGAGTTGCTTGTTTGCTCCTAACTACCTCAGCTTCCCAAAGCAACTGCAGATGCAAAGCTACTCTCCAAGCTCCCTGATGACAGTAATACTAGCTGCAAACTACAGCAGCAGTGAGGTGCAGGAATAAATCCTAAGGAGCAATAGGGTAGCTGATAGGAGTCAGGAAGTGCGGAGACGGGTGCTAATGAGCAGTACCAGGAGGCTTGGAGAGTTGGAGGGAAGTTCCAGGGTGCTGCAGGCAGGCAAGGATGGGGGAAAGAGGACTGAGCCTTCAGCATGCTGTCATTGCACAAGCTAGACCCTGCTGCTGACACAAGACAATCAAAAGTCTATGTGCCGTCTGCAAGGCCTTCAGGAAAATTAGCAGACTGGATAATGAGAGAGAAACCCTTACCAAGGAGGAGAATTTGCTGATCTTTTCCACCCCAGGCTGCAGCTTCACCATTACATTAAACTGACCTAATTGCAGAGAGTTGCAAAAGAGGATGGGAAAGACAGTTGGGATTTTCTCTCCCTCCCTTGTGCTGGCACTAGACCTGGTGGTACTGGGCACACCGAGCAGAATTTGGGGTTTCATCATTGGGCTGCATCAGTTCCCTCCTTAGGCTCAGCCCAACCACCTCAAGGGCACATCTGGATTAAAGGAGGCATGAAATCATGCCTGGAGAAGGCCCCAGCTCCACCTAGAAAGTCAGAAAATACCCATGGTCCTGGGCAACTCTCCCACCTTCACAGCAAATCCTGTGGTTCTTAAGAAGTCCCAAGCACCGTTACAAACACTTCCATCCTGCTCAAAGGACTAGGGTTTTTTATTTGCGGCAGTAGGCTGCAAGAGAGAAAGCTGCTGTATACCTACCAGACTGCAAACAAGCAGCTACAACGTATGCAATGTGTAGTGGAGACAGATTTTAGTCTTCCAGTAACATGACACAGTTTAGCAGGGCGTGGGGGAAGAACATTTGGCTATAAGATTTCCATAAATAGCCAATTTGCAAAAAAGCTGTTCAAGTTCTAGAAAACTGTCACTTTTCTATTTTCAGTTATCTCATTATTTTATATAAATGTTCAGAACAGACTTCATACTTGTGGGATTTAAAGTGGATGTCTTTGTGGTTTTTGGCTAGAACGCTTCACAGATACAATTGGACAGAAATTAATTTGTGTGATAAATTAAAAGAGGAATCAAACAGCATCAGCGCTAGTTCTGCTAAGCAAGTAGTAATCATTCAAAAATGAAACAGGAATCTCTTTATGAGCAGAACTGCCATTTATATTTGTCTCTAAATAAGCAATTTATTTCTTTTCAGAACCTGCTCGGACAAACCATTTTTGAAGCTCCTCTTTGATGTTTCTCAATGACACTAAAGAGAAGCAAGAATTGGCTTTTGGCAATTCTCTAGGCCCTTGTCCTTGTTTAGCTGCTTAAAAGTTGTTCCTTCTGGCTCAGCTGTAGCTCCATACCTGACAAAATTCTCTTCTAGGTTTTCCTGTCAGGTTTTATTTCTCCCTCTTCCCCCTGCTCTCTCTTACTCAAAACTGAAAATGCACAGAGGTATCAAGACAATAATTTAAGGGTCCTGCTGAAACAACTTGGCTTCAGAGACAAACAAGTCAGCTGTAGGACTTTTTAGGAAGTGCATCATAGTTCACTTCATCTGGAAGGAGAGAAGAGTAGGATGAAAAGGAAGCAGAGAGATTACATCAAGGGCCCTTGGAACTGAAACTGCAGAAGTAATTACAAGTTGAAGAAAAATCCAGAAACAATGTCACTACTGACAAGAGTTAGCATGAAATGTTCTTCATGGAAACTACCACTTCGCATAGGGGTCTAATTGTAAAATTCTTCCACTGCTGTGCCTCAGAAATATTAATGAAATCTGAGAGAAACAGGACTACTGAAACATGTAAGCTGGGAGTGAGCATATAGCCACTGAAATATATTGTCTTTCATAGACCTATCCTTAAAAATCCTTGTGTCTGCCTTTACTGTCACATTAAGTTTTTAGAAAACCCTTGGTTGAATGTAATCATGACATTTTGTATGCTCACTGCCAATCCATCCATACACTAAAAATGCTGGGGATGTGCAGATGAAAACTGAGCGCTCATCCATACAAAGAAAGATTTAAGAACTCACTTAAGACCAATTTTGCACAGGTTATCAATTCATTTCCTAAGCTGTAAGTCTGTGAAAATATTATCTTACTGTTATTTCCCAATAATACTGAAATAAATTAAAATATTTCAGCATTTTCTTGTATCATTGTTACCATGAATATGCCACACCATTCAGGTTCATTCAAACCTAGTTTAGGCTCCCCAGTACTCTCACTATGTATTAGATAGGAGAAAGTACTTTGTTGTAGGCATAGAACACTTTACAAACAAAATGTTTATGAAAAATCATTTTTCACATTATGAATTCCGGTAGAATTTGGTGTAGGATTATAAAAGTAATTATAGCACATGTCTTAATCTCTATCAAAACCAGCTTCTTGGGCTTCACGGAGGACAAACAAGAAAGTTATGAAAGATCATTTAATGAAATGTTTTTTGAGAGCTGACAAAAACACAGTCCCTAACACAGCTGCTTTACTGAAAAGTGAAATCTGATTACTCTTACAAGAACAGAATAGAAAGTAGTATTTATCCACATTTCTTAATCACCAAGAATTATTCTTCCCTTTTTTGTTTCATATTACAATAAAGGTCAAGTTAGTGACTCAAAGAAAACTAATGCTGTAAATATTGACCTCCATAGGTCTGAAATGATGGCTGGTACTACTGAATCCTTGAAACGTGGTTGGAAGAAGTAAGTGGAAACGTTTTGTAAACTACTGTAGAATTTTCTAGTACAGCGTGCAGCTTGTGAAGTCTTAAATACCTGCCACACAGCATGGACAGAAGTGATTTACAGCAAACAAGTTCTATTCAAAACTAGCTCACACCAAATCGCAGACTGATCTTCATTTAACACGATTACATAACCACAAATTAAAATAAGAACTCACTGCCTTTCCAATGCGGAACTCAATTTGTCACAGAGTGTCTCTTTCGTGCTTGATGACAAATGACAAGATCATTTCTTTCTGGTTTTTTATGTAATGCAACCATAGTTAACAGATACTTACTGCAACATTTCATTACTGAGGTTAACATGCAGTGTGGAATATCCTGGTAGTATGTTTATAGAAACACAACTTTTTAAATGTCACTGAGTTCGAAGAGATAATTGAAACACAATGAGTGAAAAATTCATTTGTTCCTTCTCCTTGAGGACAAAACCATTTTTAATTCAATGGAAAAGGAAGAGGAAGGTGGGAAAACAAATTTCTGAGGAGCAGCTTTGCACATAAACAGGTGTAGCAGCCTAATTTACAAAAATACTACAAAAAAAGCTAATGACCTCTGCCAAAAAGGAGCTTAGGTAGGATTTTTACAAAGCTTCAGCTTCACAGAAACCCAGAGCTTCTAAATGGCTGGATGAGAAACCCTAGACTGCTTGTGAAACAATGTATTCCCCAGTGGAGCTCTTAGCAAAATAAATGCACCCTTGGGGAGGCTGTAATTGATTATGCTGCTGCCAGGGGCTGCATAAACAAAGGAGCAAGCGTGGCCACTGTTTCACTTTTCATGCTTTAAAATTCTATGTTGTCATATTTGCTCAATTAGTATGTACTTGAGTTCACAGTGTAATCTTTCCCATTTAAAGATGAAAGCAAAGGAGCAGTAGCTATTTGTATTGGAAGTCAGGGACAAACTTGTGTTGCCCAAAGTTCACACACATGTAATTCTTATACTGCCAAAAGAGAAAGACAAGCAAAATGAACCCTATAAACGTGTTTGAAAAGTGTTTTGAATTTCCAAGACAAGCAAGCCTTTTGTTCGTACAAAAAGAATATGGCTTTTTAGTTTAAAATACTACTAATTTCAAGTAGTACTAAACAGCAGAGCATCAAGAGGTATTTATTGATAACACACCAGATAACCGCCAAACAGAAAAAATCCCCAAGCCCATAATATACTACCAGTAAAGGTAACTGACTGCAGTGGGAATCTCGGATAAAACCAAATACAGGATCAGACCAACTACAGTTCAAGCTACAAGTCTAAAGAAATAATGCTACTCCTATTTAACGGAGAAAACTGGTCTCACTCTGAAATAACTTTCATGGAAGTTAATGAAAGACTTGTTAGTGTTTTACCATGGGAAGCAGATGGTGCCTCAGCTTTGTTTCAGTGCTATTAGGACCATTGGTCCTCTCTCTTTCTGAATTCTAAGGGGATGGGAAAGGCCTGTGGGAAAAGGAAGAGAGATACTAATTCTGATTAGCCAAAGAAAATAGCTAGCTGAAAAGCTGATTCCCATAACAAGTATTTCTGAAATTCCATTATTACCGCTAATAGTTCACCCCGAAGAATTTTAAAACATCTGAAATACAGGTCACAATAAGGGTTAGTGACATCTAAACTAATCTATGGTGCATAGGTACTGCGGCTACGGGTCACCAAAATTTTTATGCATAAGACACCGTCACATTTGCTACTTATTTACATTCCAGGAGAACTGCGGATGAATGGGAGCATCTTTTTTAAAATTCTGCCCCTCAGCTCTAATTAGCCTGGAACACTTAAATTTGAGAAAAAAATATTTTCAAGAAAAGCTGAAAATAGCACTAACAGGAAATCTGGATGAGATAGCACTCAAAAAGAATCATTATATAAAAATGGCATTGGAGGGAGTGAAGAACAGATACCAGAGTTACCTTCACACAGGATAAGCAATTAAAGTTGTCTCCAGGATATTTTATATAAAGTATAGGAAATCTAGCAGAATTATTTCATTCCAACTGACTTGAGCTATTAGACTGCAACCAGTTGCAGATACCGCATTTTACAGAAAAAGAAAGAAAAAAGGTTAAATACGCTAGAGAAGAGAAAAGAAAATTAGAATAAATATTGTTAGCATTACCTAAGATGTGTCAAAATGGTTTAATTTGGAATAGCTTGAAGGAAACAAGAGAACAATCTCCACTTTACAAAAATCTGTAGCAGAGGGAGTAATAATCAACATTATCAATACCAAATTGAAAAAAATACACCAAAAAAGAATCTAGTAATTTGTAATAAAGATTTAGGCTGGATAACAGAAAGCACTTCTTCAAACTTAATTTGCAGTATTCTCTTCATCCATCATTCAGCAACAGTATTTACTGCCCCTATTCCACCCAGGGAAGAAAGCCTCGTCACTGTGTAAAAGCACACTCTTAGCCTCTGAAGCAAACACCATTCGTAGCTAAGATCAACTTCTGTTCGGTTTCACCCATGCTTCTGAGTTGCCAGATGTTGGCAAAGAATACATAAGCTTCTTACACACCATCAGAATTTATCTGAGGTTCTATGCAACTTTAATACTTCCTATATTAGGCTATCAAAAAAATCAAGTTGTAATGGATTACAAATTTGTCAGCATTAAGTAGAAATACAGGCTTTAAACCACCACAGATTGGGATGTTACAAACCGTGAACAGCTGGCTGTATAAACCATACAGAGGAAGATGGGGGGATTGTCAATAGGCCCAGCAAGCGGTGAACGATGAGGTTCCAGGACCAAATAATGACAAGATGTCCTAGAAGTTTCTCTTCTCTGAATCAAAGAGTAAAATCAGTATGTATTCCAGTAAAGAGAGACTCTAAACCAATGAATATTGAAACCGAGCCAATAAACTACAAATCACATATTCAGCACAATGAGTAATAAAGAAGCCTCAAAAACATAGAAAAAGCAGAAGTAGCCAGATATGATGTCATCAAGCTCATTTAAAATCTACCTAAAGCTAATTATAACAGGCCAAGCTCACTCCACCTTTCGGGATAAATCAAGTCTATGCACTAAGTGCATTATGAAAAAACACGATGAAGGGATAATGTAGATTCGTTCTTCCTTGCATCTTCCTGAAACTGAGTGTAAATTGAATTTTTCAAGGCTCATCCTTCTCTATAGAAATGGCACTATTCAGCAGCATATTTCAAGGCAGCTCAGTTAGGAGGCTGCTCATATGGTGTGGAATTTGGCAGCAATACGAGTGAACACAGGAGCAAATCTTTTAAGCATATAAAGTTGTTCAGAGATGACTATGACCTTTTATTGTGTGTAAATACATATGGCTGGAAGGTGTTTAGCTTCTGGCAGATACACAAGAATAATATTTAGGACAAGTGAGGTGTATGGCACTTAGCTGTGGAGCCCAGTTTGATAGCTTATAGGTTACAAAGAGTTCTCAGCAAGAAAAAAAAAAAATCTGAACAAACATAACATGGTTAACACGAGGGAGTTCTGAAATGCAAATAAAATTTTCATGAAGGGACTAAAACTTATAATAATCCTACCTTTTTTTTCCATGACCCACCCAAACCCCTAAAGCAGATGAAATCACACTTGCCTCCCATCTCCCAGTACACAGCAAAGGTTCCAGACATAACGGGCAGATTTTAAACGTGACCATTACATTGAAACAGAGTTAAGGCTCATCATTTAACCAAACCTTTCTGATGTTCACACCTTCCTTCCACCTGCTTCCAGTCAGTGCAATTAATTCAGCAAGCAGCTTGTGTAAAGGCAACTGATTCTAGCAGTTGAGTTTTCCTCACTTGTGCTGTGCACTGTTCTCCTAACAGCTGGTTTGAAATGCCACCTAGGGGTCTTGGTGAAATCATGAAACCTGCCAGCACTTGGGAGCTGATAAACTGTGAAATATAAATATATAATATGATTAGAAATACCAAAACTGTGGAAGAAAATCCAGATGGATTTTCAAAACAAGGGATTTTAACAAGTATATTTGATTGAATGAAATGCAAATAGACATTATATGTCTGAATTAAATCAGCAGCGTACAGAGAGAACGGCCCACCTCATACATGACAGCTTGACCGTTCTCAGGTCATTCCAGCAGCATTCCACAGCCCAAAGATCTTAGAAATGCTCTGAGAAGAACAGCTTTTGTTGTCATGCAAGTATGTAAGTTCTGCAATGCCTAAGAGCTGTTCTTTGCCTGGACAATTAGGCAAATAGGGCTAGTAATTTTTTTTTCTATGTCAGGACAAAACTCCAGCACTTCCTTACACCATAGAACTGCTACAACCGTCTTGTTTTCAAAGTTTGAATAGTTCCTCTTTTTGTTCCTTACCTAGAATTCTCACTTCACAAGTCAACAGCCACAGGACTTGCTATAACCAAACTCTGCTTTATATAATACAGCAGAAAATGCATTTCAGTAGAAAACTGGCCTTTGACAGTCCTATAGGTCTCTCTCCTGTACCTAAACCAGAAGAAAAGGGTAGGACTGGCTAATCCCAGCTCAGCTGCTACTGAGACTCTGCCAAATGCTACAGGAGAAACTGTCACTCGAAAGTACACCTCCTACGGAACAGTACAGTGCCTGTGCCGGCTTCCTACCAAGAACAAAAGTCAATACTGCAGCTAGGCTTGTCTAATGCTATGCCTGAATAAAACATTTCAGAAAAAAAGCAACAGCAGCAAGCCTAAGTGCAAGTCAGATGCTCTTGGATCAAAATCCTAGACCTGATCAGCATCCCAAACTTTGGAAAGTCTCAACACTGGACAGCACGCAGTTCTCCTAAGAAACAGGTCTATAAACTTTGTGACCACTCTCTACGTAGAAGCCAGATAGTATGTCAGATGAGAGCAAGAAACTTATCCCCATTTGAAGGTGAAGCCATCCGCATTGTGACTGGTTCTGTTAGCACAACTGGATGAAAGAAGCATGTGCCAGTATGCCAAAGGGGCCTAACAAATTAGCTGTTTACACAACATAGCAAGCACAAAGATTTTCTGTAAGAGACAAAGTATCTGCAGCTTTTCTCTTCACATTGGTTTCCTGATGTGTGGTCTTGTGGTTTTTTCCTGACAGGTGAGCAGATACATAGGAGTCATTACATAAATTGTCTTGCAGCACTTAGACAACATTAGCAGATCTGAACTAAAAAATTATGGTACAGATTTTACCTGATGAACTTTAGTGCTAATAAAACCAAGCAATATCAGTCAGGTGCGTTCCATGGGCATGAAATGTTTGCAGAAACTAAGCACAAGGCCAGAAGACATTAAAAGACACCATTTTCCAAGAACTTCTCCTCTATGTTTGACACGTCCTAGTACCACCAACCACTGAAAGCCCAAAAGAAAGCTCCTCTAAAGCCCTCACAGGTGTTTTTTCCCTAATGCAATTTAAAAATATACCAAAACTACCTCATTCTTGCAACATGCATATTTATCCAGAGACTTAATAAAATCACTTAATGCACCACATTCAGACAAATGAGACCAGTTCTCAAATACCTCTGTAAGAGTTATGTCATTCTCATCTGACCACTGGGAAATGGATTCCAACCAAACTGTCTTCTCAGAGGCAAGCACACTGCAGATGGTAACAGCATTGATAGTTACCTCCTTTGTCTAAATGTCCTGGCATAAACTACACATCTAATTTACTAACTTTCAAGACACCCTACTCTCAATGGCCAGGTTTGCGTTCATTTTCTTAACCATTGCACATAAAAAACAAGTTGGAAAATGTACTAAATTTCCCTACTATATCACAAGTAACCACTATCCCCTTGGTATTTCTTATCTAACTCATTGTTTTTGACTTGAAATATAAACACATGCATTAAAATAATCTTTTCTTATAATTTACAGTACCCTTCTCTGTAACTTTATCAGACATTGATTGCATTTTTAGCCACAAGTTACTCAGGGAAGGTCTTATTCTGCTGCCATTATTCTTGTCAAGCAGTTCAATCAAATTCAATGGCATCATTTGTTTAATAAGACACTACCCAACATGAGAAAGAATGGATGAACCCAGCTGCCAGTAAGGTATCTGCCTCATTTCAGCAGGAATTATGCTTCTGCTAACCACATAAACATGGCATGGTAATTTCCTCCCATCTTTTCCCTGTGCTAGCTCTTCAAGTGGTTCTTAATTAGCCCTGTTATTTATGAAAGCATATTTTGCTAGACTTTCCCCAGGAGCTTTAGAAAACAGCTGTATGAAGCTTGACTTGACTTACCACATCTCCTGTAATGCTTTCAAAAAAGAGGAGAGAAGGCAATAATGTTTAGAGGGGCAGAACTATGCTTGGGGTATGAAGACTTCTGCTACTTTTACCCCTTCCCTTAAGCCTGATTTCCTTAGGAAATCATAATGTTTTTCCATGCTTGTATATATGCAAGTGCCAGTTTCTTCCCTTTCTTGCTAGTTTTTAGCCTACTAGCTTATTTTGGCCTAATTTACTGGAGGGCAAAGCTCTTAAAAATATAAGGTTCTTATAAATTCTGTGACTACTGGAAACCAAGAAAGAGACTGTATGAATATTCCCATTGAAGGAAAGATTCAGCACGTTAAACGCAAAGGGATTGAAAAGAAGTACCTTCTCACTCCAAGGCAATAAAAGCTTCCATCAACACTGAACATATGGTAATGTTGTTTTCCACACATACTTCAGCAGTAGTTGCTAAGTTTGCAAGAAGAATGGCTGTTAATTGTCTGGAAAGGATGCCCATCACTCTAAAGAAAGGTTTTTTCAAAAGAAAGCATTTCCCTGGTACTGAATAAACGAACATTCTCAGCTGCTAAGAGAGTTGAAGGGTTCTGCACCTCACTTGGGCAGGTTACGCCTCAGTTTGCTGGACTGTCCCATTCACATTTAAAAAGCACAGGGTCAATAAATACATTCACCTTGCAAATAATTTGCTAGTTTTTTTTCAGCAGAGCTCACGTGCAGATTTGGGACTGTAAAATGAAACGTGAATGTGCACTCATTTACTTCTCGAGCTAAACAGATCTTGCAGATTTTTGAGTTTTAAACCTTCTGGTAAATATGGATCTGCGAACTGATGGTCCATCTAAAGAACAGTCCATCAAAAATCACTACAGTATCTTTCCACAAAGTGGAGGAAGGAACAGAATTAAGCCAGAGAAAATTGTGCTGCAGATCCATCTGTGTGAGGAGGTGTGGTTCCATACCATTACGTGTCTCCTTGTCTCCTTTCCCGTCAGTTTTTAACCAGCCAGCCTGCTCTGGCTCAGTTTGACCTCTATCTTTAAGACACCGCTGATTTCTATTTTGGAAAGATAAAAGGCAGCACAATTCGTGTCATTAGAAATGTCAGCTCTACAGGAGAGTCAAATGAATGTGAAGCTCAAAAACTTTTCTTACAATGCTTGCCATTAAAGCACTTAGAAATTAAATGAAACTCAACTGCTAAAAAAATCTGAGCTGCAAAAATAGTTTCATTGTTTTCAAATCCCTGAAAATTTCAAACTGATTAGAAGTAGGCTAAAAGAGTGAAAATTTTTCAAATGTTTCAATGTTTTTGAATTTAAAAAAAATTCTTATTACAAATTATTCTTTTTTGCACCAAAGGTATTAATGAATGAAAAAAAATTTACAATACACTGACTAAAAAATAAAACACTGGCTTTCACATCAGTATAAAATACTATTTTTTTCAAACCCAAATGATCCTTATCTTGTTTTACCAGAATAAAAAAAAATTGACATTTAACTCCAAAATAGCCAACCTTTCACCATGACGGGACAGAAGTTACTGGATCCATTCTTAAAAAATAAAACCAAACAAACAATAAAAACCGACAAAAGAACTTGCACAAAGATAGAAGAACTCAAAAGCTCCTTATAATCAAAAGAACAGAGGGCAAGAATAAACATTCAGGTGTTAGGAGTCTGTGCTCACATTAGCATTAAAGTCAAAGAAGAAAGCGTTAAGCAAGGTTATTACTTTTAAATGCTAGAAATGGATGCACAAATATGGCTATCATCAACAGCACACAACTGGTTTAGCTAAATGCTTATTTTTCTAAACTTGAAACCTCAGTCAGAAATCACAAATTTAGTCTATGAGTACTCAGAATCAATAATCATTAAGAAACCATTCTCATCCTTTTGGGTTTGAAACAAAGTCGTTCAGATTTGTTTTCTGTTCTCTTTCATGCCTATGTTTTTTTCCTTTTTCCCTCTCCTTTGTGGACATTCAAGGCTGTATATTTGCTTTACAGCCCTTCTCTCCATCTGTCCGAGCACGCTGTACACAAGTTAAATGCCTTGGCTTCCTCCCACCTCCTGAATCACACACAGGACTTCGGCATTAACTGCCACTACACTGCAGGCAGGACAAAGGAACAGCAGTCTGCAAGCAAATTCATTTAAAAAAATAGTCACCTTACCAAACCTAATTGAATTAATTCAGCATAGATTAATCTCTCTTTAATTTAGGGATCCAGGTCTGTGAAATAAAGTTTGCAATCTGAGACTCAAAACCCATTTGTAAAGCTGGCTTAGGAAAGGAGCTGATAGCTGAGCACATACCAATTCTGGCTTTCAGAACCGCTGAGTTCATACAGAAAACAAATGTTCCATTTGCTGATTTTTTCCCTTTAATCTTTTCATCAGGTGTATAAGAAATCATACCCTTCAACTGTATGTGCATTTGGCTTGGCAAGTGAATGGACTTAAATTTATAAAAGTACCAGACAGGAATCAAATCAAGTAGGAAAATGCAGCTCTTTCCAAGGAACGTTTAATTGCTGATAATAATATATTGCAAATTATGATCTTTTACATTTTGTAAATTCCTGAACAGTTCCTTTCATATTACATACATTTCTGTATCATCATACAGAACACACAAAATAAAATATATCTTTTAGTTCAGCACATAAAAAAAGCATCCTTGGATGAGATGTGGCACTTCTACGAATTACTAAAAAATGTTCGAGAGCAATTAATTACACACTTATTCTAACTGTCAGCACACCCTCTGACGCTGCAGTGTCCAATACTGGTACAGTCCTTTACACTAGGAAACAGTGGGATAAATACAGACACCTCTGAGGAACAGAAAGGATACACAGTCTAGGCACAGGATTGAGAATTACTGCCATGACTCCTTACAAAGTCTTGGGAAAGTTATCTAACCTCTTTCCTTCAATTTCCACCTCTATAAAATAGGAATATTAATACTTAACAACTTTGAAGGATATGATGAACATTAAGGCATTCTTGTAAACTGTCTTGAAGGCAAAAAACACTATATGAAGGCTAAGAATCATCCCCATCGTCAGAAATTCATGGTGTATCCTTTCCTCCGATGTATATATAAAGGCAGGAAATTATCTTACCAAGGAGATTGATGGCACCTGGAAATTGTTGGCAGCCACCCTCTGAATGACTGTGCATGAGTCACTTTAAAGTATTACAGTTCTTTAATCAGGAGCACTGTATTGACTTTAGCATATATTGTCAGAAACCTATTATGGAGATATTTGCAAGAAGGGAATTGTTACTGTAACTGGTGCAGAAAGCAGCTAGGGCAAACTTCCCAATGATGGAAGAGATGTCGGCTGTATTTCAATACCTCATCCCAAAATATGTATTTCAGATCATGTCAGAGAGAAGCCATGCTGATTTGCTATGCCACCACCACCAGCAAAGCTGGATCCAGACCTAAATTCAGCCCTGTTACTTCCATACATATCTCCATTACGTTTTTTTCCCCACACACATCATCACCAGTGCCTGCCCTTGTAGAAAAAAAAAGTCAAGAACTGCAACTTGTGTTCAACCTACTGCACTGACAAAAGAGATTTTAATCTAAAGCAAATACAGAATAAGAACTATTTTTGGCTCTTTCAAAATATTCACAGCCATATCCTCAGCAAGTTTAAACTACGATAATTTCCCTGATATTACTGGAGCTCTGCTGCTATAACAGGGGATGAAGATAGGTTACTTAAATTCTAAGAAATAACTGAAGCACCACTTGAGGTATTTGAAGATGAATCTCCATTGAAATTTCATTCTCCATAGCTTCATCTTCTGACGGTCTGTATCCATCAGTCTTTGCAGGAAGCAACTTAATTCTGTGACAGCCATAGTATAAGGACATGAGCTGTTTGGGTTTGACCTTTTGTAAATGATTAAGATTGAGTGACATTCCACGTGGCAGTATGCACTGAAGAAAGTTTAGAAAACTTAATCACAGTACTCGGGCTATCTTGACACCCATCCTGTCTACCCAAACTCTCAGTCATTATTTTGGAATCCAACATGAGACAATCAAGGGTTCTACCCAAAGACCAAGGACCTTTAGTTAAAAATATTTATCTTTCACAACCTCAGAATGGAGTCTTATGTATCTCAGAAACAGAATATTAAAATGGAAACAAATCTGTAACTTTTTTCCTAGCTCACCTGCATGAGCCTGCAAAGTGCCTCATATTTTAGTCTTAGTGCTGAAGTCCGGAACTTTCACTTGAAAAGTTAGATTTAAACTGCTAGAACGTATCTTCTTCTGAAGGCACTGAATGAGTTCAACAGTATATTATGTATTGCAAACCCGTTTCATCACTTTTCATCTTCTCTAGACTAAGCAAGCCGAGCTTTTTCAGTAAAAAGAATTTCTACACACATTCCTTCCTGATCCCCTTTTTCCAAACCTTATATTGTGATTTTGGACAGTCCAGCTGATGACTTTTCAACACTTAGCACTTTTGAAAAATTGCCAGTGCTTCATACAGGAAACAAAGCAAAAGGCAAAGCAAAATTCTTTTCTCTGCTACATTTAGGATAACAAGACATCTACTGTCCTGGTGTTCTCATAGCACTAGAGTAATGGAAATCATAAGTAACTCAAGTCCATACTATGAATTTTGTAATTTGATTCTTAACATCACTTCGCATTTCCTGTTTCTCAAGGAAAATTAATACTGTCACACAGAGCTCATTAAAAACTGTCTAGACCAGTTTTTCACCCTTACACATCATGATTGATATTGGGCAGAATACTCTGGAAAAACTGAAGCTAAAAATCTCATTTGGATTAAGTTCTTTCACATGATCTCTAAGAATGAAAAATGAGAGAAAGCAATTTCCACATGTATTTTCATTGTGCACAAAAGACACATGAGTTCTGTCTTCGGTAGATACAATTCTTCAATTTAACATTGATTTTGACTTGATAATTTTAGGGGTGACATGAGAAAAATAATCTAAGAAAGTACAAGGCATATGGAATCATGTCAGTAGAAGTTAAAGGCTCAAAACACTTCTGAAGAGCACGAGGTTAAGAAAACCCCTCTATTCATTTTACTAAACACTATATAAAAAGAAGTGCAAACTTATTCCTAGCAAGCTTTTTTCTTCAGTTATGCTTGCTTCCACAGGTGATAAAAAACAAATATATTTTAAGCCAACAGAAAACTCAGCATATGATGACTGCAGAAAAGGTGACGAACCACTTAATTCACAAGCTATCACAGACACACATAAATTTAACTTCCTATCAGGAAAAAAAAGCAAAGCATTTTTGAAGAAATTGCAAAGTATCGAGTTCACCTTTTATTTTCACAAGTGTATCTGATGCAAGCCCTCAAACCCCTTTATAGGGAGTCTTAAGTTGTCAGGTAATTCTTTCCATGCAGCCAATGCTCGTTCTGCTGGGAGAGACTTCTTTCTTTTTCATATGAAGACTAACATAACTCTGATGCCGGAGTTCTGAATAACCTGACACGTCAGTGTGTTCTCTGTGTTGCAAAACAAACAGCATAACTCCAATACTCAACGCATTAACCCAGGCCACTGATAGTGTGATTCAAAGCTTCACTCTTCTATATCGCGTTAAGAGATACCCGTACTGCCACTTGCAGTATTTTTTTCTTATTTTAATAGTTCTGATGCTAACTGCCTCTTCATTTTATTGGTGCAGGACATCCGCCACAGCACGTCCTGCGTTTCTGTAGTGCCACTTCCAAAAGAACGTGACCATTTTGTTTGCGGCCCTTCCTGTTGTGCTGTGTACATCAGCTCTTGGGTTTGATACTTCAAGAGCATGATTTCTCATGCCATAATAATCAGCCCAAAATTTGCAGGTACCACTTATCTCCAAAACAGTTTCATAAAGATGTGGATAGGCATGAATAGGTAATGACTACTAAGAACACCCATTTCATCGGTAAATTGAAGAGCACTGTCCAAAGGTCAGAGTTAAAATCTGTAATTGACAGGAAACTGAGTTTCGGAAAGGGAAGTCCCAAAGATGACCAGGCCATTGGCAGAGGCGGGTGACAGAAGCCAGGTTTCCTGCACCTCATACCCTCTGCACTGGACTGACACAACTCAGAAATCCCACCACAGTTTACTGGCCCTCTGTAGACCCAGGCAATGGTGTTAAAAAGGAAACATGTGAGTTCATGTAAACAAATTGTTAAACCATTCAGGATAATGTAACTAATATAAAGAGTCATCTGAACTTTCTCTTTGATTAGCCAAGATATAACAGCTGAAGTTTCAGATTATATAGGCATAGTATACTATACTGTATCAACCGTTAAAGGCAAACCCATCTGATTGGCAATAATTCCACCTTGAAAATGAGAGTTCGAAAGACTTGGTTCTAAAAGCATATTGCTAGAGGAAGCACAGCTTTGGTGCGATGTAAACGGGGATGTGAAACACAGCCTGTATGAAACCGAAGCATTGATACGAATGAACAAGGCCAGGCAGGTCATCTTTGTACATTTCCACAGAGCTCTGTGAATACTCAGGTGTCCTAACCTTGAATGTCATGGCATGCCTTTTCTAAGGCTACTTCTCCAGGGGATCTTAACTGTTTCGTTCTTTGTGAATAGAAAAAGTGAAAAAAAATTTACTATTCATGATGTTTCTAAGACTGCTGATGATCAGGAAAAGTTAAGATGGAAAATAATTACAGGAAATATAATTTCAGAATGTGTAGTGTTGCCAAACTTTAGTTAGCTGCCTTTATGTTCATTAATTAATAGGGCTGGCAGGAGCATGGGCAAGTCCCCTCTACTGGAGCATTAACTCTGATTAAATCCTCCCTGTCCATTTAGGCAAGAGAGTAGGACCTGGCAATACTGCTTTTTCTCCCTCGCCAAACAACGGCCCCTGAGCATGCAGGTTTTTCATTAGTGAAGCTTCCCTTACACTAGCAGACTCACTAAAGGGGAGGATCCACTGGTCTTACCCCTCAATCTGCGCCTTTGCAGTAAAAGCGACCACTGCCTTGCTGATAATCACAGTTTTAAAAGGTGTTAGACTTAGGAATTCAGCAAAAGAAGAGACAGATAAAAAGGTATCATTGCCTGTATCACCCAGATAGTTCTATAATCCAGCTCCCTAGTAAACAATTTACAATCAGTGACAAGCAAGTCATTGCAGCAAACTCTAAAATTGACAGTGATCATAAAATAAAATACAGTTTCCATAATGCCTTTTTTTTATCTTACAAAAACACTTACCAGCATTTAGCCCTATTCTTTCCTCAGCCGCTGCAAAACAAGCACAATGTAACTCCACTGAATGCAATGGAAGTTTTCAAGACTAACACCAATGCAATTGAGATGAAAATATGAGGCAGAAATGCTGGAAGTGCAGAAGGACAAAAGTCTTTGCTGTCTAAAGAAAATACTAGGTAAAACACATCACTTTCTAGCCTGTATGCAGAATTAGTACCATTTTCACATTAATCACTGTTATCAACCTCCACAATTTTTAGCACTGCTCTATTTCAGACCTTAGGAAGCCATCTCAATTAAAGCAGTAGCCCGTTAGTAATCTATGCTACCACTACTCTGTCTTCTTCATGGTCTGAAAACAGCGTTAAAAGACACTGAAAGCCTTGTTGAGTACTACATGTTTCCAATCATTGACTAGATTTTACTAGTCACTTCTCTGTCATCGTACCCGATATAGGCATCTCACTGTAGCAATCACTAAAACTAGCAATCACTAGTTTTTCACGACTTTAAAATAATTCTGAGACTTACAGGTATCTTAAAGTATTTTCTTAAAATAAAAAGCTGTAATCGGGTGTCACAGTTTCCCAAATAAATTTTATTGTGCCAGTAACAGAAATTAAATCCTAAGGAAGTAGCAAATAATGGTCCAAATCTTCGGATGTTGTAAATGTCATCAGTGAAATTTTTACACTGGCAGAAAACTTGGCCCTACAGATTTAATAATGTATCAGCAGACACATTTCAGCATTTTTGTGGAGGCACAAATCAGAACTTATCAGGTTTCTGCCTAATGGAATTAGCTGACAGCCAAGAAACTCATCTGGAATATTTGAAAATTAACTTTACTAATCCCCTCCATGCACTCTCAGTACGCTGCCTTCTAGAAGTCATGTTTTTTGTAGCAGACACGGAAACCTAAAGCCAGCAACAAAAGGATGGATTTAGGACATGACTAGGTGTTAAAAACTCAGCCTTATGTCACATTTCTCTCTAATGTTTCAATGGTTAAGTATTTTTATATAGGAAGTGTACCTCAAAATGTTATACAGTTTGCTCATGTTCCCACTAAAGTCCACTAAAAGCAAACTTCTAATAGGATAAACTATAATATTTCCCATTTTCTTTCAGATTCTTAATATACTATTCATATCTCACGTGCATTGTCTCTATTTAATAAATGTAATCAGATTTGCAGCTCCTTTCAATAATTTTTATAATGAATGTTATAAAATAAGCTCAAACTTCCAACATGGAAGTTTTTTAACAACTGTGTAAGTAATAGGAGCAGAAGAAAAAAGAAGGTGCTATGGTTCATGGTCACTTGCTGCAATCTGACTGAGGACAGCAATGAGCTACCAGACTGTGCCACCTTCAGGAATAAAAAGTTGCCTCATTTCTTGATGCTATGTTAATAGTTGGATAAACCAGCCCAGTGGCCTGATGTTTAGACCGTTACATCAGATATATCATGAAGGGACAAGCAAGGGAACATCATAAATTTAGACACTAATATCTAAACATGCAAATGCTCATCTGGACCAAACCTGACAGTTACAGATGCTGATTCATTGCAAAATTACCGTATCACTTATAGTTTATAACACCAACTCCTGAAACTAATGGGAGAAGCCACCCAACAGCGTGCTAATTCCACATTTTAGTCATATTTCTCAATTAAATCCAGCCTCCTGTATTCTACATGCATGCAAATATAAATACAAAGTTCCTCTGTCAGAGTTCTTGAAAGGTTTCTGTGTTTAAAAGGATTACTTCCTCAGAAAGGAGACATAATAGCAGCACTTCAAACACAAAGCCCAACAGACTTCCTTTGGTTAAGATTCTGTTCATTCACGTTCATCAAATGTCCACTAGCTTCCTCATCTCAGGGGACACCTGCTGAAAATGAGTCTTTACTGCTACTCCCTCCTGCTCTGCAGACACAACCTCCAGATAAGGGAAAGACACTCGTGCCCATTAAGCTGTTAGGCTCTGATGAAACCAGCACAATGGTGCCCAACGGGGTGATTTTTAAGAGTGAGAAGGGAGACTGCATGAAGGCTTCCAGCTGGAAGTATATTTTTAGGTGCTATTTATGATTCACTGCAAGCAAGAGTAGCTCTTAAAACTGGAAAGCAGCTCTGGAAGCTATGGGAGCTCCTAACAGCTGTGACATTTGCTGCGGATGGGGAAACCTTTTGAGCTAAGGCAGTCATAGTTCTTGGCGGGGGGGCGAGGGGGAGGGAAGGAATCAAAGCAATAATGACACAAAACAGCTTCAAAACAGGAGCCAGACATTAGATTGCTTAGACATGGCCTCTAACAACAACAATCTCACCCATGGGGTTTAAAACAGGTTCTTACGCATTTGGATTTTACAAGCTGATACAAGATCTACAGCTTCATCGATTCAAACAGCCTTCTGCCAGCTCTCTTCCCCCAGACTGTCCCCTGACATTCACCTCTGTCAGGATGCCTATATTCACATTAAAATCTGACCATGATATTGTGCTTCCCTTAACTGAGTGATAATCCAACTACTTCTAATTACTTAAATAGAGAATAAACTCAGAGGATAAGAGTCAACATTTTCACACTGAATATAGTTATAGCATGTAGACATGCTTAAATGATACAATATCAAAGATGAGAACTAAATTAATCAGTCATTAGCAATAATTTGTTGCATTTTTCAAAAGAAGAAGATTCTGATTCCTGAATTCTATCACTCCTGGACAAAGTTTATTTTCAGTCCAATTTCCTACATGAGGTATCAGTGAAGGGTAAAGGATTGAATAAAGCACCCATTGCAAAAGGAGAATTCATAACCAAACTTCATCAGCCAAAGATGTACTGCTGGTTCCTGAGTCAAAGAAAACAAAGTAATTTCAGGTGAAAAGCAGATTCACTGTCTGTCAGCTGATTAACTTCTCAAGGGACTGTACTACTCCCCTTGCCCCAAACACATAACATGCATCTATAATTTCTTCTAAAACATTACCCGAGTCTCTCAAACTGACCATGTTGTCAGCTCTCACTGACTCTAGGGACACCTTTGCCTTGTCACGTTCCAGAATTAACATTGTATTTTCTGACCCTCCTTCCAGTGAAAGACTCACTTACCAATTCTGCATTTCAGCTCTGAAGCTCCTTCCCCTCAAAGATATGCTACTTCTCTGTGTCACAGCTCCCATTTGGACTTGGATTAAAGAAAAATGGAAAAACTACTAGCTTTGATGAAAAGATGAAGATTAGCAATGAGAATTCTGTGGTGGGTAAGGAGGTACTTAAAGGAGAAGCAAAAATTAGTTGTTTGATGAGAAAGTAAAGGGTTGGTGAGAGATTATAAATGGGTTATCTTAGTATTTTCATTAATCTTAGAAAAAGGTAAATTCATGCTAATAAATTTTGCCGATGCACAAATTTATGCAGTATTATCAATAGAGGGGGATTGGAGTATTACATTGAAAGAGGGGGATGTCAGAGAGGACTGCAGTAGAAGGAAAAAAATGATGGGAAATAGTACAAAGTCATGCATTAAAGTCACGCCATGAGCATCTCTCTTACGAGGAAAGGCTGAGGGACCTGGGTCTGTTTAGCCTGGAGAAGACAAGATTGAGAAGGGATCTCATCAGTGCTCATCAATATCTAAAAGGCAAGGGTCAAAAGGATGGGGCCAGACTCTTCTCAGTGCTGCCCAGTGACTGGACAAGGGCAACAGGCTCAAATGAGAACGCAGGAAGTTCCATCTGAATATGAGGAGAAATTTCTTTACTTTGATGGTGACAGAGCCCTGGCACAGGCTGCCCAGAGAGGTTTTGGAGTCTCCTTCTCCGGAGAGATTCAAAACCCACCTGGACACCATCCTGTGCAACCTGTTCTGGGTGAACCTGCTTTAGCAGTGGGTTGGACTAGATGATCCACAGAGGTTCCTTCCAACCCCTATGATTTTGTGATTTTGTGATTAAGAGGCAATTTTTTTTTCCCTGTTCACTGGAAATAACAACAGGAAAAAAAAGTATGAATGTATTCATCAATTCCAACCTTAATAAACAAAGGAGTAATGCTTTGAAAAAGGGAAATCTGATCCTGAACATGTCGATTGAGTCATTTTCAGTAAAGAAAGGGAGATGCTAACATTATTATAAAAGGTACAAGTAAGAGTTTCCCTTGGATAACACATAATTCTGTTCAGCTTTATTTGAGAAATAGATTCAAAGTGGAACTCTGGTGATGAGAAGAACCTGTATGACAATCACCAGGATGGATGAAAGGAAATTAACAACTTGGGGTTTTAGTAGACAAAAACTAACGATAAAGGAGAAAACTAGGTATATATCAGTAAATAAAACACAGAGACAAAGAAGGTTAATTTAAACTGAAAGGCAGTGAAATGCATTTATATTGACCCTGTAACACTATAATCAGAAATTAAAGAAATTCTAACATCAGGAAAATGAGGTCCTACAACAAAACTAGTAAAAGAAAATGGAAGGGAAGAAACCTGGGTTTCAACAACGAGCTTAAGCAGCTAAAAAGAGGCCTCCAGACTCATGCTCTACCTATCCCAAACCACCACGTTGTATAGAACCCTTCCCAAGACATGTCTCATGTTGCTCTGTATCAACACAGACTTGGTGGGATTGCATGGAGGCCCGGGGATTTATGACAAGAATGCAGACTGTCTTCTGTTAGCAACTTCTACATGTTTGAGCATACAGAGATGAAGGAGGGTCAGGCAATGACTGAGGAGGACATCTCAGAAATACCTAATTCATTCCAGCACACCGCTATTTTGAAGTAACCTCTTTAGAAATTATCAGTGTAGGTTCCTGAGTTGGTGGGAAGTAGTTGTAGAGCCCTTTGTATGGTAATCAACAGCTGGATTCAGCAAAGTGACATTCCAGAAGTCTTTACCTTAGAGCAGGTACCTTTTCCCACAGGTTGTATTTGGTCTCATCCTGCAGTTGGATTAATCACATCAGATTTTAGGCTAACCTACTTCCCTAGGTTTGCTTGACTAACTCATATTCATACAAAACTGCATCTCTGTTTATATGCTCTGAATTATGGGGACCCTCAAACCCCTGACAGATGCTGTACCAAATTCAGTTTTGATAAATACAAGAAATGCTTACAGAGCTACTTTTATGGCATTTCTCCACAGATTTTTGGAAGCAGAGTTCTTTGGCCATCACAAGATTTAATCAAACAACTACCAACAGGCAGATACACACACTTTCTTCTTGTCTCTAAGAGGTCCCCTTCTAACATAAAAAGATTACTAATAAAAGGAGCAGAGCTATCTAGAGAGCCTAGCAATCTTGTTATAGTACTCCAGTGAGACACTACCTTCTGACACACATTTGTTATACATTCTCTTTTGGACAGAGAATGCTTAAGGTCACAGTCATGGTTTCTAGAGTGAATCCTTGATTATGAGAGAAGAGTCAGAGTAGATTTTATAGCACTACTCTATTAATTTACCAAACTCCTTAATAAAGGTGAAATGTGCCCCAGCTGCTTTCTTGACTTTGTTATTCCAGAAATTATGTTAGTGTAAAATGTATTTTTACTCTCAGGGATTTTAGGAGATGAATGACAAGCTTTAATCGTTAAAATATTCCTGAGGCAATGCAGATGCCAAATATCACACCCCGTAATGCTGTAACACCTCTCCAGAGAACTTGAGGATGATATAGAAGCCTGAAAAAGCAGGGGTACTGATGACTTACCTGAATTCAGTGAGTTTTAAACCCTCTTGTTTACAGAAGCCTTCAGACAGTAAAATACTTAAGATATTTAAGGTACTCCCATTAGAAAAGAACAGTGGTGATTCGGGAGGCATGGGAATCACGAAGCTTACCTGTTACTAGCAATATAGTTATTTTGTATTATTTGTAGTTCCTACACCACCCTTCATCTGGGCTGACTGTATCTATTGAGAGGTTGCCATCCCTGCGTCCATTTAACAGTAGCTGTGGTCTGCTGTACTGGTTGAGGAAAAATAGTTTTAGCATGTCTGAAAAAATTCACAGTTTAAACAGCGGGGAATTTCAACCTTAGCCATTTGAACATACACATCTCTCAGTACATTTAGAAAAGCACTTCAGGAGCTTACCACATTTTGGCTGGCTCCTTTTGCTTGAAACTAAATCAGAGAATATGCTCCAGCAATGTTTCAACTGCTTCTGAGTGCTCCCTCCACAAGGTCAGACACATCCAGAAAGCAAATACACACATTGCAGACTCTGGGTCCTCCTCACCAGCTGTTTCACTCTACACATCTGCCTCTGTTGCAATCATTAAACTAGATGCAGCCACTGGTTTCTCAAGAAGCACCTCTAACAAAAGCTGTACTGGCCTGCAGCTTTGCCCGTTAGCCCTGCCAGTTCCTGGAACAGTGGAAGCTGAGTGAAGTAAAAAATTAGCCTTTCTTTTTTCCCTAATGAAAGATAAAAGTAATAATAATTTAACCTGGTACGACATTGCAAAGCTTCTGTAAAGCAGAGGAGACCCTAGAACATGATTAAAGAGTAGAAAAAAAAAAATGAGGTCTTCTCCCAGAGGTAGCCATCCTGACAGGCAGAAGCCTCTTTTCTCATGGAACAGGTCTACACTTTCAAACTGTTCTGTGCATGCTAGGCCATTTTATGTAGGCAACATACATATTTTCAATTGCTTTCCATGTTCCACAGCAGGTGTAATGAGTAGCTATGAAATGAGGCCTCATTAACACTTCAAGTAAAATTCGACATTTCAATCAACTACATTAAATGACTGAGTCCTAACATCAGCAAAGGTAGATAAATATCACCTAATCACAACTTCCAAATTTTCATCTGGCAAATTAAGGAATGCTTTCTGTTTCATGTCCCATCAGTTTCAGACTTTTTTAATAACAAAATGGAATTGCATCAAAATCATGGTTAGATAATACAGATTCATAGAAAATCTACTACTGTTTTTAAAACTTTTGCAAGAAGAATTATTTTACTGGTAATTTTCTTTGCCAAACATTGCTTCTGCAGAAGAAGAAAACTTTTTATACGTTCTTGACAAAAATCCATTTGCAATGTTTCTTGTCGAAATAGTTTCAGTCTGGTAGTAATGGAAGCCATTGGTAGTACTGTTACAACATCACAGTGTTGCAAAAGATGAGAATTCAGAGGGACTGCTGTACTGTGGCAGAATGATGTCACTGCCGGTCCAGGGAGATGACTTCAGAGTAGTCACTGGCCATGAGAGTCTTTGGGGATGGCACCATGACGACAACACCACACTGCAGTTCTAGTAAAGCCATAATACTCAGAAATTTAATTTGATTGTTTGGCATCCAAATCAATTGCTCACACAGGACCAGCTGGAAACTAATCAAGCATTGACTCAGCAGCACTTACTCACCAGTGCCATAAAATGATAAATAGCGACTTTCAAAAGATATGAGGTATGAGAAGAAGGGAAAGGTAATAAGCAAATTATTTTATATGCAACTGCTGTGAGAGACCTCCCTAACCAACAAATTCTGCATCCATCATAATTACAAACAGGCACAACCCCAAAAGGTGTTTATTTTGCTACCATTTGAATTCCGAGCTCATTTGTAGATCCCAAGCACTGTTTCTAAAATGTTACCGTACAAATAATGTCTCCCAGAACTCTGAGACATAAGATATTAAGATCTGGATGCAAATTTTGCAATTCAAGTCTATTTCTACTAATCTTAAATAAATCTTCAATCAACCATCCTGAAACCACAATTTCCAAGTACCTGCCTTAATAGGAGGCAGGGGAAGTAAGAAAGACAGAAAGAAGAGCTAACTCAATCAAGTAGCAACCGTATTTACCTACTAAAATTCTATTAACTAACACAAAGCTCTTCAAGCCAGCATTCTTATCTACACAAAGCACAAATTCTGTTTTCCGATCCTTCTGATGATAGTAATATGAAGTAAAATTGTATATAGTTGTGAAATTAAGAAAAACACTTGCCACCAAGATACTGTTTAAGTGCCAAAGAGGATTACATAAACACAGAAAATGGGCAGAGGAGAAACATCCTCCTGATCTCTGTCTGGTTGATAACACCTCAGACTGCAAAGCTATTACAGAAGATCCTACAGCAGCAACGGGCACCTTTCTGTTTTGTCATTTCACCCTTCTCAGTATGCTTTGTGTCCTTGTTTGAGATTAATTGCCAACAGCAATAGGCTAGGTAAATAGGATTTCGGTGTGACGTATTACCCAGGAACATGTAATAAATCATACTGCTGTCACCATTCAAACTCACTTTCTCCTCAAAAGGACCACCCCATTTCCCTCCTAAAAGCTCATGTAGTAATCATTTGAAATTATTTTTTCCAGACTTTGTCATGGCTTTATTTTTATGTTAGGCTTTACAGGCTTGATTCTTGCCTCCTTTAAAACAGAAAAATGCAAAAGTCATAATGCTCTGTGCTTATATGCGCATATAGTCATAACATACATCTACAACAATGACTTTACAGGTCTAGTTTTATGAAGATTGTGTGACAAAAATTATGGCTTTATTAGATGTGAGAATAAAAAACATTTTTAGGCATAAAAAAGACAACCTGGGAATTATAAGGACTATTCTTACAATAGAAGGAACAATTATACTATGAATATACATGTACTATCATGGCAAGTACATTTGTCTCTAACCGTTCTTCACCTAAAACCGTTTCTGCCTCCTCTGTCTCTATCTACAAATCAAAGTGAGAGGTCAGGTTTGAGAGCAATGCATTTGGCCCATAACACTTTAGAGGCTAAACTGGGTAAAGAGAGGTTCCTTTGGTGGGTATGATAATTTAAACCAGAGCAGGATGGGACAAAGCCTTTCTCTGAGCAACCAGCACACCGAAATGCAAGCACGGGAAAGAAACCCCAACTCCCCCTCACACAGCACAGGCACCACCCAATCCTGTCAGTCTCCCAGGAGGAGGATGAGCAATCTCCACACAGACACCCTGCAGAATTCAAAGCCTCTTGAAACAAACAGAACTATTTCCAAACTATGTGACTGAAATCAATTCTCTCAACTTTGCTGCAATAAAAATTGCAGTAAAACTATGATTTGCTTGGCCTCTCGCTCCTGTATTCAGATGTCCCCAATTTTAACATCAAACTCAAAACAAAACAACTTGTTTTATATGGGTTCTAGTCCAATGCTCAGATTTTAGCTCAAAGTCTACAGGTGTAAGAAGTAGTCACAAGTTTACTGAATACATACTGTGTTGGACAGGACGTACAATGTAAAAGTTAAACTACATACTAACCTTTGTAATAAAATCAAGTATTTTCTACAGGTGTTTAAGCTAATGACCTAAAAAGACCCACTCTCCAAAGCAAGTAAACCTTCATTTGAACGCTGAAACAAACCCACATAAAGCTGTAGAAATATCACGCAGAAAGTAAAATTATGGACGTCCACATGACTTTCAAATGAAATCTGTGACTATAGCTTTGAGCAACTTCTTTGTTTTTTCCAGTCATTTCAATTCTACCTCAGAATCTGAAAAAAATTTGATCTTTTCAAATACATACTGTGCATTCTCCAAGAAATACAACATTTTTTCCAGTTGTTTAATGTGGACAACTAAAAAACCCCACTTTTTTAAGGCCTAAATGATACCAATTTCAGAATAAGTAAAATATTAAAAAAGCACAATGATAAATCTCTTCACTTCAGGCTACTCTTATTAGGTTAGCTTTTCTCTGAATAAACATAGTCTTAATGAAAACTGTCACTGCAAAATGGAATGCAATCATTAGATAAACTATTGAATTACCAATTCCACCATGCGTGAATGGGTGTATAGGGGTTTCACAGTGTTATGAGAGTACATTTCTGCACCTGGGTTACTAAGGGGCAGAGCTGCCTGACTTGTCCTTCTGAACAGTTTATTCGCCACAAAAGGCAACAATGATTTCCTAGAACTATTTGTCAAACGTGGGACAAATGTATCAAACTGTTTTGGCCAAAAAACTAAAAAAATAGGGGAATTTCAAAGATACTAATGTAACTCAAAGCTTTTTTTTTTATTTAGGTTTTCCAACTCTCCATATAGCTAGCCAGAATTGATGAGAAATGGTTGTGGTGAAATTTCAGTAAACACTCTAAAAAAAGTACTCACAGGTAGCAATTTTTTTTTTTAATACATCTACAACTTTTTCATGTCACACAGGTTTTCTAATTAACATCAATGAAAAATTGAACTCCTACAACAGGTAAAATATGCCAAGACCCATACTAAATAAGTAGCAGCAGCCTTGAAGTTAATTATTCTGTCACCTGTGCTTATTTCTCTACAAAATTCCATTGCAAAGTTCTGCTTCATGTAGTTTTACTCCGGCATGTAATGGCCAGCCTAGTTTCTTTCTGGATGCTTCAGACCAAATAACAAAGCAAATATTAAGTATTTGAAATTGCAAGTTTATCTTCTTTAGCAAATACACGAGTCTTCAACCTTCACGTCCTGAATGACTTAAGGTATATCCTATTTCTCTTTAGGTCCATATATAAAACATCTGCTTAAAAAGATACTGCTGAGCCTTCTATTCGCATTTAATTTGCTGTACTGCTGTAACTCCATCATAAACACAGTCATGCATGAGATTAAATGCGGTTTATGAAATAAGAACGTCACTTGTTTAATTTGTTTCAAGTAGTTCACCCCTAGTGCATCTAACAACATCCTTAAGTTAACACCAGTGCTGCTCTCTACGGCAGTGTGTCAAGAAGTGCTGCACTTAAACCTGCACCAAGGGCACCTTCCCTCGTAACTCTCATAATCCCAGATCACCGCACAATACAAAAACCTGCTGTCAGTCACTGAACAGATTTATATTATTTTTAACAGCTTAACAGAATCAAAGAGTTGTGCCACCTCAATCGGAGGCCAAATTTTAAGATACTAAGCTCATAGGAATATTAGACATACGCTTAAAATGAGCTATGACACTTCCCGCACTTCATAAAAGTCATTTTCCTCGATCGCTCTTACAGGCCTTTAGAATTGCACAAAAACTTGATGGAAAAGGAGGAGAAGTTGCTCATTATACTAAAAATACCTCACCTAAATATATTTCTTTGGCCTATTTTAAATAACATCAAAGAGTATTTCCGAGGCACTGAAATGGTACAAATACCACCACAGTAGAAAGTAAAACTACAATATGCATAAAGAGGGCAGGTTCTAACACCGCAATCAGATGAGCAGGCCTGCAAAGGGATCTCCCCCTGTCAGCTGAGCTCGAAAATGGCCTTGTGCCCAGCAGATCAAAATTCATTCAATAGCCACTTTACACTTTCCTTCTTTGTATCTCTACTACATATGGAATATATGAAAACATATACATGGAAAACTTTGGTACTTGTTTCCCCTCAACTGGCTTTTATAAAAGAACGGAGAACTCTAAGTATCACAGAACAGTATTTGCTATGTGAAAGGTCACAGGCTCATGGACCTCCTCCGTCTTCATCGACCTTCATCCAACTCTGTCGCACCTTGCAGCCTAAGTTATACTTTCAAGTCCTACTGCCTGAAAGTAAGGATTCCAGAAACTAGAGGCGCCAAGAGCGGTACCAGGGCATTTGTCTCTACCTAGATTGTTCAGTCTAGCTAACTAAAAAGCATCTACTCCTGCCAAAGGAAACACATACCTCCTGAAGAACCCATGTTCTGTGTAGTCTTGGACACTTCGAGCTTAACTCACAAACACCCCGGATTGCTGCTGACCCCTGCCTGCTGTAAAGCACAGCCTGCTAGCAGGATCACCCAGAGGTTCTTCAAGTAATAGCCCCCCCATTTCACAGAAACAAAATAATAAATCACAACACAAGATAACTACACTTCTACAGATCACACTTCATTTTACTATTTCATTCTCCAAGTTGTCATAAAGGTAAATGTAAGCTCTTAAAGGAGTAAGTAATATTCTTACTGACTTGGCATTTCTGTAGCTGACATAGTAGGACAGCAGCCCCCATGAACTGCTAACTTGAATAGATCACAAAGAACAATCTTTTTGCTACAGAAGTTCATTTTATTCACTTTATGATTAGTATAGAAAGGCTAAAAGAGAAATCCTTTGATCCAGGAGGATAATACTTTAGAGAAGACCAGAGGATATTTTTCTAAGTTCCATTGCTGGGCAAGAAAGATTGACCTAATCAGGCTGGATTTCTGGAACTACTCGATTTCTACTTCTCTTTTGATCAAGTTATATGTGTTAAGATGCAATAACTCCAGGCAGGCCAAATTTATGCACAAGCTCCTTTGAACTTCAAACAAGCTTACTGGACCCTTTAAATTCAATTTTATTTGCAACTCAGTTAGGGAAAAGTTGTTCCCTCTCCTCCCCCCAAGAAAATATATTTCCATTTGTATCATCTCATAATTTTTAATAACCTCCTGTGGAATCCTATTTCCTTTGTCAAATGTTATCAGCTTCCCTAGGAAAGTTATAGACCGGAGTTCGCAAGTATTTATTCACAAAGCTTTCTGTAGTCAATGTCCCAGTAAAGATGATTTCAACATTTAAAATAATTCCATTACTGTCACATATGAAAAACTGGAAATGTACCTCTTAAGTTTCATACTACAATCAGTTTAGTTCTCACTGAGATCTTGTAGGAAACTCACCTGCTTTAGAAATAAAATGGTTTATTATAACGTGCTATCTGCTAGAACGTGTGGGTAGCCAATCTTGGGAGAAACCTACTTGTGACAAAATGCAGACTGCTGTGGTTTAGCTGTGTCTAAAAGCAGATGCAGTATCTGCAGCGAATACCCAAGTACAACATGGGAAAAAATTGCAAAGCTAACTCTGTAGATACCAATGCTACACGGATGTCATAGCAGACAGAACTTGAGTGCAGTGGGAAACTGCTGTTCCAATGTGATATAATGTGAAGCAAAATACTTACTGAGTCATCTTCTGACAGATTTGTAACTCTAATACAAAAACCAGTTTGTTTCTACTGTAGGCCAAGATGGCAAAGATCTCCTTTTACTGTAGCACGTTGCTCTGTTGTTAAGTCACCTCACGTGCCCTCAGCCTCAGGACACAACCAACCTTTCCTAGCTCTGACAGGTATCTAGATGTCCCCACGACAGAGAATCCACACCTTCCCTACACAAACTGCTCCAATGTTTTGCTATCGTTAGTATTAAAACAAATGAAGCCTGTTGCTTCTAGTCCTATCCATCTCAGTCCAGGGGAGCAAGCCCCTTCCCCCAAAGCAGCTTCTAAGCCCCCCGTGGAGGATCCACCAGGATAGCTACCAGAATACCATCAGTTCAGTTAATAACGTGGCTGATACAGGAACAGAGATGGAAACATCACTCATCTTTGTGCTCGGAGAGGTAACTCTAACTGTACTGCACACACAGGCTCTACCCACACATTGATTCTCTTACACACCATATTATGCTATTTAGCCCAACTGGTGAGGCCACAACTGTGAATCTGCTTTATTTAATTATCTGAATTACAAAATACCAATAAATCTTTTCCAATAAAACTTCACTATCTTTGCCAATAACTTAGCAATCTAAAAGCCTGGGCAAAACTGTTGTGGAAAGATGAAGACAAATCTTGAGGCCAATTAACAGCTCGTGAACTTCAAGCTGAATTTTTGCAATCGTATGGACCTGTGTTCTTGGGAAAAAAAAAAATATATGGAATATACAGCAATTAGAGATGCCCACCCCCTGCTGCTTTATGTGCAATTGCAGATGCCCTCCGAGCAACTGTATGATTTTCTTTACAAATAGATATGATAGTGAGAACTTTTTAATCCTTTTTGAATTTGTCCTTAAGCAAGTGGACTATGCCAACTCTACATTATCTCATTTTGCTACTGTACTGCAGCATATTCAGCTTATTGCCACGTGCAGTCTGAAAATTGGGCCAGGCTAAGAATGCATTTCCAGAGGTAAGGTTTCTGAGAGAAGTCTTAGCCAAAAGATGTCTGACTTCCAAAGGAAAACTCAGTAGCGTAGAATATATACATTTAATTTTGTAGATTATCCAAGAGTTACTTTGACAAGAGTGAATTTATTAACCTCCAATGAAATATATCAGCAGATTAACCCCCTGTTTTCCTTTTACATCTACTGTTATTAGCATAAACCCAGTCGAATCAGTCCTGATTTATGATGCTTTAACTGGGAGAATAATTAAATCCATTATCCCACTCTCCCAGAAACAAACTACGATATATACCATTCTAAGTGGATTGATGAAGGGAAAAATACTCCATCTAGCCTAGATTTTTTTTTTTTCACTTCAAACATAAAAGCCCCTGTGCTGTTCATCCTACAGGGCTGTCTCTCTCCCAGTTACTGCTACCACTTTCACCAAGGTCTCTCTCCTTCAGGATAGGGGAAGAGCTAAATTTCCGTTAGAACTTCTATGGAGAACAGACAAAAGTGGCAGCCATCTATTCTGAGCAAAATATTACCTCAGCAAAACGAGTTCAAGATAAAATAGAAACAATCTCTTCTCCTAGGAGTGCCTCCCTCAAGAGGAAATAATCTCTTGTATCTCCAAAGAGCCACCAACACTCAACACAAATATTCCTCAGACCTACAGGCTACCCACGAGGGTGTAAATGCAGAATTTCCAATGTTTTAAGCTGGCTGTAGGTGCTACCCTTTCAATCACTCAACTTCTGAATACATTCCCAGGCTGCAGACTACCCAGGACTTCCTTAAGACAGAGCTATGCCGTATGTTACAATCTACATGCTTACGACAGAGTTTCAGCCCTCAGTTTCCAGACTCATCTTTTCCCATAATTTCAATCAAGGTGCCATTTTCTGTTTCACAGTTTAAGTCTTAAAGAGGAACACTGTAGGTGTGATTAACACCTAGGCTAACATAGACAGACTTTGCAGAGTCCTGAATACAGAGTTTCTCAGTCAGTCACAGAAATCTTGGGGAGTGTGGTTGTCATCTATGCCAATAATAGCATAATCATTCCTTTACTTGCTCCCCATTTGTTAAAGACAGCTTCTTCAGCTTTCTTGGATCAGATCAATCCTTAATCAGCTGACTTCATTACCACCTAAAACTCTCCGTGAGTCACTAAATGCTATACCTGCATTTGGAGAGACAGGCAGCAAAACTTCAGGACTTCAGTCAGTCAGTCAGTCAGTTATGTCTCCATTTGGAGTGCTAGCACAACAGAGAGGTGAAAAGAAAACAGAGCTGAATAAGAACTAAACAGATGGGGCTTTGGCAAGAACTCTGATCCTACACAAAACACAGATCTCTCCAAATTCTCTTTTAACCTACGTGTTGGCTCTATTTCTCTACCTAACAAGGACCATCCTCACTCAAAAGTCTATTTCTTTAATGTATAACTTTGTATTCTGGAAACAATCAACAGCTGTTTACTTATTTAGGAAATTTTCAAGGCTAAAAAGAGATTTTTTTTCTTCTGGGGGGAGAGAACACCAACTGCAATTCCAACTACAACAGAAGTTCTTCTGTCTAGAAGCTTACTGAGAAAATATTTACATTAAACCAGCCTTTGGAAACACAATAAGGGGGTATTTTTGTTGTTGTTGTTGTTCAGATTCAAAGCATCTTTGAAAACTTACATTTTAAAATAAGGCTGGAAGGACTTGGGGAGATCATCTTGTCCATCACTTGCCCCAGCAGGAATGGTCATGATGCTGTCATCCTTGACAGAAGTCTGGCTAATCTATTTCTAACTAGCTTTCTTGAAGTCCACTTCACTATTTCCTCTGGCAACCTGTTATAGTACTGAATTATTCCTAACACAAGAAGTTTAATCCAATTTAACCCTGTTTAAGACCTGCTTCTTGTTTTACTCACCACTATGATGGAGAACAGATCTTCCCTTTTTGCAGCAGCACTATATGTCTGAAGGGTTTTATTGCACCTTGCTCCATCTTCTCTTCACTAAAGACTCCAAATCACTTCCCTAAGCTATCATTTCTAGATACTGATTTCTCCTGCTGCTGTCCTTCACAGTCTCTCATTATTTTGTACCTCTCTTTAACCCCACTGCTCAGTACTGGTCACAGTATTCCTCCCCAGCCAATGCCTCACCAGTGCTGGACAGAGTAAAATAGTTACTAAACATGTCTTGGCAGTGAACTACCTCATACGCCTTTTTGGTAATAGTGTGATAATGCTGACTCATGTGTCCTGTGCCATGCCCAGACACTTTCTTGTGGAATTGCCACTCTACCCATTTGTTTCTCACCCTGTGGGGACACACATGACCAGTCCCACATGAGGGCAGAACCAGGCACCCTGTCTTTTCAAACCACCTCTCTCATTTGCCAGGGAATCTAAATTCTATGAGTAGTTCTGTCCTCCAACATTCCTGCAGTCTCCTCCTACAAATTTAATACTTGACTTTGTTAGGAAGCTGCCTTATGACCAACATATCTAGGAGAGACTTCTGCAGGACTTGAATTGTTACATTCCTCCAACCTGATATTGAAACTGTACAGCCCATTTGTTAGGATGCTCCTTCTATTCCCTCACCTCCATTTCAGCACATAAAGAGTAAACTGGTCTTCCAGTTCACATCCTCTAACATGTCCTCTTTTCACCCTCAAGTTTTTGCTATAACTTCATAGCCAAATTAACATACACTAGCAGATCTATTTCAAGTACCCATTTTATCACTGTTTTTTCAATTTAATAACATTTATGCAATGTGTAAATAACTAGAAAGACACCCTATGCTACAAATACGTCAAAAACCTACTTTCTAAACACACAATTAAAACATATATAATACGCAAACATATATAATACGCAAAATAGACATTCAGATATTTTCTATAATGTTTTTAGTTCATACAGCTACCAGGTAGAAAACTGTGATTATATCACTGTGTATCATGAGTACCCCAAGGAGTCTGAAACACATCAGATATTCTGGTATCACAGCACATGCCTGAAGCAGATTTCCTGAGCAGGGCATCTGCTGCCTCTGTTCAACACATCCTGGACCGGCTGAGCCAAACACACCAAGCAGATCGATAGTACCTGTTCAATAAATGGAGCTATGACAGCTCTGCTGTTAAAGTGTGCAGCTCGGGAGCACCTCTTCATAAATATCCATACAGCTTAGAAATCATCTCTCCCCAGTTTTAATATACATAAATTTGAGAATTTACACAAGAACACATAGAAATCAAATAGAAAAGAGAAGCAACTGAGTATAATAAAAGCTAATTCACTTACCATGCATTTGTCTATAGCTACAGCGAAAATTGCTTTAGCCAGTTGTGGCTGTAGGCTTAGAAGGAAATCTATTCTTTGTAAAGCTTAGTGGAAGAAATAGCCGTTAATGAAACCTTTTGATTTTAAAAGTGAAGATAATTGGAAACTAAAGTTCCCAAAGCAACTCAAACTGTCATATTTTATGTGTATATTGCAGTGAAAAATAAAAGTACATGTATGCACAGACAGAATTATAAAAACTGTCAAGAAACAGTATAACAGGAGAGTGTTACTTCAAGGGCAGGAGGATTCATCAGATCTCTGTTTCAATTCCCTCTTGGAAATGCAGCATATGCCAAGAGAATTGAGAGCTGGATCTAGGAACACAAAGGATTTCCTTGAAAAATTGAAAGAGTGTAAGGACGTTTCCTCTGGTCGGGTGTGAAATCAGGATTAGTACTGTACTACAGGCCACGGCTCTTCACAAAGGACAAGTTCTTCACAAGGGGACCAGTTCTGGTAGTAATGTCCTATTCAGCTTAAAGTGCTGATCTTGACGAAAAGTGGCATCAATTACGACAGCAGCAGATGTTCTTTGTAACACTTTTACATACCTAACAGGCATTATCATAACCAATTAGCAAACAATTCAAGGCCAGGTTCTTATACACACCACAGTACCGTGTTACTCAACATTCTCCTTTTCAAAAGGTGTAACTTGCAACTAACAGACAAATGCAGCTAAGAAGGGTGGACACATGGTAGAGTTTAACATGGGGTGTTAGAAATAAAGCCAGTTTACATCTGACTACAGCTTTTAAAAATTCACTTACAATAAACAGATGCCCAATGCCATGTAGAAAATGGAGGTTTTGCACATAACCTACCGTCACGTGTTATGACCTGGTGTCACAGTTAACTAGGAGAATATATCTGTGTGTCTCTCACCATTAATTCACGAGTCAGATGAAAATTATTTGATCAAAGCATCCATAATGCTTTAAAGGATACTAACAGATTAGATAAAATACAAGACGATATTATCAGTCTTCAAGTCTTACCATTTATTTGAACACAGAGATATTCTACTGTATCAGATGTAAGCAGATGCAACAAAAACATGAAGTATCTATGAAATTGGTAAGATGCTGACAGCTAAAAGAGAAAAGGAATATTTAACGGTGACTAGTTTAAAGATCACCATCCTGTAATTCAAGCAAGATAATTTGGCAATAAGCACCCTGTAACATTAGACATAAATACATCCATAGTTCTCTTGCTGCTTAAACAAAACTAGTCTAAACAGCTTTTCAATCTGAAGTAAAGAGCTTTAACTTCTTGCGTATTCTACGGACACCACAAGCAACTATTTAAACTTCAGCAAGAAAAAAAAAACCAACACAAAAATGGAGTAGGAAAGTTTTATGCTAAAATCTTTCTGCACAAAAACTTTCACAAAAAAAAAGTAAATTAAATGAGATTTCTGTTATTTCAGTGCAGATTTATGTGTAAACAAGCTGCCAGTTCCTTAGTTCACACTACAAAGGCTGAACTATACTGGAGTCCCCAATTCCCCCTTTGGTGGCAATCAACATTAGATTTGTTCTGAATAAAGCATTTTTGGATCCTTTTTCAGACATCTGGTAAAAAACTCCTTGCATATACTATTAACTGGCACACAAGAAAAGCAATTCACCCAAAAAACCAGGGGGATAATACTTATAATCTAACAATATCAGACTTCTTTTATATTTGGCACATCTACATAAATAGTATAGTAATAGTCATACTGCATCTTTTCTAAGTAGGTCACCATAAATACTTGGAATTATATCACATTTGTCAAATTCAAAAAATAGGATTGCAGCTGGTAATAACCTCACTTTGCCAATTATGCATCTTGGTGCACAACCATCAACCTTGTACTTACAGCAAATATGTCTACAAATAAATGGAAGACCCAAACCTAGATTTTAGCATAGAACACAGACCAGTTGGTTTAAAGACCCCATAATGCCCTATAGTTATGACATTTACATAATTAACCATCATGCTAGTATACAGTATCATAATTGGGCGAAGGAGCAGTCTGCCTGCTTAGGTGATGGCAGAGCCCATTTGTTTGACTGGAAAATAATGTGGGGTCTCTCATCCAGGAAGCTAATAATGGCTTGTACGGTAAAAGCCTTCTGAAAAATAGCTTCTGGGTTGGCTGGTTTGTTTTGACAACTACTCTCCAAGAGTTAAGTATCCTAGAGGTTTTGAATATGTTCTCAAATTACTGAGGAAAAAAATGGACATTATATGTGCACTTGACCTCTTGTCCACATGGATAATGATTTCCCTTCTCTGCCAGCCACAGCCTCCGAATAAGAGTAAGGAGGGCCAGTCTTCAAGGCAGTCATGACATTAGGTAAGGAGGAGAACATAAAGAGTCTCACTCTTTCTGCCTCAGTGTCAGTGGCTACTCGCTGTTTCAGTAAGACGCAATCCAAACACTCACTTCATGCCCTGGCTTTGGAGTCCCTAAGCGAGAGCATTTTGAGATGTGAAGGTGGAACCATATGCTTGGGTTGGGGTTTTTCCCCCCCAAAAAACAGCAAGAGGAGATTGCTATCTTCAAAAGAAATGTAGAAATAAAAAGAAATACTTTCGCCTGAGATATGGAAAGCAGGTCCCATCCAGCTTTATGGCACCTTAATACCACAATACATGTGAGAAACATTTAGGTGATTTAGATGAGACAGGGCTAACATTGGAGATATTCATTATTTTATTGTTGCACATTCTGTCTGAAAGGGTGCTGCAATGCTGAGCAAGGGAAAAGATGGCTGGCAGGAGCAGGATGAGTCTTTTAAGAAGCTACATCCTGGCTGGGGCTTTATGTTAAACAATTTGCTGGTTAAGCAACCACCTGTTCCATCAAGTTAGAGTTGGCCTTGACTGAAGAAAAACATTTAGAGAGGCAGCTGAGAAGTATTAATAATTTTCCATCACTGAAAAAAGTGAAAATGGGACATACAGTTCTACCCATCAAAACAGATGATTCCACAAAATTCAGTAAAAAACCCCACATTTGTTGTATATATTTTAGATGCTAGAACAATCCACTGACCAGGCATATTCCTGATTACAAAATAAAACGAAGACAGATAAAAAGCTCTGCCAATCCTCATGTCACCACGTCCATATAATGGAGCTCTTAGAAGCGAGGTGCTGTGCCACACTCATACAAACGGAGGGAGTCACTAACAAGCAAAACCACACAGGAAGTAATGCTGTTAACTCAGGTAAAGGAGAAAAGGAAATGAAAAAGCATCTGTCTGAATAGCTGTCTTGATGTTGCACAGAAGTCAAAATATTACAGCAAATCACAGCACAACAGGGAGTTTAAAAAGGACCACTGACCAAGGAGAACAGCACTGCGGAGATATAGCAATAAATTATACTATGCTTCAGAAAAAAACCCAAAACCACCACAATACTTCCCAGGAAAACTGTTTTGTTTTGTTGATGGAGAGTTTCTCTCAACACCGGCCTTAACAAACATACATAGCTTGACAATGGCCAAGATTCCCATAACTCTGACAACGAGCATTAAGGCGCTCAAATCCTTCTGCTCTCACTGCACCACTTTTCTGCAATCGGACAGCCAGACAAACTCAGCTTTTTAAAACCTTCTTCTTATGACGTGCATTTGTGTTGCTTTTCAAAGGAGATCCTCTCCCAGCAATATCATGATGCTTCTCATATTTTGGCTAAGTTACAATTTCCTGACCTTCGCTTATTTATCCAAACAAGCTGCAAGAGTTAACGATTTCCTTGCACGAGCCATGAGATTTCCATGCAGCTCACACTGACTTTATTTCTAGGCTATGAGCATGAGATCAATGTCATTCAGACCTTGGGGGCAGCAGAGCAGTATCAGTGAAGGAAGTACAGTAAACGCAGCAAGAATATCAATCCAGTTTCTCACATGCAGTAAAAAATGCTGTCGTCTTGAGACTGTGTGCTTGCTGCAGGGAAGCAAAGAGGTGACACAAAGCAGCAGCACATGTTGCTCAAACAGCTCCAGGGGCAGAAAGGAATTGAAAGGACAGGTAGATTAAGGATAGAGACTAGAATGCTTTAAGGATATTTTTTTTGTGTATTTCCTCAATTTCTTTTCTTTCAGTCACACAATACATGTGAAAGCATCACATACTAATCGAATAAAAACAGAACCTAAAGATTTTCAGAAACTGAGAATCCCATTAAGCTGTAGGTATTGTTCTCATGCATTAAAACAGACCATGTCATAGAGAACAAATGAATCTATCAGCAATTTACCGCAAATCATCAGCCCAGCAATATAACAACTTCTCTGAATGGCAAATAACAATTTTTACCTTTCTCATTTTTTGCTTGTTAAAGCTTTTCTTTCTAAACAAAAAAGTTAATTTCTGTGATTTATTCGAAGTGCATAACTACTATCCAGAAAATGAATTCATGACTGTTTTGAAAGCTCTACTGAGAGTTTTACATTTACTCCATAAACCAAAAGTCAGTATGTACTGGAAAAGCCAGATATCTAGGATGCTGAGTGGTATATCTTACAGATACAACCTGATTTTAAAACTATTTGTTTCTTCTTTTCTTGTTGCACTTTTTCCAAGTTGCTGCCTTATCTATGGAGTAGGTTCCAACAGAATTTTTCTGTTCCTTCTCTCAGTAACGTGCAGACATCGTCAACACTGAATACAGGGTTCTTTATCATTTTGCTTTCTTACTTTCAAACCACAAGTTATTATTTCTATATAAGCCAATCTTAAGCTATCACTGTTACAAGATTTAAAAGATGTTGCACATAAATCCGCACTGTAGAATACAAAGACATGGAGAAAGGAAGTAATTCAACGCTGACTGACCTTGCTTAATAACAAAAGGCAATGGGGTTGGCAGCATTACTGAGACACACAGATCTAATGTGACTATATTGTTTCTGGGATTTGAGTTAGCAGCTCTGTACCACAGTGTGTAACATAGAAACACCCCGAAGAGCATTTTCATCGGACTGTAGGCTAAGAGATTTAATTTCTTGAGCAGATTAGCTTGCTCACTCTTTTCAGATAACCAGAAGTCTAATCAGTACTTTTCACAGTACTACCAAGGACATCATCTTCAGATATGACATGTCTTTTACACCTGAGAGCATAGTGAAAACATTGATAGAGAAAATGCAAGGTAGTATTTTAACTGGTAGGAAAACTACCAAGGATTACCTTGCATTGACAGTAAAGCAAGAGCATTTTCTTGGGCAATCACTGCAGCATAAATCAATTCACACACCAGTTTGCTTCAGAGTAACTTCCTTCTTCAAGCCAGCCTTCACTTACTACAGAAATTCATACATGTGAAATTAGTGCATTTGCCTTCAACAAACAATAATTTGCTGTATCTTTCAAAAACCATGATGACTCAAAAAAATTTTATCACTTTTCCAACAGAGCACCAATGTAAGTTACTGCCAAGTCCTGAAATAGTCCTAGGAAAAAGTAATCTTTTCTGGGCAGCACTTGCCTTCTCCGGATCCATTTTCTGTCAATGCCAGATCCAGAGTGCAGATAAAGTCAAAGACTGTGGCTGCCCAGATGGCTCTGTGGAAGGCCAGTTACAAGTGAGGACCTGCCTGTGTGGCTGAGACACAAAGCCACTGTGGAGGCACAGAGTCTTCTAATAGACATCTAGGTGACCAAAGCCAGCTGCCTCATCTAGGAGCAGGTGCCACAGCCTCAGTGCATAAAGGAATGAACTATCTCAACTGAAATCTACATTAGCTTCCCTGTAATCAAATCCTTCTCTTGAACACTACTACTTTTGAATCCTTGCGTGATTTATAAAACGTGTAGTTAACGTTCATGAGGTCAGAGAAATTTTGTCTGTACAGCTGTATAGTCCATTGCTAGAACACAAGCATGCGATCCATTCCAGTTAACTTCACTAGCTTCAAGGTAAAAAGTCTTTCATAAGGAATTTTCCAATATAGAGTTGAGAGACTGGCAGATTTCTGTACTAGCCATCTGCGTCTTTGGTTAGCTCAGCTGAATAGTTCTCTGTTCATCTATTTTTAATGTGCAAAGCACATTACCAAAAGGAACAAAACGATAAATAGCAAACTATTCTTTAAAAGGGCATAAAACATCTCTGTCATATGAAGCTACAAAAAATATTTCTCTCTTATTCTAAAACCACCCTAAAAAGAACTTTGCCCAAATATTTAAAAAATTGTTTTGTACATTTAATTAAAAGTTACCTGTGACATCTGATTATGAAATTTGTTCAGATTTTCAACCCATCTGGTGTGCATATTAAAGCATGCAAATGCAGATTTGGAAAAAGTTGTACTAGGAATTAATTGTGGTTTGGTCATTCTCATGCAAATTCTTGTAATGCAAGTTTTGCACAAAGATTTTCAAAGATAGATTTAGAGGGGCTAAGTTAGCCAAGACAATTCTCTATGGAATCACACAGTGGTCTCTCAAAAGATCAAGCACCTTACTGGCCCTTCTGCAGGTCTCTTCAGATTCTCTGGATGAAATATAGTGCTGTTAGCACATATAACATGTTGTAAGCAAACATCTGTTTTCCATTCCTGCAGTGTTCAGCACCACTTCATCCAGCTTCCAGATCCAAATACCACTTGGCACAGCTGACGGATTCCCTGATGGTCAAACTAGGATGGTTCTGAGTCATCACACGTGTTGTGTGTTCCTTTAAACTCATGCTGGGCTCCTCCTATGTATGTGGGCTTTTAAAACACTGTTTTAACATCTCAGGTTGCATGTTTTGAAGAGGACCATCCTCTGCCTACCCATAACATCAAAAATAGTGCAAGCTACTTCTTTTATCACAGCAATGTGACTCCATTTTGACCTAAAGAAAACATTCTGACAAAAATAGCTCTGCAGGAAGTACGTATTGATGTCTCTCCACAGATAATATAAGAAAGTTAACATATTTCCATGACTGGGCACTAGAAAAGATCAAAGTGACTGGGTTTAACTGGCTGGCTCTAAATAAACATCCTAATTAGTTTCATTTCCCTCATGACATGAGAATTTCTTTAAGGGGGAAATGCACTTTACCTGCACAAATCTGAAAGGAATACCACTAGTATCAACAGAGGGATGGGGTTTTAAGGTCCACTTGTCAAAAAAGCCACAAAGGGGAATAATAACCCAACTACAGACCGAAAGAGGCTCTTTTTTATATTAGTCCCATTCAAGTTCCTGTACCACGAGGGCTATAACAAACTCCACTGAACAGAGGTAACAGAGCAGCCTCCTAACGGCTTTTGGTAACTGCCACACTGGGCTAGGCAGATGAGTCACCTGGACATCAAAAAGTCTAAATTCCAGTTCCAATACCATCAACCAGGCAAACCAGCAATTAAAGTCATCTTCAATGAACCATAATGGTCTGCAACAACTTCTCCAAGCTGCTGCCTTTTTTAATTTTTTTTGAACTATTCTACTCAAGCTCTGGTCCCTTGCCTGCACACCTCTAACTCTGTCACAGTGCACTGCCTGTGCTCCTTTGCTTACTAGAATTTTCCTGAAAATCTGCCACAGTAACTACCTAGTGCAGCATTTAGGAGTCACAAGGGTGATGAGCAGCCTGGCTATCAACAAACTGCCACTTCATGTTTTGAATGTTTGGCCTGGATTTTAAAAGAATTAATATTAAAATGGCCAAATACTGCTTTCCTGACTTGCAAAATTTGTAGTCCTTGAGAAAACATTGAAGAATTGTTTAATTATGCACATCCAGCCTGAGTACCATGCAAATATCTTAGAAGCAGTGCAACTGATGCACATGATAGAAATAATTTAACAAGTGCAAATATTAATACTTCTTATCAATAGAAATAATCTAGCACATACTGCTTGGGAATGTAACAGAGCTTTTTCTCTCTAGAATTACACAGTGATAAAATAGAATATGAAGCCACTTAAACATACGCACAGAGGGAAAGAAGTTTAAAAAAAGAGAATTATTTCATTAGCATAAATATTATACAATATACATAGAGAATGTTTGGTTAAGGAAAAGAAATGTTACATCATTACTACTGTCACAACAGAAAATCACCATTTTATATTTGTCGGGTAAACACAGCAAACTTATTAAGAACCTTTCCTGAGGACTCAAAGAACCATACACCCCATGCTCCCCATTCATGAGATGTAGAAATTACATTAACCCCTGCTCTTGCTTTTCAAGCTGCATCTGATAATAGCCTTCTGTTATAATATCATACAATTTTTAACAAAGATCTTTCTTTAATTTACTTAAATAATTATGCAGAGCTTATTCACTAATGTAATCAGAAATCCTTTACTCAGATGAGTTTTATGAAGTTACACTATTGTGTAGAAATAAACAAAACACTGTTCATTGCACAGTAAATTACAAGAATTGAGTCTGTTAAAGCAGTATTTTATTTGGACATTCAATGAAAATTTCCCTTTTTTTTTTTTACTTTTAGATATATTAATCTCTATTAATTTTATAAGTTTCCACTTAGAATTTTATAAGTTTCCAGACTTTTGGTTTAAATTCTTCTGTGTTTTGTGTCTCCAAATATCCTTTAGGAAGTCTCTTCTCTCTGGGTGAACATGTCAATTCTTCTACCACTAACAAAGAAAGAGGACTTAATTCCAGGGGACCCTCTGCCAAAACTGCACCAGCATTTTGGCATCATTCAAATGGTTTTAAGATACATGAAAATGCCCTTGTCCAAACAATTAGAAAAAAGGCAATGTGTTATTTAACTAAAGTGTAATGGTAACCATATGGAGAATTGATATTTTGTCTATTTTAGTTATTCTCTAGATAGATAATGATCCAATTCTTTCCACTCCTCACTTGTACTCTTTGAGCAACACAAACCCATCCCACAGAATAACTCGCCTCTAGCGAAATCAGGAGCTCTTGCTGCTTCGGCAAAGCAAAGTGTACTTCAGAGCAACAGCAACAGAAGCAAAAACTAGCCTTTTATCAGCTTGGTGGGGAGAGGGAACAAGAAAAGGAGGACAGGATACTTAGAATTCTGTGCAGCATTTACTAAGTTTTTCACTGAGAACCAAATAGATTTTTTTAAAAAAAGCACTTCCTACAACAAACAAACCATTTAAGCTTCAAGAAATGATTGAATTCCAAGGGAATCTGTCTGTCTTCCAACTAATTTAATGATCTATATGCAAAACTCAGCATGTAGAGCACATTTCGATTTCAGTCAGGTACTTCAAGAGACTCTAGGACCATAAAAATCAGCAAATGGATTAAAGCAGATTCAGTATAGGTTTTCCATCTCTGACAGGTATGTCTGGATTAGCCACTGAAATATTACTCATATCATAAGCTGATGCAAGCTATGAATGTAAGTTAGATTTTAAAATTTTATTCATTAATTTGAGAACACCGTGCACAAGAGGACACCACTCCATAGAAACTGGTTGTTTAAAATGTAAAAAGAGGAATTTATATTGCAATACACTTGAGAATGAAATAAAAAACATGAGCTTAATATTCATATTCTTCCTAAGTAGTTTCCTACATCCAAGAGTCATTTCCATGATATGCCTTTTCTGTGAATCCACACATGCCATATATACCTAGGTATGCTTTGGCCAGCCTCAGGTACTGATCAGCACTGCTTCACGAAATAACGCAGCAGTACAAAGAGGTGTCAGAGAATGCTACAGTGAGGTTGAGGTGGGGGGAGGTTATTGGGTTTTCTTTAACCTTTCTTCCACGCTTCCTAATATCCCTGGGACTTGAGATTTCATTACATAGGAATATGCCTGATATAGCATATCACTGACCATTGAATGCCTCAGTATCTTTGGAAGTCAGCTGGGAGAGCTGTGACAGCAATCACCCTCATCAGAACAATCTAAGAGCAGACCTCCTGCACCAGCTGCAGAACAGCCTGAGCAGTACAAGCTAAGCTAATACAATGAAGCACAGCTGCAACTGCATGAAGGGCTTTGCCAGCGCTCCTCTGTTGCTGAGAGCATGGGATGACTTTTCAGTTACAGTGTTATCACTGTGGACAGGATTCTGTCAGCTGTAGATGTGATCAGAAAACCTCATCTCCAGAAATGTCAGGAGAAGAGGACTGAAAGCATCAGGTTTCAGTTGTTGGGTTTTGTGGTTTTTAAAATCGGTTCCCCAGGTTAATCTCAAGCTATCAGTAACACAGAATTCAAATGAAATACATCAGGTTTTTCTTCAACTCAGTTTTGCACCAACAAAATTTTGAGAGAGAAAAGTCAAACTACGAGAGTAAATAAGGCCTCCTCCTTGCTCTCAGAGATAGTGCAAGTTCTCTTCCCTTCAGATCTGTAAATCTTTTGGCCCTGGCATCTGTTGGCCCATACAACTCCAATTTATTCAAACACTAGATTAACTACATGGATGTCTCATCAGCTCAGTCTAGCAGGCAACAGTTGGCAGGATCAGACTGTGGACACCATGAAACCCACAATCACAGCCCATTCAGCAGGAAAACTCGTTAAATACCAAGGGCTAAAAGTTAATGCTCAAAATTAAAAACTGTAGCATGTAGTTTCACAGAGAGTTTGTCTCAGCACCACCAGGCTTTCCTGTCTCCTTTCCCAGAGTCAAGAAAGCATATTTTGGGACATGACGCTTAAGAAAGGAGACTATTAGGGCACCTTACTGAAAAGTAGCCAAGGAGATACAGTAGAATACAAAGAAAAACAAAGGTGAATGAGATAAAAGACTAATAGCAGCCAACAACAACAGGAAGATGGGGGAGGTTACACAAAAGATTAACATGGTTGATAATAAGAATGATGCTTCCTCTTAAAGACAGAATAGAGGGAAAACAATAAAGAAAAGTAAGAAAGAAGAGGTTAACAGTTGGGAGATAACAGAAAGGACAAAGCGGAAAAAAGGAAGATATCTATATCATCCGTTATTACCAAGTTTCCTGATATTTCCTAAAGTCCTTAGTATTAGAGCTTTAAAAACTTCAGCTTTCACTAAAGTTAGAATCCAGTCTTCATAGTTAGACAGAAATGCTATATAATATTCCCCACTCATGCAATGGAAAGTAAACAAGAATCTAAAGGTTGTATCAACAAGAATACCCTCCTCTTCTTAAGGTAGGCTCATGACTTCTTCCGAGTCTGACTAGTGGTTCTGAATAATCAGAGTAGGTAATACTTCAACTTCTGGTTTATTCAGTGTTATTTATTTTGCTGCTGTTTTATTTCTCTGTAAACAAGCCTGATGAAAAGTAATGAGATTGCTTGTTATAGCACTTAAGGGATATTAAAATTGTTTATTACATTAACATAATTAGAGAAGGATAAAGAAAATAAGATCATATTAATCACACTCCACACAAGCCTATCCAATATATGAGAATCTAACCTTTGAGGAACAGAGTCCTCAAAAACCCTATTGACAGTCCTATGATGGGCCAAAAAGTTCAACTATCGACCAAAACAGTCATGCTTAATGAAAATCTGTAAAAATATCAGTTACAGCACAGACTGCAGTTTAATATTAGATATAGCTATTCTTCAGCGACTTTAGCTCATTAAGAGGAATAGCACAGAATACCATGCACAGACCTTAACCTCCACAGAGCTCTCCTGAATAAAAAGTCTTCCCTTCGGTTTCTGCAAGACATCCTGCATGTCCAGGCCCTAGGGTATTTAACCGAACAAGGCACTCTGAAGTTTAAGCCTGGCTTAGACAAGTTTTTCTAAACCTACCTGTAATATGTTGTTTCTTCAGCTTTGTGATACAATAGGGTGGTTTTTGTTGTTGGGTTTTTTTTGAGACAGACCTCCCCTAAATATGAAACATATCTATAGTACACATCAAACTAATCTCATTGGTTCCTTTCATTCAGCTCCCTCTCCTCCCATGCGTACCAGTAAAGCCTAGTTGCCTTTTTAGTATTCTAAAACTTCCAGAGGAGAAGGGAAGGAGCTGCACTGACTTTAAGAGCTTGTCCGCAAGACTTACAAGCATATGTGTACAATATATACACATCCACCAACATATTCTCTTTGAGACAATTCTACAAATGTATTATTACTTTCCAAAGGTGTCTTTTTATGTCCTTTTTATTCATGTGATTTCTTCATAATTTAAGATTATCTATTGACTGCTAAATAATTAATTATAGCTAAGATACAGTCTGATGGCCAGGTTCCCCATACTAAGACAATAGCTAGCTGCTTCTATATGTAGCAAATGGTTGCTATGTCTCTTCCAACCAGATGATTCTATGATTCTGTCTAATACTTTGAACAGAATCCATCACTTAACCAGCATCTAAAGTAAAAGCTTTAGCTGTGTTGATTTACTTTTAGTCCCACAAAGTTCAGAGCTGTCTTTTTTAAACGATACTTCAGTAATTATGCTTTCAGAGCCTATCAACAAACACCAATTTTTGTATACAAATGAAAACCAAACAAGAAACCTAAACCAGTTAGTGCTGAAGAGATACAGATCTAATTGTAATAACATTTTTAGATATACTACAGGGCAATACACACTTCATTATTAAATATTATGAAGTATATTTCAAGCAATGCACCAACTGAACGGATAAAACTTTACTCATAGTCATACAATCTCATACCTACTTCCCAAGCCAAAAGAACTCACACACACAAACAAATAAAAAACCTCAAAAAGGCAAGGCAGACATTTACCTTGTCAGGCAGAACAGTATTTATAATTTGTTCATTTTTTAACATTAATAGCTAACATGAATGTCTAACTAACTTAAAACGTAAAACATCCTGCTTTCAAAGCCAAGCAAGCAATTAAGCTAATCAAGTCACAAGTTGTTCTCATCCCACGAATGTCACATTCTTTGCAGGAAGGAAAGATGTTAAGCAAATGTCACCCTGTTCAATTTTTGAGAAAATACGCAAGAAAAAATGTCCAGCAACTAGGAAACTGCAGCTCACTGTTTCTTAGTCTGAACCCAAATGAACTGAATCGGAATGAAAAATAAACCTTTTTAGTTCTGCTTCCTCCTCTTCCTTATCTTCTACTTCTTAAAAATATAGGGGTGATATTTTGTAGCAGCTGTTAGCAGCTGTTCACTTTGGCCTTTCAAAAACTGGTAAAGGCCATGCAACTGGTAAAGGCCATAGTATATTCAACTTCCTGAAAAAATTTTGCCAATTCCTTCTACTTAAAGGAGAAAATCTGCATTGACATAACCAAAAAAAATGTGCATGGTTTTCTCCTGAAACCCAGCAGTGGTTGAACGCCTTCTGTACCCGCTCCCACCCCTCAGAAAAACTGTTTACATGCCCAGCATTCAGCACAGAGATTCAGAAGTACTGGCCTTTGCTTTTAAAGGTGATTTGTACTTTTTAACACCCTGCTCTCCCAGGGAATATGCTGCATCATAAATTACTTAAAATTCATGTTAAACATTGAACAGATGAATGTTATTACTGATGGACTGTAATTCTAAACATATCTTTACTAAAGCTTTTTCTTTTGTAGTATCAATATAAACAGCGGGCATTCAGCCACTAGACCAAGTGAAGTCTAGAAGCAGCAGCTACTTCAATAGGAGCTTTGAAACACCATGTTACTTGTATTGCCATGGAGACAACTGGTCCTCACATTCAGTGTGACTGAACGGACAGTTGAAAAAGCTTAAAATACAGATGTGATGCTGTCCTCTCATCTGTCCTTTGCTTCCTCACTCTTATCTTTCACTGATAAGGATGTACAGTTACAGCACATTTAACCTAACATGACAGCTACTGCTTTGTGCCCAGTGAAGATCAGGCACAAAACAGGTGCATAGTGATACATGCTTGGGTTCAGTTGTGCTATTTCTCACAGTGTGGGACCCCAGTTTATGTAACCAGAGATGAACACGTTGGTATAGGAAAATTACAAAACCCAAGTAGAGCACATGAAACATAACACTACTGTGCTTTATTGCCCAAATTTACTGTAGAGAAGGAAAATCACAGCAGAAGAAAAACAAGTCTTCTTGAGCAACAGGGAAGAAATTTTCCGTTTGAAATCATGTACATCCGGACAGATGTGACCTTCGAATACAAAACTCAGTTATCCCTCACCAAAAGGCCATTAACTTAACGTTTGTGTGAAGAAAAATTTTGCTATTCAAGAAAAAGCTATTGTTAATATTTACCCTTTTGGTAGGTTTTTAATTACAGCCTGAACTGAGTAGAGATTAATTTTGAGAGCAGCAGAAAAAGCTTGAAAACTTCCTTCCCTTTGCATTCCTTCCCTTGCACAACTCCTCAGTGCCATTCACAAGCTAAGCTGGGTGAGTCAATACTAATGCCTTGTGACATTTCATGCCAAAGTTCTCACCAGCTGATATAACAACATATTGCCCTTTCCCAGGCCTTTAGAGTTTGGACTTTGAAAGGTTGAAATATGCAGAACACAAGTTTTAAAGAACAATCACCTAAGACTTTAAAGGAATACGAAGATATTTAAAAGCTTCTAGCCATCCAGTTACAGTGGTTTCAAAGGACCACAGTTCCATCTGAGGTACTCATTGCCTTACAGTAAGGCCTCCTCACAGAGTATGCAAATACCAACAACAACAAAAAGTAACTTCTGCTAACCTTATGCCCATGGCTGAGCTACATTTTGGTAGAGGAGCTAGGGGATTCTGAAATGCAAATCCATGACTGTCAAAAATTGGCTATAACAGGTTTATCTATTCCTTTATCAGACACTTGAGTTTAATTATCGCCCTTGTTCCACGGCACAGTATTTCTAAATAAATACATGCTTGAAGAAGCAGACAATGAAAGAAATGGGACAAGATCATGATCAGATATGTACTTTCTTTTCATATTCATACCTACTAGACAGCTCTAGGGCTTTCACAGAAAGCCACTGGGCATGATACTTACAGGAAAAAATAAGAGACTTGTCACAGGCATGACCTGCCTAAATCCTAGAGAGGATTTAAATGTGGAGGTGCAGGAGCAGGAAGCATAGACAAAGGTACAAACCAATCTTGCTACAGTCCTGTCCTAAGACTTCATAAGAAACAGGAACTCAGCTTCAAGGAGAAGCCAGTTAAGAAGCTTCAATGAGTGTTCAGGTAATTCTTGCGCAACTTTATCAATAAACCAGAACCCTGCAACGTACTTAAAATATTCCAAGACTTACCTAGGTTATTGGAAGAAAGCAGGAACCACTAAGTATCTGCAAGGCTACTACACTGTGCCTGGGGTATGTATGCAACTGGGTTTCTCTATTCAACACAAGCAGTAGTTTCTAACATGAGTCCAAAAATTCACAGAACTGCTAGAGTCCAGCAGTGCTGGAACAAGAATTTTTGGGATTGCACTTGTACATAGCTTTTTCACTGCATCTTATAGCAACAGAAGAAACAACCAAGTTAATACAGCCCTCTTAAGGAAATAATAGCGTTACAGAGCAATGGAAAAGGATTTGGGGAAAAACAGTTCCTCTTGAGAGAAAAACAGGACATAGAAAACAGGGTAAAATGTTCTGAAAGGTCTGTGGTAGGATCTGGGATAGGCATTACAGTGCTCTGCAGTGTTACATGTAAAACCAAAGGAGCACCTATGGAGGACTGCATGGAAAACAGACAGACAGGCAAAACTGAGAAACTGTGCCTATAGCCTCCATTATACAAGGTGGTTCTGGCTACAAGAGACAGCTCTCAGAGCGGGCAGAATAAGCTGCATTTCAGTGGAGCGAGCTTGGGGTAGGCCAAAGGACAGAACCAGTGCACTGGCAGAGAGATGGCGTCACTGGAGAGCAAAAGGCAGGTGCAGAAGTTGTCACTAGGCACTGTGTGAAGCGAAGGCTTAGAGAAATGGAAGGGAAAAGCAGGGGACTGAAAACATCCAGGTGAAAAACATGGGAAAATAGGACCGAGGGTAACAGAGGAAAACAGGTAACTGTGTCTGACCATGCTAAAGAGAACAGCATTATGAAGTTTGGGGTAGGCAAGTTGGGAAGTTGAGAGAAGGCTGAGAAAACAGAGGTGGCTAAAACAAAGTGTCATTTGACAAGTGATTTGCAAATAAGAAAGCTTGTGGGAAACAGATATTTAGAGATGAATCGAAGATACCCTGGAAATATCAGCTAGTAAGTATGAACAAAATGGGTTCAGTGATGCTTTGCTGAGAACAACATTCAGTAGAGAGGTTCACAGGTACAGGAAGCAGGAGAGAAACTAGGAATTCAGGGGGTTCCCAAATGAAGACAGAAGCTGCCTTCACTTGTAATTCAAAGTCTGAAATCACGTTGTTAAGATTCATAAAAGAGCCAATTTAAATAACATTTCTTAAATACATTAATTATAATTCATTCTAATGTATTCTCTACCTAATAAACCAAAGGCACTTTATTCCTTCCAAGCCTTTATCTGTTTTACATGCATACGGATTCAAAAATAGCACAATTCAAAATTTAATCTCCAACAAATTTAAATACTATAGCACATACATCACAAAGACAAACTAATGGATGGTTAAGTATTAGACTTTTTTGAAATTCATTTGAAATAACAGAATTCTTCACAGTGGTCATGAATAATTTTGATTCATGCCAATAAAAACTTTACGGTTCTTTGGTTCCCTGCTATATATTACAAGGGTTTGCTCCTGTTTGTTTGGGTTTTTTTTTTTTAATGAAGCCAATAGCAAAATTCCACTGACTTCTATAATAAATAGATGTAATTCTCAGATCTTGACAACATGCTGATGTATTATATTCCCATGCCTATATTGTAATGCCATTCCTATATTCTGTACATTTTTAGAATGATAAATCACTACCCCATCACTTCTCTTGCTTCCACCCTTCAGCTCAATTTATTCTCCTATTGCAGTGTACAACCTAGTTTACTTATTTCCATCCCTCCTGCTCATGATCTGCTGTTTTTCACCTCCTTATCTCTGCCATCTCCATGGATAATATTCCTTTGCTCTATCATATTTTCCCATAGCTACATTCTTAAGCCACTCCAGATCTGTGGCTGTGCCCTTATGCCTTTAGTTTCCAAGCTTTCATTTCCAGGATTCTGAGGCTGAGCCTTGAAATCCCCCCAGGAGGTTTGAACACCCCATGTCCATTAAATATAACATGTAACAAAACCCTTTGGCTGAAAATATCATCTCTAATTCTAAATACAACAAATTCAGAAAATAATGCAATTCTGTTTCTTAGGAAAGCCAACCCAAGGTCAAGCAAACAGATAAGAATACAGCCACAACACCAGAAGCTTAATAAATGCTGTACGCCTTTGCTAGAACCTTTCCCATCTTTGCTGACTGCCAAGATATTCATCTGTAGCTAGAAGCATTCCCCAACCAGTTCACATCTGTTTAGTAGTGCATATACTTCTGCAGTCTGAATAAAATAACCTATTTCCTGCAGATCTCTGTAATTGCTAGTGAGAAGCTAGAGCCAAATTCCCAGCCTCATTTAAGAAATGAAAAAACCCAAACCCCCACCACTTTCTTTTTAATCTGTGCTAACTTTTGAACTGCCAGTGTGGATCGAAACAGAAATGCAAAAACATCAACCACCAGCACTGGATTAAATTCTTGTCAGGACTGAACAGAATTCTTTTTTTTTTAATTCTGTTTTGCTATACAGTTTTGTAAATGGAACCTTTCAGCTACGTTTTATGTGTAAAACAAGTCTGGAGTTTTAGACTTCCTTACTGAAAATAGGGTTGCTGGAACTTTTTCCCCACACATACACTGTACAGAAATTTAAAACTATGCAACAAAATTCAGCTTGCAGGACAGATGCTTCCTTGAATAGCAATTGCAATTTTAAGGCTTCTGAACTGTAAATCTGTGATAAGCCAAGGCTTTTTGGATGCTCCTCTGAACCTGAACTCCAGACAATATGAAATTCACACATCACTAGTCACTAAACAATACAGTGGTTTTTACTGCAGAATCGCTGTCAAAGAGATGAGAGCTGCCATTATAAATGCTGTAGTATTACTTATTTGAATTTTTTAAAAAGTTCAAAGAACAGGAGGTTTATAGAGATAGAACTTTGACTAAGACACATACCACTATCAGAAGGAAAACAGGAAGGAAAAGTACAAAGGAGGAAATACAAACAGGGATGTTCCTTGTTTAATTACCATGCCATGAGGGTTGACATCTTTGTTCCAGGACTACAACCTGAGAACCCCACAGTGATCCAGCACACCCAAAGAGCAATAAAGCCACAGTTGGTAGCAGCTTCATCTGATGGCTGCAAATAAGCTGTCGTATGAACTGCAGTGACCAGGAAGTCTCCTTCCCCAAATACTCACACTAACAAGAAACATGGCAGGTGGTCGGATCCTGACCATTCTGGGAAAGAGAGACAGAAGGAGACACACTTAAGGAGGGAAAAAAGATGCAGCAAGTGAAAAGGAGTAGGTCAGAACAAACTGTCTGAGAAATTTTGTAACTCATCATATTCTAAAGATAATTTGAGTCCGATCACATCCTAATCCTCACAAACACATTCAAGCACGCCCCCAGCGCTGGGCCTCAAGATCAAAGGCGGTAGTGGTTAGGGTCCAAACACCTTAGTATAAAGACGAGCGTCTGGGTGAAGTGGATAGAGGAATAGAGAGAAGGAAGACATTTTTTACATGCAGCATGACACTTGGCTTTAGCAAATGCTTTTAGACAGTCCATTTCTTCAACATCAAGTTCAGGCAAGTACAATTTGATTAAATCTTTTGTTAACTGGCTGGTTTTCATCTTTGTTTTTCCCCTAGATACCACTGTCTATGAATGTGTCAACATTTCTTGCCTATGACCAGCCCACGATAAGTTACTGTGGAGTACATCATGAACTGCTTGCTCACAAGCCCTATGACTCAAATAACCAGGAAGAAACAGCGGAAACACACCTAGAAACTGATCTGGATCTGAGCACAATAACAACAACAGCAGCACGAATCAAGGAACACAGTCAGCAGCTGGCTTAACTGTCTGCGGGGTTTTTGTTGTCATTTTATTTCTTGTAGCAGAGGCTGCAACCAAATTCTATGTAACATTATGGACAGGAGTGAGAAGACATAACAATATGGATTCTGTTCAAATTAAAATGGATCAAAAAGATTAATTGTTTCAAGGCTACAATTTGTAATTAGTTAAGTTGTGCAGTATTTTTTTGACTTCAGAGTATGACCCTTAAAGTGAATCTTTTTCAAAACTCATCCTACCTACCTGTATAAACTGTACAGATGTAATGTATTTTTCATATTGTAAAGTTTCAATTACCAAGAACAGCTGGTATGTACAGTACCATAATTTAATGACATCTTACTTTACGAGTTTCAGTTTCTAAAGTTTCAAATTAACAAAAGTTATTTCTTGTGTTATTAAGTTACTCTGTTTTGTAGGGATCATTTTGTTACTGCTTTGTGCCCAGAAAACTTTAATCTAAAATTCTGTCCTTTGCAGAATATGCACCGTTTTTACCGTGTTTAATGTGTAGAATTTTATCTACTGGTTCCAGAAGTAATGCATTAATCACAAGGAGGGTTTAACTATTCAGACTCCTCAGAAATTCTTGAGATACATAGCCAAGTTTTCTTATAAATGAAAATAAAGAAAAAAATTAACACTTCTCCTCAAACTCTTACCGTTGCCTTGAAATACAGCCTGATTTCTAAATCAGAAAAAAGTCATGATAAACAGATATATTTTAACCACAAAGTTTATGTACACTGCTGTTAGCCGACACTGATGATATTTTGTGGAGTCTCACTGTTCTCCAAGACAATATGGACAGGAGACTGCAACAGGCAGCTGTCTCTACAAATCTGCGGTGAAAGTATAGCCTGCCAAACTGGGCATTTGTACTTCTACTTGAAGACAAATAGGCCTCAGACCTGCTTGTGTCTATGACAGCTGCTGACAGAAAGGCAACAGAAACAAGTCCTTAGAGTTATACTGCTCTTCGAATGTAAAATGTTACTCCAAAGTAAGAAAACTCTACTTTGCTGAAAAATACCATCACTCGGACCAAATGGTAAAGGTTAGTAGTCCTTTAACATTATGATACACCAAGCTAACAAAAAATCCCCACAACTTTTAAATACAAAAAAATGTAGTATTAAGTCTTTAGCAATTACTACATTGCTTATTTGTCTACCATTTAATATCTGGATTACAGCATTCTTATAACCCATTCTTCGGTTTTAAATCTTCAAGACTTCTCAACACTGTATGAGAATAACTTTTATAATAGTACCCTCATGTTGTAATCATAAAAGATTACAGAAATTAGAAACACATTCTACCATGTCGACTTTGTGAAATATAAATGGGAACAAAAGCCTTCCAAAATATAGGAGAAAAAAGTTTCATATGGTGAAGCAACTTTTTTTATAATAAAGAGAAATTATATAACCACAAATCTATTTTTCTGAATGTTTATCCCACCATATTTTCATGTAGCTTCAAAGCAGAAGACTAAAATTTAAAATTACAGTTCCACTGTTTGTACAAAATATAAAGCAAATACGATGAAAAATAGCTTCAAAATGTTGTTAAAAAATGAACCTGCATTCACTATCTTGTAAGTGGAAACAAAGTGTCAAAAGAGAATACATTGTATTGGTTATTTATTTAGCATCTTAGATTTTGTAACATATTTTGCATAAATTATTTGCTATTCAAAACATTACTTGTCTTTTTAAGACTCATCTTAAACCTCCACACTTCAGTTTCTTATTTCTTTACTACATGGGTTCTTGAATTTCTGGTCATCTTCCGCAGTGCTGGGATTTTACAGTTTGAAAAGACTTATTTCTAATTCTACAATGAAACCAAAAATGCAGGTGTCATTTTGGAGTCAAGTGACTTTTGCACTGCAGGAAGAAGTTAACTGCTTCATTTCAAAGTTGTTTAATGTTTAGGCATTCTTTTTATAAGAGAAGGCCTGAGCTGTGAGGATCAAATACCATCCTCCCAGAACATTATTTCAGATGTCCTTGCCCTGCCCCTTCCTATTCTTTACCTTGACCCACTGCTCTCAAATATTTATGGTGCATGAACGCGGTCCTGGCACTGATGCAGCTACTCAAAATGCACAAACATTCAAAGGCTCCACGTCCTTCTCATTTACGGAGAACTGCACGACATGAATATTTTCAATGCTAGCCACTGTAATGAACTCTAGGCTAAGGAACATGATAAAATATTTTCTTATGCCAAAAGACAAAAAAATCTTTTTGACTTCTCTGGTGAAACAAACACAACTGAGTATATATTCACGTACACACAAACATTTCTCCTTGTGTTTCTTTTCCTTGATAATGAAGCATACATTAATGAATCTGGTTTATCTTGGACCTCTCCTGAAAGACTTGCAGTTTCAGACCAACATTTGAACAGGCAAATGGTAGAACAGCATGGTCACAGAAGTCGCAGAGGTTCTGCACCTCACAGGTCTGCTACGCTATCACAATCAACTTCCCGGGCACCTGTAGTGCCAGGCTCTCTGTAACCCCAATGGGCCAGTCAGATCTCTGAAAGACAGACACAACATCCCAGGGCCCAGAGCAGCAGTGCGATACATGCCCACCCAAAATCTAGAGTGTTACAACATGTTTCCGTACATACAACTGGATACCATTTTTTGGATGGACTACATCAACCCAAAATCTGCTACTCTCAAGGATATGTGTGTCTTCAAGAAAACTAGATGGCAGGTAGGTACCTTCCCTAAAAAAATCTGTCATGAAAAAAAATCTAGGTTAAGCTAACCCCAACAAGGACTTGCTCCTAAGGTCCTTATTAGTGTGTGTACACTTGCTTCCCAACAGACTACTGCCAGCTAGATACTGACTCGGAACGCAGAGAAATAGTAAATGCTCTTGTTACGTGGACAAAACAGAAAAGTATCACCTAAAAGCCCCAGTCTTCTAAGCTACAAGTTAGTAACTAGGCTGAGCCTGTGGGTTCAAATCATCCATCTTGTCTCAACGCATTTTTTATCTCTTTCTGTTCTTTCCAATCCTCAGATTGGACAAGAGAAGAGAAGTTGTGTGAAATAACATGAATGGTAAAAAAAACCAAAACTGCAAAGGCAACCCACTGACTAGAAAAACGAAGCCAGCATTCCAGTATCAATGGAAATGTAACAAATTCCGCAAACTGCTTTATTAGCAATGTAGGTACTCAAAGATGGTTAATGTAAACAAATGACATGATCATGTATAGTGTCAAATACAAGCAGCCGTATTTAGGTCCCAACTGGTCCAGTAGAAATAGTCTGTTGAACAGGTAAGAAAGAACAGTTCAATTCGTTCCCTAGCCTGATCCTCTTTTCCTGAGGGAAACATTATTTTGATCCAGACTTTTTTGTTGGTCTCAGGGGCCTGGGCTTCTTGAAGGCAAATCCTATCAGTAAAGGTACCTTATAATATATACCTTATATTTACAATACATTACCTATCATATATCTCTGTAAATGAATATAATAATGGTTTTACTCGGTCAGATCAAAGGTACATCCAAGGCTTGATAATCTGTCTCAAACAACAGCTGAAAGACGAAATCCGAAGAAGAACTAAAGAATGGTACAAGCACACAGCAGTATTTCCCCAGAATGTCCCAACTTGTAGGTCAGGGACTTTATAAACCAAATGTGGTGTCTTAATTGTACCTCTATGAATACATACACAGCTTTTTTGAAGCCGTATAAACTCGTAACATCCACAAATCCTGCAGAAAGTAAATTTAACAGGAAAAGCAGCCTCTTTTCTGTGTTCTAGGAGAAATGAATGATAGAGTTGTGTAATAATAACACTTTTCCACTTCTGGCACAAAAATATGATGATCACATAATTAATAATGACAGACTGATGACTTCCAGGTAGCTTGAATAACATCCAATGAGTCATCCAAAGTACAGACGTTATCTGAAACCCTGTAGATTTAATTACCAGACTTCCCTCAGGGCAGATCTTAAAATCAAGATGGTCTCAAGACCATCACAATGGTAAACAAAAAATAAGCCTGATTCTCACAAATTATTGCAAAACACTTTTCAACACAGAAACATCTTATGAGACAAAGCACTTTTCAACATGAACTTACTAGATAAAAGTTTGACTGTATGATCCATATTTAAAAGCAGATGTTTATTAATTTCCTCAAAAAAACCCCTAACATTTCAGTGAATTAACAGACCTATTATAAAGTAAGAAGGCCAAATTCCATTTTCCTGCTCTACCTAATTATAGAATCAGATTAATTTTAATTATAAAGTTTCAGAATAAATCAACATGAACAGAGTTCATGATTAATGTTATTTTAATGAACACCTAAGGAATTAACACTTTGCCACTAGAACTTTGCCAAGATTTTTTTATGTAAGCTGAAGTGCAGCGTGTACAACTGTGAAAATCCCACATGGCATGGAGCTTATTCTCTACTTTATCAATATCAATTTTGTACGTAAATAACTCGTTCTTAAAACTGTCTCTTTAGATTAACTACAAAGGAGCACCTGCTGCGTAATAGCAAATGAGCCTGGAATTCATTATACACAGTCCTGTTATATTAAAACTCTAAAACATTCTTAATAGTGGACACTTCAAAGTGTCACCACTATAGACATGTCACATGTAACAACAATAATATACAAGTGAGCATTAATTAATGTTGCATTAGGATGACATTTCTTTGGATTAACATTAATGTTTGATGATTTCTTTATTAATTGCCTTAGGTCAACTGACGTAAACAGGATGGATGTTACTGTAATAAACACTAAAGGAATTAAAAATGTTCAGTTATATAAGAATATGATTTTTCCAGCTTTCACAGAGTACCTTCCACTTGACATTCCTCAAGAAATAAACTTTTAAGGTGGATGCAATTCAGCAATAATTCTATCTACAATCTAATTATAAAGTAATTGCACCAATGAAATATATTTCAAAGTCAGATAATTTAAACATATGTACTAATTCTGTGCTTCTTGAACAAAAACTCATCAACTCGGGATGAGAATACTCATTAAAAGAAAATGATGTGTCCCTCCAGCACTGTGCACTTCAATAGTTTTGGTAATTCTATACAAGAGAGTGCCATAAATGAGGCATGGAAAGCCGTTAACTGAACCATTCATATTGAATACATTTTGTTGTCATTTATTCTATCAAAAGAAATAATGAAACTGAGTTATTTTTCTAGTAATGATGATGCACCTCCATTTTACGTCTTGCTGCTGGTATCTTTATTTTTAAAGAATCTGTAAACTCACACAATTAGTCTAGACTTCACTATCCAAAAGCCTTATTCTCATTTTCAGGAAAGGAAAAAATACAGCTGCCAATGGTGTATTTGAAAATGCAAATAAGATTAAAGAAGAAGATTTTTTTTCTTGTCTTCTGCTTTAGCATCATCTAGACATTTCATATTTCTTCTCCTTACATTTCTGTAACTTGACTTTTTCTCCAAGTTCTAACTGTCGCAATTGAGAATACCAGGGGAAAAAAATAAATAAAAATAATAATTTAAAAAAAAAATCAAGCTGAGTTACTAGAAGGAAAAGAAACAGTGTTAAATGCCTTTTAGGCATCCATCTGCAGAGCTGAACAGGTTTGCTGCTGCCAAGCACACACTAAAGCTTGTCTGACTCAAGTGCCTTTTACTTTACCACTAGCTCTTGCAACTATAAACTCATAAATATGCTGATGTTATAATATGATAATAAAAATCCAACTTTTTTTTTCGTTCTAGCACAACACAAGGTGGCCTTAGTTTTGGTTTTTTTTTTTATCTTTGCACTCTAAAGCCTTGACTACATGACTAATAGATGCCGGTATAAACTGTCCCAATTCCTCTTTCATCAAGGCATTACAACACAAAAAGTGGAGCTGGAAGGGGTGAACTTGATGTCCTTCCCATCTCAAAGCAAAACCAACTTTACTATGACAGGTGCTTCTCTAACTTCTCAAAAACCCTTCTTTTTTTTTACATCTTTAAATTATATACTTACATAGGAATGGGGTTAGTGAACCTGATTGGAAATAAGCATTATTGATTAAATTTCTGCTTCCATTTTTAAGATGTTATAATTCATAAGATTTGTAAGACAGGATACATAATCCTGTCTACTGTCTAGCTTAAATACAGTCATTTCTATGCTACCTTTTTCCTGAAGCTTTCTTCCATTTCTCTGTTTCTTTGAATAACTTCTCCAATCTACAAAGAATCTCGCTGAAAATACCTGCCAAACAGGCATAACGATCTGCCTCTGTTCTTCACTGCAGGATCAATCTCATGGTTTAAATTTAAAATGACAATTCAAATATAAATTGCTGCCAGTCTTTTCTGTCATATTCACAAGCTTTGGCACTTCTTCACTTCTTTCTTCTCTACCTGCACACATTTTGTGTCAGGATTTTTGAAGTTACATCTTTTCTTTAGAAAAGAAATTAAGAAACCCACTGAAATTAAGAACCGATTTCAGATCATTTATACTGCTACATTATGCTTTAACATTCCTTCATGTAACATGCAAATATCTTAGTAAAAGCCAAAATTATTCTTAGAAAAAGAATTAATTTGTGCTTCCAGAAATAAGTATTAATAGTCTATTGTAAAACGTTGTGGTTTTCTTTTACAAAATTCGGGGGGGTGGGGGTGGAAATTTATGCAGAGTCATTGCCAATACCACAAGATACAGTAGTTACTGAAATAAAACACTCACGCTGCTGGCTAAAACTTGAAGTGATCTAAATGCAGAGATAATTCAGTGTTACCCCTGAGAGGGGATGTAAACAAAGGGGATATAAACATCACAGATGCAACTAAGTTACGCTACAGGAATAAAAAAAAAATATATTCTCAAAAATTATATGGAGCTAGAATAGAAGATATTTAAGGCTGGTTTTTAAAAGGCAGTACAGTCTAGTAAGGCAGTAAATAAAATAGGAGATGAGAAGGATTAAATTTAAGTCTGGACTGAATATACACAGGCAAACAACCTGATCATGAAAAAGGCTTTTGCCTTCCTCCCAAATGAAAAACATTTTATTTCCATTTTCTCTAGTACTAAATATCTTCTGTATATCTGAGTAATCAGTAACACAGTGTCTAAATGTAAATCAGTAAGAGGGATTAAAAAACTGGCCTTATATACATGAACTAAAAGGACCAACTGACCACACAAAAAAAGAAGGCAATATTCACATATGCAAATACTTAAATCTTAATTCTCTAGCTGCTCTGGGAGACAAATAAATTAACTCTACATTAGAGCCTCAATCAAGTGCTTTTATGTTAAAAAGAACTGATCGCTAATGACTTATTTCACCTAAGAGGATTTTAGGGAAGCAGAAAAGTAACTCAAACACAGCATTATTAATAAATAAACAAACAATAATATACATAAGGACACCAAATTATTGCTCATATGAAAATTACCTGGGGCTATGAGGATATACAAGGCTGCCTGTCAAAAGCAGAGGTCTGTTATGCTTTAGAGATACATTCTTCCATTAACACCACAGTTTTCAAGAATCTCAGTTATAAAGGTAACCTTGGAAAATAATTTAAAAACTAGGCAAGTGTTATTAGAGAATCGTAGGGTTTGGAAGGGACCTCTGGAGATCATCTAGTCCAACCCCACTGCTAAAGCAGGTTCACCCAGAACAGGTTGCACAGGATGGTGTCCAGGTGGGTTTTGAATCTCTCCAGAGAAGGGACTCCAAAACCTCTCTGGGCAGCCTGTGCCAGGGCTCTGTTATCATCAAAGTAAAGAAGTTTCTCCTCATGTTCAGGGGGAACTTCCTGTGTTCCAGTTTGTGCCTATTGCCCTTGTCCAGTCACTGGGCACCACTGAGAAGAGTCTGGCCCCATCCTCTTGACACACACCCTTTAGATATTGATCAGCATTGATGAGATCCCCTCTCAGCCTTCTCTTCTCCAGGCTAAACAGACCCAGGTCCCTCAGCCTTTCCTCATAAGAGAGATGCTCCAGTCCCCTCATCATCTTCGTAGCCCTCTGCTGGACTCTCTCCAGTAGTTACTTGTCTCTTGAACTCAGGAGCCCAGAACTGGACACAGTACTCCAGACGTGGCCTCACTAGGGCAGAATAGAGGGGGAGGAGAACCTTCCTCGACCTGCTGGCCACACTCTTCTTAATGCACCCCAGGAGACCACTGGCCTTCTTGGGCACAAGGGCACATTGCTGGTTCATGGGTAACTCATGGTCCACCAGGATTCTCAGGTCCTTCTCTGTAGAGCTGTTTTCCAGCAGGTCAACCCCTGCCTAACCTGTACTGGTGCAGGGGGTTATTCCTCCCCAGGTGTAGGACCTTACACTTGTCCTTGTTGAACTTGATTCAGTTCCTCTCTGCCCAACTCTCCAGCCTGTCCAGGTCTCACGGAATGGCAGCACAGCCTTCTGGAGTGTCAGCCACTCCTCCCAGTTTTATATCACCAGCAAACTTGCTGAGGGTACGCTCTGTCCCTTCACTTGGGTCCTTAATAATATGTTGAACAAGACTGGACCCAGTCCTGACCCCTGGAGAATGTCACTAGCTACAGTCCTTTATTTAGACTCTATGCCACTTATAAAAGGAAATCTTTAATATACATTGTAGAATCAACAGATCAGTTAAGCTGCAATAGTATGAGTTGCTTTATAAGTTTACTGTCTGAAATAGTTGGTATTTCTTACACAAAGCCAGTATCTCCATTAAAGTTGCCCCAAAATGAATCAGCTTTTCACTGAAAAACATCTTCTCCTATGTCACAAACTTCAGGAAACACATCCAGCTAGGAAAAGAATTAATTCTATCTATACAGGAGAAACAACTGATGTGTAAAATAGAGAAAGGAGAGAAAACAGGAAGAGAAACCGATGTAGAAGGGAGACCAAAGTGATTCAGCTATTAAAGACTTGACAAAACTGTGTAACTGGTAATTATGGTAATAGATTAAGATAACCAAGTGAACAGGAAGTAATGAAGTTGGGAAGACAAAAATTAAGCTGCTTATTCATATTGATTGGTCCTAAATCAGATCTAATCCTCTGGGGAAGGGGAACGAACAGCAACATCTAGATTCAACAAGCTGTCTACCTCATCTGCCATGTCAGTAAAAATAGGTGAATAATATGTTACGTCAGAAGGAAAGGACAGTAACACTATATATATACACATATATAAAAAGACAGTGCTAACTGAACTGACGTTATCTTTTCAACTTGAACACTTCATTCCGTTCGGACATCTCAGGGTAGATCCATTACTTTTCTTCTGACAAAAATGACTTTTACTTTGCAGTAATAACTCTCAAAAGAACTAGTTTTAAAACTACATTTTTTCACCTTTAGTGAAAGCACACCAAAACTCGTAAAATGCTCCGCTCCCAAAATTCTTATAAAAACAAGAGCTTTGCAATCAGATATACCTGATTCAAAGATAATGAAGCAGGTTTTGTGGGCTGCAGAACCTTATAAATCTTCTCTGGTTTCTGTTGGGGTAAAGGGAAAAGGGGAATTGTTGAAGGAAAAGAGGATAGATTACATTTGCCTGTGGGTAATAAGGCTTCCTACAAGGAGGAACGGCACACTGAATAATTACATGCAGTTTGAGGCCAAAAGAGACATACAGAGTCTAGGTCTTGTTAGAAATTTCAGCTGCCACAAAATACTGATGAAAAACGTGTGAGGGAAACAGGATGAATTCACCCTGTTTTTTAATATTTTTTACTCATTTGCTAAATTGCCTGGCTTAAACAGTAGGTCAAACTGTAATTTCTTCCTTCTGCTTTGCAAAAATTCTTCCATCTTGCATCATGAATGTTAATAGAAAAAAGAAACTAGTAGCCAAAGTGCATAGAAAGAATGTCAAAACATGAAAAATACAGCACAATTGCAATAAAAAAAGTTATGTACCCTGGACTGTATTTTAACAAAAATATTTGAGTATATTTTCCTAAGAATGTTTACAAGACACTACAATAAACACGTGTCTGGCAATGTAGGCAACAACAAAAAGCACAGCATGAAATATTAAACACAGACTACACTTTTAAAAAAAATAATAAGACACTTGCCTCCCCCTTATTTTTACCAGATGCTACAGAGCTGTCCTTTTCTATCCACAGAGCTGAACCTAACTCCTTGAAACAAGATGATATTCTGTCTCCATTAAAGTCAGTTAAGTTCCACCATTGGCTTTAGAGGATTTGACCTTCTAAGGTGGTGGGATTTTTGCACTTCCACAGATGATAGTCAGGAGTCAGCAACAAAGATAAGAATGAGTGTTTACATAGCACAGTTTGGCATAGGCAATAGCCACAACGCACTAGCTAATCTCATAATTAAATACTCATCTGCAGCCTTCTGAGGTATTTCCTATACTTGAAACAATATTTGATGAGAGGGTAACTCCTGCCTTCTGACACTGAAAAAAACCAACTCATCCATACAGTGATTTAAGGATCTGTATTTTATATGTCACTGAGAAGAGGCTATTAGGAGCCTTCCAGAGACTGCCCCCATCTTGACCAGAACCTCCTCCATCTTCTCCTTAAGAGAATCAAAAAGAGCCTGAATCAAAGTTATGCTTTACTGCAACACAATCTGAAAGAGCGAATGTCCTGCTGGATAAAAGAAACTAAAAATCAAAGTGTTAGTCGCCAATGCCTCCCTTGCTCCTCATGCACCCTTTCTTTCCTACATGCTTGTTCTCAGACTAAGAATTCTCAGTGGGATTTTTTGAGATGCAACAACTTTATAAAACTCTCTTGAGATCCACAGAAATATTACCCCCTTTCTCTGAAGTCTCCTCCAAGAGATACCAGTCCGTAGCTTCGGAAACTCTAGAAATTTCTCTCAGCTGAGCATGGTCAGCTGTTCTCAAAGGAAGTGCATTCTCCCTCCCTTCCAGAAAGCTCCACCTGAACAAGGGCTACAGGGACCAACAAGAAAAATAAGTGAAGTTTTATCCCGCCCCTGAGCCAAAATATAACGTACAGTAACATTCATTCAGTAAAGAGTAAACAATCAAATTATAAAAATTATACTATTAATCACGTCATCCCAGAACATCACAAGTCATAGCTTATATCACAGTTCATAGATCAAAAGCATCAGAATACCTTAATTTTTTCTTCTTTGTAGTTTTAGGAACTTGAGGCTATTTTCTCGATTGCCTTATGTATTACTTCAGCACAAGCTAACAAGATATTGAGTGAGAATTCATTAGCAGCTGGTCAAGTGTAAACATTCCATCAATCAATTTTATTTCCTTACTGTCAGCAATTCTAATTTCAACTCTGGAAAAAATTTGTGGTTTAAACTGTGAAATATATCATATAAAATAGTGACATCTGATAGTATGTTTCTAGATTCTCAACCCTACTGTGAAAAAGTCAGTTCAATGCATAATGAAGTCATTCTTCCTTTATAACCACCGAACCAATTATAGGAGGGGAAAAAAGGGAGGGGGGGGAAGGAGGGAGAGAAGCTTCTCCAACTCGAGAAGATGATCAAACTACAATCTATTCCAGAATAAATTCATCACTAAATCCATCACTTACTAAAGTTCCAGTAAAAATTATGGAAGAATTGCAAAGCTCTCGTGTCTTATCTTTAGGGTTTCTTGCAAATTAAAAACAAAGACATATTCTGGATTGTTCTTATACTCCAGTCAGTGAAACATCAACCAGTTACTATAAAAGGACTTTTCAACTGGGAACAGGAGTCACATCTTTGACATAGCCAACACAGTGCCCTGCTCCAGTTTTCATGGAGCTGTTTTTGCAGACATGCCTTCATGAACAACTTTTCTACTCAAAATCTACCTGACATTTGGCAGAAGTTCACGAAGAGGGTAGGACTGCAATTAGTCACACAAAAATAGCATCATCACCCTCACAAATTTTCTGCTCAATTGGCATACCAGGTATCAGAAAAAGGCACAGTGCGACAGGGTTCTGGGGTGGAACAGGAGCAGCTTTTTCTTTCACACTCTATATCTATGTTTACTATAGCTTTTGGTTTATTAGAACAGAAAGATTATAAAGTTGAGTGCAGTAATTATCTGAGAAAGAAAGCTCAGATGGCCAAGTGACTCAAAACATATGAAAACGGTTACCTCCCCCTCATCTGTATCCTGACACAGTGAGTAGCTTACTCTTTTCTTGCTTCCTAGTCCAACACCTTGTGGTAGTATCCTGGCTTGCAGAAACCTTAGAAAGCCCCCTCTAGAACCTTGGGAAAACTTCCTCCCTCCAGATTTCAGGAGGGCTTGGCTGGAGGTCCAGTCTCCATGGCCGTGCAGGCCTGGGGCAGCCTCCTGTCTCCCAGGTGTATCCCAGCCCACGCCAGGCTCCAGGCAATCTCCTCACTTGTGCACACCCCGAAGGCAGGAGCAACCTCCAGGATCTTGTGGTCCCTCAAATCCAAAGTGCAGCAATCAAAACAGGTTGGTCATTGCATCCTGTGTTTAAAATAGCATGGTATGACGTGTACACAGAATACATTGAGAGCATGAACATTTGACACCACAATCACGTGCGGCCCGTCCAGCTGGCTGTTTCCCTGCTAACCGGTTAGGCAAAGTTTCATCTGCCTGACAAAACGTTAGGCAAATCACTCCTCCAACCAGAGTCAGAAGAAAGCAATGTGATATTGCCTCTTACATAAAAGCACTAAGAACAACTTATTGACATTTCTTAAATTATTAAATAATTAAATGTAAAAGTACAAAGAGTAATGTTAAATATTAAATACTATTTATTAGATTTTATATTAATACTGTGAAATTATTGTGCATTTCTGCCATACAACCAGATTGTAGAAAGATTTTTGTTGGTTGGTTTTTTGTACAGTACATATCAACTTCTTCCAGAGGAAAATATTAATATGAGAGAACAGCTCACATATTACATTACACAAATGCAATTTGGTTGCTAAAGTTTCCATCTTGTACAGCAAATTTCTAATCTTCTATTTCTTGTACTTGAGTTCTAGTTCATGAACACTTTATAGGATGTAAAACTGTTAGGTAGATTCTAAAATACTAAATTTAGATAAATCTTTCTAATGTAGTTGTAAGTTCGGCAGGGTAAAAATATCCTGCTGCTATGATAAGCTTAATCACTGTTAAATGTACTACTTTCATGCCAACAGCTCATGAGGAAATAGTCTCTTAGTATGCCTACAACTATTAATAGCTTCTTTTGTATACCCAGCCTTCCCCACACACTGAAGGCACAACTGCAGAGGGGACAGATTATTATCTGTAGATAACTCAGAAGTCTAAAAGCCCCACCAAATTTCAGTCCAGTTTTGATCACTGCACAGGAAAAGCATTCATCATTACAATTCTACACTAATCTGGGAATAAAACAATTTGTAGTAAGAAAATGCACAATGAAGACCAGAAATACTACTTTAATAAAAATACAAGCCAGTTACCAGTGGGGCTAGAAGGGACCTCGCAGTCACTTCTTCCATCCTGACCACTCTGAAGCAGCACAAATGTTCCCAGAGCTGCCCAAACAGATGTTTGTCTAACCAGTCTTTAACTGTGTCCATAAACTAATCTCTATGGCCCTCCAAAGTAACCTGTTCCAGTGTTTACCCCTCTGTGTAGTTGACTTTTAACCTAATAGTGCACAAATTTTGTCTCTTGCCAATTACATTTCTCTTTCTTTTAACAGACATGGAGACATACACTTTAGGAAAACCTCTTCCATATTTGCAAACATTATCATGTTCCTCTCCTCCATCTTTTCCTTTCTAAATTACACAAACTCAGTTAAGTCAGCTTTTCTTTCTTGTATATTCTAATACCGTTGCTTCATTTTGTTCCTCTTATCAGTTCACGCTTCTTAAATTGTGATGTCCAAACGTACCTACTGAGCTGAGCCCTACTGACAGTTCATTTCTTCTGTAATTCTCTACAGGTCCCAATGCCTTATGCTAAGACAGAAATCCTGCGTTTTTATTTATACAGCTGACTTCTTCCCAGGGGCAATCATTTGCACTTGTCATTTCAACTTCCAGATTTCAGACCATTTCTCCAAATTTAAAAAAAAAAAGGCAACGGGGGAAGATGCTTTTACAGTCCTATAAAATACTTACAACTCTGACCAGGGTAGCATCATTCAAACTCTCAGTAAGTCCAGTCTTCATTTCCTCAGCCACCTTATTAATGAAAACATGCAATGTATGTGGACCCAAGCCAGTCCTTGCAGAACCACACTTTATGAAACTATCTGAAGTTGACCTGTGACAGTATAAACTCACTAGGAACGTTATTTTTCAGTATACTGTATTTTCCCTTAATACTAAGTTAACTATGCTTCTCAGGTTTGCTTATGAAAATGTCTTCCTCTGTGTGAAATGCTGTGTGCAGTTACATCATATTCATATTTCCCTTTCAACAACTAGCCAGCTACTCTGTCCAAGAACTAGACGTTTTTGACAAAATGTAGCTTGAAAATTCATGTCCATTGTTTATCACTGCCTTCTTATCCTGAAGATTTTTAGGAAATGAACATTTCAGGATTTTCTGCAGGTTCCTCCTGGTTATCCAAGTTACAGGGACCGATCTATAAATTCCCTAGTTTTAAGTTTTGCTTTTATATTACTTGCAAATATTCATTCCTCACGTTTTTTACAATCAAGGCCAATGGTTCAGAAACTCCTTTCTTTAATATTCTTTAACCTCTTTCTGGCATGCATTTCACTTTGTCTTATTAACTGCATTAAGCCCTTATTCCCAGCTAACTATTTACATGAACCCTGAAGCAAGTAGAAAAATCATGGTATTTTTGAGTTACTGTCCCTCATTTAGAAAGGTCCTTAATTTCCTGCTTAGCTCCTCTTATTAATAATGGTAGAAAATAGGTAATTTCTTAGTTCCTCTTACTAATAATGGTAGAAATTATTAATAACTAGTAGAAACATCTCTTCTTGCCTTATGCAACAACTTCTGGTTTTAACACATCCTGTGCCATAGCTTTTTAGCTGTGTCCACAATCAATGCTTGTCTTTTTATTTTCTCTGCATCTCTATTTTATTTTCCAGTCACTACAAAGCTCCTGATGAAGGCAAGTTGGCCTCCTTCTATGCTTTCTAATTTTCCAGAAGTTTGCTCTTGTGCTTTAAATAGCTTCTACCCTCTACCTTCTTTTGAATGCCTTGTGTTATTGCAATCTTTTTTAATGAATAATTTTGCTGCTTCATTTGGAAATTTTAGAATCATATTTCAAATTTTCACATAGTATTTTTGACTAAGTCACTCCCAATGTTCAGCTTTCCAAACTCTTCTTCAGTACTAAAAATGATTAGTTACTTCTTTCTTTTAACAGAGCAAATAAGTCTTTGTCGCTATATAAATACTTGTTGGAGTGTGCCTTGCTGTATTATTTTTGCAACAGAATGTTGTTATTTGGACAAAGGAGCAAACAGCCATTGAGGCTTAGAAACCACATACAAAAATCTTCACCTAGTCAACATCCAGGACATACAGAACTGAGGGGAAGGTACGACTTTTATAGACAGATGGTAGCATCGGTGTCCTAGTACTCCCACAGGAGCACTATGTTATAAGGTTGTCCTAAGCATGGAGCTAGATCTCACAGCAGTCCCATGACACTACTCATTTACTTTCTCCTGTCACTGAATATTCACGCTCATCACCAGCCAGAAGGAAAACCAAGGACAAGATCATATTCTAGCTGTTTGCAAGCAATGCATGGCTCCAGATTTGCAGGCTGACCTACAGATCTGTATCACAGATGCATACAGACTCTCCACTACAATAATAAACTAGAGAATAAGAAGATTCAAACTTCTACCCTGAATTAGTGGTTAAAAAAAAAAAACCTCTAAAAACATTCATCCTGGTTAGTTTTTGAACCTATTTTAATTAAGTTGTAATAACTATTTGGGTTTGTAGTAGTATTCCACTGGAGCTATAGCTAAATAAATGCCAGGCAAATAATTGGAATATCTGACCTTTGCCAAACATTACTTTTGCTCCAGACATGGAAAAGCCAAGCTTTTTGCCAATGTCTATGCACATACAGTAGTCTGAATTACATCACACAATTCACTGCTGTCTTCGCCAGTGTTAAGAGCAGGATCACCTCCTCCCCATGTTGCACATGATACTCCTACCAATAAAATCTACCTTCTTTTTTTTTTTTTTTTCAAATGTATGTTCAAGGGAATGTCAGCTGCCTCCTTCTTTAACCTCATCCTTGGAAACTCCCATCATGTAGCTCATACAGAACCCATGTGCCATTCACTGACAGTGTGTTTCTGGAAAACCCAGTTTCCCCCTGCCTGGCTAATTACATTTTTATTTTTTGTCTCAACCAAGAGCCAATTACAATCTACAGATACATGCAGAACGTATAGCATACAACTACAGACTAGCATAAAACACATTTCAAAAACAAATCAGTGAGGCACAAGAACAGGTGAAAGGAGACAGGAGGCCTCTGCTGTTTCTGAGAGGAAGAGCTATTAATCTAAAAAGAGGTGTTGGTATATCCAGGAAAGTGAAGCAGGCTGCAAGAGCACGTTGCTACCTCATGGCCAACTTGGTGTAGGGCTTGGCTTTTCCCTTTGTTGAGGGAACCTTCCCTTCATGAGGTTCCTTATCAGCCCTTTTCTCCTGCCTGTTGAGGTCCCTCTAAAAGGCAGTACAACCAGCTAGTGCATCAGCCATTCCTCCCAGCTCTGTACTATAGGCAAGCTTGCCAACAGTGCACTCTCCCATCATCCAAGGCATTAATGGGTTAAACAGTACTGGACCCAGTGTTGACCCAAGGGGTATACCACTACTTACTGACCTTCAGCTAGACTCTGTGCTGCTGACCCCAACCCTTTGAGCACAGCACTTGAGCCAGTGTTCAGCCAGCCTCACTGTCAACTTAGTCCATGTTATATCAGTTTGTGTTATGGAGGAGAGTGTCCCAAGTCTGACTAAAGACAAGTTAAAAACACCCAGCATGTTATCACATTGAACAGGTGGTTAAAGACTGCACAGGGATACTTGGGGAAGTGTAGGTTACACACTTAGCGATTAAGGGTTTGTGAAGAGAGCAATTTAAGGCATCTTGGATTTGTTTAGGAAAGGTAATTCTTCCATTAAAAAGTTGGATTCGGTCTTTGTTTATTTGCAATATCAATATTCTATTAAGAGTTCCCTAAACTATCAATGACTGATGTTTTCAATATGAATTGTTACATAAACAAGAAGTAAATACCTTCTTGTAAGTAAAGACTTCAATAGTGTTCCTAGAAATGGCATACTAACATTTAGAAAAATTATCAGTCTTTAACATGCCCAGAAAATAGGAAACTGGTCAAGAAAAACCTCACGTAATGACAACCATTTTCCACAAACCATAAAAAAAAAAATCTTGTAAACTAAACAGCTGGTAGGTGTTAACAAATACTTTAATATTTATTTGCAATGCTTGTTTATTACCATAATTGAGGATTTATTTCATCTTGGAGCGACAAAAATGCTACTTTATTGAAGGTTCCCTGAAAAACAATTAGTCTTCAGCAAGCCAATATATTTCCAGTCCTGTCGGGTACACCAAATACAAATTACTGACTATTGTACTGAATCATCCTCTACAGAGCCATGAGTCGCTCATCATGCTACACCACTTCAATGCAAGCCTTAAGTTAAGATCCGATTAATCCTGAAATAGCTTGGCTCAGAACCATTAAATGAAAAAACAGAGCTTAAGAATAGAAAAACCTTTCATTATTTTTCCCTACCTCACATTCATAGATCCCTATTTATTGCAAATTCTGTGAGACCATCTGTAAGACCATCTATAATCAGGTAAATTTAACTGCAGCTTATTTTTCAACTGTAAATCTATTTGGAGAATTCACTAGACTGTCTTTTAACCACACTTAAAATCTCTTTCCTGAACAAGTAATATCTAATTTCCCTATAAAACTAGATGTTTGGCAAAAGTTAACACCTAGAAAAATAATTTCCAGTTACACATACTGCATATAAAATGGAAAAAACCCCACTGTAGGAGCGTTCAAAGTCAACTGAACTAAGTACTTGGCCAATATCAACAGCAGAATTACGAAAACTACATGTTTTCCTGCATAAATGCCAGCATAACATGCCATATGGGCATATCAATTTTACTGGAATAAACATTTTTTGCTGAAAACATAATATTCAATAAAGTAATTTTTAAAACTCCGAATAAGAAAAATCTGAGTGACACTTTCCACCCACACATCACACATTGGAATTTTTCTAGTTTACATTTTGCTATACCTGTTGTTTTTTAAAATGTTTGAATATGAAAAGCACAGAAAATTAAGAACGTTTGAATCCATTCTTTTTACAAAAACACACGAATATGAACTGTTTGTTCATGTTCCTATACAGAAATAGAGAATAAAGGATTTTAGTTCAACCACTTGCATGAATAACCAACAGCTATTCTACTCTTGAAGACTTTAACAAGAATTTCTTTGAACTTACAGGTTAGCCTAGTCTGCAAAGTTTGGGTTCAGCTCCTCAGCCAGAAAACAATTACACAGAAGTTTTCAAGAAACATACTAGTGGAAGAAAGCAGAATTAACCAATGACAAGCCAAACAGTCCCCTATTATTAGCTCCCCAGACATCACAGGCAATGATTTGGAGCATCTGATATTACTGAACAAATAACATGTTTAACATAACTCTGAACAGTTACTATAACCTTCAGCTGTGTCATATATGATCATTTGGAATCATTTTCACTATATGAAGAAAGTCAGAGACATGTCAAACTAAATTGATAAAGGTACAAAATGGAAATGCATTTCTTCAGTTATAGCTCTTGTATCCTTCAATTAATGAGCTGAATCATCAGTTTTACAGATTCACAATGTCACGTAGCCACACAATTTCACTGGAAGCTAGAATCAAATCACATTTTGGAGCTCTCTAAAAAGATACACACACCTTAGCAGAACTGCTAACGTCCTTCCAGCAGTTTCACCATCAACAAAGGACAAACAATGGGAAAATGGTAAAATACATATATTCAGACATCTATCAGTATACAATCTGTGGACTGGTGGAAATACTTCTAATATCTGGAATGAAGATCTCTTGTGAAAACATTTTAACACACATCACCATAGCAATTTTCTGTAGAAGGGCAAACAGTAGCTGACAGGTACAGAGATGAGGTTTCAGTTTAAGTCCCGAAAAATGTATTCATGAGGGAAATTATACATACCATATACATTTTCAGCATACTATTAAAAAATATTCTTATTGGACTGCTCACTATGTCCCCACTCCCAAACATAACTGCACATTAGCCCCAAATTAAGGAAACTTATAAAGTGGCAAACACTATATTTTCTGAAATTACCTGTGTTCTCTGAAGCCTGTCTGACGGGAACAGCTTAGGTGAACCCTTACGTGAATGGAGAACATAAGCTTTACCATATAGTGCTGTAGCAGATATGAAAAGTGTCTGGAGCTTTTTCAAAATTTGATTTGATTGGTTACATGATTCATGCAACATGAATTTCTCTGGTGAAAGATACTATTTTGTACCCAAATAAACCCAAGTGTCTTGTCTTCCCTCTCTCCAGGGAAGCGTTAAAAGTGTTCATCAGGAAAACCATGAAGTACAAGTAACATGAATTTTGAGGAATCTAGAAGTCCTTCCACTCTAAAAAGTAGGAAGGGCAATAAAATACTACAAAAAACATTATCAATCACAGGCAGTCTCTACATAGAGACAGTGGATCAGACCTTAAGCTGTTGTTGAAGAGTACTCAATACAGGAGAAAAGCGAGGCAGTAGCACTCAGATTTATGAACTGAGACAAAGTGTAAGGCCCAGAACTGTGCCATCAATAAAGACTCCTGGTTTTCCAGCCACTTTCTGGTTTTGAATTTCCAATGCTCAGATTCCAGGAAGTGAAAAGCAATTACAAGTTTAAATCCAAACAGACACAAGTCCCATATATCCACTGTATCATCTCCCCTGCAGTTGGACCTTCCCCATGGCTACAGAGGGCTCTGTACTGCCTACCTTTTCCTTAGCAGGCTCAGCACAGCCCAGCTCACTCCGGGTCTCAGGTGTGCCTCTGCTTCCAGGAACCCTAGCTCCTATCCCAGCTTCACACCATTTCAGTTTATGTGCTCAGATCCAAATACACCTCAAATCCAAATGTGTCTTGAATGCAGCAGCTGTGAATGCAACCTGTGGTGAAGCAACAAGCTTCAAAGAACCTTCAGGGAACGCAAGGAGATAAAGCTCCAGCAGCTCCATTCCCAGAGAGATTCAAATACGCCCTACACGCAATACAGATGCTTCACTATCTGCCACCAACTACTTCATCTTTCTTTCAGCATCATTCCTGAAGTGGTCCAATGCTGTCTGCCACAAAGCAGATAAGATGTACAGTCAGCCTCATCTTGGCCTGCCCTTAGGCTACAAGGAGGGTCAGGACTTGATTATCAGTACCCTAGATATGCAATATAAATATGTACAATGTGGTCAACTTCAGTCCACTTCCTGATCTGGCCTCAAGGCAAAATGCATCATTAGACTCCTCCCATTTTCTTAAATGGCTCATTAAGAGACTGACCCCACTGCTGTTGTGAGAAGGGATGGCTGGGCTCAGCTCCCTGCCACAGTCTAGCAGAGCCACACACATGGATAGCTGTGGTACAGCAAGCAGCAGCAGCTGCCACCACCTGCAGCACAAGGAGCACAGTGATGTCCAAAACTGCAGACTGTATTACCAAGGTGCTGCCTGTTTGCACAGTCCCACATTTCTGTGAATTGTGTGTGAAATATTCTGTAAAATACTTTTAACATGAGAAATTATTCTTTGGCACTGATGTGTTTTTCAAATCTGTATGAAGTTGGCTAATGGATTTTAAAAGAACAGAAGAATATCATTTTTATAAATATATTTTCAGATCTCAATGTTTCAGATTTTCCTTTAAAACTATTTTTAAAGATAGAAGTCTTGAAAACATGTAATTTTCAAAGTTTTTACAATAAAAATGCAAACTGTTTTAATGACATTAATTGACCCCAAAAACTTAGGTAATCTTAACATAAAAACCCAGTTAAGAAACAGAAGTTTTTGAAATACACAACAAGGAGGAATGAAATCACAACTTATCAGAAAAGGCATAAAGTATACCGGCCCAGCATGCACAACAGCGTTTGTATATATATGTATAACCCACCCCAACCGATATCCAGAATAAGCTGAGAAACTAAGAAAGCTCAAATATCATGAAACAGTGTTCCAAAAGTAAGGAAACTTTGATCCAAGAAGGCAGCTACCATGCCATCAGTATATCTGACATTTCTTGACCAACCTTTTTTCAGCCTTGTCTGAAGTGAGCATTATTCAAACACACAGGTGGGTGCAGAATAATTCTTCAGACATACCCTCCGTATTTAATGATGGCAGAGAAAGCAGTGCCTGCAATCATCCTAATTGCTGTTCACAACAGCCACGTTAACCCACACTCATTCACAGCTCTATTATTATCCCCTTTGATCACCTCGATAAGTGCATATCCCTATTGTGACTGGGAGTAAAGGCAGACAGAGGACTCAAGAAACATGGAGGTAGTATTGCTGTAACTCCAATGCATTCAGTAACTTTTCTTTTTAAAGGATGAGGAGAGACAAGAGCTTGTCATTAGGAAAATGCAAGTGTCTGTTGCTAGAACAAAATGGATACGTTATTATCCACACACCAGAGTATGATTCTGTATTGGTAAGCATCAAGGGTTAGGGCTGGGCCAGCCACTAGGCGAATGACGGACACTCTCTATTCACACCTCCCCCTTCCCAAAGGGGAAGAGAAAGGGAATAAGGGAGAGAGGTTCATGCATTGGAAAACTAAAGTGCTTTAATGAAAATACCAACAATAAAATGACATACATACAGAGATATACCAATATCTAACCCAATCCCACTGATGGCAATCGTGCCACTGTCATCACTGGTGCTGTGGGTAGGCACTGGGGAAGTCTCAAACTGGACTCATCAGGAGATGGGAACCAGATTCAGAAGCTGCATTCAGGAATGTAGAGATTTGGACTGCAAGCAGAATGGACAGAGTCCTTCAATGCCAGCCACTGAAGAAGAGAGATTGACCCTTGTAGTCCCTCAGCTTTATCCCGATTATGACATATATAGGATGGAACACCTTGCTGGTTATTTTAGGGTCACCTGTGCTGCTCGCTCCTCCCCGCAGGTGTGGCCTCTCACAGCACCCCCATCGTGGTATACAAGATTTAGCGGTGACATTGGTCTCCATAGCAGCAAGTATAAACAAGAGCCTTTCTGCATCCCAGTCCCTGGCAGTAACTGTAAACCTCAAGCGCTATCACTGCTAGAAGCAGACACTGACTGCAAAAATATGCCATTAACTTCAGAAAGTGCAGTTACTTAGAAGAGACTGGGCTGAAAAGTGAAATCACTGAACAGAATTAGTTCTGTCCTAACTCAAACCAGAACAAAAAGCTATCCAAATTCACAGTAGTAATTCCTGTTATTTGATGTCCTGAAATGCAAATATATCCCTTAACAATATATGTCTGAGTAAAATTCAGAGAGGATAACACTAGTACACAAATAATTCCAGAGTATCAGAAGAATTTGCTGCTTGTCAGAATTAAGTCTATTTGCAATTTACTATTTGTCTGAATTACTTTGTGAACAGAAAAACTTAAAGCTTCTTGGAGACAGAGTGGGTCTTTATTAGTGTAGCAAACATTTTGCTTAACCTTCCATTGTAACACCTCACTGTGATATAGCCTCTCTGAAAAACAGCCACTTACATAAAAGGCAGTCTCTGCAGAGAAGATGTTTCTCCCAGCTTGCAGTAAAAACTCTAAATTCTATCACTGACACCAATAGGTCCTTGATTTCATTTGATGTCCTTAAGGCTTATTATAGACTTCAAATAATTGAGAGGGGAAAAAAAAAACCACCACCACCAAATAAATTCTGGAACCACAAAAGCTATATTCCTTACATTGTTTCAAATAGTTAGGGCCAAAACATAAATTCCTGTACATTTGTTTAGGCACTGAGAGCTAGGTGCAAAAAACCAAAAACAGATGATGCAGAACTTACACACATTTTAGGCACTCAAGTCCTTGGAAACAATGCTGTAAAAGCTGAACGCTTACCAGGCAAGGCCAATCTACCATCAGCACCAGACCCAGGGGTTTTAGAGATAAACTGGATGTTACTAGTGTCAGGGAAGCTCATGCAGGTACCTTGCAAACCAGCTGCTAGAGAAGGATTTGCGAAGGTGGCACTTACTGCGTGTGGTGCTCTGAAGAAATGCAGCTCCTACTAGCAACACTGTTAGGAAGAAGCCTTAAGAAAAGTAATCACACCAATATGCTAGCAAGAAATGGCAGACTCCAGAAAAAAAATAATCTTCCAAGCAACTGACTTATAAGAGTGAGTGAAAAGAACTGAAATGATGGTGGGTAGGCTATGATTTGTGAATGATACACCATCAGGATGACGACAGGAACAAAAGCATACCCTTTGCGGATAGTGGGCAAGGAAGCCTTTCTACTCTAACATACAAGTTGTGGTACAGAGCCTCTGTGCCTCACTCTGGGCATAGGACACAAATACACCACAAGAACATACACATAAACTCATGTGAAGTATTAGACAGTGCAATTGCTTGTGGAGAACAACAGTGTTCCCAAGGAGAGGGAGTAACAACCTAGTCCTTAAATTGTACCGCCTTAACAAATGGCACGCATAATTTTTATAGCTCATTCAATTCACAGTCCTAGCTTATTGAAATTAATAGAAGAGCCCAGAAGACAGTGATAAATCAGCACTGTCTCCTGGATCAATCATCCATTCTTCAGTGAGTTAGAGTTGTGAAATAAAGTAATGACACCTGATAATCCTCTCATTGAAAAAACCTACTTAATCCAGTCTCAGCAATAGCCATAAACCACTTGTGGTGAGAGATTTTCCATTGAGATCAATATCAATTGTATAAGCAGATCAAGAGCACTAGAAGAAACTAAAAATTTTAAATTCACTCCAGTCATTTAACCCTCGTATAACACCTCACACCTTTAAATCTTTTATATTTCTTCCTTTCTGCTTCCTTCCTCAGCTTTGCCACCTTGTGCAGACACCAGGTTCTGCAGCAAAGCATATGACACTCCCTTTTTGCTGTATTTGAATAGCTGCTTCCTGACTTTCTCAAGTCACTGGAGTGGGTTATGTATTCTTTTGCCCTTAGTCTGCATTATGTGACCCTAAAATCATGGTTACTTCTGAAAAAGAAAAGATAATCACAATTTGTTTCCAGAGTCCAAGAATTTAAAAGCATTTGACTTAGAATCATGTAGTTTTACTCCTGTGAGCCATAGAATTCCCTTAAAGCATTCCTGGGACACACCCACAGTGGTATTTTGGACTAATACGGGTTGCTACACACCACATCTGAATCCTCCCACACGCTCTGGCTACTACAAGTTAGAATCATAGAATCGTTTAGGTTGGAAAAGACCTTTAAGATCATCCAGTCCAACCATTAAAGTGTTGATGCCTTCCCTTATTCAACTTTCAGCCATTTAACAGCAAACCTGATCCACCCTAGAACACATATTGCAACAGACATCTGCTACAGGAAGGTATCAAAGACTAACATTCCAGGCTAACTAGAGCTGAAGAAATCCTGCATAGGTAACCCACATGTAAAGCACCAGCAGAGAAGTGTAAGAATTATGTTGCATTCAACAGAAACTGCAGCTAAATGTTCAGTAAAAATATGAAAGCATCTTTATCTGGTATAGGGACTGAAAGAGCAACTTGAAGTCACAGCAAATTAAGTCAGCTATAAATTCCACCTGCCTTTGATACATAAAGAGAAAACATCAAAAGTAGAGTATTTGTAAAATTAAAAAACATCTGATATGCATAGATTATCCTGGTCCCTACACTTCATTAACCTAACGACAATAAGACAAACAAAACAGTCTTATCAGAACAGCTTCAGACTGGGTTAACTCGTATGACTTAAGGAATAGAAAGGAATTTCAGCTTCCCAAAAGAGAAACAAACAGCTGTATCATATAATCATCTTCTCAATGTGCTTGATGAATCACCTTGAGGTATCTTTAGATAGGTATCTTTATAACTACAGAAAATCTTTCCAGAGGAAAAGCATGATATCAACACTGTATACCTATATTAATAGTATCTGAGTCTCTGTCATTTTATCATTTAACTGCCAGATATAAACAAGTGCCAAATCTATTCTTGAAATCTAATAGTTATTTGGAAAACACAACCAAACTATATTCCTTTTTAAAAATTCATAGATGAATTGGCCTATAAGCATGCCAGACAACCAGACTTCTGCATTTACCAAGCAGTCCTAGCTTCCTAGCAATTAAGTCGTTTTCACACTTGTAACTTGGTGCTCTTACACAGACCATATGTAGTGGTGTGAACAGTCTACTTTAAAAAGACACTAACGGATTACTTACCTTTTCACAAATTAATATTTAAATTGTTGCATTCTGCAGGAACAGAGATCACATTTCAAAACTCTGGTCTAGGAAGTGACATTACAAAGAAACTCTTGTTGCTAGCATCTGAAGGGTTATGTCTGTTCTGTACTAGGGACAGTTCACAATAAGCATAAAATAACCTAAACGTGTACATTGTATCTGTACCACAGCATCTTCCACAGACAGTATGCTAGAATACAAATTGTACTCAGTCTGGAGATCCGTATTTAGCTTGCTTAGATTTATGTAGAAAAATGTTTCTTTCAACCTTTTAAAGTGCATGCTGAGAAATACAGGTTAAACTCTCATTTACACTAATTCTAGGTTAAATTCTAATATACACGAGAATAGGCTTTGAGACAGACATTTAAAAATGGAAAGAAGTCTGGTTACCTACATTGTTTATGTATTCAGAAAGCAGGTCTTGGAGAGCCTGGCGGATAGCGTTGCATTCTGCAATGATGCGCTCTCGATGAAAATCACGCGTGCAAGAAGAATCAGCTAGCAAAGCTGCTCCGCTGATAATAGCTTCCAGACGTTTCTCTAGTGATGGCCTTATTTTCTCTTCATTCACTACAAGAGGATCCAGGACAATTAAATTCTGAAAAACATGAAGAGAACAGGTAAGAAAAGTCAGCCCAACTAAGTTGATTCTACCTTTCGTATGACTGTGAACCTGGTGGTCTGGACCTCAGTTTTTTGCTGATAAAATGGGGTTGACAGCTTTTTGTGAAGATTGATAGACCAAACAGATACTGCAGTGATAAGAATGTATGCATATTTATAAAGTTAGACAAATAGTGTTTCTGGTTCCAGGAAAAGTAAAATGCCTTGTAGAAGAAATGCCAGACACAGGTGTAGGAGAGACTGAAGCTGAGGACGAAAATCTTAAATCTCATGCCATCTTCCCAACTTCTCAGTTGTTTCTCTTCTTCAAGTTTTGTCACAACAGTTACAAAAAGTATTTCCTCTTTCAAACTCTTTCCTGTGTCTATCCTTCTCAAGGGTCACCTGTCTTCTTTATCCTCTCATACATGGGCCTGTCTTGTATATTTACCTTGTAAATTCTTAAAATGATGATGGGTATCTTATACTAAGCTTGTAACGTCTATGTACAAATAATGACTGTGTCTGAGTTTAGTCCTCAGTAACACTCCATGTTTTATCTAAGTATCTCAGACCGGAGTCTCAGCTTTGTTTGAAAGAGTGGTTCAACACCTATGAAATTTAGAGCTCAGGGCGACCTCTGGATTTCACACAAAAACAACATCGTCAGCTGTGAGCTAGCACTGCTAAATCAGATTACTTGAGCAGTCTAGTTCTGCCAATTTTTAGTCTAACACAATCCCACACCATGGGAAATCGCTGCTGCTATCTTTAACAGGATGAATACGGGCAAAGATCAAAATAGCAGCTTTTGTTCAACAATTGTTTTTTCAAAGGACATAGATGTAAGTGCCCTTTTGTTTTTCAGTAGCTAGAGTAAACAAAAGCAGACAACTATTTTGGCATGATAGAATTAATTACATTTGTGTGCCAAGCAAATATTCTAAAGAGAAAGAAAAGGAGAGGTGATATTTTCATGAAATGTGAAACTAAGTATATTCCAGCTTCAGCATTCAAAGAAATTCAAACTAGTAATTTTTATGCTAATTGAACATGTGTCGTTATTGTCCCGACCACCAAGCCTATATTCCACATATCTATTCACCTCTTCCATCCATATGTGGTTCCAAGCTTTCAGAAGAAATATTAAACAAGAAAACTATGCCATATACCCTTAAGTGGAATTTAGATCAGGTAAATCAGAACTTATCTGTGCTTATCCAGTATGTGCTGCACTACTTTGAAGCTGGAGAATTTGAATTATTTTTTCAATTTAGATTTAATATCACAATTTCAGGTACTGTCTAGCTTAGGCAATTCTAAGAGTCATTGAAGCGTTCTAATAGAACATCAGAAGATAAAAGCTTAAACAGCTTGGACAGGGGACTTCAGTCACCTTGAAATTTTCTTGTTGGTTATTATTAACATTCTCTTACACGTTAGGTATGATTTAGGGAAGGGAAGACTTTGCTACATGTTCAATCCTCCCATCTTTTCTGAAATACACAAGAATTGTTTTGAGATAGCTGGGAGATTCTCAGAAAAACTAGAGAAAAAAAATCAGACTTCATAATCTATATGTTTCCAAAGGAAACCAGTGCAGGTTCTTTCCACATTACTGTGTCATTCAGATGGAAGCTTGTATTTCCCAGCTTGCAGGATGAGCATAGGTTTCTACATATTCCACCTACACTACTGCTCCATTGCCTTGAAGTCCTCCATCTCATTTAAAAGTGTTCTAGTTATTTAAGGAGTCTCAGCACTTCAGCCTCATACTTACTACCTATTAACATACATAAAATCAGCGGGCAATGAACATTCTTAACCTACAGTTCTAGGTTTATGTTATGCTTTGTACCAGAAACTGGGACTACATAAACTCTAGTCCCCACATGTCCACAAACTATAATTAGAAAGAAAAGATGCTAGCAAATTTCTGTCTCTCCACATTTTCTGTGTTGAATTTTGGGATTTTCATAGAGTATCTCAAAAAATCAGGCCAGTGCTACTGCTAGTACAATCTTCTGCTGTCTGTTCTGCAAGACTATAAAGAGTCTAAACCTAAGTTTATGGACTTTTTTCAGCAAGTGACAGGAGAGACCATCAAAATGGTTTATTAGTCTGTGTCAGGTTTACGTGCATCCAGCAAATGCAACCTCAGATTAAGTTAAAGTATTAACTATATATTTCCAAGCTGCTGGATTTCCTCGTTCCAACGTTCACCCATCCAGATACACATCATACACTGAAAAGGAGTTTAAGTGCAAGCAGGAGGGAATGAGCTTAAATATTTTTAAGATTAAAAACACAACTATTTGTATATCCACAAAAGCCAACATATTAACCCTATTTGTATCTCGTGACTATTTCCTTATTGAAAGATGTAAAAAATATGTTGACCATAGAAACATTAATCTCACATGCAATTTTGGAACCAAAGCCAGACTGGGATGGAAGGGGGCAGCTTATTGTTCCAAAGACAGAGCAAAGGAAACAGGCAGTTCACTGCTTTCATCCTCTTTTGTAGAAGTTGAGAAGTTGAAGCCAGTTAAGAACTACCCGGTAGTTAGAAAAAATCTGACTTTTGCCCTCTCTAAGAAAAAGAAAAGTAAAGCTGAAGTTTTGCCAGGGCCTGGCGGACCCTGCCATGAAGGCTAAAATCCAAAGAAAAGAGCAGCACTTGAACAGCTTGCTCTTCTGCTCTGAAATATCTCCACAGACCCTACTTCTTGCTGGCAGTGGATGGAGCCAGACTGGCTCTCCCAGGCAACACCACAGGAAGTCATTTTGCTTTTGCAGGCAACTTCTTAATTGCCAATTCCTAGAGCAAGGCCTGATAAGAGCAGCAATCCAGCTTTAATGTTGTCATCAAAAGCCTTCCTACTGCAATACAAACATTAAGACCCCTGTGTCCTTTTCTAGAATAGCCATTTCCACAGAAGGAAGGAAATGCACCTGAAGACACTTTTCTGGAAGGGTGAAGGCAGTAAAGTACCATTTGTTCACACGGATAACCTAGAGAGTCGGGCATGCAAGATCTGTATCATTTTGCAAGACATATCTTTATATTCAGAAGATGCAAGACAAGCGAAAGGCATTAGATAATCTGCACATACACGCTTTAATACAGATCTTAATATGCTATTAAATTTCTAATGTTACAATTTTGTGTTTATTTATAAACAACATTTTATAAATAGAATTTTATAAAGAGTTATATGGAACCTTTAAGAGGAATTCTTGAGAATCTACTGATTTAAAAGTTAGCTGCTCTAATTTTACTGGTGGTTTCCTCACCTATAAATCTGTAATAACTTTCACACTGCCAGCACTGGCAAAGGAAGAATGACATTGCAGAACATCTAGATACTAGATTGCTGGGTAAGCTCCGTGATACATTTCCACACTATAAACATTTAATGAAATTTGCTCCCAACAGACTATTTACTACATCAATCTATTTCATGGCACTGTATTTGCAACAAGAAGATAGAGGAAAGGTTATTTCAGGTCCTTAGCCAATAGAACTTTCTGTAAAGAAAGAAAAGTGCAACCTTCTGACTCATAAAATCATTTTAAGAAATTAAATGCTCTATAAATTGTGCTTTATCTAACTCACACAGCTTCAATTCCCATTTGTACTACCTAGGAAAATATATTCAAAACTCCATAAACAAATGGCTTATTACAACAGTCAGACTTCTATGTTCTTATGTTTCCAAATAAAACCAAATTAAATCCCAAAGATGATTTTTTGATTATCACAAATCTTACATTTTAAAACAATAATAAAATCAAATTTTTTTTAAAAAATCATTAAAATGGTACTGCTTACATACAGTCAAGATGAGTTCATCTGTGGTCAGAAGATGCAATCCTATTGCCAAATTGTTTAAAAATATTTTAAGTAAAACAGCTAAATAATAGCTCTAATTTAAAGTGGATCATTTGTCATTCGTAGTTTCATTGTAACAAATCATGTATTCTTAAATGTTTCTCTTTTTTTTCTGCTTATTAAGAAAATAGATTAGAAACTATAATTTTAAAACCCAGTGTGAGAAGCAAGGAAGGATGACATGTAACATGCAATTGTAGCCTCATCCTTTGGAGGGGGCAAAAAAACCTGTCAGATTCAAATTTGAGCATGACTGAAAGGTCTGTTTTGGTTAATAAACTGCCACTACAAGATTTGTAGCATATTTCAATTTCTTTCTCTAACCTTTCATTGAAACATTTAGACAAAACCTATTACCATCAGGCATAACACCAATTCTTCTGAAAATGTATCAATAATATTGGAACTCCAAGGCTGAGATCTAGTACGTCCAAGAATTTACAACCAAAAAGACCATATTTGCAAATTCACTTAGAAATTTCCATTCCTTTTTGTTGATCTGGGCCTACATCAGTTACACCATTTGAGAATTACGGTCTGTAATCTCATCACAGGAGGTGTTTTACCATTTTTGATAGGACAATGGAAAATAACACTGGTAAGAGCCGGGGCAGCCATGAGAAAAAGAGAAAGCTCCAGCAAAAGCTTAGGGTTGGGTCAGGAGTAGAGAAAGAACTGACTTTCTCCAAGAATTTGCTTGAATAATGGAAGTAGAAATGCAGAAATTCTGAAAGTGTATTGGCTATGTCACTTTATTTAATGATAAGCAGAAAACATGATTAGGTTTTTAAATCCTTCAACTATATAAATTACACAATGATCCCAATGATCATTACGAGCAAAGATTCCAACTTGCTTTGTACTAGTTGAAATGCAGTCAAGGTAACAGTGATCACAACCATCTAATAATTACTGTTATTTGTAAACTAAACTCATGGGTTCTGACCACTTACTCAAGGATATGTCTGTCTCCATCATTAGTGACACACTTGGAACTAATGCTTCCCTGATGTTTGAAGGAAGTAAAATATTCAAGGTACATGAAGACTTTATTCTAAGCTCTTCTGAAGGAATTGATCTCTCCCAATGAAATAATTTAGAGTGATATTATTTAGATTAGGACTAAGCAGAGCATCAACTTCTAATGCCTTTAGAATGTCCATCACTTATGATAGCAATAGTTAATTTTTTTAAAAAATGAAATAAATAATTTTTCCAAAAATGTTGCTGTCTCATGGGTTTACATACCTCAAGCTCATCCAGAGCACTTCCAAGAGTAGCAGTGTGAGATGTAGGTTGTCTCATTTTATTTCCAACTCCTTGGGAAGCATTAGAAATTACATTGAGAGCATTCTGTATTTCATTGCAAATTGAGTCCTTGCTGGCTGTAAGGGATGCAACATCTGAATGTTCCAAACAAGCCGAACATATTGAATGTAGGAGCGAGGAATTTTCCTTCAGGGATGCACGTGCTGCAGCAATTTCATCTCGCTGATTGCTAGATTTCAAATCCTGTCAGCAAAAGAACATGCTGTTTATTTCCAAAAGCACTTCAAAACTGACAAGCAATGTATAAACAATTTTTTTTCTATCTCTACTCTGTTTAAGGAAACATCGAGTTAAATTCATCAAAGATTGTGAAAATAGGATACAACAGTACTTACAATTGAATCAACTTTATCTCATGAGAAATTAACAAAGTCTGTGTAAAACAACCCTAATTTTTTTGGTGTCTTATAACCAGCACCATGAACTGTCCACCTTTTGCTGGTTTTTAAGCAGTTTTCCTATGAGAAAACTGACCTGGAAATGAGCTGTCTTTCCTCCCAGACACATCTTCATAAGCAATAGAGAAGGACAGAGGTGCAGACAGGGTTAAGCAAGGAATTCTGTGATTGTCGCATCTAAACAAATTTCTTGTGTTTGCTTCCCTGCCCCACTAGCATACATCCCGAGGACACTACAGAAAATAAGAACAGGTCAGGGATGAGAATCCTGTACTCCTGGAAAATGGGAAGTGTGGAAGGTGTAGAAACTAAAAAGGTGCTTGAGAGAAGTCATGTCTGTGAAGTGCCCCTGCCTGTGAAGTGCCTCTGCCTGTTTCTCCTCTCTCCCTGTTACATACACAAAGCACTCAGGGATCTTATCACACTTATCTGTTCCTCCCTTCTGCACCCAGATTTTCTTGAAACCCTACTGCCTCCTGCCAGCCCAGACCACAAGGGACGCACAGCTCAACAGAGCTGCCACATCAGATTTCACTGTTTCTAGGAATCAAGCTTGGGAGCTGTTATTTGGACAGCTGAAAGCTATGGACTTTGGGACAAGCAAACAGCCAACATCCGGACTGTAAGGAGCCTCCTGTCTCATCCTATTTTACTACAGACATTCTCCCTGCTCTCCTTCTGCATCCCATCCCTTGGAAAAAAAACCTAGTAGATATTTACAAAATGGCTTGGGTGAAGGAGAGCATTAAATTCAGGGGAAAAATAAAAAGGGAAAGGAAAAAAAACACATCAGAACAATAAAAGCCTGTGGCACCAGCTTCAAATGATGAGAAGAGGCACAATGAAGAACGAACAACGAAATGCACACAAAACTGCTCGCAGCCTGCTCTAAAGCAAGCTGAAGTCTTTCTAATTATTTCCCTTTGCATTGCATCAGGCTCTATACGCATTATTTACAAAAGCATCACAGTATCCACTTCTCACTGCATAAAGTTTATAAGTTTATGGCTGAAGAAAAGAGCATTCAATATTAAATGAACCAGTCCTACGTTTTTAAAATCTCATTTACTGCAAGATGTGCACTGGACATAGCATTGCATCTTACTTCCTCAGGCTAGCTTGGAAATCTCAGGAATACAGTAAAAACCAACCAACCAAACCAGAGGGGGAGAGCCTTAATCAGAAGCAGACAATGGTTTAACCAGCTGATCATCTGAATTAGAAAACTGAGTTTATTTTCTTGGGCAAATTCCTTAAGGTATTTTTACATTTTAATTAAGCCAATATAATAAATGAATCACCACTGTGCAGGAATTACTTGACTGCCCAGTGTGCTCAAATCCAAACAGCAGAGCACCTCCAACCTTGGTAAAGCATCTGCAATCTATCCAGTACACTCTCAGCAAAAAGTGTAATTTATTTATAAACACAGACACTTGTTCTACTTAGTGAATCTACCTTTCCTACAATTAAATTACAAGACAACAGAATGCCCCTTTTTTTGCTTTACCCTGCAAGGAAGCCACAGACCTAGAAACACATTGGTAAGTCAACACAACACTTCAGTCCAGCTGCCTCTGTTCTTAACCATTTCTTACTTCGCTGCATCATATGCAAACAATCAAACTTAAGAGTCCTTCCAAACGGATTTTTCCCTCTAAAACAGGACTGTCTAACCAGGAACGAGGGGTTCCTGAGAAATCCAAAACTGGCAAGCCAGCAGCACAAAGCCAGTAATGGCAAGTCAATAACATGGTATCTGGAAACCTGTCCAGAAACAGTCAAATAATTCAATCTGTCAATGTTTTTAAAATACAGACTGTTTTGTTCCATACACTATTGTGTAGAATTTCAGAATCATGGTATTAGTAAATTCACCTCTGAAGAGTCTCACTTTTGGTCAATAACACTTTTAAAAAAATGCTTAAACCCATGAAATATATCACTGCTTTATTGTTCAGCTGTGAGCCTTGGACAGCCTCAAGAGAAGCTTGTTCTTTTCCACCATGAGGAAGAATTAATTCCTCAAGATTTTTCATGTGAACAGGAAGAGACAATTGATAATTTTAGTCTGATATTCTGCACAAACTGGGCAAAAAAACCCTCTAATTGAGTGATTTCTCTATCAAATCTGTGTGTGCATGGATTATCAGAATAATGTAACTAGTTCTTTGAAGATGGAAGTTAGATTCTACAAAGAGATTGTTAACCCATAGTCAGTAAACTTCTTCCACTGGAAGACAGAAAAGTACAGAAACCATCCGATCCCATTTTTACTCTTCAAAGAGAGTATACCACTAGGAAACACAAGAAAGCAACGCTGAGAAAGTACACAGCTTGTTTCAAGTTATCCTTTGATAGAACATATATCACTTGAGAACTACAGAGCGTTAACACTCTGCTACGAACTATCAAACCGTCATAGTTCTAAACAAGTTGATGGACACTGTGCTAAATTTGAATGACTTGCACACTTTCAGACAAGCTTCCAACCTAAAAACTATAGACTTTTAAAGGTCTGAGCATTCAGTGTGTCAAATCTCACTGCACTGTAAGTTATACATACATGTACATACTGATCCTTGCCCAAATAAACTACATTAATTTTGGTACAGAATGCAACACGACCATGTTACTGAAGTGCGAAAAAGACTCATACAGGGAAAAGTATGTACATATAGCATTGAAATAGCTTTTAAAAATGGCATCACAACACAAAAAACAGGAGAACGCAAACTACGATTATGGTTTTTGTTACCTGGAGATTGTTATAAATATGGATGGATCATCTTCCACCTATGCAGAGGCAGGAGACAAATAGGACTACAGAGAAGAAATTTTCCAAGTAGTTCACCCAGCCACATTACTGAGCTTTAGTCTATTTTTCTTCTCAGCTTACCACTTTCCTCTTATTCCAACTTCTTTTTAGACTACTGGGCTATTTCCACTGGTCTGGGATGTGTTCTTCCGTACTGAGCCAACAACTGAGCTCTACATATTTAATTTGAGAGCAGCTGAGATGAAAGATAAACCTTTCTCCAACCTATTGCTAATCCAAGAGGCCCAGAAGAGTGATACTTCCCCAGGATGTTGTTCCACCCCCTAGGGACATACTGTTACGTCTTCCTCATGCTTGGTTGTCCCTAATAAGAATGGAAAATGAATGGATAGTCACAGATTCCCAGCTATGCATTGTTCCAGCCTAACACAGTGAAGGTACAAGAAGACTTTGAATGGAAAACTTGAAAACTACCTTCACAGCTAAGCTTCACTTGCACTACTTCTATAAGAAGGAAAATAAAGGAGGAAAAAGAAAAAAATCAGTTCTTTATTGCACTTAATACATTAAAGGTTTGACAGCATAATACACCAGGAAGCCAGCTCTCGTTCACTGAGTATTCGTATCAGCACAACTGATGGGATCCAGGCATCAGTGAGGTATAAATCACACTGCCATATTTTGCACCAGCTGCAGTCAAGACAAGGTTCACAAAGGCAGCTTCAAACAGAGTGCACTGCAGTCCCCAGCTCACTCTTTGCAGAAACAGATGTCCTTGAACTGAATTCTACATACAGGAAAACCACAGACACTGAAACCCCCACAATTTCATGCTACTGTAGGGCTGCAGGACAAAAGCATGACTTTTTATCACACCTTTACATTTGGGCTTTAGAGTTCAGCTTTCAGTCAAAAGTAACTTCCAAATGTGTGTATTTGGTGAATCAAAGTCAACAACAAAATTCAAATTATTCTGAGTGCATTCACGCACTGTTTATCTGGGTATGGGTCCAATTTACACGTTTCCTAAGTACTGTGTGGTCTTATTCAGTGGAAGAAAATATCTCACAGACAAGAAAGTGGAAAAGATCCAGGCCTGATACGGACTGACACATTGTTCTTCAGCTGTGCCAGTTCTTCCAAGATAATACTACTTCCACACGGATTTAAAAGGCTTGTACCTGTCAAGGCCCCAAGAGCACTCCTAGGCCCTGCCCAGCCTCAGCTGGGAGCTCCACTCACAGCTCACCCTTAGGCCCTGGAGCCCCAGTTCAGCTCACTCAGGGACCTTCCCTCGCAGAAGTGCCGATCTGCAGTTCAGACACAGCTACCCCCCTGCTTGGTCAGAGGCCCCCAGTCCAAACCTGATCCCACAGACTGACCTCCTCAGCTCAGTCCTGCCCTGCCACCACAGTGCTTCCGAGATAGCACTGGGACGTCTCTCACCTGGTTACTCTCACCAGGCCTCACCCTCAGCCTGATCCATGGCCTGACTTCCCAGCCTGCTCTCTGACCTGCCTCATCACCACAATCTTCCCTGATGATCTGGGCTCTTGGTTGAACCTGCTTCGCAGCACCCGGCATGCCCAGATCACCTGGATGCAGGGCAGAGCCGGGCCCTGGCCCGTGAGGCCCCTTTCTCAGCGGGCAGCCAGCCCTCGCTGCACCCTCACAATACCTTTTTCTAAACAGATAACCCTTTACCATCAGCAGGGGTCACGTGCTATAAACTCCATCACAAAGCTGATCCTACCGACTCTACAAAATGCTAAGTTTACAGCAGTTGAACAGCGTGACCTAACAGCCCCTTTTCTCCACCTTCGGTTTTTAACTACACTTCTGAACTGATGTCCTACACGAGTAACTGTAACCATACAAAAGAGACACAAACGCACACTGGCAAAACCACCTGACTGAGGATAATGGCTTTGCTAGCACAAACGCAATGTCACTAGATCACAGAGCTGTACTACACTCACCAGAAAAGGTCACCTTACACACATTCACAGCAAGTTAAACACCACTGAGAAGGCATGCCAGCAAATTCAGCTTCAAAGGAATTTGTTTAAACAAACTTCTGTGGAATTCTCATTGACTGAATCAAAATCCTGCTGTTATCTCTAGAAAGCAAATGATTAGATCTTCCAGTGTCATAGAAATGGAAACTCCCTGGAAACTCTTCTTAAAAAATTCTCATCTCCTCCTCCCCAGAGGACACATGTATTACCAAAGCCAGTGCATTCGCATTTTGCTTTTTTAAAAAAAACCAAAACAAACAAAGGTTTCCAGAGATTATTCCAGCCCAAACAAGTACATGAAATAAATGAACACTGTTACACTCCAGAAACAGAACTCTTCCATTCTCATTTCTCTGATAAACAGACAATGCTGAACACTGACAATCCCCAAAACAACAGTGCTTGCACGCACCACAGATGTAAGCCATTAAAAGAGGTATCTTATAGATTGACCAGGTCTGGAGACAAACATAGGAACCTTTCTTTACAAAGCAGCACGCAGAGTATTTGCTTGGTTGTCTGGAATTCCAAGCTAACTTTCCACTAAAAAAGTCTTAACTTGCCTCTAGATTTATTTCTCCTGACTTTAGAAGTCATCAGCAGTTTAGTGTCTCATGCTGAACTATACTACAGCATGTATACCGAGTACATAAACACCATGCATACATAAATATATATTCGCTGTATGGCTATAAACTGCAGGCAGAATTTGTCTGCATCAGCCTTATGCATGAACACACAAGATGTGAAGTGTTACAGTAAAAAGCCGTGTCAATGTTAACACAGGACTATGCCTTAAGTAATAAATATCCTCTGCCTCTAAGATGACTCTGCACTGTCTTTTAAAACCATAACTTTCAGTCAACTTACAGCAAGCAGGAAACAGATTTACAAGACTGAGTTTCACAGAAGTGAAGCCTTGAAACTCTCTGTACTTACACCTATTATTAATCAGACTCAAACTGATACATAATATCGCAGAAAAGCAAAGCTATCTTACACAAAGTATCAAAAACTGCCCATGACTGGTTAGTATCCCAGTTTTAAGTTACTACGGTCTTTCAGGAATTTGCGGTTCAGCTAGGAAAGATAGGGTTTCTTTTGATGACTTTGTTGCATCAGATTGCAACTACTGCACATTACTCTGTGTTTGTAATGCTTTAGCAACTCCTAGCCCAGTTACAGATGACGGAGCAACACCTTGCTGTCACTTCTCTATCCATTATTTCAGGATTTGGCCCCCATACCCTACTCTGTTACCTTTCAGTCTCCTAGGTGAAGCAGCTGGGTTTGAAAGGTAGTAAAGCAATTATTCCCTGTAAGAATTAACATAAAATTTTTTCTTTAAGTCCGGCAAGCCTTTTTCTGCAAGCTTATGTCACTTAATATATTAGCTCACAAAGGTTTTCTCCTAGTGCAGTTATGGTCACGTTTGTCATCAATGAGCCTGTCTGGAACCAGAGGACGAAACATTCATCAGGGAGAAGGCTCTGAAGTTAGGAACCTCCAGAAGATCTTATTACCTACTGAAGAGAAGGAAATGGCTAACAAAGATGCAAAGGAGAGGAAGTGACAGAGAAGGCGGAAATACAGCAGAAATGAAGGTTAATTTAAAGAGAGAAAATCAGAAAATGGGGAGATACAACACAGAAGAGAGAATGAAAAAGTGTAAGGAAGATTGAGATGAAGAAATAATGGATGGGAAGGAATCAGTGATATACCAACCTCACTTGATTCCAAGCACTTGAAAATAGCACAGCTTATATGTAGAAGCACCCAAAAGTAGGGCAGCAACAGCCTACAGTCTTCTTATGTAATTTAATGAGTAAAGCAGAAATCTTCTCTTTGTAAAGAAAAAGAGTAAAGCAGCAATTTTTTCTTTAACTTTCTACCTAAGGAATACCTTCTCTTTATGCTGCTGTCAAATACAGTTTAAAATTTTCAAAAGTCCAGTGTTTCCATAGCATATTTTTCCTATCTAAACTTGCTGTGCTTTCACTGCTTAGTTCTCAGCATGACTTGGAGATAGATCTCTTTCCAGAAAGAGGTGGTAGGTGTAACTGTTCGTTTCAGAAGTGCATTGTATCAGTTGGTCTTAGCCTGACCTATGTTGTTTAAAATTCCATTTTACACTTTAAGCTAAATAATCTGTTGGTTAACATTCATCCTCGAGAGAAAAGAGCTCAGGGACTGACACAGTCAGTTTCTGGCAATCAAGATAATTTATAATCTAATGTAAAGCTTAATATTAAAGCAACCTTTCAGTTTTCAATAGACAAGGAATTTGTGTCTCCACATCTAACCAATACAAGGCCAACAGTGCAGAACATGGAGGTTGCAGAAGCAGCAGGAAGTTCAGAAGATTCGCCAAAGCAGGATCTAACTTCTGTCATAGGAGTAAAGATACCAGAAAACTGGCATTTGTGAGAAATGACAGGATAAAACTATTCTGTCAACATTTACACAAACGAAAATCAAAGCAAAGCACATTAAGCAAGCCTCAATACAAGATCTTCCAATGTTATTTCAAAGGTGTGGAAAACATGAAGTACCAACATTCATATATATTACAATGCACAGAACCCAGCTGATAAGCTTTCAGGAAATATTTTGGCCTGCAATTTTTTCAATGGAAGATGACTCATTGAAGAATGTGTCAGAATGACATTTATTCACATTTATCTCAATTTCTGCAATTGTATTAAATTCTCATAATACCATACGTTATTATTTTTTACTTGCTTCTTTTTTGAAATTTTAAAATTAGAAGGGATTTTGAGATATTTATTGGATTGCAATCTTGTTTCATTCTCTGCCTTAGTGGTATTAGGCTACTTATAAACAATTTAAGTAAAACTACTAGGAGTGGAAGATCATGTTATACATGGTCCAGTAGCATTTTCACTGACACAGTTTAACAGATACCAAACAGATCTTTCCCATTTAGTCTGTTCTGTTTTAGCCTTCTTTTCACACATATAATCACGTCTAAACATATTCCATCTGCCACAAGAGTTCAGGATCTCTTTTTCCAACAGATCAGCTCATGATCTCCTAGCTACAAGTTTCTCCTGGTCTTGACCATAGCACAGTCCAATTTTCCTAGATTTAATATGAAAGATGTGAAATCATCAACAATAAATGGGTACACGACTCACATCAGGTAGCCTGTTCCAACTGCTATTTTCTCACAGATTATATACGCAACAAATATTCATGGCGCTTGCCCCTAATCTGCCTAACACCAGTTAAGAATTCAACCATTTTTAACATTCATTACAAACACTTCCCAAATATTTAAAATAAGCTACTTTCTATTTTCCTAATTAAAAACTCCCAGAACTAACAGAAGCCGAATTAAGGCAAGCAATGGCATCACCCCACACGCTCTCTTAAGAGGCACACAGTTCAAACGCTGCAGGGAATATTAAGTTTCTGTAACATGAAGTCACATACAATTGACATGCGTGAAGAGTGGCACTCCAGCAAATGGAACTGAAGTGCTAATCCATCAAAACAAGCTTATTAGCATTACCAATTTCGAAATGTTAACAGAAGGGGTTGGTTTTGCTGTTCAGCTTAAACTGCAAAATGAGCTGGTTTCAAGTATCTATCACAGACAATACTGTTTCCTTTTTTTCATGTATACTGGTTTAAGGTTTTCCACGTTGTTTTCTGCATACCTTGCAAACACTTAAGAGTACCGCAACTCTGAGCAAGAAAGAAAAAGCCCTTGAGCTCTGTACTGAATGTTAATGCATTTGTATATGATAGATTTAATACAAACTGAGAATAAATGATTTCCAGCAGCTGCACTCCAGACCTATAAATCGCTGCAAGTACTACAAAATCCATAGAGAGGAAGAACAGTTGTATAATTTACAGCATCAGTATCTGTCAAGAAATGCTGCAAATACAGAACTTGATTTCTTCGTTTTAATAATCCTATAAAAATTAGAATTTACCCTTACATAGATTCTATCTAGATTAGAACTTTTATTCATGTTCCCTGATGGCTCTTCAATACAGAATGACATTTAATTCTTACCAGTGTTAAAAAAAATTCAAAAAGCATAAATACCAAAAGTGTTATAAAATACATGTAAGAAATACGTAAAAGGCTAATGATTAGCATGTTATGTTTTACATAGAATATGCTTTGAGAAGATCAGAAAAGTATAGTACCCAGGTCAGATGATTTATACTACAGAACAGATGTGTGCTACACAAACCCACAAGAAGCATCTCAGGGGCAAAGGTTTAAAATGTTGGATTTTTCATAAGTTGCATCCTTACCAACAGTACTGCCAGCCTCCACATCACACACTCCTCTTCTTCCTTATGCTTGAGAGAATTTTGCATCACCTTCACAACATAGTGTGACCAGCCAAAGAGTATGACCAAATAAACTACAAAAATGTCGTATAACACAGTAGCTATAAAAAAAATGGTATACACTGTAACCAATATCTACAAACTGCAGAATTTCATTAATTTTATAGAGGAAATCCAAAGTTTTAGGTCCCAAAGTCACATGGGCCTTCAACAGTTACACATGACGGCTTATTTGTGTACACCAAGCAATGGATTTTTAAAGATCTGAATTGTCACTACTGAAGAAGTACAACTTATCAGCCTATGGTACAGCAGGCATTTTAACAGTTATATTTATAAAAAGCATTCTATAATAACACAAGTAAGTTCAAAATCCATGAAACCCATGTGATTTTCTTAAAGCCATTACAAATAGTTGCTTCACGAATGAGATCAGTATGGAACTGCATTGCTCAGGACACCTCTTACCTTAAGAGACTACTGTCTGCAACAGTTGTTTAAACCCCATTTCAATGTCAGCTTCCAGCTTTTACGTTGAAATGACTCAGGAGGAGACAACGTCTTCCTGATCTTATAGGAAGTGACAGCTAAACCTGTAGTACATTTCTTATATAGGAATAAGGTTGATCAATGCAGTTTTCTTGATCTCTAAATATATAAGAAATAAGGTGTTCGAGACCCATGAAAAAATCCAGCTGAAGTAAGCTTATCTGAAATAAGACATTTCATTATGATTTTTGTTGCAGAAAATCAGAAGAGTTCCAATACATAATTTCCATTTTTCTAAACTGAACACTCTATCAGAAGTTCAGACTGGTCAGAATTCAGCTTTATCCCTGTATCAGACACATAACACTACAAAACAAAACAGCAAGCCTGGTTGTAAGTATTATCTCACATGGCACTAGCTGTTTTGATTTAGTGGGTTCAGCACAATTCTCAACATTAATACAAGGGATACCACGGGCAACATGCTCTAAGACTGCCATGTTCAGTAGGAACAACATGCAAAACAATGATTCTCATTCATATAAGAAAAAGCAGTGGGGAATAGTCACAGTTTAAAGTTCATTAGGGAAAATTTGATGAGGACCCTACAGATGCTGCGAAACACTGACATTTTTACCTTCACCAAATGGGCCTTTAATAGATTAGTTATAGAGTTGCACTGTTATGAATCCACAGCTGGTCACAGTCATCATCAGAAACAAACAAATCTGCTTCACTTTGTTATCATCATCTCTCTACCTCAGAACAGACCACAATAACCTATAATGGTCTGTCCCTCAAAGAAAGGAAAAGGTGAAGAACATCTACCTTCATGCAGCAGTGGCAGCTGTTTTGCCAAATGTCCTCCACCCATTCATATGCCGACTTTTCTATTTTTTTTTTTTTTTTACTCATTTAAGAGATAGAAACTTATAGGTACCTTTCCTTATATTCAAATTTTTCCTTATTAATTCATTCTTTTCATTAGAAGTGGAAAAAAACCAAATTCTTTTAAGAAAGAAAATCAAAGATGTTAAAAATAACATCAGCCTTTCCCTGCTTCCCTTGATCATAATAAAGGAACAAAAACATGATTCTGTGCTGGTAGTTTAGAAAATTTTAGAAAGACAAGTATATTTTGTGCTTCCTGAAAAATAAATCATAAGCTTTCAGATTTGTCGAATTTTCAAGAACCAGGATTGTTAACAGTGCTGGAGCACATAGCGTGAGCCTCCAAGACTAGGTTTACTAAGGCTTGAAAAGAGAAGGTAGCACAAAGTGGGGGATCCCATTTATAGTCTTTCATTACAAAGAGAGATGTTATAGGGAAGATGAAGCCAGATTCTTCTCGAAGGTCCATAGCTAAAGGATGAGAGGAAAGCAAATTACCATAAAAACTTACAGGGAGGAAAAAAGTTCACAGCAAGAGGGTGATGCACTGCAATAGGGACCTAGAGAGAGGCTACGAAATTTTCATCCTTAAAGATATTCAGAAGAAAACCAGAAAGGATGCGAGCAGCCTGATCTAACTTAGAACTTAGCACTGCTTTGAGTAAAACATTGGACTATGTTTCTGGAGGTAGCTTTCAGCTAACATAGGATACTGACTTTCACAATCCAAGGGCCGAAAGTGAATATTCTGTAGCTTTCCGTAAAGTCAGGAATTTTCCTTTTCAGGGAATTATATGATAACCAAGTCCTGCTTGAATGGTCCCCATCAGGGTAAAGGATAAGTCATTTATTGTTATGGAAGCTTCAAAACCACATGCACGTAAATCACTAATTTCACAGACCTCCATGGCCCTGGTTCTGCATCTTTGATGCAGAAAGCTCCTTCCATTCAGGATATGCAAAACTTGTCATGGTGAAAGGCTAACTACCCCCTGTTCCACAAATCTGGCAGCCTGGGAGGAGGAAATATTTTAGATTTCTCACCCCTCCATGCGGAACTTCAAATTCTAGTTAAGTTTGGAGGAAAAACTAAACCACAAATTGCAGGTGAGATACAAAGTGTGGGGGAAAAAAATTGGCTTACTTTGCATTGGCTTGTGTAACATTGTCCATTATAAACCAACCTGCTTTCAGCTGTTTATAATTTTGATGGATGAATGGGTCAGGCTAAAACCAATCACATCACATATCTGGAGAGGGTTCTTGTTTTGTCTTATTTGATGCTTTGTTTGCTTCCAGAAAATATGTGTCAGGTACTTTCAACTCCAAGGCTAAGGAGAGCCTTCTCCCTATGTTAATACAGTCTGAGCAGTATTTTCTTGAGAAAATACAGTATTTCCAGTTTTGAAGAACTGACTTGAAATTTGCTTCCCTTAGTATCATGTAAAGTTGCAGTTGCAACAGTAAAGGTCAAGTACAAAATACTCTACAGCATAAAGCTTAGGACACTTTTCAGAGAGAAGAAAACTCAGAATTCATCGTCCTGCAAGACTGCTCTCACAAAAAGCCCACTTTGTGTAAGTGCACAAGGGTAGACAAGGTAAAGGAGCAGAAAGACGGTACCTCCCAGCTCTTATTTGTTTTGTCACACTGAAAATACTATTTAGCTTTAAGCCTATGCCATAAACTCAATGTGAAAAAGCAATTTTATCTGAATTGGTTTTAAAAACTATTCTTTAAGCAAGTATGTTATTCCTCTGTACTAATTACAAGACATCGTACTGAAGTAATCACATATTATTCTTCCAGTTGGTCAGTGCATAGTTTGGCTACTCCTCACAAAATAAAAGCAAAACTCTAGAGAATTAAAGCAATTATCTGTAATTGCCATGTTAGCCTTTGGAGACCTGATGTTTGCTGTCTGAAGGCTCTCTTATTCTTCCTATCTGTACCCATCAAAGCCTACTCATCTTCAGAAGACACACTTGTTATAGATTACCTAGTGCTTGCCACTTTTCTCACCAGAACACTGGCCAGTGTCTTGGTCTCCTCTGTCAGCTTCCTGCAGAGACAGCCCCTTTGCTGCTCACAGCTACAGCTATGAACAAGACTTGCGCACAGAAGAGCACCTTCCCAACCTCTAATGAGAAATGGCTCCACAACAATATGACTATACATCACACAGCAGAAGTTTGTCAGTTACGACCAGTCACTCTATAAATACGTGATTTCCTCCAGTCCTCACGTATTCTCCACATGCTCTTGAGAATGAGAGAGACTGTGATTAGGACACAGGTTCTGACATTAGAGAAAGAAAAAATGAGGGGGAAAATGAAGGAAAGATACATAGATAAGTGGATAGAGAGGAAGAAAATATCTAAGAAAAATAAGTTAAAAAGCAGGAATGCTAAATTAAGGAAAGAGGTAGGAGGAAAAGTTAAAGGCAACAAGCAGAAAGAATAGCAGATGCAGCAGAGCAGTACACGTGGCCATCAGGCCTCGGTATTACATATCCTGTGAGGCCTAAGATCTTCTCAGAGAATGTGATTTGTCAGGTAAACACAGGAGCTCCTCCTGATAAAAGGGGAAAGATGGATTCCCGTATCCCAAGCCTCACAGAACACAGAGAGAAACCTCAGTTTCCCTGTCCCCTGGTTTCTTCTGCAACAGACCTTTTTTTCTCTCCAGCTCTGTGCCAAGGAAGATAATAACATGGTAGATGGGAACACAGAGGCTCAGGAACCATCACTGAAACTACTACCAGAGACAAAACTTTGTATTTTAGTTTCAGTTCTTCCGGCCGCATTAGTAAAACGAGGCCAGTTAGGTTAGTCGAAGCAGCTCTGTACTACACGTGACCAAATAACTTACCAAGCAGAAACCATCTCGATACATGTAAAAACTCATTTTTTCCACATTTCATGCAGAAACTTAGTTTCATGTGCTCAGCAAGTGCTGAATACCTAAGTATCAGGTCTTTGTGTCACTCCCCAGTTCTCGCCAGCAGTCCTCCTCCGAGAGGAATGCCATGCTACTAATGAGCCTGTCATTTCCCATTGCTAGCCACAATTTGACTAAACACAGGTTTAATCCAAAATGCCCTCAGGCCAAGAGGAAGCTGCTATAGAAGTCTTTGCAAAAAATTGTGTATAAAATACCATAAACAGAGTCATCTTTTATATTTCGGGATCTGTTTTTTAAAAGGTTGACTAGGTAATTATGGCTCAATTAATTTAATTACTTTCATGTTATTACAGTATCAGTCTTTTGTCTGCAGCACACTCACAAATTCTAAAATTTATAAGTATATATAGAGCTCTTCATCTATAATTCTGGATGAGTCGTGTATTTCCTGGGTTGCCAAGACTAGAACACAGTAAATTATATTCTCTCTTTATCCGTTCTAAGCCACACTACAATCAACATAATATCTTATAATTTCAGGACTATGAATTATATTTATACAAAAACTTCAGGAAAGTACTTTTGTCTTGGAAAGTTCATTTAACATGAAAATAACCTTTCTGAAACGTTTCCTTTCTTCTAGACTGTTCTTGTGATACATTAATGCAGCATTAAATTCTTTTTGTAAGACAATACCTCACTGTTAAAATGATAAATCACACTCAATGACTAATCAATGTACTTTTTAGATTATTATTATTAGAACATCATTTCTGAAAAGTGAACAGAATTTTTAAAAATTGTAATCCTTCAGAGACCTCATCTTCAAAGATAAGAAGCATAACTGCCTTCTGAAAGGGAACAAATCTTTTGTATTTTATTATAATAGTCAATTTTTTTTTTTTTTTTTTTAAACACAGAGAAGTTATTCTTGCTCAGGAAAAAAGCTCCAATGTTTCAAATATAAACATCTTTCAGCATTAATGTGAGATGCAGTTGTGTATTTATATATTTCAAAAGGAAGTTTCATAGGTGGGAAACCTAAAACAGATTTTTCAATATGTGAACTACATTCTGTTCTGCAATAGTAGCCTTTTAAGAGAAGCAGTAAAGGATCTCCACTCCTCTGCTGGAACAAATTGCTGTAGGATTGCACAGTAGCAGCTGGGATCAGAGCCTCAGCGTACAGGTACTGCATAAACCTAACATGAAGGACACTTTGCTGCTCACAAGACAACAGAAACAGCACATGCGCTAAGTAGATAAGAGAAATTACATGGAAAGGAGAAAATAAACATGTGAGCGGAGGGAAACGTCATCTCAGCCCCATATTCTGTTTTTTGTACTCTGAAGCACGATCAGGCTAGGAGGAGAAAGGAATGGAATAGGAGAAGGCAGGAAGCATTTGAAAGTACACGGGACTGAAGCAATCTTAGGAAAGCTTGTTAAACATTCAGGACATTCTCAGTATGTCAGTAATACTATCAGTAAAAATGAAATCTCACTCCTTCTAATGATTACCGAAATGGGAAGAATAGCACCTGGCACAGGAGTCATCTAACAGAGAACAGAAGAACAGTGGTCCCACACAGGAACAAAAGCCATCTGGACTGCTGCAAGCCCACCGCCTGTTCTGGGGCTCTGAGCAGGCTGGCTGTGCTGTGTGCTTATCCACTGCTTGTGATACGGAGAAAAGAAGGAGGTTCTGCACACAGGCTCACACAGCACCTTGGCAACCATATTCTTCCAAAGCTAAACAATCCTTTGCTTCAAGCATTTTTCATGACAATCAAATATCAGTAAAAACTATTCCTCCTCATTCTAAGAAGCCATATATTTCCTGGTTTTGGGGGTTCTTTCTGTGTTGGGCTTTTTTGGTGAGGTTTTGGGGTTTTTTGTTGTTTTGGTTTTGGGAGGTTTGGTCTTGATTTGGTTTGTTGTTTTTTGGGGGGTTTTGGGGTTTGTTTTTGTTTTTTTTAGGAACCACCCACTGAAACCAAAAAATCTGTTTAAAAACTGCCCAAGTCCCCAACAGATTTTCAATGTTCCTCATCTCACATTCTCTCTACCAAACTGGAAACTGTATTAGGAAATTGTAACATGGAAAATATTCTTCTGTTAAAGTGCTACTCAAACACTAACAACAACAACAACCCCACCCAAAAAAGATAGTTAACAAATGCATACACCTGCGTTCTGTATACTCACTCAACTTACAACGCCCACACAGCAGCTGTGGAACGTCTGTTAATAACATTTTTCCTGCTTTTTAGACACTCTTCTTTTAACTCAGACAAAAATAATTTGTCCATGTTAAGCAGTCACAGAATGTCAACTTCTAGATTTTATAATCAGTCTCATCAATCACTTCAGCACAGAAAAATGTCCCATATTTAATACAGTGCTCAAAAGAATTAAAATGTTTTGAACAGCTAGCCCTGAAAACTCATGTTTGTGAAAGCCAGTGAAATATGTTCACGTTTGCTGCTGATTCAGCCTGTTAATACCACAGCAAGAATAGGAAACTGCCAAACACCCCACCACATAATAACAATTCCCACTGGAAAACAATTTTTATAATTACAGTCTCTTCAGATAATCAAGAAAAAAACAACTTAATGTCTCTTCAAGAACTTTTTCTATCATAATAAAATTCTTTCTATAGCACTTGTATGTTGCATTCAAAAGCTGCTATATTGCAAGGAATCTTTCTCATAGCTCTGGACCAGAGCCGCATATGTTGTCAGACAACTTGGTACATTGGCAACTTCTCCTTCCATGGAACTACTTGTGGACTTGTACCTAGTCATCTGCACAGAGCTTTGTGTGTCAATTAGTGAGAATCCCTCAAAAGAGAGAATGAGAGACACAGAGCTGACTGCTGACAAGTACGTAAACTATGTATGGAGAATTCCAATGATCATCATCATGACAGTTTACCTTAATTAGATCGTAACTAGCAAAACCAAAACAAATGTTTTATCTGACCTGGCTAAACTTGCAGTTTCAGTAAATTGCAAAAATAGTGGTATAAATGGATATATACCCAGGAAAGAAAGCAATCAGTGTGAGAAAACCACAGGGCCAGCTAGCAATATACTGTAAGTGGAGCAAAAGTTCTATCTGCTACTGGTTGCTGCATGGGCAGTACTGCTGCAGGAGTATGGTACTTCACAGACCGCCTGAATAAAAGGATACCCACCTAAGTGAAAACTCTGGGTCAGACTGCTTGTGCAAGAGAGGCTAGAATCCGTGGCTTGCTGTCAGATTGGAGGAACACTCCTTACTCCCTTCTGGAAATAATGGAATAATTATCATTTCTTCCAAATGAGGCTGCTTAACTTCAGAGATGGTAGAATTCGTCCTCCTTCCCCTGAGAGCTCTACCTGAAGAGTGCAAGTGTGCAAAACCTTGTTAACATTACTACTCAGCACTTAAGTGAAACCTGCAGGGAATAATTAGTAGCTTTTGCAAAGCTTTGCAAAGATGCAGCTCAAAGCAGCCTGATATTGTCTAAAGTTCTCCTTTCTGTTGTCCTCCTCGCTGATGAAAAATCACATGTGGAATGGAAACTCACTGAGGTCCAGCTTGCTCTGAGCAGAACATGGATGAGGTTACCACAGAGAATGCTGGAGAACCAGCAAGAGCTGTGACCTCCAAACACTGAACACATTTCTTCTCTGGTTAGAAGAGGGGTCTAGAGTGAAGGAACCATACAGAACCCTTCTGTGCATCTGGAAATCCAGGCAGAAACAATGACTACCTGTTTCCCTAAGCTTTCATTTCTCAATGAAAAGAAGTCTGCTCTTTCCTGTTATAAAACAGAAAAGAAAAAGAGGCGGGGGGGGGGCGGGGGGGGCGGAACTTCAGAAGACACATCAGTAAAACAACTTTTAGCTACTTTTGATGTGCAACGAAAAATGGCTTTTAAAAGGTGGTAGTAGTTTGCATCTTAAAAAGTACAAACCCAAGAAATGAATGTCACTGATATCTTGCTCTTTAAAAAGGCTCTTCATCAATATACAGACCAATGTACTGGCCTATTGGTCCCTGTCAAGATCAGACTCAGCTCCTACACACAGGGCACCAATCCAGGAGAAACTGAAGAGGATGACTAAGCTTTTAATCATTGAGTTGGAAACGGTACCAACCACAGCATGACCTTCAAATGAGGAATAATTTATTTTGAAAGAATTGACCCAAACTTTAATGTTAGGTTAAGTAATAATTTATTCTGCAGTTTCTCTCCAGGGAGAGGTACAGAATTTTCCAACAGACTATCTATCCATCCATTAACACAGGGAAAAACTGTTCCAAAGTCATTAAAACTCATTCTTTTTCTGCAAGGAACATTCTTCAGAAATAACATTTTTAAGATAACAAAGGGACCTGATTCATGACAGACTAAGTGCTTACTCTCTACTGAAGTCATTCTCTTACTCAGGTTCTGATTCAGCAAAGGACTACATAAATCTAACTGAAAACATGAGTGACATCACCAAACTCCATGGGACCAGGGACATACTTTCTGCTTAATTTAAAATAATTATGATGTGGGCATTGGTAGACTAATAAATGGATGGAGATGACTGCCAATAAGACAGAGATGACGTGCAACAGCTGTTCTCTAATCACCAGAAAAACATTCAGCCTTGAACCTCTGGTCCTCAAATGAATATTGATAGCAAACCCTTGGACCAAACAGTTCATTAAATACCATATGTCAAAAATAAATGACTTCAATCAAGCCTTCCTAGACAGCAATGAATCCTAAAAGAAAAGTAATTCTATCACTTCAATGGAATACATTTCTCAGAATTTGCTAGATTCTTTTATTTTAGGAAAGATTAAAGATTTAGTTTTTAAAGCAATCTAAGGCTTCAAATTGATAGTTTGTACAAACCACATAACAAGTCTGCCCATTAGAAAAATGACAGGCAATAAGTATATCATCTTTCTGTTGCCCAGTCAAGAAAGAAAACCAGACATTTTCACTCTGAAATCAATAGAAGGCATTCAGTTTTTCATTAATAGACAGCTCATGATGGCAGTTACGAGAAAGCCAAGAGCCATATGCTCACAATATGGTGTAGTTAACATAGCCAAGAGATCAAGGCAGCCTGTCTTGTATATCAAAATCCAGAAATATTCAACATAACATTTCCATATATTCTACTTTCCACATTAGTACACAGGATCTGCGGTTTTTATAGATACAGATACCTTTTTTTGTTATGATTAGGGGTCTATATACTAGCTCTAGATAGATTAACTTCTGTAGGATTCAATACTCCACTCTTAAATGCTGGAAACCTTTTTGAAAGCTCTTTACTTGCAGTTCCTAGAATAAACTTTCAGTTGAGGAAGGATAACCGATCCAACAGATCAGTTAACCCACATACAAATTCAAGCCTTGACACATCTCTAAATTCCACAGAAGGCCTTACCTTGGTAATACAGTTGCACTACCATTGGCTCAAGTCAAAAATAGTACGCAACAGCAGCAGAACAGATTGTTTCATTCTTTCACAAGTGCTAAAAAAAGATCAAGATTAGGAAAATATATAGGAAAATTTTGACATTTCTTGGAAATTTTTCAGTAAAAAAAATGTAAAATATGTCTACTGATTAGTTTACTGAATAGCAGAATGTTTGGAAACTGGGTGAATATGATAAAAATATACATTCAGTAATGTAACCAAAAGTACCTACTTAATCCGTGTACTAATCAGTGCATGTTCTTTGACAAGCTGTAAAGTTAAGCAATTTTTGAACATATTATTGAATATATAGACAGCCAAGTATTTATTAAACCCAGTGAGTGATAGGTAATAAACATTGTACAAGGGCATTTCAGCAAGAAATACACCCTGTCAACGTATAATATTGTCACGGTGTAACCCCAGCCAGCAACTAAGCCCCACACAGTCACTTGCTCGCTCCCCCCGCACTGGGATGGGGGGAGAGAATCGGAAGAGTCAAATTGAGAAAACTTGTGGGTTGCATAAAGCCAGTTTAATAGATAAAGCAAAAGTCGCACACGCAAGCAAAGCAACATGAGGAATTCATCCACCACTTCCCATGGGGAGGCAGGTGTTCAGCCATCCCCAGGAAAGCTGGGCTCCATCACACGTAACCATTACTAGGGAAGGCAAACGCTGTAGCTCCAAACATGCCTCCTTCTTTCTTCTCCCCCCAGTTTTATTGCTGAGCATGATATCACATGGTCCAGAATACCCCTTTGGTCAGCTGTCCCAGCTGTGTGCCCTCCCAGCTTCCTGTGCAGCCCCAGCCTACTTGCGGGTGAGATAGTGTGAGAGGCAGAAGAGGCCTTGACTCTGTCAGCACTGCTCAGCAGAAACTAAACATCTCTCTGCGATCCACACTTTCCGACACAAACCCACAACACAGCCCCATACCAGCTACCGTGGAAAAAAGTAACTCTACCCCAAGTCAAAACGAGCACAAATATGTACATTCATTACTAAACAGTTGAAAGGTTTAACAAGGAGCACAGACTCAAACTCTGCAACTTACAAACATCTTAATTCAGCCACGTAAAAACTCTCCGTGGGATCTGCTCTCCCACAGACCTGAAAGGCAGTTGAAAAAAAGGAGGTAGCTCTTGAGTAATAGATGGGGAGATTCACTTGCAGGGACAAAGAGCAGTCCCTGTAGTCCCAACGGTAGGAAACTATCAGGAGTTCCTTAGCAACCATGCATTAATGATAACTGAGCTTTATTTCCCTATGGTTGCCAAGGGTATCCTATTACATTTCCTAGCTACTGCATCACAAATTAAAGAAGGGGTGGGGGTTACAGGGGAGACATACCATCTTCCATCTTGTTTAAATTTCTATAGAAAGAAGAAAAGGTTTTCGTATCTCCTCTTGTTCTGCTGGAGGAAGGAAGCCAACTCCCCAGCCTGCACACCAACACAAAGGGACTACACAGCAGCAGGAGATGGGGGTTCAGCACTCTCTGGCCACGTAACACTCCCTAGGATCACTGTGCCACCCAAAAGACAAAACAAACACGGAGGATGCCTGGATGTAATTAATAATTTAAGATTCGGACATTAAAATGTATTTATTATAAAACAAACTCTAGGAAAAGCACAGTTACGTCATTTTTTCTGAATAAGCTATGCCCACAAAAAGGACAAAAACGATTTTATTAATATGTATTATCTTTCATGGTCATCCTAATTTAACAATTTTCAGTTATTTCACAAAGCCAAGGAAAAACCTGAGAGGTTATTCATGAGAATTTAAATCCGTGTTTCCATTAGGTCCATAAAATCATCTATGATGTTGAAAATACTTTTGAGACTGCAGAAATATATGACCCAAAAAGAGATCTATAAATAGACTTAAAACACTATAAATGCTAAGTTACATAATAAAGTCAGAACAAAAATTTTAAGCATGTTCTTTTCTTCCAACATTATACTTTTCCCAAATCTGCAGGTCAAAGATGCTAACAGTCAGAATATCACTGCTCATCATACTTTTTATTTTCAGTTTGTCATTGAAAACAACCTGGTATAACGCTGTCTCACTAGCTTTTTGTTTCAAAAGCCCGTAACCTTACATCCCTAATGGTTGCTGTGATCAATCATGTGAACATTATTGCAGCAAATGTTGAAATTGAAAAAAAAAGATTGAGGTTGTACTAGAAGAGATATGTAAAGCACATCCCACTGCTCAGTTTTGAATAGGTCATGAGCTAGAAGGGAAATGAACACCTCTCGTACCAGGGAGCTGTGTAATGTTAAAGATCTTACATTTTCTCTGACACTCTAGGATGAAAAGAAACATACTGAATGCTGTATTACTGTAGTAATACCAGAGCAGTTTCATTGGGATAAAATTTATTCACTAAAAAATTAAAGAATGTGGAAGCCCAAATAACTTCTCCTAACAACATGTCAGACAGCCATATTCCACGGTACAGAGGAACAGTTAGAGTTCTCTCCCTGTAGAGCCAAATACCGAGTAGTTCAACTCTTAAGATTTTTTTTCACATGGGATTTCATCTACAGCCCTGAAAGATTTATACCCACTGCACACCATGTTTTGACTGAATGGCTTTTTTTTTTTTTTTTTTTTTGAGAATCTGTCGGAAAGAATGGGTTACATTCCAACTCTTCACTTCTGAAATGCTGTCCATGAGGATTTAGGCCAGTACTAACAGGAATGCTGGCTGCTTCCTGTTAAACCCAGTTCGATTCACAGCCCAACAGAAAGACCCTTCTCTGATAGCAACAGATTCTATATTAGTCCAACAGTTATATAGCTGTCCCTATTTTTGTATTTTCCAAGCACTTAACGACTTGCAGGCATTTAGCAGTAAATAGGTTTTTCAGAGAAGGTCGAAGGTTCTAATATTTACAAATCTCCAAAATCTTTTCCCTTTGTAGAAGAGTGTAATGGAACTATATAATTTGGTATCATACTGAGCTCTGTCTTCACTGATTATTGAATTCTTGTCAGGATAAGCTGCATTCCATTCCCTTCATTTTTCATTATCACATGACTACCATAAGCTTTAAAAGCAGTTCTTAAAAAGAATTGGCATGGTTATAACTTTTCATCACAGATGCCTGCCCTCTTCCACACTTCTATGCTCTGTTATTCAAAAAAGGTTTCACTTTTTTAATGGGTTCTAGGCACTACTGCAGTTCCTGAACAAACTCCTGTGAAGGTCTGAAATATTTTCATTACAAAGAATGTTTCCAATTTGTTTTTCAAAGATGTTGTCAAGTATTTCCTGAAAGCTTAATGTGTGTGATATCTCATGAACAAACAAAACAGTTAGTGTCAGCACTAAACAGAATTTGCAATGTATATATAGGATCTTATTTGCATCTGACCCCAGCTGTCACATCTGTTTTAAATGCAGACACATCTCTACATGCAAATTGGGTGTCTGTGCTCCTTGAACAGTTAAAAGCAGTTTAAATGTCCCTCCCATCTTGCTGATCATGTGAGTAATCTCCAGCTAGGAGAGCAGGAAGGCAAAGGAGGATAAGAGATAACCAAAAGCCCTGGCTCTTCCAGGTAGTAGGGGTCACCATCACCGAACTACCCCAGGGTTCAGCTGTATCCTGAGTGTTCACAGGAACCCCTGCCTGTGAACTTGAAGTCGGCGCTCCTTCCCTTCGCCTTCCCAGAGTTTTGTGCTATGTTATCTTGTGGCTATTGGACACACGAAGGTTAAGGTAGACAGTCAGAAGGCCAGGAACTTCAAACACCTGTGGTACACTGCATTTCTTGATACTTTCACTACTGTTATGAAATAGATATAGTATTTCACTTACCAGTTCTTTTGTTTATTAAAAATGCAAGATGAAAATACACACACACGCAAAAGATTATACTTCCCACCAGCAATCACTTCTTTGTACCAAGGATTATTAGATACGGACCTGTTGGAGCAGGTCCAGAGGAGGACAACAGAAGTGATCAGAGAGGTGGAACACCTCTGCTATGAGGACAGGCTGAGAGAGCTGGGGTTATTCAGCCTGGAGAAGAGAAGGCTCTGGGGAGACCTTCCTGCGGCCTTTCAGTACTTAAAGGGAGCTTATAAGAAAGATGGGGACAAACTTTTAAGTAGGGCCTGTTGCAACAGGATAGTTTTAAACTAAAACAGTGTAGATTTAGACTAGATGCAAGGAAGACATTTTTTACAATGAGGGCCGTGAAACACTGGCCCAGGTTGCCCAGAGGTGGTAGAAGCCCCATCCCTGGAAACATTCCAGGTCAGGTTGGACGGGGCTCTGGGCAACCTGATCTTGTTGAAGATGTCCCTGCTCACTGCAGGGGCGTTGGACTAGATGAATTTAAAGGTCCCTTCCAACCCAAACCATTCTATGGTTCTAAGATGCTATGATTATTAGTTGAGGACCTATCCCTGGGGAAACATCGCAAAAACAATGAATATAATTTATGCAGATTTAGAAATATATTTACATCAGATGTTACTAAAAAGTAATGCTGTTCTGACTCTGAGTCTAAACTACTTCCCTAAATAAAATACTTTGAGTGCAAAAGTAAACAACGAGTATTATTCCCTAAACATCCCTATCTATTTTATCTAGGGAAAACCTAGCCAAAGCTTTCTGCCCTCATGCCTTCAACCAAGATCACTGACTTAAGAAGTAAATTAAGACTTCAATGAGAGGCATGTATGCTCCACTGAGAACACAGTGGAGCTGCAGCAAAACCCTCTGCCAATTCTTTAAACAGTGAGAGATTAGACAAACACCTAATGTAATTACTGGGACAGCTGAAGTATCTCTGCCCTAAAGCACAGACCCAGAAAGCTGGAATTGCTGCAGTGAAACACAAGACCTGGCTGTCTCAAGGTCACACATAAGTAGCGGCTCTAAAGTTTGTTCCAGTATTACTAGTTTATCACAGCCCTGGAATGAATTTCATATATATTCTTTTCTGGCTACTGTTTGAGTAAACTATTCATGAAGAAGCAGAAAAGCTTAATGTGTGTGACAACAGACAATGACCATTTAGTCAAGGAATCATAAACAAATTATAATTAGAGAAGTTACCAAACACATTCAGTTTTACCTAAGTAAAACAGAGAAAGCAAACAAAATATTTATGCACAAGTTTCAAACATACCTATAGACATCTCTGGAATCTTTCTTACATTCCATGTGCTGTTCCAAAAGCTTTGGGTTACACTATCTGAAAGAATCCTTATGTTTGATTTTCTTGATGCAATGTACTAGGTGAGTACTTACAGAATGGACCTGTATTATCTTTGCTTGATGGTTTATTCTTTAATTGGGAGTGATTAAGTTGAATCTGCAGCAGTTTGCCCGCTCTACTATGTCTGTTGCTAATACATTTTGAGACACAAAGTGACTCTAGATAGATAGGACACAATCTTCTGCAAAAAGATTGTTCAAAAATTCCTTTTAATTCATATGTGAACACTCATTTTGTCTCCACACCACTCCTGCGAGAAAAGCACAATGTCTGAAAGGTCTGGAGCAGTACAAGTCAAAAGCAACAGTGACAAGAAAAAGCTCACGTTTGATCCTTCTGTGCAGATATAGAAGCAGATGCATTAAAAAGTTGAACAATGGCACAACTACTCAGTGACATCATCTGTTCCCTGATCATAGTCAAAAAGTGATTTGGTGTGAGAAGCATTAACAGACACTTGAGTAGCAGGTCACAATTAGGCAACAGTAATCAGTATAGTGTATGATGGAGTATTAAAAAGAATTGCTATAGTATCTGCAATCTCAGATGGTAGAAAATACTCAGGTAACCAAAGAAGCAGTAAGAAGGGGAATATAAAAAAAAAAAAATTATCCTTATTTACTGCTTTCTCCACATTGCTAGTCCCAACTTGGTAAAGCTACATGGCAATAGACTTGTAGAATCCTATCTCTTCAGTGCCACATGGCACTAAAGTTAAAATTTGAATCACGTTCTTTTACCTAAACTAGAAAGGTCTTGGTCAATTCCTTTGGTTTTATTCTATAGCAGAAAATGACCCCTTATAGGCAAAATATAAATTTAGTTCACAGATATCACCATCAATCAAAACACAGTGCATTTTGTTGCAGCTTAACAATGCTAATAAAGGTTCTGCTGATTTGACTAACAAGCCAGAAACTAAAGAACCATGTAAAATCAAAGCTATCCCACAGGCTGTTTTAAATTTACATCTACACCGGAACATTCAGATTTCTTGCCGTAATTTTTTTTGGTAATTGCAATTACATCTGCACATCAAAAGCAGGTCTGCTGACCACATACACATGTACGTGTCAGTATATAGCACTACCGCTCAGCACAAGAAAGGCTTGCTGAACAAGGAAGAAAATTCATGTTATCATTGCAAACTTGTGCAGCAAAGTGTTAAAACTAGCACTAAGATACAGACAAACTCCTTTTAACACACAGTTATCTCCAGGCAGATGTCACTCATGACTGCTGTTTAAAATCCACTTTAAAAAAAGAATCCCATCTTCCCCTTAACCACCTTCCTGGAACACAGCTGGTTTGGAAATTTCAGCACTTCTTGCCTGAAGATACAAATACGTAATGGATTTTGTTGCAACCTTACAGACTCTTCTTCTGTCGGCGTTCTCAACAAGCATCACCTTTTTCAAGTGTGGTCAGCCAATTAGGCATTGAGCTCTTAAGTCTGTGAGATACATTTTAAGAACCATTAGGCACATACTACCACCCAGTCAGCGAGAAGAAAGGTGTGGCAATTAGGAAAACCAGGCTACTGCATTTAAAAACACTGATCTATCTGCCTGATACAAGGACCATAACCGAAAATGCGTAATCCCACATCGAGACCTGCAATCTCACATCGAGACCTAGGCAACCTGAACTGTTCAGCAAGTTTATCAAGTGCAATATGAAGATATTTGCAGTGATAAGTTAGAAAGCGAGCAAAAAGGAAGATTTTCTAGATTGGGGTAGAGGGAAAAGATCTGTAAAAGAAAACCAAGAAAAATCAACCTGCTTTTAGAATATGCCCAGTTTCTTCTCATCAAGAAACTTACTACAAAGCTTCTAAAGTCTCATCTTCAAATGCACAAAACATACCACCTGGAATTCACTACCCAGGTGGAGAGCCAGATCTGGCTGTCTTTAGACAGGTAGTTAACAGCTTCAGAGAAAAAAATATTTAGGGCATGAAGTTTTGCCAGCATAATCCAAAAGCACCATTCCACTCTTTGAAATTTCAGTCTCATAAAGATGCTACTACCAAATGCTCTCCTTTTACCACTATTTTTTGCTCATTACTTCATCACTATTTGCCACCCTTCCAGATTCATGGAAAGGGAAAAAAACTTAAAAAGCTACTCAGATGCTTGGCCAATTCAGGACTCCAGTTGTTTCAAAGAACAAATATTAACAACCACATCCATATTTTCCAGGTTGTATAGATAAATAATGACTTCTTTTTGGCTTTGGGGGAATGTATTTAAAAGAGAAACTGTATTTGCCTGTCTGCAGAAGCTGCTGTGATTAAAACATGAGTATTACAGGAGTCAGTCACGAGAGAAAACTGGGGACAGACAATTCTTTAGAAGTTATCTTAAAATTATGTCCAAATGTGGATGTTATGGTGCCTTGAAGAATTCAGGGATTTTTTTAGAATTATATCAGAAAGAGTAATAGAGAATCTCAAGGTATAGATTGCCTGTCATTTAAAAAGGAAATGTTAATCTTAAAAGCACCAAAGCATATATCATGACTCTATACCAAGCATAAGACATACTAAACATAAAGCTAACTTCTAAGAATCTTCCAGAGTAGATTAAATTTCTGTATCTTCCCATAACTTTATGAATAAAGGGACTAGACAGTGTTTTCTCCTGCATTCAAAAATAAGTTCACCTCTGAGAAAAGGTCATCCATGAAAAATTTCAGCCTTAAGGATGAATTTTTTGAAAGCTCTGAGCATATAAAATAAAATGCCAAAAGAAAAATATTATTGCAACTCAAACCACAGACTGGTGTTTCGAACCAGCAAGATTTGAAGGAAAAATATATTCTACTGCAAATTTTTATTTCCTTATCAAAAAGAGTTACCAAAGAAATTTATTTTCCTTGAAAAGCTGCTCATTTTAGAAAACTAAAATTTGTTTAAACAATTTTATCAAAGACATATTTTATCAAAGGCATCCCTTCTTGTAGATAAACTGTGTGTAATAAAGAAATACTTATCTAACATTATGGGAGAGCGCATTTTTAACAGTATGGATAATATCAATAAGAAGAAGGAATTCATGCCCAAATATAAGGCACAAACTATAATAGTGGGTAACCACCTGATTGGATTTATTTCTAGAACTAATATTAATAGCCTGTAGGTAGACGTTTTCCCCCCATAGGGAATTCTATTGAGTTACATCCTTGTCTATTTTGCCATTTCTTTCAATAACACACACCAGAGACCAGGAAGTCTTTCACTCAGCCATTCCATTCCAAAGATTATAGCCTGAAAGCTCACTCTGTGTAGGAAAGTATACCGGGAAATCTATATAGAGTATAATTTATCTATTTACTTCAAACTTTTTTATACCATTTCAGGTTTACCATCTCCCATTCCAATGTTGCAATTAAATGAAACATCATCTTACAAAACTAGACTAAAGTTGTAGTTTCTCAACTAAACAGTAAGTACACACTAATATCTAAGTACTTTTCCTATATTTACATTATATATATTTTCAATATCACCACCAATGGTAATTAAACCACAAGTACATTATATATATTAAAAACAGAAACATGGTTGAAAACTCTTTCTACTCAGGCATTTCCAGGGATGATCTGTACAAGGAAGACCAGGTCAAAAGGAGTCCAACGTTTTCCATTTCAGTGTGCATTTTTAATAATCCATTTGCTCCATTGGTTGCACTGAGAAGTGCTAACCCACCTAGTTCTCATGAAAATTTGTACGTAATTAAAGGCACTGCATACAGTTTACCAAACACAGACCTTTACTGCATATTATTCCTTAAAGAATTCTTTCAGATCCCTGCATGAGCCCCTTTCTATCCCACACTTTGCCCACGTTTCATATGACTTTGTGATTTCACTGTTTTTTGGGCAACCTGAACCACAGAAGACTATAAAATACAGCTCTGCTAACATTTAGATTTAAGGATTCAGTCAGGACTATAACAGAGAGCAAATAAAACAATATGTTGTAAATGTCTATTGGAAAGACTATAAATAACTGCAAGTTAAAAGAACTGTGAGAAGCAGCATTATTTTTTTTTTACCCACCAGCAGTAAAGAAAAAAGCAAGAATGACAAAAAGATGACAATTTCAGAAGTCTCTGGGGCTCAAATTATTTTGAATACACCTTGATAAGCTGTCTCCAAAGTGCTTCACATTCATACATGTCTTGATTAGGAACAGGAAAACCACTCTAAATACACAAAGGGCAAATTTATCAGCAGTCAAGGTGCACATTGCTTTCACATGAACTATTAACATTTGTTACATAGAAGACAGGACACACATGTGTAAGGCAGCAATGCCACTGCTTTACACCTGCTCCTCCAAAGGAGATCCTCACCAGCATCACTCCGAACTATAGACTCTGCTGTTTCTGGTTAAGTTACCTAAAGTCATACACTTGGTCCTGAAGCTGGAAGTCCCTGACTCAGTCCCTAACACTGGCCAACGCAGAGATTATGCAAATACATATTGGATCAGCTTGATGATATTTTTTGAAACGCACAAGTAGCCATGACCACGAAAAGAATCATAACCATTAATGGTCAAAATAAATAAATAATCAGTTGTGTTTGTTGATTTGTGACTATATTTGCTACTGATAGATAACAGAAGTTTTGCACCTTTTCCATCAGGTGAACATACAAAAAAGACAAGGGAGTTGCAGCCCTTTGGTGAAGCGGTGACTTAACTCTGCAAAACAGCAACTCAGAACAAGGAGACATCTTCAAAAAGAGGGGGAAAAGAAAAACAAAACAAAACCAAACAAAACCCAGAGCTGTGCTAGGAGCGAGCTCCTATATGAGATCTGAGAGTCTTACAGCTCTCTGGCCACAGGGTCCCTGAGGCTCAGGTCATCACTTCCTGTACCACTCTACCCCATCATTACTGGTCCCTCAGGAAAGCACCCTCACCACCTCACCTCTGTTCTTTTCAGGTGGCACTCAGTCCACACTGAGGCCATACCTGCTGTATTGCATTGTCTGTCCCGCTGCACCCTGAACCCTAGAAGGCATGTGCAGAGCCCTGCATGGTCCGAGCCTTCCGAAAAGAATCAAGCTGCCTCTTCTCTCCAACAGAGTTTACTCTCTGCTTTGTGGCACAAGCATTTTTAACAGACTCAAACACTCACAGATTTTCTATTGGCTACCTGATACTAGTTGAAGTAGTAGGCAAAAACCAAGATCCTCGGCAGATTCTTTAGGCTGCAAAAATTCAGCTGCAAATTGGAGTAAAACAGACAAGAGCACACTTGACAGTAGCCCATGCAATTCATTCACAGCAGATCTTGAAAAACATCTCTTGGATTCAAAACATCCCAGAAATCTTGGCCTTGTAGGCATAGCAATGGAAGGAAAGATGTATTATTATATTTTTACACAAGCCACTGATAAATTGCAAATGCAGGAGTAACACGATTCCATCTTGTTAATAGCAGTCCTTCAGACTTATCCTAGGACATTCCTGAAACATTACATAACTGAGCTTTGGAAGATTGAAAGTTAATTTGCTTTCCTATCAAAATATAATTCCAATGTGGGTGATTTTTTTGGTCCACTGCCTTTCAACCAAGCATTTCCAGATACTCTAAAAAAAATATTAGCTATTTGTATAGCAAGTGAGACCCTGCTAGAAATATTTGAACAGGCTCCTGCAGTCTCTTAAGAGATCAGTCACAATGAGATTGCTTTACTATCAGTCTTACCTTGAATACCACACTCTCCAAGTTTTCAGAAACATTTTCCTGTACAGACACGTAGTGCAATACAATAGTCTGCATTAAAGCCTCTGCTCAGCATTTCTTCCTCAAGTGTAATTCCCAGTGAAATCAAGGGAAACTACTCAAAATAAGACTGCTGAAGAGACCCAAAAGTAGTGATGCCTTTAGAATAGACTTGTGAACTGACCGTACTGAAAACCTTAAGATTCACCTAACCAAAATCACTGCTACTGCAGCAGGAAAATAACTAGAGTAAAATTATAACATGTCTCTTGCCAGACAAATTATGTTGTTTAAATAGGGTTCCTGCCATCAACTGCCTAAAGAACCCAAACCATACTGAGCTACTGTCCAAAAGGAATCCAAAGCTTCTCTGCATGCAAATTTTGTTTGGTTTGTTGGGTTTTTTTGGGTTTTTTTAACAAGACTGGGAAGATAAGGTTTTGTATGAATCACCTCTTTCATTCATACATAAAATACTCTCAAGACTGATCATGGATAAGAGAGAAACACTAAGCATCATTGTTTAAGGAAGCATTCAATAGATGCACAAGGGAATTACAGACCTGTAAGTCTAAGATTAGTGAGAAAGAATCTGCTGGAGTTCTTTGAAGATGTAACTGCTGAGACAGGTAAGGGAGACACTCTGGTTTTCCGAGCTTAAAAAAATGCATTCTGGAGTCTACACACAGTACAGTAAGCCTTATTTTACAATAAATTGCTTTAATTTTAGTAATAAAAAATGCAAACAATATCACTCAATTTCTATCACTTACAATCTGATATCCTTTCACTTGTTAGAAGCAAGTCTAGCAAATCCAACTGTTGTAACTTCTATTTTCTCAATCTAACCATCAACCCAGGGGTTTTTTGAGTAAACACAGAATAGCACAATATTACCCTGTGTCCTAATAATTACAACTTAAAGATTATTAGTTAACAATAACATCGTATTCTGAGTCATCACTCCTTGCTTGCAAGTGAACTGACAGTACTGACTTCCTACTTAACTCCTTACTAATCTTACACAAGTTCTTTAAAACAATATAACCAAGATATTTTAATGGGTCTTTAGAAGCAGTGTCACTGGAAAGACTCATGGCTCAAATATCAAGGTGATAGGTATTCAGGAACATATAAGAGACAGAGTCTTTTGGTTTTTTTCACTTGCCAGACATCAGCAGAGGAGGAAAATATACTTGTGTGGCACATATAAGCCAGGACATGCAAGGATATCTTATGTCTCCCTATTACTTGTTACTGCAAGTACTATGGGCAGTGAAATGTCATTTTACAGTTTACTTCAAGGAACTCTTTCCTGCCTTATTCCCTAGAAATAATTTTTTAAATCCTCTGTTTTCATCTATTGTTAGTCTTTACATAAAGAATTAAGATGCTCTAAATAAAAAAAAAAAACTCTGTTGCAAATGAAAGATCAAAATATTACATTCCAAAATGCTTTGATAGGGACTTTAACTCGTATTCTAACAGATTAGGTCTAGAATCTCCAGCTACACTGTGAACCTCAATTCTATAAATGTTGCTAACTATGGAAGGATTAGTTAGACTTGTTTTAATCTACAGGCTAATAACATTTTTGATCACAGTCGTAAGCATTTACTTTTTATTATTGTGAATTTCTTATTTAAGCACCGCAATCTACGTTTTTCTGTAACCCCATTTAAAAGCAGAGGGGTTGCAGATGTATCACAAAAGATCATGTATTGACCCAAATAATCCATGAGCCCACATAAAGTCGTATCTGCTGTCCAATGCATGACGTAGTGAAAAATCTAGAGCTTGAATGAATAATAGAAAGTTGATCTTTTTAAGGTTACAGCACCCCGCTGAATGCTAGGAAGGACTCAGTAAGATGTATTTCTTTGAACAGTTGATTGTGGTCTTGTTCAGTAAGTGATTGAGCTGTGCTGAACTGAACTTCCAAAATTGTTGTAGTTGATTAATATTACCTTGACAGCACATGTCAAAACACAGCAGTTCTATCTGGTCAAAACTCTTCCTCTACCCATCTCCCATCTTTTTTTTTACCTTTCTTTTTTTAAAAAGTTTCTCAGAAATGAAATGTTGATAATACTAAAATAATTTTGTGTAAACTCGTTTCAATTGAAACGCACTTTCAAAACCAAAATTATTTCCAATTTTTCAAGGTAAAAACAAGTAGAAAACTTTCAGAGACCTGACTGTTACTGGAAGCAATTTTGCAATACATGTACACATATTCTTGCTTATGTTTATGCCACCACTCCATGCCTGTGAATCTACTTACACATTTAAACAGCTTTATTGGATTATGGCCCTAAAGATTGATGCTTTAACTCTTTGTACACAGAAGTCTCATTCAACGCAACAGGATTTTTATGTGCTAAAAAATGGTAGAAACCAAGGCCATATGGCCTTTTGGCTTGCCATCATATGAACATTGACTTTTTGCTCTCCTAAGGGTGAATTAACAGTCATGGAATATGCAGTACCCTAAGGAAACAGTTGTGCCTAAAAGCTAGAGCCGACAAAATCACAAGGCCTGTCCTTTCACAAATGTTTCTAAAGTAAAGGATTGGACTTCAGTCAGTAACTGTTAAAAAACTGACAATGTAAACATATAAGGTACCTGTCCTGTTTTGCTGTGCTTTTCTTTACCTCCACACCCACAAACTTAGACATATACATGAAAATAATTTCATCTTTTAAAGTTTAGAGGTTGGCGGTTCCATTATGCTAAGGTGGCTAATACAGAACTCCAATAAAATTACTCCTATGAGTAACGCTTTAATGAACAAACCATTAACATCCTGCAGACTTCCACAGATAGAGAATAAATAACACTCCATATTTCTGAATCATCGGTCTTATTTCAGTCATAAATAAGTGTATATCATTTATATCCCCACAAATACTCAACGTCTCTACCAGTCTTCCTCAATGCACTGTCAGTAATTAATGACTTCCCAATTATAAAGATGTTAATGTAGTTCTTTTAGCTTTCATTACTGAATTTTTCAGAATGAAGACGAATGTCGACTTGTGTAAATCTCCTACTGCTCTGTACACCTACAGACTGCCTTATGCCACCCTCCCATTGTCCAGAGCATCTGTTCATATTTTACCTTCAAAAGGTATTGCTTCTTCACATATTGATCTCCCCTACAACTCCTTATTAAAATCTTTGAAGAGTCAAATGCTGAGAAATTGTAAGCCTAGCAAAGTGACTTTCCTTTTCTTTTTCAACAGAATATTTTGTAGTACCTCTGTTTTCAGCAGAGACACGCAATGCATCACACAACCTCCCAAAGACGAGGCTCTCCAGGAAATTTAAAATGGTTCACTGTTCCCTAACGCACATCCAGACCTCATGTCAGTGACATTACTAACAGCAGACTGAGGCTACTAAAATTTGACAGCAAGGAGTTTCAACACATACAATGGCAAAATGGTAGCCCTCCCAGCTTGGTCTAGCAGGCTTCCTTAGTCGTTCTGAAAATGAAGTCTACAGGTCACGGTACAACGTATCAGTATTCACACTGACAAATTACTATTCAAATCAAACCATAAGGCTTCACTTACACATATAGCCCCCACCTCATCATTAAGATTATTCATTACCAACATGTGACATGTGAGAAGCAAATACAAAAATAGCAGTTACATAATAATAAGGCCTGTCAAAGATAGGTAATTGTTTCCATAAGCTATCTGAAATTATGAAGCAGTGTGTCATATTTTGCTCAGAGGCAAGCCAATGCTAGACTGGAATCCTTAGATCTCAATCCCACACTGACCCATGAATATTTGGGAATCAACTTAAAATAAGAAAAGAGAAGGGTAGGGAATCGAGAAATAAACTAGATTTTTATAAAAGTAAGATTTGTGTTTGCTTCAAAAACCAACATCTTTGGACTAGAGAAAACATTTGAGATTTTTCTCAGAAGGCAAAAGAAAAGAAAAAAGCAGTCATATAAACAGTGAGATTCTTTATGGACCATTAATGTATTTTACTAGAACAATTCATGGATCTGGAGAAAAGAAGCAGGCATGCTTTTGTTCAAAAGCATTGCCTCCCAGCCTAACAAAAGCATTAGCTCTCCTGCGACATGGACAAGTTTTCATCCTCAGCCTGGTACAGCTACACCACAATCACCGGCTTTAAACCTTCATGCTAGGATGTAACTTTGCAATGCAAAGTTTTGTACTTCAGGTAGGTTTAACTCACCCAAATAACAAAAGTGCATATGGTAAAAGTTTTTCTGTCCTGGGCACACAAATTGGTATTTCGAAGAATCTTTTATAAAAGACAAATAGGCAGGAAAAGCTGGCAAGTTTCAGAAGCTAACATTAGGGGGGAAAAAAAAAAAAAAAATCACCTCATATTCCGATTTACACACCAGAACATTTTTTCAAGGAATACACCTTGTATTGAGTGCTTCATCTGTTAAGAGAAGCAAACAGGTACAAAACCTAAAGTTATTATACATATACATAGGTATTCTAGAAAATTATTGATGATGGTCAGGAAACGCCAACTTAAGGAGATGATTGGGAAAGTAAAGAGAAAAAGTCCCATGAGGGAAACACAAACATGTATCTGTGAAAGAATATTCTGCCAAGGAAGACATTACCTACTAAAAAATTATTTTGACTGGAGAACCTAAATTATAAATCACAGCCAAAGATAAATGTGCCAAAGTAAAATAATTTCTTACATAAAATATTTGAAAGACTGCTTTTAAGAGCATATAAAAGATAAATGAAAGAGAATTAAAGAGAAGAATTCTTCATTTTGTCCAGTTATGTGTCTTTTTTTTTTTTTCAATAGATTGCGTTGGAAGGGACCTTTCTACATGATCAGAACTAATTCTACAGAAATAATTCTGATAATGTACATGACAGGTAGTGTCAGACATGAAAAGGTACACATCTTTTTGCGTTTTCTCTGTGTTTAAATTTAGAATTGATAGTATGTGAACATACATACCATCTGTCTGTCTGTTACATATATTCACAGAAAGAATTATAAAAACGTACTCAGCTATATAATTTTAATAAGCCACTGTCCAGCTCATGGAGTAAAAAGCTTATGGAAAACAGGTGTGGTGACTACTAGAGCTGTCCCACAGTCCTGTTCATAAAGTATTTATATTTAAAATATATGATCTGTCCCTCTCTAAAAATGCTATTAAAAAAAAAACAGTAAATGTTTCTCCGTAGCAGGAGATATCGTCATTCATTCTTCCGTTACTAGCGTGGCAGCTGCGTTTGTGTCTTCCCTTCATGACAGGATTACACTGAATGGACTTGATATGAAAATACATTTTTATATTTTCTATTATGAAGAAACTTCTTCTCTGTGCCACACAAATTCTCATCAATGTTCTCATTAATTACAATGTACAGGTAAAACCTGTCAATTCACAAACTCCTCCAAGTCCCTCCCCATATCTGTGGCACTGAGGGACGCAGTTTAGGGACCCTGGCAGTGCAGGGTGCATGGTTGGATTCGATCTTAAAGGTCTCTTCCAACCAGATGATCTATGATTTAACAGTGGAGATGGCAGAAAATCTGTCTTATGAAAACTCCATTATTTTCACAAGGTATTTATTAGTACACTATGAATAGGTCTACAATCACATAGCTATGGGTTCTACCGTTCTTTCAAGCAAACATCTACACATGTAATTTTTGCAGCAAAGTTATCAAACTGGGACACCTAGTAAAAATTTTACTAGCAGTAATTCTTGTGCATAAAGGGGCTGATTCAATGTTTGAACACCTATCAGAACCCACAGAAAGCGCAAACAGTCCCTAGACTGCCCTTCTGCTGAGGCATAGGCACAATGCTTCTAGGAGCTAACATGAAAATAAGAAATGCAGTGAGGAGAAAGTATTAAAACTAAAGTTCAGAAAGGGGCATAAAAATAGATGGCCCCTCAGTAGTACTCAGGGCTCCTCAAAGCTGCCCAAAGAATCAGGTGTTGTCAGGGAAACAAACTCCTTCCAGAGACATGAGGGAACCCACACATGGAAACACGTCCATCATCAGGCAGACCGCCTTTCCTCCTTCTCATGCCACCCTGACTACAATCACTACTTGTCACGATATCACAATGGGTTACAGAAGTAACAAATACCTAATCCTAAATGAGGAGTCACCCACTGTGAAACAATACCATGTGTTCCTGTTTAGCAGTTTCCAGTCCTACTGCAATGAAGAACAAGCACTACTGATTTATCTACTTAGAATTCTTCTTATGGGTTACAAAACATAAGCCAGGAGACAGCATTGCTTTCCAGCCAAGCAAGCATTTGCTTCCTTCAGTTTTGAGACAACTCTCCTATATTCAAAAAAGTATGGATTAGACATATTGGAAAATAATTCATCTAGAGACAACTGCAAAACAATTGTTAAATAAGATTAAAGCCTCTTCCACTTAAGGCAACCATACTGACCACTGACTCTACCACCCTACCGAATTTTAAGTCATTTGGTCTGCCACTGCTGCAAGTTACAGAAGGAAGCAGTGTACAAGGTTGTAGGAAACAGTTTCTTCCTGTCTAAACGAATACAGAAAACAGCTTTATGATACTGCCTTTAACACCTGAACCATAAATATATATATAAATATTTATAGAATAGAATTTATAAAGTCTATGCACTATATTCTATTTATATGCATCTTCTACAGAAAGGGATTTGCTGTATAGTTTACACACACAATATAGTTATAAGGCCAACACCCTTTGAACACATACTTCACTGACACTAGTCATGCCAATGAAGGTACGAGCTTGCAGGTACAATGCCACAGTGATTTTCCAGGAAAATGCTTACGGAATTGAGGGATCAAAAGTATCCTGGGCTGTATTAACAGAATCACAGCCAGCAGGTCAAGGGAAGTGAGTATTCCCCTTTATCTGTTAGGCCACATCTAGGAAACTGCATCTAGTTTTTACAGGAAAGACATCAGCAAGCTGCAGTGATGTAAGTGGAGGGCCATAACTGCCAGGGGGCTGGAGCACTTCCCTCTAAAGAGTGGCTGAGAGAACAGAGCTTGCTCAGCCTGGGAAAGATACAGCTTTGGGTACACCTAGTAGCAGCCCCTCCAGTACGTGCAAGGAGGTCATCAATAAGACAGAGTCAAGGTCTGCACAGCTATGCATCGTAGGAAGATAAGAGACAACAGGCCTATGCTGGAAAGAGAAAGGTCGAGATTAGATGCAAGTAAGCCCTGAGCAACTTAATCTGATCCCCAAGCTGACCTCGCTTTGAGCAGGGGCTTGTACTAGGACCCTCATGAGGTCTCTTCCAATCTGAATTATTCTGTGATTCTGTAAGGAGAAACTAGAGGAGCTGGTAGTCATAAATAAATCACTGTGATATTTTTGTGACATATAAAATAATATTGCAGCAAAATTATTATACAAGGTTATAAAGTCTTTATACAAAGTTCACAACCCATTCTTACACTATGTATGAACAGAGTAAAATTTATATGCATAATGTCTAACTTAAAACTTTTCTAAGATTTAACTAGTTACATTATTGGCATTACTTGATTACAGTATGGCTAACATCAATTCACCTGAACCTCCCAGATGAGGGGTGTGTGTTGTCGTGGATTCTTTTAAACAGTGTGAGATGTGCTTTAATGTTTCTATACCTGACCTCACAAAACATGGTTCAGTTCCATCCACAAAGCAGCAATTCAAGAGCACACAGTCACATTTGTACACATACTTCCTATGTCTGCCAAATTCTGTATCAGAAAAGGCTGGAAAAAACAAGATTGTGGCAGAACACTTCACCTTCAGAGGATGCATCCACAAAGCAATATACATAAAGGCTAAAAAGAAGAGTAACCTATATGGATCAACTATACGTATATTTAGTCACGTATCCTGTCTCTGACATCTGAATAGGACAAGGTCAATCACAGCTACCTCAAAGAATATCAAAGAATGCACCAGGGTCTGACTTCTCTGGTTGGGGTTATAGAGTATTTGCTATAGTAGAACTTGGAAAATTGGAAATATTGGTGTGTGTAGCTCACAGCATGCCTCACACATAGCTTCAGAAACTTCTGATTTGGTCTAGGAATGAGCACCACAAAGAGTCCTCTGACAGTCAACAATCATGACTATAAATGAATTGCAGCAAAGAGAACAAGTACTAACCCAAATTAAACATATTTTCCTTTCCTGGCTGACAAGCACATTGCTGCCCAACTAAAAAAAACCTGCTTTATAGTTTTAATTTTGTATTTTTAGTAGATAGGTAGATTGAGCTCTCTACTAGTCAGCTGACTAGCTGAAGACTAAAAAAAGGTCATCTTTTTTTTTGTCTAGTTCCCACATCACTCAGATGTGCACGAATACTACTGACAGCCCCGATCACACACTAGGGAGATCGTCCTAGACAAAGATCCATGTGGGACCATGAGAAAAAGAGTAATACAGACTAGCAGGAACAGGTGTATGAACAACGGCCTTGCAGGTCACTGTACAACTGCACCTATGGCACACTCGCTTACCAGCAACCCACGGACTGCCAAGGTATGTGGGTGGTCAGCATCTCCAGTTCTGCTTCCTCTGTGGGTACTGGTTTCTAGAGGCATCAGCGCTCAGTGGATAGATGACAGCTCCCTGCATAAATACTTGAAGGTGTCATCTCTAAAAACCTTTTTAAAAATCTCAGTCCTAGTAACACTCCTTGCAAGACTCATGTAAGATTGGTTAAGGTTAATTTCTACTTACAGACAAAGATTTTAGGAATTCTCTTATTGAGACTACTAAAAGCAGTGAAGAAAGGACAGAGAGAATGCATTGAAATTATTTTGAATTTTCTTAAAATATTTCTCTTCTGCATCTTCTTTGGAGGACTCCAATAGTACTCAAATCTGTTTTACATTATTTCTGTCATTTTTTATTTTCAGAATTGCCTTTGTTCCTCCCTCCCCTGACAACTGTTTTAGTTTCTCAACTATGTCAGAAGCATCTGTCATTTCTCCCCTAAACTACTAAAACATTTGGAAAGGGAGTATATTGCCTTTCTGGACTATCCTTACTGCTGACAATAGTGGTGGAAAAAGATTAGGCAAGATTCATGCAGTGTGCAGGCAGAGATACACACACTTCTGTAAATTAATCTTCATTTGTTCTAACCTTTTCAAGATCCTTGAGAGCTTCTCAGCTAGCTCTTTGCAATTCTAATGAATCATTTTCCAGGGCAACATAAAATCCTTCCCATTTCTATTCCAATAAGCCAAGAAAATGGCCATGGCCGGGATCAAGAATTCTTTCGCATGCTCTCAGTTATCTTTCTCACTAACTCCTTTCCCTGACCTCCTAAGTTCAATTCTATACATACCATAGTAATTAACCTGTCCACCCTTCCTGTGGTAAAATGCAGTCTACTTCTCTAACAGACACTTCCCATGGAGTTCAGAGGGGATAGCCTCGAGCGTATCAGGACTCTGCTATCATATTACGTGTGTTTAAAAACAATAACCTACCTGTAAAAAGAGGGGGGTTAAAAAAGAACAAAAAAAGACAAGAAAATAAAGAGGTAATATTATTCCATATATTGTCACTTGTACCTATACTCTCCTCACTATCGATTTAGCAGTAAAACATAATCAGTATCTCCAAAGTTTTGGTCTGCAATCAGATTTTAGTTCCATGGACTTCAGCCCCTCCATTTAGGTTCAGATCCTTGACATACGAAGTACTGTTCTAAGAACACCAGCTATTAATATTAGTGAAAACACGGCCTTTGCCAGGAATCTTACCCAGAGACATACGGCGAGTAGCTCATTTCTGGCACATCTGTTATTTGTCTATAAACTAATAATCAGTCAGGAAGTTAAATGTAATGCTGCCCACTGTTCAGATCCCAAAACAATTTGCTGGCCTCTACTAACTTAGCAGAAGAGAAAAAATACTGCAGTATTTTCTCGAGACGCCCAGCAAAGACTAACAACATTAGCTTACTCATCTGAAAGCAGGAAGAAACATGTAACACTTCTCTCTAGTGTCGGTCCTTGCTATAAGTGTAGTATCATATCTGTATTGGTCAGTAAAGAGAAGTAATAACTAACCAAACCAGCAAGCTATTACTCAAAATATATATCATCGGTTGATATGAACCATCGGTTCCAAGGACTTCTGCCTCATACTTTCCTTTTCACAACTTCCTGCAATGGTTTGTGAGGAGGTGAACAGTTCAGAGAATGCACCTAGTATTTCTGAGTAAAACGAGGTTTTTGCATACCAGAATTCAGCAGCAGGCTTGCTTAGTTACAGAAGGGACTGGAGAATATCAGCGATATCCACCAACGAGCATAGCTACGACACTTACTTACAGCTCTAATGACTGTAAAATTTAAGTCATTAAGTCACTTCAGTCATGCCATACAGCTATGGTATCACTAAAATACACATACAGAGGGAGTCTGACAGTGAAATGGCTGTTGTGTAAACAGAATTACTTTCTCTTTCTCCACACTGTATTTTCATGCTCAATACAGCAGCATACAGAAGGTTCTGGAGGATACGACAGGGCTCTGCCTCCTCCTGATTAGAAATCATACACTAAAACCGAATCGTGAATATGCCTCAAACACCTGATTTCTCCATGCTTTTAGCTTCCATTCAATCAGTACTTGCAATAGCTGCTTTGCTCTCCAATCTCTTCTGAACTGACTGTGCCTAAACTCACTGTTCCGAGCTAGATTTAGTACTGATGGTACTATAGTCCAATCTGAACTTCTTTCCTGATAATATGTCTGAGTTGTAACTTCTTATATATTCAGTCTATACTCACTGCACATTACTAGACGACATCAAGATCATGTAAGACCAACCCATGGTCTACTAATCAGACCTTTTGAATACTTAAGAGCAATTCTTTTAGGCCTCGTTCCCCATTTCTAGGCCATGTTCCAAGTGCAAATTAAATATCTTTAGTACAGTTTCAGACATGCCATCTGCAGTAACTGCTCAGAGACATCTTTACCAGGTCCCAAAAATTAAAAAGGGAATCATCACCATTAGAAGATCTTAGTCTGCAGTTCTTTCCCTGAAGGATATTTAACTGTACTCTGTGACCATGTGGTCTGTTAATCTCTTTTACACTTTAGCAAATTCAGTGTTGAATTTTTCGAGTGTAGATAACATGACTTGATAAGTTTATATATATTGTATAAGTATACACTTTTTTTAGCAATGCTTTGTGATCTAGCCAAAATAAACAACTACATAAAGGTGTCCTACAGTACAGTTTGTTCTCTCCTACAAATCAAAGAGGATCCTAGTCTTTCTCCCAGCATTAACCAACAAGGTTACAGCTAAAATTAATATAATTGTTGTTGCATATGTAAAGCTTAACTGAAGGAAGACTGTATTACATATTATCTCTTGTTCTTACAATGTAAAGTTAGATCCATGGTTAAATTCATGCAGAAAAAAAAAATCTTTCTTACTCAAGGAATTAAACCTAGGTTTAAACTGGTGGTAGGAAAACGTTCACAGTTCCATTGCCAGAATTTATTATCATTAGTTATAAAAGCTTTGTTAAAAATATCAAAATCTTACCTGCAAAGAAAGTTTTGTTCCACAATGACCATCTATAAATCCACAATTTTGCTAAATGACGCGAAGGCAGATTTCAAGGTACATCAACTAAATAATAAGGTCTATACTGAAAAGGAACCAGCTGTGGCACTCTTAAACCATGAAGATCTTACAATAGAGACTCATGTTTTAACAAAAGCTAGCTAATAAATAAAGGAAAATATTAGAGCCTGGTGAGCCCCATCAAACAAGCGGAGGGTCTAACTGTGCTCTCCCAAGTCCTTGATGAGATAAAAAGTCAGTGATGACAGGCCTATACAATCATATATATTTCAGTTGGGTTGAGACAACAATCTGGAGTTCTAGAGGAACAGGAAGGATGAACTGAGATCAGGAATTTCAAAACCAGGTTGAGCCAGTGACCTCTATCATGACCCATTCGATGCCCTCCTTCCTTCAAGCACAAAATCATTGTGACCTGTCAGTCCACACATACACACACTCCAACTCTTAACGGTAATCCTTCAGACCCTACATAAAAACATACACGCCCAACAGTACTGTATCTTTTGCACACAGACAGATGAGAATCAAGGGAAACAGTGTATGTGTGGGTGGGATTGCTATGTTTGTTTGAATCAAATGTAATAAACATCTTTCTGTGAGCAAAATGAATGAGTAAATACTTTCCGAATGAACAAATGAAAATGAGTTGTGGATGACAGTAAGGCTTGGAGAAGGAAGGAGACAGATTGAACAAAAATTGATGCAGTGACTGGATAAGAAATTTAAGTGCTGAATGACTAGAGTGAGCTTTAGAGGGAAACTGCACATGGGTAACATTATGCAAATGTAAAGTATAGAATGCAAGTTTCTGCAGAACATGTGCTGGCGAACAAGTGAGGTGGTATTGAGGAAACAATACAAAAAGAACGACTAAAAGTCCAACTTAATAATGTCACAAAGACAGAATATTGTCTTGAATTCAAAACAAGTGATTTGCTAGTGCAAGGAACATTGATTTCTATCTTAAAGATAGAAAGGTTTTGTTTCAGCCCTATGTAGCATTGTTCCAGCTGAGCAGTATCCTCAAACAGCTGGAATCCAAAGGCTGTATGGGTACCTACTATTCAAGTGACATGAAGCTTCATGAATAGAGCTTATGGGTTCTTCCCTCAAAACAAAGTTTTTAGCCAGGGGTGAGCTATGAAGCTCACCTGTTACATAATCCCACCTGGTTACAGAACTTGAGTTTCATAGCAGACACGGAGATCCAGCCCTACCTCCTAACCTGTGGCCAAGCAGTTAGGAGTATCTAGATGAGAAAAAAAGTCTACATCCTGCATTAACTCTCTCAGGTTCGAGGAGTGCACTAAATCAAAGTTTTCTATTTTCTATGTGAGTGTTCTACCTACTAAAGTTTGTGCAAGTAGTATGGGCATAGTAACTGCAACACAAGCTCAGCCTTAGAAAAAAACACAGCAAGACAACAAAACTGCTCCTGGCAGAGTCTGCTTTTGCTGTTGTATGCTCAGAGTTCCTGGAGCAAGCACTTCGGAACAGTGCACCTGCAGGATTTGTCCATCATTCCCAAGCATTAGGTCCTCAAACCATTTTCCACTAACAGCTCAGTCATTTAGCAAAGCTTGGAATCTCATCTAACCTGACTTTTACGAAATACCAAAGCAGAGAAACATTTTAAGAGAATTTATTTTTCTGTGAGAAACTAGTATATGCCTGTCAGGCTTAGATCAGTACAATATAACATTCCCTTCAGATACTCTTTTACCAACTACTACTACTGTTGTTCCCACCATGACATAACATCATTCATTAGACAGTCTTTCCTAATCAGCGCTCTACATTCCAAACTGTTATTCCACTTCTAACTTGCATTAGTTCAGCATCTGAACAACAGGTTTTTCTCACATTTAACAACAAAAAAAGACAAACCCAAGTCCACAAGCACAAAAACAGTGGCTTAGTCTATACGTTTTACGCGCCTCTGACCCTGTGAAGGTGTCAGTTGTGCTCAGACTGAACTTCACTGAACTGCTTCACTCAGGTGAGACAAGTGAGAGCAAATTCGTAATATGAAGATCTCATGCCAGACTGGCCTAGTACAGGGGCCAACCTCTTGTCTTCTCATCCTATGCTGACAGGACTTACCTTGTCTGACATAAACCTGTCAGTCTGACAAAAGGAACTACAAATATCCACAGAATTTTACTGGCAAATACTTCTACACGTACAGATGTTTAAATCTTGGATATAAGCATTTAGTGATGTCCTCTACTAGGTCTGGTACTAAGAGGTTTGGTCAAGGTCACACAAGAAAGCTGTGAGAAAGCAAATCTGTAAATGTTTACAGACATTTATATATGTATCTCCTTCTTCTCTTTTTTCTCCTTTCAGTATGGAAAAATCTTACTCTAACCACTACTCCCTACTGATCCAGACTGCTTTATTTAAAAAAAAAAAAAAGGTCAAATCAAAATAGCACATGTCACCTTTGATAGTGTTCAACAAATGAAACATCCTCTATAATTCTTGCTTTTTCTGCAGAATATTCAGATACATTACTTCACAGAAAATTAGGGAATGTATTTTCTCCTTCAATTACGGCTAGGAATCATGCATCACTGCACTAGGTGATGATTTCAACCAATAAAAACATACTGAGCTTAGATCTAAGACAGGGACGGAGAACTTGGCATAGTCTTTGAAACCAACCTCCCTTAAGTATTTCAGATTTCAAGCCAAATTTTTATTATTTTGAGAAACAAAGTCAGCACTTAGATCTAGTCCAAATACAAATATTGCTTCTCATGTACCAATATGAAAGTGTTACATTTTATAATATTTTTCTATAAAAAACTTTGTCAAAGTTCCTTAGTGAACCACTTTACAGATCATAATGTTGCATAAGCTTTTACAAGGCTTATATAATAAAGGAATCTTGACAGGTGTGTGAATGAGGACATTAAAACCCAGCAATCCTGTGTCCCAGCAAGACCTGCAAGCAAGCTGCTGCGAACAGGAGTTCTGCAAGAGTGAACTGGTAGGGAAGAGGAAGATGTGTACGGCACACCATACCAAGAACATAACATAAGGGAAATTTTTCTGTATAGAGCTGATAGAAGCATTTAAAGTGCAAGACTTGCAACACAGGCTTTGAACCACGCAGTGAGGAAGGGAATATAGTAGCATAGAAAATGTTCAGCGAGATCTTGAAATGCATTAGTGTTGATACGGAAGGTGGAGCAAATGGTGAGAGGGAAACTTTCAGATTTGAGTTTAACCAATGTGGAAAAAACTATGAAGTTCTGAAAGCCACTTTAGTTTAATGATGGCACCCATTACTCTTGGAAAGGCATGATGAAAACCTGTAAAATAAACAGCAATGTGTTCCATTAAGGCAGGTGGGTTGGATGGACAACATCCTATAACAATGGAGAACTCTCTGATTAATGACGAAGCTGCTCAGTGCTTCTTGTGACCAATGTTCCCCTGTGAGAGAGCAAGGAGATCTCCATGACAGTGGAAGACTAAAAGGGAGCAAACTTGACTAGTCCTTTATCAAAGATAGAAACCAAGGAACTGGACCAGTCAGTTACACTTAAATTTCTCGGGGAAAAATTAGAACAAATACTGAAGTACACTGTTTAGTTATCTAGAAATAAACACTGGAATGAGTAACAGCCACCACACGTTTGTCCAGAGCAAGTCTTGTCAAATCAGTGCAATCTCCTTCTCCCTCTGTTCTCATAGTCATTGGATTAGTAGCCAGTGTCTCATATATTTGAGATTTTTGACAGTCTCATGTAACTTCCTCATAAATAAATGGGGGGAAAAAATAGAATAAATGGAGAATTCTTAAGAGCAGATACCAACAATTCACTGCCACTACAGAATAATGCATTAAATGAGTTTCTGCAGGGGTCTGTTTGGGGTGCCTTGCCATGCAACAGAAGTGGGATAAGAAAACAGAAAGGGATTTCTCAGGGAGGGGAGGACAAGGAACCATCAGTGCACTGGAGGGCAGGATTTGAACTCAAAGTAATGTTTATAGACAGGTGTGGCGCTCTCAGATAGAATACAGCTCAGTAAGGCTGAGTACAGGCCATTACAGGCAGGCAGGAACACTCAGCTGCACAATATATGATTAGAAACAATTGATTAAGCAACGCTTCACAGGAAATTGTTCAAGGATCATAAAGATGATTGTGTTCTACAAGAAAAGTCAAATCACATACATGTAAATAGAAGACACAATAAGAGCTGAAGGATTTCTTCTGAATATCATCCTTTAATAAAGGGGTAGAACAATCTGAGCCCCAGGATATAACACAAGGTGTCAAAAGCAAGACCCAGGAGGAAAGACCAAATGGTTTGTGGCTAGTTGTTTTAAAGCAGAGAAGCCTGAAAGAAAGCACGATAATATACACAGGGCTGCAGCAAAGCAAAAAGGAATAAATCTAATTCTTATGACCATAACAGAAAGGACAAGATGCAATTATTTTAAATGTACGACTGAGGATTCAGTTCAGACATTCCAGAAAAGGAACTTTCAGTGAAACGTAAGGACAGCCAGGGTTGTGTAATCTGTCACTGAAGGTTTTAAGAAAATTTGAGATAGATAGCTGTCTCGAGTAGGTCATAGTCTGACATTATTTATATAGCTTATCTAATTCTTTAGTGGAAAACCAGAATAATGTTCTCTTGATGTACCTTTATGTTAAAATAAGAGAAAAAAAAAACCCCACAAAAAAACCTCACCAAAAATCCCCAAAAACACAAGCAGATTTGAATATATGTTCTTAGATTTCTTTCCCTACTTGTACTAACTCCCAAAGCAATTTGACACAAAGACTATTACAACACAAAGGCTTTATCAATATATTCACACCAACAGAATTCTGTCAAAAAGAGTATCATTTATATGACCAACTCTCCTCCTCGGTATAAACTGTATCCAGATGAAGAACTTCACTTGTGTGGTTATGTTTAGAAAATTATGGGCTTTTTTTAACGCTCTTAATATGAGGGGAAGAAAAATTTGGAGTGGCCTGTCTCCAGTGATATAAAGATTCTGCAGTCACATTCAGACACCACCATACTTTTCTTCCATGAAATTCAGAGCATTTTTATGTAGCAAACTATGTTTCATAGACATTTTCGTTGCCTGCATATTGCAATCTTCTACTGTAAGAAAACTAGCCTGAGTTCTCAAAATTCTGAATTTCACAGAGCAACTGAAACGTGACAAAACTTCTTTGTGCTAAAGATATTACCAATAAATTTTCAACTCTCTATATATCACAACACTATAGAGCCGTTATCCCACTAGGATTCCATCTAACGTGTGAGCTTATTTCTTGTCAGAGAGATTAGCTATGCTGTGGGAAGATCTTCCTGGAATGAAATTTATTATTTCCTCACAAATGAGAAGGTGCTTCCATGTGAGACAGTCTAGATAGGAGAAACATGGAAAATGTACTAAAACAGCAACTGTTTGAGCATCAACTCTGCTACCTCAACCCTTGAAAGATGATTAAAAAAAGATTACTGACTTGTGAGAAAGCACAAGCTTGTTATCCTGGCACATTGAAAAAAAAAAGGTTATTTTTTATTTACTGTCTAGACAGAGCAGAAACCTTTTAAATAAACCTCAAAACGTAGATATTCCCTTACCAAGAATAAATGTAAGATTGACAAATCAGTCTTGCAACAACCTTTTCATTTTTAATTTTTATTTTTCCTTAAAAACCCCTCTAGTTTAATCTCTGAACATTAGCTCTCCCACTGGAATCAAAGCTACTTGTAGACATCTTGCTGGGTTAATTGATAGGATAACAAGGACTGTCAGTCAAGAAAAACTTACTCCTTCCTTAAGCTTCCCAGGGCTTGCACATAACTCTGCAACATATAAAAATATAACAAGGTTAGGTTGTTGTCAGTAGGGATAGCTGCAATCTTCCCTGTGTTCATAAAAGCCTTATAGACACATTTCATCTGATTGCCAACTACAAAAAGAAATGCATATGCACAAATCAGAGTAAGGAAATCAAACATACCACACCTGAACATGCAAATTACTTGTGAAAATATTCAACCATGCAGTTGCAGGACACAGGCATACTTCAGTCTCAAAAAACTTTGAGGTAAATATGAAAAAATAGAAGTCACTAATGGCTCAGCATCTGACAACCAAATATAGTATCAAGAAGCAGCACCACTACAACTTTCCAGTTTCTCATAGTTCTCATAAAAAGGAAGACACAATCACTTTCACAATCTCCAGTGCAAGAACAATGCACTTTAAAAACATGTAAGTGTGAACTCTTTCTTCCAAATCACTCACCCACACAAATTCAACATTTGCCCCCATTACAAACCAGTCACATCTAAATAGTCATATTACTAGGGAAAAATCCATGAACGCTTTCTACATTATGTAAAAGGGCAATCAGAGCACTTTGTTCAAGAATTTAAGTTTCACTGCAAGCAGCTATGAAGTAAGTCTATATGGACATAGACTTCTGCAGATCACAGAGTGGTCAAGTGAGCCTGAGAATGTTTTTAATCATTTTAACTCAACAGGAACACAGAGAGAAACCCAACCCAAAACCTTATAACTAAATACGATATGCAAGTTGCACAGGAAAAGAAAGGTGTTTCTCTCTGTATTCACCTAAACAAGGATCCCATAGTATCTATTTAGAAGAAACCGTAACAAGCATGCATACCACTTTATCACAATGATTTGCTGTGCAGCATTCACATTCTCAAAACAGATGCCTGTACAAAAATAATTACTTTGTCCCATTAAAAATACAAACCACAAATGCACTGACCCTATTATCAAAGCATTCTGGGACAAGCACTCCCAGCTCTTCTGGCAGAATGGCACTACCTCACGCCAGCACAGGAAAAACAAACACGCAATAGTGGAGTGGGTGGTGCAAAAAGCTGTCAGATACACGTTAGGGGGTGAAGCTGAAGCTGGTAAACCATAGGAGAAATAACTGAAACCAAGAGAGCTGGAAGCATTTCCAGAGCACAAACATCTCTGGCTTGCTATGCAAATAGGCTATTGCCTCTTTTTATCCCTGTACATAGAGTAGAGTTACAAACTGAAGGCTATATAAATATCATTAAATACTTAGAGCGCATTGTTGCGAACAAACAACTATATCCTAAATGATGCAAAACATTTGGATCTCAGCACTCTGTGGTAACATTTATTTGAAGAAGTAGTTTCAAGTTTGTATGTTACAAGCTCTGTCTGTAATTCACGCTGTAAATGCACTGGCCTAAACTGAGTTAGCTGGGGGGAATTTGACACTAACAGTAAAACTCTTCATCCAAAATCTATTATGTTCTTATCTGCAATAGCTTCTAGATTTTCTCTCTTTAGCTGGTCTAGTCTTCTAACTTAAGACTGCTGCTTTTGTCTCTCTTTTGTCTGATTGTAATGCAGATTGTTGCCATGCTCAGTGTTAATTGCTGTATGCTCCATGATGTGGAAAAACAAAGGAAAAGCTCCTTGTTTTTATTTTGCATTCACCTCTTCTCAAAATAAACACTCAGTCCTCAACACTAACTTATGGGATTAATATATGTTTTGACTCCCTTACTTGTCAATTTACAGAGGTCTCAAATATAGTCTTACAAAGTATTTGGCGCACTTCCAGAGAGGAAGATGACAACCAGAAGATACAAAAACACTTCATCCCTGTTCAAACAAAACAGTAGGCTAACACAAATGTACCAACACACAGTCATGAATGACACCTGCACACAAAATAAAGGTACAATGCAGTTCCTCACAAACAAATGCACTGGAGTACATCTAGAGCACTGAACAAATGTAGGGCCTACTTTAAGAAGCACAATTTTTGTTATAGCTAGTATTCTGCAACTTGCCTTAAGACGGCATATCTGCATGAACTCCAAAGCACCAGATCTTTGCCATCTGCACGAATGAGATAGATCTGAGTCTAAAGGAACAGTATGTGTCATGAATATTTTTTCAGGAGTGCTACTATAAACAGCACGTTCTTAGGAATTTAAAAAGCTATCAGAGCCTACTACTTTTAGACTCTAGACTGGTTGATATCAGTAAGAAAAGCTTAACGTTTGATAAGTCTAACTTGCTTAATCCAAGTTTTAGTAAATGCTTCATTGCCCCTCCCCATTTCTGATTTTTTGCATGATCTGAATACATTCTACTCCTTTTTTCTCCTCCTCATATTACATCTTTAGCTGTACTGAATTCAGCCTAATGCTACAGTTCAAGACAAAGTATGCGAGTCTTAATAGTTTGAATTTAGTCAATTTGATGCCCTTGAAATGCAATTCCACAAGAAAAAGAACCTCCTAATTTAAGGATGGAACATTTTTCTCCTATCAGATTACTCCAGCATGAAATACCTGGCCAACTCTGTAACTAATAATACAAATATAGAAGAAAAATGTGTTTTCAGTTCATTAGTGGGAAAAGTGTTGGCTTATTTAGGGGTTATTAGATCACCAGGGAGTTTATATGTTCATGTATTAATTCTCAGAAGACGGCAGATTTTTCAGTTGTACATTCCACAAGATAATGTATTTCTATTTTATCTTCAGAGACATCTAGGCTTGTGATTGTTTTTCTCATTCAGCAGTGAGAACATTCATTTTAGCACAACCACATTCATAGAAGAAATAAGATGGAACCTTGATGTATTTCATTTTCTTACAGCCTTCGCTGCGGTTATTTACTGAGAAGGGAGAGTAACATGTAATAGCAGGTTCTCACAGTGGCAGCGGGAAGACTCATGCTGGTTGGTATCTTTTTCTTTTGTATATTTTCCTCTCTCTCGCTCAGACCTGTACATTATGGGTAGTTCAACAGCAGCAAAAATCAGATTTGTTTTGACACATTACTGGTAAGGCTAAGCAGCTTGCCCAGCAACAGACTGGTAAATGGAAAAAAAAAAAGAAAAAATATCACCAACAGTTTGTCTTGTGCTTGAGCTGTAAGTTGTATTCAACAAAACTGCATTCACAGATAGAATTTGAAAATTATTTTATGTTGTGAAAATCGGAGGAAGAGTCATGGTAACGGATCTTACAGAAAATAACTAGTGTTAAGTCATCCCTGTGCTCCATTTTCATTGCAAGTATGAGTGCTCATACATGCTTTTTTACATAATTTTTGGTTTAATATTCTCCTTCCTCATCCACCAATCGCCTAGGAACATAAAGATGTAAGGGAGAACTGGAAGGGAGATATACATGGGAAAACAAAAGAGTGCCTCAAGGATAAATAATCATCAACTGCTTTTTAATGGGAAACAGAAGGAAGCACCCCAAAATCAAGATATCTCGGACTTCTCTTCCTTAAAAAAAGAGCACTGTGTGAAAAACCACTCTCCAAGGCCAGGGCAAGCCCAGGAGTAGGCAGACAATTGGCAGGTCCACATCCTGTTGACATTCAGAGCCCAGAGCATTATGATGAAGTTTTTTAAAAGTTAGATTATTTGAAGTACTGGATGCTTTTAGAATTGTGCAATGCATACGGTATGTCAGGATCTTTAACCCAAGGTTCTTACCTAAATATATGATAAAAGATGATATCGTTTCCAAAGAAAAGGCAGAAAGCTCCTGATTGCGGAGACCTTGTCTTCTGGCAGACCTCCAGGTCCAAAATTTTCTGGCATAAATACAGTAGGACTAGGTCTATGGAGAGGAGCTTAGCACTCTCATTTGCTGGAAGTGATTCCTGACAAGTTCACGAGCCATTTCCAGTATTCAGAACCTGACAAACACTACAGCGTATCACAGGGGAGAGGAGAGGGCAGTGGAGAAAGACTCAAAGTCCGAAAGACCACAATCCCATTGATGCATGCAACACCATTGTTTTCTAAAAACTAACAGAGCAGATACAATGAAGAAAGCAAATAAAAGCAGCAAAGAAAAATACTATTTGAATGATAGAGACAAGTGTTGTGATAAATGCACTGCACCTGTCAAAACATTCATCTTTCCTGCAGATGGGTTTTGCATGTAGTTTCTCCATTAATTTATTCACAGATACTTCAATTCTACCTAATGTCTTTAATTTTTTTTAGTACTTTCTCTCGCACTTTTTTTCTTTCAAACTAAGACATACAAGAACTGTAAAGAACAGGTTTTGTTTCTGTACACAGAATAGATTGCCACAAGCACAGAAACTTCCATTATCAAATAATTGATCCGGTTATTTTCAGGCTAATTTAATTTTTAAGATTACCCTGGTATAGTTTACCTATATCTTGACACGAACAATAAGACATTCCTTCCACAGTGTGCCGACTGCTTATAAACAAACTACATACTGGTTCTTATATATAGCATGTAAAATCTCCACTGATAAAATATTTAATTGGGTAAAATCAGAGCCATAAAAGATGAACACACACTCCAAGATACAGTTCTTCACATGGTGTTTAGGGACATAGTTTAGTGGTGGACTTGGCAGTGCTAGGTAAGTTACTGGTAACTTCCTGAGATGTGGTTTGAACCAGAGGAAACCTAATTTAGGCTTAATCTGACTGACAGCTTTTTGAACACAAAAGACAGAGAAGAGAGAACTTCTGAGATAAGTTATACAGCTCTCAGCTCACAATTTTAAGTTCTACTACTCCAGTAGATACAGTCAACAGAACATATTTTGCTCTCCAGGTAGAATGCCACAATTAGTGCCAATATTTGGCAAAAAGGGAAAAATACTGAAAGATACTGAATACTGTACAATTTACTCTTTTATAGAAGTGGGAAAAGGCATTTAAGAAAACGGGAGGGAAAAGAAAATATTCCCAACTTCCCTAAGCACAGTAAAAGCAGGTCTTAAGACCTGCATAGCTCACAGCCACAGGCTTTCCAAGGTTTTGAGACACAAGGGCATCAGGCACAGCCTTAGTTTCCAAGAGGATGTCCCCTCACTGAGCACTAGGCTTGAAAGGTCATGGGTCCTCTGGTGACATTTATTGTTATCTTTAGACTTTAATGTTTAGACTTTTCTGATGCAAATGGCTGTTCTTGACAACCAGAGAAAACCCACATAAACTTCCATATCCACAGGCACACTTTGAGTTGCTTCAAAATAGCTCTTATAGAAGTGAGAATTCCTCTGATTCTCATCTTTCTTTGTGCTTCTAATCCTTCGCTTATTCTCTCTTCCCATGTCTCTGAATTACCTATATCTATGATTTTAGTTTTAAAACATTTATTTTAGTGAAAGTGCTCTTGTCCAATTAGAATAGATCCTGACCTTAGCTATATTAGTGTAAGTTTATAATACTATTAAATTCCTAATACTACTTCATATTCAGACCAGTATAAATAAAGTCCGCTTAGAATACAGAAACTAAGTATTGAAGTCAATAAAATAAAATGGAAGGCAGACAACCTAAAATGGTAATTCTCAAAACAGTCTCCACAGAACAACTGGGTTACGTACATCTATTGATCCCGATTGTAACAGAGACATTGGACAAAACAAAGCATTAATTGGAAGTAGGCAGGACAGTATAAAATAAGCCCCCTGCAAAAGTGGATCGTTTATGATCCTTGATTACTTCCTCAATACTCAAGTTCACTAAAAAAGCAATCCTCTATTCAGAGGAGCTTCCATTACTCAGAAAAGATGTCATATAAACCTGAAGTATGCCCAGTTCAGATATGTTTCTCAAACCATTATTCTCTTAGCATTTACAATTATGCTCAAAAAAACTTTGTATACCACAAAGCTAACATGGGGATTATCTTACTAGGGCACCAAAAACTCATCCAGGGCTTTTTCTTAAAATTTATGACTTGTTGTCTAAGAGAAGCAGCAGCTGAGCATGTACAGATGACAAAATTTGCATTGATTAGAGTTCAGATGTGGATCATAAAGTGAACAAGACAAGTCACACAGGAACACAGTTCTGTGTCTCCTTCTACGTGTATCCTGGGCATGCATAAGGGGCTCAGAGGAGCTCAGCAAGTCATCCCAGAGGCAAACCACCATCAATCATCCGATGTACTGTATGCTCAGAGAAGCAAGCTGCCTCTCACTGCAACAAGATTAGCAAAATTTTGTATCTGTAAGGAAATGGTACTTCAAGTACAACATTATTCTGAACTACGCTGAAGCCTATAGCCACTGCACTGTGTTGTCTCTCCAGGAAAAGAGATGGCATCTCTCCAGCTACAGGATCTGCCTAGGAACCCCAGGAGATATTCCAGAATGCAAATCCACACTGATTGCCTAGGCACCCCAGGAGATATTCCAGAACACAAACCCACACTGATTGCCTAGGCACTTCCAGGTGAACTCGGACTGCCATGACTGTTACCAGAAGAAAGCAAACCCAGACAATTTTCAGAAAACATCATGGAGTGGTTTGCAATTCTTTGTGGTCTTACAAAACATTAGAGTGTACTGAAACAGTTTAAATATGTTGATTTCGAAAGTCCACAGCAAATGGTGCCTGTTTGATATCAGATCTGGAGGTCTGAAAGTATGCCTTTTATAACTTTAAGGTCAAAGAATTTGGAATTTCTGTCCATGGCTGGCTGAATTTGACTGAAGTGATCGCTTCAGTGCTGTTAGAATTTTACAACTAAGAGGCCAGTGTACCAAGAACCTTGTCTGTAGCTGGTTTCAATCCAATTTTTTTTAAATTATCTGTTAAAAGTAATTAACATATTTTGGATCACTAGACATAATGTTAATGCAGCCACACATTGATTTTCCCTGTATTTGTGATGACAAGTGACATCAGAAGTGATTACAAGACCACTTGTAATTCTAAAATCATCCCAGCAAATTCAAGATTTTTCCAATTTTGCAGTGGACCAGAAAATGAAGCACTTTGAAAAACCTCTCTTCAAGAGAAGAGACACATTACCCAGAATTACAAATATCAAACTCACTAGACCGTGTTGGTTTAAGCCTCATAAATCAAATAGAACAGGAACTTTAATCTGAATTTGAAGCAAATACTATTTTTGGATAGAAGTCAGTCAGTCTGTCTGACTCATGCTCTTATATATAAGAGCTCTTATATATATATATATATACACACATATATACACACCCCCCAAATGAAACTTTTTAATAAAAAACCCCAACCAATTCCAGCAGTATCTGTACCAGAAATGTCACAGCTAATGACTGTCATTTCAGAGAGTCTAGGCTCTGTAGCACAGTATTACTCCTTTGTGCATTTTAATACACAGATTCATTATTACACCTCTACTCTTGGCTAAATCATATCATCTACTTTAGAGAGCTGTACCTGTCTCACCTACAGCTATTCCTCCATATGAGATGCTCTTTATTTCTGTCTTCATTGCATGCATGAGGAACTTGAATTATTTAGTCCAGAAAAGTTATTATTGAAATAAGAGCAAGTAGTCACTTTGTCAAACCACTCTCTAATCCTAGATTCTCAATATATGCACCTAAGTCTAGTTAATGCCACTGCATCTTCAGCAGAATACCGTTTTCTTTAAAAATCCTAATCATTAGGATAGAGAGCCTGATCTTACAGTCCCTGCTCAGGAAAATCCCATACCACTTTAAAGTTACCTATAAGTTTGCCTTAGGAAAGGCTGAAGGAATAAAGCTCACAGACTTAATCAAATCAATTCTAAATCATTTTGCTTCTCTTTGTAGCGCTGAACATTCCTGCTTTGAATCTCTGCATCATCTTAAATTTGCACTGGATTCTCCTGATACAACCAGTATTTGGACTTACTTCATTTTGGTTTGTATCAGAGTGGTTCTCCAGTAGCATCTCATCTGACCATTTTTCCATCATTAAAATTCTACTCTGCTTTATTCATCACATTGCCTAATCCACAATCTGCTCACTGATGTTGCAGGGAGTTACTAAAGCCACACCTTGAACCATTGGTGGGTACAAATTAAGCCATCACAAAAAGGTTCAGCAAGGACACCCCCGTTTGTAGAGAAGACTGTACCTTAAATAAATGATCTTCTGCCTTCCCACATCATTGATCAGGGCTAAATAATTAAAACATATACTGCTATGGATTATACCTGAAGACCAATCAAAAGCTGCTATTGCTTCAAAAGATAGTACACTATCTGCAAAATGACATTTTTCAATAAACTGCCAAGTGAAATGTTGCTGGAGAGCAGGAGCAGCAGAGTGAAATTAAAGGTGTTCACCTTCACCTATTACCTGGAACCTTGCCTGGTTCATCTCTGAAAATCTGCTTCTCCCTTTTCCACCATACTGCCTTCCTCCTGCCTTACTCCTCACTTCCTACGCTGCAATTAGAGCAGTAGATCTGAGCTCTCTCAAAACTGCACTCTACAAGGTCCTGGCTAGGGAATAGCCAATCCTTTTGGATAACATCTGCAAGTAAATGGGAAGCAGCAAGGAGAGACTAGCGTGCCACTAACCCTAGCATTGGAGGATTGTGGGTCAGGAATTCCTTAGGCTGACATGGGTGATTAACAGCTGATTAAATCCAGGTTTTTGTTTCTAAAAAGTGGCTGGGAGAGCTCATGCAAGATTAGCAATACAGACAGACAAACAGAATTGAAGAGATGAGCTGCAAAACTATGGTGTGTGCAGAGGCAAAGCTGATGGAGGATACAAAAGTCTTCCACTCTACCACCCTAAATACATAATAAAAAACTGTAAACAGGGAAATATCAGCACTTTTGGGTAGGCAGGGGAAAAAAAAATCCTCTTCACCTATTAAGCAAATTATATAGACACATGTTATAACACGAGTTATATGGCTAAATGACAGAGCTATAATCATGAATCTACCAAGAAATATCAGGTGGCTGAAAGCAGAATTGTCATAATTTTTCACTCTCTTAGCTACTGAGACTGATTTGTTGTCTGCTTTTTTGAAATTATTTTAATTACACAACATGATAGATAGTTGTTCTTATGTCAAGGGGAGATAACAAGCTAGAATACTGGAAATACAACCTATAATCTCATTTTATAATTTATACTGTGTGACTAAATAGTAAAGAAGGAAAGAAGGCATTTTCAGAAAAGCCTATGGGAATCAAATGCCTACATGTCCTTAAATTTAAAGTGAAGTGTGAGGCTTGTTCGAAAATTCTTAAACAGGAACTCAACACACCCAACCCTGCAGAAGAACAGACAGTGGAGGAGTGGTGAATACCAAGTAAACAAACTCACCCATTTAGTAATCCAGGATGGCAATTCAAAAGACATAATTCTGCCTCTATCAAATACACAATCTTAATCTTAAGTCTAGGAACAAAAATTATGAATTCTTATTCAAATTCATTGAATAGCACAAGCCTTAAAAATTTCCATAATAATTCCTGGCCTCTGATTTGCAACTCAGTTACTGCACGTTTTTTTAGGCAGGTCTGGATTATGGATATAAAGGCTACAAGCAGTGATTGATGTACTGCACCTCTTAACTAAGCCATGTCAGTAATTAATTGTCAAAAACATCCATTTGCTTTCTAGTTTGAACTTTTCTGACTTCCATTCATTGGATTTTGTCATAATTCTGTGTCCTAGAAAAAAGATTTAGTAAAGTCCCTCTATTTGTGATATCTCCAAGCCATAAGCTTTTCCAGATAAACTACAATGACTGAGCTCTAAGTTTTCCATCATAATGCTTGCTTTCTTGACAACAAATAATCCACCTCTACCCTGAACTCACTCCAATTTTCAGCATACTTTTAAAAGTGTTTGTCACTTAATAAACCCACCAGTTGATAGGTGATAATCACTTTTGAAAACCTGGCTCCTGTTTCTGGAGTAGAGCACTTTGGCGAACAAACCTCATGCTCAAAACAATGCCATCTTAGAAAGCAAAGTGAACAATCAAAGGTAGAGAATAAAAGTTCACTTATTCTATTTTATTAAAAAAATACCATTTGACTGTAGAAATAAGTCTTCATTCCAAAATTAAGACTTTTAAAATGTAAATTTGACCTGTGTGATCACAAAGACACTGCAGTACTGATAATGATTAACTGCTCTGAAGTAAAACAGACTAAGGGCTCTGCTCCATCTCCTGGAAGCATTATTTCCCACAAGCAAAGTAAATTACTGTGTGCCCCCATAAACATCTTTGATATAGCCCTTAACTCCTTCAGTTTCTAACAAAACTTCCTAAACCACTTCTAAATACAGCAGTCACCAGGAGGCATTCCTAAGAACATTTTGAAATGGAACAATCAAAATGGTTTCACATAGATTCAGTCCTTTAACACACAATTACCTTGAGGGCACACAATCAAAAGTAAAGTAAACCATAAATTAGCATACTTTTACAACAGGATACTGCTTTTGTGTGGGTTCACATACTAAAGTTCTATTGTCAAGTGTCAGTTACCACATTGCTGGAAACTTCTAAGCAAAAACTAACTGGCTTTGAACTACAATCAGCACTGCTACAGGCATCCTAAAGGCACTGTTAACATTAAGAATAGCAGCAGCAGCCGCCATAATTTTTCAGACAGGTGCTAAAGACCACTGAATTTGATTATAATTCCATTTTTATTGTAGCTATTGCCCAACACTCCTGAAATGACCTTATAGTAAGATCGTTACAATGAATGGCCTTAAACCAGTACTGTTCCTGCTGAACAATATATGGACAACATCCCTTCAATAGAAACAAGGTCCCATATAAGAAAAAAGGAAGCATGCACCTACTACGATATCCCTAGAAGAGTGTTGGGATCTATCACAGAGTGCCCTCTAATCCCAAAGTGCTTTACCATTTTGTTCTATCTCATTTCCTTCATAACGATTCATATTGTAGATGTGTTAATATTTATGTTGATACAAAACAATGTTCAATGTCAAGTTTACTTAATGCTTACTGGAAACATTCCAGTAAGTCACAAAGTAAGAGAATAGCTTTATTACTTGTTGTGCCACAGAGCTATTCTTTTATAGTCAAATTTCAGAGATGACAGTCATCATCACAGAAATTGAAAGCCTGTTTTAATTCAAAGGAATTGCCAGACTATCTCCTGAACTAGAAAGAAAGAAAAACTGCATTTCTTGGGAGACAGGTATCTCCTGGAGGACTTGAAAATGGCAGACTGGCAATAAACTGATATTCTCAACTCAAACGATTTTCTCTAGTGAGTGCAACCCAATCCTTGAAGACTTGAAAGGGTCACCAAAGAAAGATTAGGTCACCATAAGTTAGACGATGAAGGGACATTCATCTGGATGCGGGGGAGAGAGTGCTAAGTGAGCAACTGATTAAGAAAATAATGAAATCACTGAAAAGCAAATAATTTTAATTCAGTTTAGCACACTGAAGCATCTCTATACAGAGTTACATAAATGCCAGCATGGGAAGAAAGGCAGGCATGAGAACATGAAGCCCATGTCAGGTGGGTGGGTCTGCAGTAGCCAGCACTTGGTTTGTCCAACCAAGTGACCACAACCCGAGCGTGAGCATATCCTGTGCATTTCTTCACCTACATCATTTATAAACATTTGCAAGAGGTCAGCCTACATTCCACTGTTGAGTAGAAATGTTTTGTTTGTATTTTAGCTTCACCTGGCCAGCATTAAACATACTTTCAACTAACGTGGCTAATAAGCCATCTCTCTTGGAAAAGTATGTCAAGTCTGTAGTGATGGCAATGTGTGTTCCACCAACAAACAGTAAGAAGAACAGCTCTGACACAAAGCAATATGTTTGAGAGCAGACTTGATTATGGTGGCAGTTCATCACAGACAGCAGCAGTACAGCAACAGTAACTAGACATGGCATATAGATGCAATTCAATACTTTATACTGTGTTTGGGACACAGAAGAATGGCAAAGGGCACTATACACACTTCTTGACCACAGTACTAGGTGTCATCCACACAGCTCAGCTTTGCAACATTAAAGTCTCCAACTCCAAGAACTTCCCATCCTCTGTAATCTCCAAAGAATTTAACCACCCTGACCCATTCCATGCCAGCTTATGCATACACTTAGTCTATTTGCAAAATCAGAGTCTGAGAGCTCTGAGAAGTTTGACCAACATATTCTAACAACTTGGGGGTTCTTGTATAAAGAAAGTCAGAACTGAATTCTTGACCTCACTGCCCATTTTAAAGAGACATATCTGTAGGCAATCTGCTGGCTCTCTGAAAACTCAAGACCATCAACTCCAATTTTGAAAACTGCCAGTTTAAAACAACTTAATATAAACCATCATCCCAAATATATTTGTCTCTTGTATACTTCTACCGCTCTCAGAAGTTTGGTGTATATTTATAAATCAATGTGGGTCATTTTAAACAGCCTTTAAAAAGCACAGTTTTAATTTGCCATCTGTCCTGTAAACTTCATCACTGAAGAATTACATTGCTATATTGCACTTTATGTCTCATGTCTAAAAAGTAAGGACAGAAGCAGATAACCATATTTCATTCGAAAGCGATATTCATTACTTTGACTATGTAAAACACTTACTTCACCCTGAATGGATTCATAGTCATATTGTATACAATTGTTTGTCTCCAAACAGATGGCAGTGACTCAACATTTTGCCAGTGGAGCCGTGAATATACTCTTATTCTAATAAGAAAGCATGTAAGTCATTAACAATGACACAACTCCACAAACTCAGATACAAATGTCACAAACTCAGAACAGCTTCAGTTTCGATCCAGGCCTGTGATTTTTGCACAGTAATCAAACCAAATCTTAATCTTTTCACAGAGAGATCACTTCCTTTTCAAAGCAGGACACAATTCAAAGCATCTTCTATTGAGATGAAAATTTCAGTACCAAGACCAGGTAAAATATTATGCAAGAAAACCGTAAGACACAATCAGGTACATGATGCAAATTAACGAAGACACAGATAACATCTCCAGTCTCCCTCATTTGATTTTGGTTTGAGGGTTGTTTGGGGGGTTTTTTTAATAATTTCAGTCTTGGCCTAGTTTATTTTCTTAGTAGCATTGTGTAACATTTTATAAAGATTCAATTACAGAACAGATCATAGAACAGCCTTTCTTCTATCTGTGATTGAAAGCAGGAAGTGATTTTTCACCTAATATACCTTTAGTATCTCCAAACGCAAAAGCTTCTGCCCACACAGTTAAATATAGCACAGAAACAGTATGGGGAGATATGTGCATGCCTGACATTAAACAAGAAAGTGCAAAGTATTGAGATGGGAAGAGTAGTGAAGAACTGAAAACAGGAGAAAAGATGCCCTATTCAAGGTGAAGTAAGTTACTGAGGCATATTCAGAGCCTGCTAGAGCACCAGACATACATCACTTGAAATAACAAGGAACTTTGCAAAGTCAAGAGTGAAAATTCAGACTAGAGAAAGCTATTCCAAATAAAAGCATGATGATAGCCAGAGAAGTAATTATGGAATTTATACTTCCCTGGCTCAGGAATGCCCTCCAAGCCCTTGCAGATGTGACATTTATTATGTTTTACCTAATTATGAGATCAGATAACATAAACCCACATTAGTTGCCAGTTAAAACAGTGTCTTTTGGTTGCTGGCAGGCCCATGTCAAAGGGCACAAAGAACAATGCTACAGTGCTACCAGAATAACAGTTCCCACCACACAAACTCACCCAAGCCAATTGCTCCTTGACTTATCTCAAGAATCAAATATTCATGTGTTCAGATACCAGCTGTTACCGGTCCCTTTCCTAACTTTTAACTAATCAGTTACCTGACAAACAAGTGTAAGTGATCTGCCCCCAAGCAAATTGTTTGACAACACTGACACCAAGTGACAGAATTTAGAAAAACACAAACCAAAACGACCCCCATGTTCAAATGTTAGAGCATTTCATAAGTATGCTCTGAAAAAGGCAAAGTCGTATTTTACCAAGAAAACAAAAGAAGTGAAGACATTTTCACAGCAGCCAAGCATACGTGACAGAAAGTATGTCCAACATCAAATACACGTTAACAACTCAGTTTCACCTTGATCTTGCAAGTACAAGTCAAAGACCACCTACACTTCAGTTTTACACAATCTAGCCTCGTAAATTCATTTCTAAAGAAGGAAAAAATTAGTGGTTTGCACACACAGTCAACATCCATTAACTTCTGTGGATTTAGTTCATCTTTCACATCAAAAAATCCAAACACTATTTTTATGCCTTTTAATCTAAAAAAACTCCTATGTGTTAATGCAAAGTTTAATAGTCTAAGTCTCATTTACTTGCTTTGTTTACTTGCTCATTTACTGTCTTTGTTGAAAAAATCATGCAGTCTAATATCATATGCATCAAACAGAATTGTCACCCCTCCTACTGGCTTACCTGATGACATTACACAAAGTATAAAACCCTACTGATAGAACAGTAACTATCAAACACATCAGTTTTACCACCTATCATGTTTATGCCCAGTATTCTGTGTCTTTCTACCAATCTTCCATGCTCTTACCTGCTGACGTTTGTATGCCAAATAATCAAGATTTTCCAGATCTTTCCGAAACTTCTGGTAGGTTTTCTGTAGATCAGATTTACTGGATACATTTCTTAAAGATTCAAACGTTCTTTGAAACTGTGATGGTAAAAAAAAAAAACCACCATCATTCACACAGTTGCTGTATATTTCACTGTATTAGGATTTTACTCTACCAAATACTAATGTTATAAGAGCTGTGTCACCTCTTGAGTACACCACCTTGTAGACACTCCTACAAATTTGTTTTGAAATCAATCTCAGAATTCAAAGCATAGTACATATGCCCTGCTTAATTAAATTAAATACGCAACTTTATACAGGCCACGGACACTAGACAAGTCTGAGCCACTTTGGTCTGAGATAGACAAAACTGTCTCCAAGTTTAATGGGATTCCCTTGACAAGCCTGGGAACCTCAATATGGGCCATGAAAATTAACAGCTTTTCAGCTAAACAGGAGGCCAGGCCACGAAAATATGAGATTACCAACATGCAATGCAAAATATTTCATTGCTTACAATTCAGAGATGTGGGAGGAGACATCACTAAACATGGAGTACAAAGTCTTATGCCTGGTAATAACCTTACAATCTCCATACAAACAGAAAGGGGTATGAGAGGCAGCAGATGCTGCTTCTTCAGTTTGTGAATAATGCTATTTGACCAACTACATACCTTTAATGTCATGTGCCTATGGGTCTAGCTAAGTTATAAGGGTGAAGTAACCAAATGACATGCTGCTCAGCCTTTACTTGGTATCCTTCTACATACTTAGTTCAGATTTAGGGCCAATGCTGCCAGAATTCAGTTGGTTATTCAAGAATATGGAGAAATGGCTCTTTTCTGGTTTGTCTAGAGCTGCAGAAGTGAAAAAGTATTTGTCTTTCAGAATATCAATTTTATCATCTTCCACTGTGCAGGGCAGCAAAATAGCACTGAACTATTTTATCCATTTGTGAAATATTTCTTTTATTTTCATATGTATTAGTAGAAGCTGAGTTAAGTACAAGAAGCAAATTTTATTTCCATTCTGACTTAAGGACGCCATTCATTAAAAAAATACCTGTTATAACTTTAATAACATACTGCTTCTTTATAAGACTGTATTATACTAAATGTACTATTTTAAATTACCAGGAGATATGGTTGAAAAAAAACCATTCAAAACCTCTCTTAAATTCCAATTACTGAGCATACATACTTATAAGAAAATAGTTGCTCTCCCAATATTTTGCTGTAATGGAATGGGCAATGTGCCTCTTCGGAGAGGTTTTATGGCGAGTAGGTCACACAGCTTTTTCCACTCAGAAAATATCAGATTATTTTGCTCTCATTTTAAAAATGTCTGAAGATATGCATTTTGATGATAAAACAGATACTGGTTTTTTTGCATGCATTTCCTCATTTTTGCATACAAAAGCTCCAAAGTTAAAAAATAAATTTCTCTAGATCAGAATGATCTGTGCATGCTTGAGATACAAATAATTGTTGATCAGACAAGCCACTCTGCATTGCACTGACTTTATTACTATACTACCAGTATCTGTCAAGAGATACTGCTTTTCCAAGGTTATTTTACCATCCTAGAATTTGCCTTCCAAGATTAGCACTCATAGAAGGATATTTCAGAGCATCACTTCCATACTATTTTCTTATATGCACTGCACTTCAGTGTTAAGTGTTGCTGTAGAAGCAAAACAGTAATAACTGCTCAGAAGTAAACAATTTAGCAGTGCTATTTTTTTTTCCTCCGATGGGTTTAAACAGAGTCTACTGTAGTGGAGTCTTAGTCACTGATGGGAGCATGCAGACATTCACATAGTCCTGATAATAACTTCAAATAGGTGTCTCTTTTCTAATATTCCACCTTCCAACTTTCCCAAAACAATTTTCAAACTTCATCACCAGACACAATACAGATTTCTCAAACTCAGCTGTACTTCTCACAACTTCCTCCATTACATGTTAAACTATACTACAGATCACCTTTGTATCATAGATCTCATCAAGCTTTATGCTTACAACTTGCTTCATTTGGAAGTTCTCACAACTTTGCAATTGTTTATTTTTACAATAAACTAGTATATAAATATCTTTTATACTCTGTATGTTAAACAAAACCAGAAAAGTTTCATCTTACTTAAAGAAAGCCTTATGCATTCAAAGTAAGCCCTACTTCTTTCACTCCCCCTCCCCTGATACTTAGGTTGTGTAAACAGTTTGTATGAAGCTTAGGACCAAGTCAGTCCAGATAAATTTGCCTTCATCACTATTTGCTCTCAGTTTGTGTAACTGACAGGTTGCTGCTTCTATTCTCTCTCATTATCTTAGGGATACAGATACCACTGATGACTAAAGCAGCTTTTCCCAGCTTTAGGAATCTTTTCCTTAACTCTTTGTCTTAATTTATAATTTAAAAAGTTTATATCCTTCCTTCGTAGGCCTGTCTACCTACCCCTAACAAGTACAGTTTTCAAGAGATGTCTAAACTCCCTCCCTTCCTCCCAGGCACAAGTTTTAAGACAGCAACCTATTCACTCCTGTTGCTTTCTCTTTTTTTTCCCCTAGAGTGCAGTAGATGGGAATTATTTTCTTTTGCTGTTGTGACCCATGACTATGAAAAAGACAGTGGCTGAGCAATAGAGAGGAAGGTTGAGGATTTGTCTGCCATGCCACCACTAAGGGTGAGGGTCTGCTTCTACTGTACTCCAAACCATGCAGACACTGGAAGAAATGGAAATGATCCCCTCTCAAATCTACCAAGCACACACTGCTCACGAAGACCCTCCTACGATACTAGGTAGGAGAGAAGACAGTGAAATACAGCAGACAGGGTGCCTGCAGCAGAAGCAAAACTAGAAAATTCCTGAGAAGTAGAAAGTCCTGAGGGTGCTCACCCACACCTAAGCTTTAGATGTGACAGGAAAGAAAAGTTTTCAATACACATGAAGACAACACTGAAGAGCCTATTGCAGATGTGAATCTGCTGAGAGGTACTGAACTAGAAATAAAACTGAATGGAAGGTTCTACACTGGGAGCAAGGACTGGATTTGTTTTCAAACCTTTTCATTTAAGTGTGTTTTTAACCCAGCAACTGGGGTTCTCTTGGAAATACAGCCACTATATTCCATTTAGTTTTCTTGTGCTCTGGTAGAACAGGTTCAGGAGCCATTAGACTTGCTCACTTCAGAGAAATTCTGAAACAGTAGTACCTGAAGCTGGCCAGTTAGGGTCTCTTCCAAGACATGTTTCTGACGAGCAAGAACACGATCACGGAATACCAGGCTGCAAGGGACCTCAAGGATCATCTGTCCAGCCTTTCTTGTTAAAAGCACAGTCTAGACAAGATGGCCCAGCACCCTGTCCAGCTGAATCTTATGTGAAGATTCAGCTGAATCTGATTCAGCTGAACCTGAAGTGTCTGATGTTGGGGAATCCACCAGTTCCAATTTCCAATAGCTGATTGGTCTCATTGTGAAAAATTTTCCTCATGTGTCCATTTGGAATCTTCCCAGGAGTAACTCATACCCATTTCCCCTTGTCTTTTCCGTGTGACTCCTTGTAAAAAGGGAGTCTCCATCTTCTTTGTAGCCACCCTTTAAATACTGGAACATGGTGATACGGTCTCCTCTAAGCCTTCTTTTCTCAAGGCTGAAGAAACCTAGTTCTCTCAGCCTTTCCTCACATGGCAGCTTCCCAGGCCTTTGATCATTTTTGTGGTTCTCCTCCAGACACTCTCCAACCTGTCCACGTGGTTTTTTTCATAGCAAGGACCAAAACTGAACACAGTGTTCCAGGTGTGACCTGACAGGTGCTGAGTAGAGCAGGATAATGACTTCATCTCTGCAGGTGATGCCCTTGTTGATGCCACCCAGCATCCTGTTGGCTTTCTTTGCCACAGCAGCACAATCTTCACTTATATTGAGCTTGTAGTGCACCAGGACCCGCAGGTCCCTTTCCATAGAGCTGCTCCCCAGCTGGGTAGATCCCACCCTGTGCTGTGCTCCTGGATCATGTTTTCTCAGGTGCAAGACCTTACACTAGTCCTTGTTGAACTTCATCATGTTCTTGTTAGCCCCCTCTTCCAGCCTATCCAGGTCTTTCTGCAGAGTGGCTCTCCCTTCTCAAGAATCAGCTTCCCCACTTAGTTTCGTATCATCAGCAAACTACATCAGGGTACACTTCATCCCATCACCCAGATCACTTATGAAGATATTAAACAGTGTTGGGCCCAATATCGATCCCTAAGGGACCCCACTTACGACAGGTTCCAGTTCCCCATAACACCACACTTGTCTAAATTGTAACATACCAGCTTCTCTAGGAGGAGGCTTTGGGAAACCATATTTAAAGTCTCAACGAAATCCAGGTAGACAATGTCCATGGCTTGCCCCGCATCAGCTGAGCAGGTTACTTTGTCGTAGAAGACGATCAGGTTTGTCAAGCACAATTTGCCCTGAAGGAATCCATGCTGGCTTTTCCCAATCACTTCATTTGACTTGTGGTAGCCCCCAGGATGATACATTCCGTAACTTTCCCAGGGACTGAAGTAACACTGACAGTCCTATAATTTCCTGGATCCTCCTTTAAGCCCTTCTTGTAGATGGGGGTGACATAAGCCTTATTCCAGTCTTCTGGGTTGTCCTTCAATCTCCATGACTTCTCCAAGACTATGAAGAGCAGCCTTGCCATGACATCAGCCAGCTCTCTTAACACCCTCAGGTGAATAATGTAAGGGCCCATCCATCTGTCAAGCTCCTGTAATAGTCTGCATACAACTTTTCCTCCACTGTTGTGGGTCTGAATTTGACCAAGATAATATTCTTTTTTTCAATGATTCCCATGCTAAGACCAAAACTAGGTATTATAAAAACGGAACTGCAGTGACTGGGAGTCCACACCTCAGCAACAGTTTGTTAGAAGAGAGTCATTAAGCACATGACTGTTCAAGGGAAGCCCTAGGGGTTGTAAAGGAGTTACAAAGCAGCAGTCAAGAGGTCACTACACCAAGAACAGAAATGGAACCTGGTTGCTGTTGCACTCAAAAAGATGGTCACTTTGAAAAACCCAACACTTAAAAGTTATTCTTTAGTAGCTGCTTCTCCTGTCATTTATTGCAGATTACAGACTGCCACAGAATTTGCGGAATGCAATGGTAAACACTGTAGCCCTGATTACAACCAACTGCGTCCCATGTGGCACATACTGACCTCAGATTGGTAGCAAGAATCCATTTCTGCTGGCTGATGCCAAAATAAGTATGAGTATGAACCAAAGGAGAAGCCAAGTCTTCTCCCAAAGATTCCTGTCATCATCTTAACACTGCTTATTTTCGGAGATTTTTCTTGTCACGGGAGCAATCCATGCCCATCAAAGGGAAGGGGGGAAGAGTCTGACAATTTTCAGTTTCGTGGCCTGGCCCTGTAGTCTATATTCTTTTTTGCCCTTTTTCTGTTATTCAGTGTTTAACTGCAGGATACCACAATACCAAAACAGTCAGAAGGTAATGTGGGGAGCAAATCAAATTCTCATTTAGGCAGAGTCAGGCAAGTCGAACCAAATACCTAAATCTGAAGCGTAGGTAAGCCTGAGATGACTTACCTCTCTTTTTACATAACCATACTGTTTTTCTCTTGCTCAAAACATTTTTAATGCTGATGAACACTCTGCAGGGAAGGGAGGAACAGACAGCACTATGCCCACAGGCCCAAGGCCACAAGTTGTTTCTTCACTGTAGCCATTCTCTTTTTTATCTAGCAAGAGTTTTAAATAACTCTAAGCAAGCATTTTATAAAGATCACGCTGTCTGAGGCATTCATGAAAAATATGAAGATTTAAACACTAAATCTACAAGCACGGCAAGAAGGGAAAAAAGGCAGATAAAACATGTTGGCTCAGCATGATCTGAAATAGATTAGAGAAAGATACTGCCAATGTGCTTTGAATGAAATTCTCAGAACTTGTTACTTTCTTGCTGTTCTCTTCTGATCAATAAATTCCAGCAATTCCATTAGTCTGTTAATTCACTTAAATAACATCAAGCATTACTAACCATAATGAACGAGGCTGGTAACACAGCTCTGAATCAGAGAGCAAAACACATGACAGCCCTTTGTCTGACTACATCTTTCACAACCCAATTTTATGATTAGAGACTTCAAACTCTAAAATAAGTATGGACACTCAGTTACAGACAAGTATTTATTTAAATTATTCCCTGTTTAAAAAAATTTTCTGTTGTTTGAGAAGAAAAACCTTTCTTATCACTGTGATGTACTTTATTTTCTCAGTCAACTCTGCAATGAGCTTGCTGTTTGCACTGCATCACCAGAGTCTTATAAGGCTGTAAATTCCACAAATGGCTGGAAGTGTATAACGCCAGCATACCATCAGTCACCGTGAGTTTGTACTAGCTTCTAATAGACGTTATTTGACACACACTTTGCTGGGTGAAGATTCTATAGAATCCATAAAACAACCAAAGTTCTACCCACTTTATTAAGGGAAATTTAAAAAAACTGATCTCATGTTCACAAAGGTACGTTTTTGGACATTTGGACTGAAATTCCCACCAGGTTTATCAAATTCTTCCAAATAGACTGAGCTGTTATTTCTAGTTTAGAAGCTGCATTTCAGTATTTTTGTGACAAAAATATTCATTACTTTCAGCATTACGCTCTGTTTTTTATAAAGAATTTAGTACATATAAGTCAAGAACAGCCCGAAGTTTAAGTAAAATGTACAGAAAACAATACCCTTATAGACTACATAAACTGGAAGGAGGTAGCTGAGGTTCATCTTTTTTCCTAGATATACTTAGAACAGCAGACACGACAGGTAACACCAGACAAGGCTGCATATGACAGATAGTCACACTGTCATTGTTTCCTTTCTATTTTTATTCACGGATTATAGAGAAAATTAAAGTTTAATGATCCAGACTGCATTCTGTCAGTGGAAGTATGGGTTCAATGTTTTGAATGTCAGTATTGGAGTTAACCAGCTTTTCTGAGTGAGCGAGACTAAAAACTTTCAGCACTCTGATAAATGGGTTTGAAAAATATTAGATTCCTGAGTAGATAATTCCCCGTGAAATACATCCATATTTAATAAGATCTGAATAATACTCTGCAGAGGTCTTTGATGATGCTGGATCACTTTCTTTCACTTTATACATACAAATAAAAACTTCCTTGGTTAGAATTTTTATTTCATTTATTGTACTATTACTACATTTTTCTTTTTTAATTTTTAAAATTAATTTTGCCTCAGTCCTTTAAATCTCTTCATTTATTCTATGACAATTACAGAGCTCAGAATTATGGAATAAAAAGCAATGAAATTTCTCATCTCTTAAATGATTAATAACAGCTGTAACATCCATGTCTGTAAAAAAGATGATAAATGGCAGAATTATTAAAATCTTAGGTCAAATTCAAAGAAAAACTGCTAATGACTTTTAAAGAGAGTCGATTTTCAGTTACATGAACTTTTGCTGATATAGCAAAGACAAGGTCTATTTTCTACATTGCAGCCACTGTGCAAATACAATGTCTTTTTGTTGGAGCAAGTCCACATTGAAGAAAAAATGAACTCCTAAGGGAGTTTTAAAGTAGAATAATTAAAGTTAAGGACTTTGAAAAGAGCAAAGTTGAGACTCATTAAAATATTTAATTGCATTTAAATCTGTCTCAGTTAGTTGTGACTAAAAGTTGTTATAATTTGAAGGTTCTCAGTAGCATATGTTGAAATAACTCTATCTTCTAAGTTCATTTCCTAATTAGATGTCAACATAAAAGGACACCACTACAGCTAATACGACTGTTGGCAAGTTCAACAGTCAGGGCAGAGACTAAATAAATACGGAAAATGTACCACCTTCCTCTAAGGACTAGGATGAGTCTTTTTACATAAGCATTTGAGTGTTATGTCACACTAATTTATTCTAAGCATTAATTGAAGAATTCAGTTTTCATGCCTATTAAGAGAACTAAATTAAAGTATGGAAGAAGAAGATAACTTAATTGCACTCTTTGCAGTGTTGGCGTTTTCCCTGAATGATTCTTTGCATTCTTTTACGATTTTTCAGTTAGATTTTCATTTTCAAATGGAAATCACTAAGTGAATTATATGGTTGTTTAGATTTACTGAAAGTCTAGGAAATAAAACTACCCCATTTTAGTTCTTTTATGTAAAATAAAGCATACTGAAAACATTTCAGAAAGGTGCATCTAGATTTATGCAAATACGTATGTAAAAATGTAATAGGCTACCAATGAAAAATGTCGTAATTTAATGAAACTTTCCTCAAACAGTACAAAAGACATAGGCCTCTCCTAACAGCTGACAAACTTTATACGTACATAACAACATAGAGGCTTCTGTAAGTCAGCGTTCATTTAGCCTGTACTGAATCTCCAACAACTGTAAATGTTGGATGTTTCACACACAACAGCGTTTTATTATGAAATACTGTTCCTACTGTGATTGGTAGCTACATTTCCCTGTCTTCACCAAACTGCATTTCCTTCAAAATGGTCCCCTTTAAGTCATTGTGTCCTCCTGTGGCAAGAGGCATTATTAGAGGTGGCACTAATTATTTACCTCTACCCATAAACATTAAGAAATCAATAGAACTTTGAATTTATCAGCCTTGTCACACATTACTGAAGATGTCAGGGAAAAAAATAGAAGAAAACTTGCTCTCCCCAGCAGACACACCAGACTGAATGAAGTAAGCAGCCAGAGAAGACCTTCAGTAAATGCATTTTTGTGGTCAGACACATAATGCTGGCAAGATTAAAATCACACTGTTCAAAAAAAACGAAGGAAGCGTGCTCACATGGGACACTATGACTGACACTACAGGAACTTGAGTTAATGTAGACAGGAAAGTATTTTGAAGTTGAACAATAGAAGTGTGGACATTTTGCCTAATTCAGCAATAGTGGCACAACCACTAGTTAGTTTTATATGGGAATAGAAGAATGAAGCCACTCCCTTCTGTACAGAGCGCCAGATGGAAAAAAGAGATGACCCAAAACATAGCACTATTATGATACGCACTTCCAAAACACATTTTTCCCTTGAGTGAAAAAAGTGGCTTTCAGAGAATATTTTCTACTGCACGATTTAAAAAGCTTTGCCTGCGTTAGGACTTTCCAGACTTCTGTCTGCAGCGTACAACTATAGCTGGGGCTGGGACATTGCTGAAGGCCTCTCCAACCCATCGTCTCCCTCTCCTTTTAGCTGATCTCTCTCTCACAAGCTGACTTGAATACAGAGACAGACCCTTACCTACTCAGTTCTTTCCCTCCATAAATAGCCACATAAAATTCCATCTTTAAGATTTTCTACGAATAAATTATTCCCTAGTGCTGCTACAAACATAAAGTAGGTTTCATGCATAAAAAGCTAAACAAGAAAATAGGAAATAAGAAATAAAAGGAAGTTAAAATAGAACTGTACAGATAACCATCTGCTTCCCCAGATCAAATATGTTGAGACAGAAGTAGAAGACTATGGGTTTTTTTTCGGTATGTTCTACAAATCTTATCTGGAATCTATTCTTTTACCAATTGCCAGGGTGTTATGAGCACGAGATCTGCAATTCCCAAGTACAAAAAGAATTTTAAACTCGGAAAGAACCATCAGCAGATACTTCTCCAGCTAAAGGGAGTCTGAGTTAAGTTAAATTCTACTCACCACAGTTAGATGTTCCAGTAAGTATGCCACATCAACCATATCCGCCAGAATGAGAAGCCTTGTGACAGCTGTAAGCAGAGATCGTGCTGCTTGGACAACAGCCTGCCTCTTAGGCAGATAGCAGGGATCACTGGTAAATGCCTCTGCTGATAGCTTTAAGGCTTGACCTGCAAAATGAAGACAAATTCCCTTAGGCTAAACTGCAGCACCCCGGGGCAGGAGGGTTGAGGCGGGGGCAGTGCAGGTAGGAGAATCAACCAGCCAGAAGACTATGTGGAATCCTCAGTTCTCTCTGTGATCCAAAGCCTAGCTTGGTGTAGTTCAACTGTATGACCTTAGCTGGACAGGGTCCTGGGTGGACTGCTGACCCTGCCTAAGCCAGACTGGAACAGATGAGCTCCAGAGGTCCCTTCCAAAGTCAGCCTTCTGTGACTCTAATTGAGTGTGCAAGCAAAGTCAAGCCACAAGGGTCTGAATATGACCAACCCCTTAGAAATGAGTGGGACATAAGCTGGGATGGCCAGATGAACAAGTATAAAATCATGACCCTAAAACAGAACTAGAAGATGCAGCCTAGATAGCGGCTAGCAACAGTACAAGCAACAGAAAATGACAGCCCAAACAATAAAATGGTGTTAGAACTTTAAGATGTTGTAGATAGCATGACAGTCCAATGCAATTTCATCCACTTTATTGTAAATCAAGTGGATATTCTTTCATAACTACATTTGTCACAAACAATGAAGCATAAAAGACAGTGCCCTTTTAGTGGCACAAATAGGGAAGCAGAAAGATGGGAACATGTATAGTATTTCAATTATTTTAGACATTCAAATGAGAAGCAATTCAAATACCCCAAATCAGGATATATCACAACTACATAATCATTGCAAGGCACATACTTCCAAGACACTGTTCAGCACACACAGATAGATGATTCCCAAAGTAAATGCTGTTACTACCAGTAGCTGATCAGCTACTGACGGCTACTGCTAGTGTCAAATGGCCCACACTTACATGTGCTTATAAAAATCTATGCTTGGGCATAGGGAAAGGTAAAAACACAGTTCAGCCACAGATAATTCCATGCACTTTATCCAGCACCAAAAATATCCCAAACCTTACAAGAAAATGCCTTTAAAAACAAGTCAACTATAAACCTGTGAGCAAATTTGCTTTGGGGAAATAGCTGACAAAAGGTACCCACTTCTGCTGGGCTGATAGCGGATGGCAGGGAATCGGTCTATACAGATAATTATAAAAATACCATTAACTGAAGGCAGAGAGCTCCCCTCAGAGACAGCATTCAACATCACAGTCCGACAAGAGATAAACGTTCTTTATTGTTTTAGGCAAGACCATCAGAATTATGATTTCCTCTTCATTTCTTTGAATAGATTTTCACTCTCCTACTAAATCCTATCTAAGCATCACATTTCTCTCTCTCCTATTTGTTTTTACATCTGGATCTCTCCTCTCATTTTTTATTTTTGAAGGCAGCAGCATGATATCCACATGGAATGCAGTGAATTTTATGCCATTCTTGGGTCCTCCCACAAGGAGGTATTGTTGCTAAGGAAGTCCTGTCACCCACTCCGGTGAACAGCAGCCTTAGAGGCTGGTGAATTTACAGTTCCAGAGAAATACAGTTGTCAGAGAGTCCAAGACTAAGGGAGAGAGGAAGGTACCAAAGTCAGTAAAAAGAGAGGATTTAAAATGTCCCAGTCTCAAACACGAGAGAAAAAAAAGTCAATGGTTTATACCAATAATAGAAAATCTATAAACTCTAATTTACACTAGTATTTGCAGCCTTAAGTTCTGCAGGCATGAACTAATGCATAAGCAAAACCAGCAGCAGAGAAGAAGATTGGGAGCCAATGTTGCATCAGAGCACAAAACAACCTACCCTTTCTAAAAACAAGAGATTAAACAATACTAGTCACTACTATAATCACCTGTTCTGCTCCCACAAATACTGTCTCCATCTGCTACAGCAAATAAAGGATTCTGCTTCAGCCAGCCAGCTCAAAGTGACACTATCAGTGTCAGGGCAAAGCATATTGATACCTCCTGCATGTTCCTAATATTCAACACAATGATAACTCAGATTCTCACAATAGCTTTCTGTACATGTTACAGGACATTTTTCTCCTGCCACACAGTCTCTTACCCCACTCAGATACCACTGTATTCTGTTGCATTGCAATTATTTAACTGCTGCATACCAGGAAGTTCCACTTCCACATCTCACACAATTCCTCCTAATTTGTCATCAGAGCCACCACACACTCCCTTCATGCCTTGCACCCATCTCTTCATTCCCTCTTTCCCACTCAGGGACACCCGATCCAGTGATGGTGATGTCAGAAGCTTTTCTACAAGGGATCTGTTCATGGTTTGATGAAAAGGTCGTACGGCACAGATTATTTTAAGACACTTGAATACCTAAATTCTGTCTCCGAGAACAAAAGTTCCTTAGATGCAGAGCATATACATGTACCTCCTAACGTAGGATGAGAAAGTGAAGCTTATTTTTAAGATTTTGGGGGGGACAAATAAGAATATAGTATAATACAAGAGATCACCATCCCCTTCCTTCAGTAAATATCCTTACAGTACACTAACTATTTCTTGCCAGCAAATGGTAGTTTCTTCCACGCCAAAGTCTTGGCTTCCATTTAATGTCAAAAGACATTAAATACAGGCATTCAAAATATGAAATTCTTTTTTCTGATTTCCTTTTAAAGAGTAACTGAAGGTTCAAAATGTAACTCCAGCAAGTACCTTACTTTCAGTTCACTGTTACGTGTGATGAAAGGCTTATCTAGGAACACACTTGAGCACGATAACAGCTCAATGCAGGAAACATTGACACTGCAGTAGATAGAAACCACGCAGACAACAACTGTTGTGTTTCTGACCATATATAGTCAGTAAGCAATGGCAATAAATACCAAACATTTTAGCTATGCCTGTACAACTGTTTGAAAACTATAAGCAATTACACCTTGACGTAAATGCAAAAAATCATTATACCTAGGGTAACACCAGACTTGCATGCAAATTCCTAAGAGAACATTTCTCCACATAAACTACATCACTTTTTTGTCTTAAAATTGATTAAATAACAGATTCAGGACATTAATTATAGTCTGATGTTTAGTGTCAGAAGCGTTCATGGTTGAACAATGCTTCTTATTCCTTTGTATAGGGGTCAGTTATTTTACCATTAATTCACAGCATATTATGATTCAAAAGGCAATTTTTTGAAATGCTGTATACATGAAATCTGGCCATGAGAATTTTTCAAAATACTCACATATGAGTTTACTACACTATTTTAGAATAAAAATGGCAACATGAGTACCCTTTAACACAGCTTCACCAAACAGATCAACAGGAAACCATGGCAGTTCTTCTGTTACTAAGCTAGTGGGTTTCTGGGTGGTGGTGCACATAGACCACCAGCCACACACCCGGCGGGTGATTCATTTAGTAGAGCTCCAGGTGACTCAAGAAATAGGCCTTAAAAAGCACTTTCTCGAGAGGAAACAGAGAAAAATGCAGAGGACCTCTGTATTAAAATTATCAGCTCCAAGACTGTAAGCCTTCAGTAAAACTTCACAGATGTCAAAGGCAGCAAAAAGTAGATTTATCGAGGGAACATGCCTACCATCCATTATTCCCACAGGTGTCACTTCTCTCAGATGTCACAGAAGAATGAAATTATCTAGAGCACTGTTTCAAAATTCCACTATAAAGTAAATACAAACTGTAGCCACATGCAAAAATTCATAATTTAAGAGCATATTAATAAAAATACCTGCCACTCACCACAGAAAAATATGCCCACAAAAACTTAAATACTATATCTATGACACACATGGCAGGTGACTGCATGCAAGTACGGTTTACAACCCACAGCCTTTTCAAAGAACTTGAAGTAAATAACGTAAGACATTTAATAGCAGCAGAATGTGACTTGAATAACAGGCAATAAAAATATGATGTGGCATACCACAAATTAAAAATCATACAGAGCTTCAAAGAACCAAACATAACTGCAAAATTAATAAACTGCTCTTTATTTTACAATCATTCACCAACTCCTTAAAATTAACTTCTGCAGTTTGGCAAGTCCTTGGAGGAAGATCAGCTGTGAACATTCAATTTGTCATTGCATAATGACAGGTGATAACATGGACTTAACTTTCTTTTAAAATGTATGAGGTGTATATAATCTACTTTATGTATTATTTATTTTTGCAGTTATCTCTGGTCTTGGCTGAGAATCAATAAATAAATGGAAAATGTGAAATATTTTTATATTATCTATGTATTAAAATCAATATAAAACTATATATTTTATTCTTGTCTTGTGTTACCTGCCTGGAATGGATAGGCTAACATTTTAAGACTACTCCAAAATGAATTTTTTTTTTTTTAAAGCCTCAGCTGATCAGTGTGACAGATAACAAGGATATTTGCTGGTCATAATGCTTTTAATCACAAAGGACCTTAAGGCATCACAGACACCGTATGCATATATCAAACTTAGCTCTGGATCCAGAGGAAGCCAACAGATACTAATCACTACCCTGAGCAACAGCAGAGACTCAGTAAGCACCCCAGCTGCACATCGATGAAGAGAAAATGAAAAAAAGACAAAACAACAAAATCCTGATTAAGCAATCAAGCTGATATCAAGATCTGATTTAAATGGCAAGTTTTCACATGGTGCCACACTGCTCAGCAGTAAAAAGGGAACAGAAGCCCACTTTGCTCTTCATAAAACCAAGCCTGGTTGCTAGCTCATTTAATAATGTGGCGTGACAATAACTTTATGGTACAGACCATTGTTCTTTGCTTGTCTGCTCCCACTTCTTTGGGAAGACTTTGATCAGCCCCTCTTAATCTGATTCCAGGCAACCCTTGGAAGCCATTTGTTTACAAAGTTCACAGAGCACTGATAAAAGCACACAATTCTCAAATGATCAGGCACTAAAAGCATTACTCTTCTGTCTTGCTTTTCCTCTGAAACCTTCTCCTGAATAAATTTTCAAGGTTGATTTCTGCAGAAACACATTTTGGATGTCTCTCATCTAGCTTATTACTGTTTGAGCCTGGCCTTCAATATTAACCCAATAGGCCTCCAAAAGGGACTATTACACCTTCCCAAATTAAATTGTTACTACTGCACAAAAGAGGGAAGATACCTGTTTCTAAATTTTCAGCTAAAAGGCCTTAATCCCAGATTTGGGTAAACAGGCTTTTTTTCCCAAGAAGAGCATTAAAGCATTTATTAACTTAAACCTGTGCTTAACAGCCACTAAAATTAACAAGGGGCACCCTGTTGTCATTGGTAAATAAAAAACAACCCACCAATGAAAATTCCACTGATAAAAGTGTTTTTCCACAATGGGGCCCAGCTTGCACGCTTCACCTCCTTGTAAGTGATATCTGAGAACATACAGTTAGACAACTCAAAGTTCAGATATCTGCACATCAAAATATATTTCTCATGGATATCCTAGCTTCATTTTGATAGCAGTGTTACATGGTTAAACTAATTCCTTGTGCTGCCTAAATTATTTGTCATATACTTACTCTCTTTCTGGACATCAGCAAGTGCTGTATGAAGTTCTTCTTTAAACACAATTGCTTCCTTAGCAATTTTTTCCCCATTGTCCAACAGATTCCAAGTAGCTTCTTCCACAGAAGCTAGCAGGACACGAGCTCTTTTGGAACGGCCCTTTTTCTTACTGGAAGGATTCTGTGGACAGTTCACTAGTGTTGTAACCTATGTTTAAAATAAAAAAAAAGACAACAGCAGTGTAAATTCTATAATAAATGAATTTATATTGTTCTCAAATTTAAAAAAAAAAATCAATGTAGTTGAGAATAAGCAATGAGATTCCCCCTGTTTTAGAGAGAAGAAGGCAAGCTCAGCATACATACTGAGAACAGGCAAAACCACTGAATCAAATCTGAAAGATAATTTTACTTAATATTTTACTTTAATTCTTTCTGTATGATCAAAGTAAAGCCAACAGAAATCTCACTGTGATATTAACCCTGATGCAAACTCCTGACACTGCTTACTTTAAAATTTCCTCATAAAAATTACTAATGTTATCTAAAGATTTTCAGCCAAGGCAGGAAATATAATCAGTGATGAATCTTCCCATACTTACAGCTTAAATCTCCCAAGTTCTCTCAGAAGCAAATACCCAACATGAGTACAGACACATTTCAAAATGCTTTCTCTTCTTACAAAGAAGGATTGTAGTGGTGAGAACATAGCACCTCAGAACTCTCAAGGGGGGCTCTCAACATTAAAATTGTACATCATTTTACACAGAATGTAGGTTTACTGCAGCTTTGTCCAAATTATGTTAATTTTTAACAATGCACTTCAACATCCATAAAGAACTTATTTTTATACAGCATCCCACTCCACATTCCTCATCATCTGAGCACAGCCTCCACTCTCCAACAGAATTATTCTAACAGACTATTCCCTAATGCATTGCTTGAGCTGTCACGCTAAGGAAAGACTCCTAAAAGATTTTTAAAGAAAAGTGTTATATAGATACTTTAAAACATACTTTATTTCCATTAAGTTCACTGATGTTTTTTAATCTTCCTTCTATTCTGTTCTCTGTGCCAGAATGTGGATACTATAACATTAAGTACAGATCTAGTTCTGGAGCTCAATGAACACATTTTCTATGTAAATAATGGCTTCATTCTATTAGATGGCATTCCAAGCATCAATAAAACTGTATAAGCAAAGCAAAAGCTGCGTATGAATTTCTCAGTCCAACAGCAAACTCAGCTAATGGCTGCAGCACAGCTTAGGGATTGAGCTGGTCTATGGCAAAGGGCTCCGTTCAGGTGTATATAATGAGAGGTGTGCTAGCTGTGCCCCAGCTCACCTTTAGATCTCGTTCAGGAGTTCACACTCTCCAGTGCTTTCCATGAATCAGTACTTCTTTTAAAAGTAAGTGACAGACATCCTCTGGGAAGCATTTCTATAAACACATCTTTGAAAGACAAAAGCCCTGACACATACATCATTCATCTGGAATTCTGGGGGAAAAAGGACCATCCACTTGACATTGACTGCTTTGGCACATCACAAGGGAGACAGCAACATAAATAACTCTGGCTCAGATTGTTAGAGGGCTCCAGTATTTTTCTGACTGTGGCTTAAAGAAAGTAAGTGCAATTATTTATTGCACATAAATCAGCCAGCTGGTAGAGAATGCACTGGGAATAAAAATCTTAAGATCTTTTTTATTTACAAAGCCTCTAACCTTACCTCTAGAGCATTTAATGAAGTCTCAATGATCATATTTAAGAGTGAGTTAAACAGATTGTAAGCTGATACTTCCAACAAGAAACTCATAAAACACAAAATTAGAAACTGCCCCCAAAACCTATCAAGTAAGAAACATTAAGTGTCTTAATTATTTAATCACCATTCCTGGAAAATAATATATTCTATTTCTCCAGTTTTTACTGTCATCTCCCTTTTATGTAAAATACCACTCTGACCTGTTCATCCCTATGTTTAGGAGGAGGTGGAAAGGAAACAAAAGGAAAAATATGAAAAATAATCATTCCTGCAGGTGAAAATTCTTGACTGTAAGACCCTTCATCTTCAGCATCACTGTCAGGAAATATCAGAGGCAGTTTCTAATCATCAAATACAAGTCAAAATTTGACAGGCAGTTCTTTGCTCATGGAGATTAAGAAATACAGAAGAAATGCTCTAAATTCTCTAACACAGAACCTGAACGAGAAGTGCAAAAACTTTCTGTAGATTCTACACAGAACGAACTTAGCTACACTGTAGCTAATATAGTGCGCCGTTCTAACTCACTGTCAAATACAGCCTTTACTGCAGTGGCAGAATACACAATAAAAACTATAGCATCATAAGAAAAAAGAAAAAAACATATCAGGCTAGAGCGTAAGTCTATTCATCTTTATCTGTGACTGATCTGACTCACTTTCTAATCATAGATCAGTTTTTATTTATTGCCCTTCCAGCATCTTAATTATCCTTCATTGAGCATTGGGTTTAATTCCTGCTTTTTCATTTTCAACATTTTTTCTGTCTCCTTCCCACTCAGATTGCAAGTTTCCCTTCTACAGTTTTGTTATGAAACAAACAAAGCATTAAGGTTGAGAGGGGGAAGACAGCCAAAATCGTAACCAAAGCTTTTGCATTTTCAACAGACTTGAGCTTTTTAAAGCTGCCTGAGTAGAGCTTTTAAAAAAAAAAAATTAAAAAAATTAAATGTTTTCTTTGTTTTGTTCTGGAACTGTATTTGTTTTGTCAGGTTTCTTTGATCCTGCAAAACTCAAGACAAAATTTGCATTTCTTCATCTCCTCTAAAAATATCCATAGCATTGCAGCTGCCTGCACACAGTCTGACCTACTGGTATACAAGGGAAGGTTTTAAAATGCAGACTACCAAGATATTTATTCCTACTACTCTGAAACTAATTTTACAATCTGTCCACATATGATGCTCCAGCTTGAGGACTTCCCACAAACCACTGAACTGTTAACTGAGTTTTTATACACGGTCAATCATGCCCAGGCAAAAAAGAAAAATAAAGGCAGACAAAGTAAGAAGCAGCTTAGTTAATAACAGCTGGAAATAAAGTAATGATGAAAAGGTTACTTTCTAAAGCAAAGAAACTTCCAGAAGGGACAAATGAGTAAGGGAGGAAAAGAAGATGAAGTCAAAAATAAGAGAAGAAATTTTGAAGATTATGATAAAGAATTAATAAAAGAAACTGGGTGAGTTAGGGAGAGGCAGAAGTTTCAAATGGGGAAAATACAACTTTATTTGCTCCCGGGACAAAAAAGGAAAGCCATTATCAGAGCAGTGTGCGTGAAAAGCAGCATATGCCTGGAATAACAAAATTTACCATGTACCTAAGTGGCTGAGTGCACTCTAATGAAGCCCATCAGTTAAAGGAAGAAAATTTTCTCTTACAATATCTGTCCAAACACAATAATTGTTTCAATCTTAAAACAATTTTATCTCCTTTTGTAAAAATAGAGAAGTTTCAACTTAAACTGAAATAATAAAGAACTTAGTAGATATGTCCTTACCTTTTTTTAATAAGCTGTACACCCCAATTCTTACATGTATATAAAATAAAGCAACAGCCAGAGCACAGTGTTCAATTTGGCTTTGCTTTGTTTACCAACGGTCATACTCCCAGTATAAGTTTTGGTTTTTGACTGTTAACATAACCTCATTAACAAAAAGTTATTGTCTTGTAAGCAGCCTTACTCAAATTGTAAGAGGCCTTACTCACAGAGCTTGGAAAGATGTTAAATCAAGCAACCACTGAAACCACTTCATGGCCATTATACGTGACCATCCTTAGCAAGTGAAAAAAGAATTCTCAATGAAGTTACGCCTTCCTGTACATACACAAACTGTAGCCAGAGCAGCAACTGCCATGTAAACATACCCTCGGCACCAGTAGTTTGATCTACATCATCTTGGTCAGACTGAAGGACAGTGATAAGCTGGCATCCCTGTGCTATGTGTAATTGGCTAATTAAATGCAGGTACCCCAACAATGAGGAGAAAATTCAAAATAGCAGATGTCTTTTCGGTTCTTCACCCTGGAACACATTGCCTGAGAGGCCTTCTAACTCTTTCTCGGTTATATACAGTTTTTGCTAAATGAGGTCAGGTCTTCAAGTAGATCCTTTCCATTGTATTAAAAAAGACATTTGTAATCAATGCCAAATATGGAGATGAGAGAATTTTTAACACACTAAGCCCTGCATATTTAACCAGTAAATATTTGAAATAGAACTGGAATATGCAGTAAAATTGCTCCTTCAAAAAAGAAAGTGTTATCAACAAGCCTGAAACCATTTTTGAAAATCCCTCAGTCCAAGTTTTCTTTAGTTAGAAGGAAAACTACTAAAATAGGTTTACACAACATGCAACAACTGCACTGTTCTTAGGGCACTTAAAATGCAACAGAATGAAATTTTTTTCAAAATACAGATAAAGAAACACACCTACATATTTCAAGGCTCTTCTTTTCCACTCTGTCCACTACTTGCAATACGAAACTTTTCATGTGTTGGAAATCCACTTGCACTGTATTCTGCATTTAAACATCCATGAGATAATACCGTACAAGAGACTAGATAGAACATGCTACATTTGCTATGATATACTGTGTGGCATTCGCAAAAATGGAAGTGACTAAATGAATGACCAAATCTGGAAGACGCCAGATAGTCCTAGACAGTTTTTGAGCCAGAGTAAACCACAACTATGGAAGAGCTGTGGGTATGCCTCTCATAACAGTGTCCTTAGCTGAAGTTCTTCAGCCTTACTCTCTTCCCTCTATGGTTATCCAATTAGATTTTTGCAATACTAAAATACCTGAATTATCAACGGTTCTAGTAACTTCTCCACTGTAAATGTCTGGATCTGCAGATCCCGAGGATCAATTTTCAGTTTGATGCTTGGCACTTTAGTTGACATTTCACCTGAGTACAAAACAAAACAACAAATGCAATAAGCAATTATTAACCATGACCACAAGTCTCACTGCTCTCTGTCAGAGCCCAGAGATTGCCTATGGGAGCACAGACTTGGTTTCGTAACAGGCTTAGGATTTCAAGAAATAAAAGGAATTTTTCTGATTTCTTATTTCTAAATTATGAGGAAAAAATGCAGATAGTTGCATAAATTGTAAAGTAATAGATTTAAAGTACATACAATTCCGTGTCTTCTTGTCCAGATTTCTGAATTAACCATATATTAAAAATACACAAGGATAATTGCATTAGAAGACCTCTGAATATAAGTTCTCTAGTAGCCAATAAAAAGCTTTAAAGCAAAAATTCTATATTACATTACTGAATTTATCACAAAACAAAACCATTTGTGCTATGTGCACAATACCTGTATCTTACTCCATGTGCCAAATTACAGTGGTCACAATAATCATTTTAAGTACAAAAATATGTACAGCAGTCCTTAAAAGTCTTGGCAATTAAAAGCAGGAAAAAGAGAAACATATAGGTATTTTAAACCCTGTAATAACAAATATTTTCTAAGCGTCAAGATAAAGTCAAGAAAGCCAATTACTGAAGTCAATAAGATGGAAATAAAGCTAAGTAAGGTCTTTAAAGCAAATAAATCATTCATTAGGAGCTTGATCCAAAGTCCACTGATGTTAATTTAAGAGTTTTCACCGAGTTCACTGGGCCATGGTTCAGGTCTTTAGCTGCAGTGCAATGTGTGTGTGTCAACAAAGAATTATAACTGAGCTTTAGTAGGAAAGCAATTGATTATTGTCCCAAAATAAAAGACATCTTAAACTTCCCAGTAACTTAACTTCCCATAAAACATAGCTCAGCAAAGCCTTTTTAGCCAATAAAAACTTCAAACACACAAATAATGGATATCTGTCCTTTAAGCAGGTCTTATTACAGCCGTTGCAGGCTAAAGAGATATATTGTCACCTTCTGGTGAACCTAGCATTGATTTAACACAACACAGTAGGTTTAGGGTTTCTATAGCAAGTTGTGTAGAAATGGATCCAAATTGTCTATCACAGAATGGTTATCCACATTTCATTTGCAAGCACGAACAATAATTAAAGAATTAAGGTTAAAGGTAATTTAGGGTTTTGCTATTCTTAGTAAAGGTTACACAAGTGCCAAGTTTATTCTTTTCTTACAAACTGTACTAGTCCCAGCCCTAAGTTCCCACAGATTCAGCTGCATACAGTCAGGTGACAACATATGTAAAGAATTGATTTTTCTTTTTTAATTCCAAGTCAAAAGATAAAGAGAACAAAATTCTGAGATCAGACTGACTAGAATTACACTTTCCTCCCATGGAAATTAATAACAGGAAGAGAACTCTAGAAATGTCAATGCAAATTATTTGGCCATATTCTACACATTTAACTTTTAGATACTAAAATGAACACTGAGGAAACAAAATTTGAGACTCCCAAAACTGCCCGTGTCAGTGGTTCTCTTTTTGTCCAATAAATCAGTAGGTAGGATACTCCCACAGTTTCGAAATACTCCAAATTATCCACCTGCTTGAAGGGAGCTGAGCCCCTTCATCATTTGCTGCTTCAGAAACAAGTGGTGGCTCCTAGTCAGGAAAATGACTGCAGCCCATCTGCTAGCTCAAATTGTCATGTATCCTCCCTCACGTGACAAATTCGTACAGACCAACCTCTTACTCACAAAGCCTCACTGCAGCTGTGACAAGTGCTTTGAGATGGATGACTCAGTATCTTCTGATGGTTCTGTTCTACTCAGTGTAAAATACTTATTTACTCACTGAGCTCAGTACAAAACAGTCTGAAAACATGGCATAGCTGTAGAGGCTGGTGGTTAGGGTGTGCTCTCAGAAGACAAAATATTTTGTTTCTGAACTTGGCTGAACTAATGTTTTCAGAATTTCAGACCAAGGAGAACCGCAAGAGACAGAAGGCATCAAAAGTCAATGAACTCAAAATATCTACAAGCAACATTCGACATAATAAATGTCCTACTGAATCAGATCAAGAGTCCCTCTATCCCAGTATGTTTGTTACAGACAGGCTATCAACTCTTGATAATACACTGTATATGCAACAAAGCAAGAAATAAGGCAGGCTCTTTTTCCTTCTGCTGTTTAGCAGATGAATCGCTAAGAGGCAAATTTACAATCACCCAGAGAGCTTCATACAACTACAACTTAGGTCATCATGAAAGTGCTACATCCCCTGGTTTCTTTAGACTGTGCACATAATATCCTTGGCGAGCTGAGCTCTGCAACAAGAGCTTATTCTTACAGCTCAGGTTGAAGACATGCCCATTCCATATTCGCATAGGCAGATTTTTTTTTTTTTTTTTACTTTTTATTTTATCTATAGTGATTCTTACTGTTAATATCTATTGGTTCTTTATGCATGGAACTAAAAAGTGAAACCAATTTCTCAACTGTATAATTCTTTGGAAATAGACTAAACATAATGATGTAAGTAAAGTCTGTAAACCTCAAGAGTGAGAGGTCTAGTACAAAATGCGATTTCAAAGGGCCAACACCTATTAACTGTATCATTTTACTGAACAATGAATACTCAGAAAGGTTCTGTGTCTGCAAGGTAGATTAAAATTCAAGCTTTTTTATAGCTACAGCTATATGGTTATTTCCAGCAACGTTTGCTATACTAGCAAGGGAGGTATCAGAAACCTGGAAGTCAGGTTCCCACCAACATTCAGACCTCCACACAATCTCTTTAATTATATATAGCAAACATTAACAGGAGATCCTTTTTAACCTGTTAGAGTAAGTTTTCCTATAGTACTAACTCGCTCTGAAAGCCACAAATATCTGTCATTCACATCCCCACCCTCCTCAGTCAGCTTCAATTCCAAAACACATTGCTATTTAATAGCTTCCTAAACTGCCTCTTCCAGTAGTGCATGCTCTTTTGCTTGACGACAGTGTGGTCAAGTACTGGGTCACGTCTGTGCCTACCTGTCAGGACGTTGGTGCAGTCTACGAACATATAGCAGAGAAGAACCTTTGCTGCTGAAAAGCTCCTTCTGCTGTGTCCACCCCTGAATCAAAAAGCCCTCTAGTTCAACAAGATACTCTCCTCCAGCTTCACTGGGACTGCACCAAACGACACTATTTCACACTCTTGAAAAGACAGACTTTTTGTTACTATCTGCCATTCACTGGTTCTCTAAATCTCTGTCAAACACTTCAACAAATCCGCCTTTTATTCACATTTTTAAAAAAAATATGTTTATGATACTGCTGGTTCACAACCCTCATCTTTGACATTTTCACAAGCTTCCCAGTATACAGGTACTTCTTGAAATCCACCACAACAGTTGCAAATAGATGGTATCAATTGTGCTGTGAATTTTTTTCTGGTCAAGTCATACATCAGTTTTGCAAAGGTAAGGTAAGAACTGGATGGAGATAGCACTTGATGCTTCTACTGAGGCTTGAAGAAATCGATAGATGATTGGTTTGCAAGCCAATGCAGTGAAAACTACAAAATCTTAAACTCTTTTGAACCCTTGACCATGTATTTTTAAAATTCCAGGTTCTCTTTACTGTTATTCACCACATTAGCTAATCAGTATTTAAAGGGGAGGGGTGATGTTTGGTTTTGGTTTTTTGTTTTGTTTTTAAATCAAGGCAAGGGTAATAGATAATAGAAAGAAAAATAAGCAGCCAGTGAAGATCATTCTACGGTTTCCCCTGATATTTCCACTTAGAAAGTGAACTTCTGTCCTTTCAGATCATCTTCATTAAGATGAAAAATTCTGGTGCTTGCCTCAGGAGAAAATCAGAATCACAGTCAATCCCATATTTTAAATGCATATGTCTATTCCAGTATAATACCCCTTCTAATTACAGAACAGACCTTGACTGCCAGATATTTTGTAAAAGGCTGTTATAACCTCACACTTGGTTATATTAACCTTTACAGTAGGCAATTTCAGCACTGTACACCAGCAGCTCTTACAACACTTAGGATGTTAAGCATGTGTCACAAGATACAGTTGTATCTCAGGACAGCCAGAAAAGCAACCACCTGCACACTCCTACCAAGTGCTACAAACTTTAAGATAATGAGAATTTTGTCTGAAAAGCAGGCATGTCCAAACTGAAACAGCTGGGTATTCTGGTGTAAGAAACCAGAAACACAGTCTAAGTCTGTATCCATCGGCAATACAACGTGAACACAGTACCTGCAGCTTTTAAACAACCCTTAAGTACACTGTATACAGATATAGGTAAACTAAGCAGTGTCAGAAAGCAGAGCCAAAAATACTCTGAATAAATTAGAAAACAACTTTTGAATCCATTTCCTGCTAGATCATTAGAAAGCCAATAGCACATCACTCACCTATCCTAGAATATATATGGTCCATATTCAGCACTAAAGCAACTGTCTATGTAATTTCCTCGTGTTAGAACTCCAGTGCAACTGCTATGGCTCACTATTTGGCTTCTGAGGCATCTGCAAGGGACTGCCTGACAAGCTCTCCAGTGTATTTCAGGATGACTGACAGGACACAGTGGCTGCTGGAGGGGCGGCAGGGGGATGGGCATCCTTAAAGCTATATACTAAGGCACAAATATGTCAAAAAAATTTAAAATTAAAAAGCTTTTGAACAATTAAATGACGTGCAACAGGTCATTACTGATACTTCTGATGCTTATTCTCGTAATGTTTAGCACAGTTACTGTTTTCCCATATATTCTGATTTTTTGCCAACTTCTGTCTCCAGGCAATGACTCAGTCTCAGACTTTTGAGCTGGACAAAGGGATTCATAAGGCTCTCACCCAGTAACTTGGCATAAAAATTTGTTTTGAGTTTTATTCTATTGTATGTTACTCTACACTGACATACAATATATTATCCTACTAATTTCATAAAACACACAGGCATATTGCCTTCTAAAAACAGGAAAGAAAAAATAGTAAAATGAAGTAGTCTGGACTAGTATTTTTAAATTGTATACATGGACAGGACACCTGAGGACTTCCAAGACAAGAAGCATTGTTGAGAATAAGTAATAGAATGTTCTATTATTTGTTCTTAATTTCAATATTTATTATGCAGTTTCATGAATTGGTGCCAATACTTTGGGAATAAAATTTGCTAGTCCCTTTGCTACAGTCAGTACAGCAAGTGCAAATCAGGTTTTACAGGAGCCACAACAACAGCCGTTGTATTTTTCTTTAATCCTCTAGCTGATACATGAAATAAGATATTCAGAATGCTAACACGTTCTAGTTCTGCTTGCAATACAACAGCACGCACTTTGCTTGAAGAGCTGCTGTAATTGGTGGACCAGACCCATGCCCTGGAATGGAGCAATACCTCTGACACCTGGGAACAATCTGGCCCATTTAACACCAGGGAAAGGTCCCTGCCAAATTACTTGAATTTCCATACAAACCAGTCGGGTTACACTCTAACCACCTCATATTTTATCACTTCTTATCACTAGTAACAGGAAACGTCTGTTAATGCAAGGCACCACAAAGGAAAGAAGAGCTAGACAACTGAAGAAGGTCCAAGATTCCCAGCCGTTAACACCATTTATTCACTGAAGGCCACTTTATTTTACAGGCTTTGCATTTAGGTGTAGATTTGCTGTGAAATAACTGGAATTTTTAATGCTGAGAGTAAAGAAGAGCAACTATTTTTTTTCCATTTCCTTTCACATCCCTCCGTGTCTACTTTCTCCCTAGAGCAATTTTTTAATCCATTAGCCTACTTTAACCACATCTGAAAGGACACGAGATTGCCACCAAGTTCTTCAACATAGTTCTCTGCATAAAGTGTCACACATTACCTCTTATAATGAATCTACCAAGGAAAAGATCACAGCATAAGCCTAATTCTTACTGAACACCAGAGAATCCACATCTGAAGGAATAGGTTATGGGTGATCTAGTGGCATTAAAAGCTTTAATTAAGGTTTATGGAAAAAAAGTTTGAGATGTGAGGAAAACATTACACCTCAACGAACTTGTCTCGTTCAGACTTTCTGATGTCTAGTGAGTTAACAAATGATGACTTTTCCAAGGGATGTAACATTCAGAACATGCTCCCTTTTCCTTGTTTAATAGTCATACCCACTTTTTCTACAGTGCATTCCATCAAAGCATTTTTTCAAGCAGAGATTGACTTCTAGTATCACATAAAAAAATAGAATCACAATGGAAATATTATTTATTCAAGATCACCCAGAATGCTAGCAGCAGAATCAGGGATGGAAGGGAAGGAGTGCTGGGACAAAACTATCTAGTCACTAGAGCATCCTACTCACACTTTCTTTAACTGAGGCAAATAAACAGGCTAAGAAGAGTAAAACATTTCAAAATAAAACATTCACTATAAATCTAAAGAATATAACCTCATCTTCCATATGCATGTCAAAGTTACCCAGACACTAGTATTCCTTATTCTTAGTAAGGCCAGCTAGTACATTCTTCTCCCTTAAACATACTATTAAAATTGCTGCCTTAGTTCAATGCACACACTTCCAGCCAGTTGCGACACACTGACAAATGAATTCTAGGAGATGTTCCAGCAGAGGTGTGAATCTACAGCCTGACCAGCTACAGACCTTTTGGCTTTGCACTAGCATACCAGACTCTGCTTTTCAACCAACAACTATCCAAAAACGTGTGCTATGGTCTCGAGCCTACAGCCACAGCAAGGAAAATCTTCTCCACTGAAGTGTAACCTGACAATGCTCCCACTGTATTAGCAGTTAAATAAATAATTCCACTGATATTAATGACATTCTAGTGGATATACACCATTAAGGGTGAAAGCAGAATCAAAACAATCCTGCTTGGTTTATAAAGGCTTTACCCATCTTCATAACATTTCTTCCAGGTACATTTGCAGGTACTGAAGATTTTGGTCTAGGAACTGCAGTTGTAGTATTTAAGATACTGAAAAAGCATTTACCACAAAAAAGACAAAAAAAAGAATGTGGTGTGACATCAAATGGGAGCATTTCATTCATAAGAAAAGGTTTTCATTAATACCCTTTTGGACCCATTTCAAAGTTAAAGAAAAAAAAAAAAAATCCCTTCGCACAGGTCTCTGTGCTATTTTCACTGCATGCATTTTGAGCCCAGAACACGGATGCCTCTCTAAGTGGCATATGGTTCCTACATGGATGGCTATCCTCCACTGGCAACGATAGGTTAAGAAGGTCTGGCTCCAAGCCTTCCCTTTTGTTATCACTTTTAAAGTGTTCCTATCTCTATTCAGAACCAGAGTCTCTATTTAAATAAAGTTCAAGTTGACCTTCCACTAAAAATAGAATATTGTTCAACTCATTAAAAAAAACAGACAACAAAAAAATTCTATGATGTGCTACTGAAGTTTAAATTTTATTTTTGTTAAATGCAATCTCTCAGTTCCTCTTTTTGTCATTTCCTGAGGGTCATCTATTGCAACATTATATTATACTGTTTTGTTTAACACATGTCTATCTCTTAGTTGCAATGAGGTAAAAAGCCATGTTTTTTCCCTTGTCTTTGCAGAGCTGCTACTCTTGCCAACTGATTTTGTTGTTTCGAACTCATGCATTACCCCACAATGCTTCACCATCATGTACCATTTTATATAACTTTTTTTCCAATTGATACAAAGGTTTGCATTATTTATTTTACCCAGTGACCCAAATAGTATAATTCTTCGTTTCTGTTGCCTACAGGTAGGCACAAAACAACCCCAAAATTAAGGGGATGCATATGTGGTTGATACTTCTTAAGTATATATTAATTTAGAGATATGCATGAAAGTAAAACAGAAATGGTTCTCAGAAATCGTATCAGTTTGGATGTTGGCAAGCAGCTAGTCAGCTAACACCTGCAAAAGCACCATCTAAAAAACAGGGGGCAGAAAAACAGTATTTAAGCAAAACCACATTCCCACCAAACCAGCCAAAACCAGGACAACATGGACAGACCTCTGACATGTACATTAATTATTCCAGTAGGGTTCCTGGTGCTGTGCAGCATCCTATTTCCTCCATCCACTCACATAACCAGTTTCAAATCAAACCCTGGCTCAGAAGAAAAACCCTACTTAATTGATACATCGTTTCTAGTGAAATAGCTTCAGAAATAAAGACTAAAGTCATTCCTGCCCTTTTGACCTCTGGTCAAAAGGATTTGGCTAAGAGCAACCATTAAAAAAAAACTCCACAACCACAAAGCACCACACACAAAAAAAATCCCCATAAACAAAAAAACCCAAACTTTGTTCCAAGTTGGATTAGTTTCCAACATCCCCCAACGGATTAGGAATCAGAGAGAACAGCAATAGTTCATTACAGTTTTTTGTCAATGTCTGTCACCAGGCTGTTGGATGTCTTTTGGGCTTCATTCGCTCTGAACATAGTTCTTATGTTTTTATAACAGGAATCCAAATGTATTTCAATAATGGAAAATTGTCTTAGTGTACATAAAGTTTTTGAAGTACACCACGTGTTACATTGACTGCAACAGCCCTCCACTACATCTCACTTATAAACAAGAGCCTTCTGTATCTTAAAATCAAAAATAATTGTATACAAAAGCCTTGTACAGAAATTCAGTATTTCAACACTGAGGAGAGAAACATTTACATAAACCTTCCCTGCATTAGATGCAAAATCCAGCAAAGTATGAGGAGGTAAGTTAAATTTTTTTAAAATACCAGCATCCGTGCAACATTTTATCCTTCCTTTTCCAATATTTCAGTATGTTTCCTATTTGGAAAATAATCAAACACATTGCACGACTTCAACTACTGGCTTCAAGTGAAAAGACCATCATGATTTAAAATATTCGTAACACTTATAAAAACATGTTTAAAAATTCTTTTTCTAGAAAGATGGTTAAGAAAAGCAGCTTTTTAACTCGAACTTTTGAGGAGATTATTTGATGAAGCAACCACAGTACCATTCACAGCTTCATGTACTTTCACTAAACAGAAAATCCCCTTCGTTCCTCCTCAATCTTACCTTTTGAACCAAGAATCTAAGAAGAGGTTCCAGAAACCGCTCTGTGGAGAACTCTTGATGCAGCTTGTCTCCAGAGGCACTGACAGTGAGACAGCAAATGGTTGTCTGTCATTCCTAGTCTATGAGAAACAAGATAGGCGGGGAAAAGAGTCAAAATGGGGAGGGCAGTTTCCATTTGGGATCTCCTCCTAAACTGTTAGTTCTGGACTTCACTGACAACTTGCTAGTGAAAATACCCCTTAAAGAAACCCCAAGCTTATTCCTAGTCTTGTAAACATAGTTTGGAACTGAGCTTTTAGATCTTAAATCAGACACCACTGAAGACAATGCAAAGCCCTCTGAGAAATCAATGAAATTTAAGTCAAACACGAGAGGGGAAAGGGGAAGAAGGAAAGCAAAAAACCCAGGTCAAATACAGTTGCAATGTACATATCATAAAAGGTCATATAAAACACAATGCACATGACAATCTTCTTCATTTACCTTCACAAAATACTCAAAACATACTTCCAGATTGATAATCCCACATTTATAAGATATTTCACCAAGGCAGCCATTTAAGAAATGGACATGAGTGAAATTTTGCTAATCTGCTATTAGAGCAAATCTGAGTATCCTGAACTGTAACATGCAACAGCACTGACGTGAAAAAAAATTCTGGAAACTCTGAAAAGTCAGAGAATGCTCAATACTTGTATCTGTTCTGCTAGAGACTCTCTATTCTGCTGTTTAAAGTCTTAATGGTCTTCAACCACTCAGTCTGAAAATCTGTATGAAGTTCATGTGTCAGGCTGAATTTTCCTTTTGGAAAATTTCAACCACAGCAGCTTGACTACTTTTAGCTGATTTAGAGGTAAAACGGGCACAGGCAGCCTGAAGGTTGAGGCAATCTGACACCAACTAACAGCATTGCAGAGGCTCAACTAGAAGTGAAAAAAGAGACCTGTGGAACGAGTACATATTGTGACTACGCACAGGTGAGGAAACAAACCAAGACATAAGAGACAGTACTGAAATAGTTGGAGGAAACAGGGAAAAAAAGAAAAAAAAAACCACATTTGCAATTTCAGTAGTGTCTTGTACAATTAAAACTGCATAGAAGGAAAATATTTGCAAGTCAGATAAAAGGTGTGTACAGAACATCTCACAGAACATTTTGTTCACCTGCAAAAGCATCAAATATTATTCATAGAAACTAAGCAGGCTTTCCTGCGTGATAATAATTTATTATGGGGAAATGTACCTGATATAACCATGTTAAATTTACAATTTTATTCCTAATTCATTCCTCTCGGAATTTTTTCAAGGTTCAACCTTGAAAGAGAATCTTTTCTTTACTCACTTTCAATTCACAAATTTAGAAAGCATGAGCAACAACAGTCAGAGAACAAAGCTGCTAGACTAAGAAAGACTTAATTTTCTGAGCACTGTATTAAAACTATATGATGCAATCCAAGCCTAAAACCCACTAACAGCAGTTAGTATTTTGCATCATTTCTTAGCTCTTATGTACTTCATCAATGTTATTTGGAAGTTAAGAACAAACAAAAATGCAATTCACTTAACTGCAAGATTCAATATAGACAAGTGGAGTTATGTAGATCATCCCTACCAAACATTTTAATCATTAGATCTCTGTAACTACATCAGTGCTTCATTTATGAAGCAAATTACTACAGCGGCAAACAGATCCTCCTTATTTTAATAGGCACACTAAGGTGAAGTGTGGAAAACACCAATTTTATTTAAAGCTCTTTGTCCTGTCACCTGCACTATCAAATGAGGAAGGGATTTGGTTGCTAAGCTGAGTAGCTAGTGCCATTTTAGATACGGTAGTGCATTCATCATACAAGCCTCTGTGGTACCGCAGGTCTCCCATAGACTTCAACTACATATGCCAAGGCTGGATATGGGGATGCTTTATGAGGCCAAACGTGTCTAAAATGGCCCTAGACACCTATGCCCAGGCACCTGAATCATTCCCAAGCTGTCTTTCTTATCTTAACACATCCTCCTATTAGTTTGGTCCTATAAAGCTTTTCCACTGAAATCTGGGTTTGACAGGTCACCTGTGAAACAACGCAACAGGCACAAGTCATTACAAGCAAGCACTTTTGCAGCTATGCAAATGCCACTGCAGCACCAATTCTTAACTACCATTAAAATTTTCCAGACAAAATATCTAAAAAGATGTTAATGGTATGGATTACTGTAAACTACTGTATATACGCTATACTTTTCCACCTTGGCTGTCTTCCAGATTTCCCTAAGAGTCTTCTTGCAACCTTGTCGGAGCCTCTTTAACATTTGCTCTCTATTACCTAGTCAGAACTCCTTATCTCAGAACTTTACATCTTGCTAAATTTAATCCTCTGACTTCCACACCAAGTCCATCTTTCACTAACTTCACTGAGCAGTTTTAATCCAGTGTTACCAAACATTTTCCTGCTTAAGCCAACCCAATAGCATCCAGACAGAAAAATGAGTTCTCAACACAGAAACATCAGTCATTTTGCTGTGAAAACTACATTAAAGTAATCACAAAATAAAACTTGGAGTTATTGCTCAATTCCCTTGTTCTCGATCTATATTTACAAAAATAATAATTAAAAGATGTATTTTTAGATAGATGAGGTTATTTCTTTGTTCAAAGATCTCTATCCTTTTCTGCTACATTTAATAAATTTACAAAATAGGTGAACACTTTCAGTTACTTACAGAATTCAGTAGCTTCTTATAGGCGAGCAGTTTGGCAATTCCCCTGACAAACTACAAGAACTTGATATGCTGGAGTCATTTCATCCATACCTAGAGAGTTCATTATTCAGTTTTTTTAAACAAAATGAACCAAGCAAGCAGCATATCCACTATGTAATATCAGAGAAAAAGAAGCCAACAGCAAAAGGAGACAGAACTCTACTCCCAACCCTTCTTTCCCTCCATTTTACTTCAAAAGCTCTGGTAACTTCAGGGCTGCAGTCAGGACTGGCAGGTTTTGAACAAGGGTCTTGCCATCCCAAAACAATAAAAATAAGCACATTGTTACAGAAGATCATGAAAGCAGTTTTGAATTTTGCTGAGGCACTTGCTGGTAAAGTTTGAGAGGCGTCTTTGCACTATTATGCCAGAAACAGAGCAGCAGAGGTGAGTGCATGCATTTCCCTGGCAAGTGGGCTGGCAGGATGGACAAAAGCAGACGCTACTCTAGAAGACATGTTAAAACCCCTATATTAAAAATATTTTCACCTGCTTGCATGCTCATACCGTTCATGCCACAGAAGAGAGTTTAAAAACCCCAAATCAGCTCTGAGCAAAAACCACCCAGGTCCCTGATACACCAGAATATTACAGTGTATCTAGAAACGTCTCTCTGAGCCACATCCTCTCGTCACTAGAGGGAATATTCGTACTCTTCTTCTGCGCCCCCGTGTCTTCCCAGGTTCTATGTCGGGGAGCCTGTCTCTCTCAACAGCCTGTTGAAGCCACACGCTCCGGTTACAACTCTCATTCTAACACGCCCAGCCCGTTGCCCGCCCTTCTCCTCCTCCACCGGAGGACGCGGGTGCTTCAGCCCCATTACTCGAGGCAGGCACGAAAACCCACCCGGTCTGAGGGCGGACCGGTGAGGTGGGGGGAGCCCACCCCCTGCTGCCCGCTGCTCCTCACCCCGCTCCGGACCCGACTCGCACCCGAACGCGCACGGAACGACCACACGGCCCGTGTTAACGGCACAGAGCTCACGCCGCCACCCGGCCCCCGGACGATACTCAACAACTCTGGCCCCGCCCCAACGGCTCTACGCCCGCCAACGGCCGCCGCCCCGCCCCGCGGCTCTACGCCCGCCAACGGCCGCCGCCCCGCCCCGCGGCTCTACGCCCGCCAACGGCCGCCGGCCCGGCCCGCCAACGGCCGCCGGCCCGGCCCACCCCGTCCCAACGGCTCTGCGCGTGCCGACGGCCGCGGTCCCGCCCAATGGCCGCCTTCCCGCGCGATTCTGGCAGGCACGCGACGCGTCGAGGAGAGGCCTTACCTCGCTTTGCGTTTGTACCGTGACACGTAATTTCCTGAGGGAATCTCACGCTTTCCAGGCGCCCAGCGCCCGCCAGACTGCTCATGTCACTGCGAAGCCTCTTCTTTTCCAGCGTGCGATACGCAGCCCCCGCCTGGCCGATGTCTGCAAACAAGACCCGAGAAGGCTGTTCCCTGACAGACTTGGGAGGGGTGTCCATAAAAATGAACTTGACATTAGACAACACACCCACAGCTGCATTCGGTGGATTCCAGGCTCGGTCTGTGATCGTCCAGGTAAGGAACCTGGCTGATTAACATCGGGGTTTCATGCATTTCATGTACCTGGTTTTCATTCCCACAGAAGGCAAGTCAAAAATTTGCACCTGGTGGGTGGCTGAATCTAGCCCCAACGTGGCGCCAGGGCACGGGCAGAATGCGTGACCAGACCCCGGACCTTAGACTTACCCCTCTGTCCATCAGTACGGGTGTCATCATGTTTGCTTAGATAATTTAGACTACACTAGGCCAAAGGAAATTCCAAAATCAAATTATTTGACAGAATTTCACACTGCTGCAATAACTTAGGATGTTAGCTGTCACTTGAATCACTTCAGAAATAAAAGATTATTTTCTTTTACAGACACCGCATTCCAATTTTCTGACGGTCCATTTGCCTTCAACTATTTGTAAGTAAATTCAGTAATTAATAATTTCTATTTTCAGGTGCTTTATACTGATTTACTTAGTTTTAATGGAAGTACTGAGCAGAGTTAATATTGTTCACATGTGTACGTTGTTACTCAATCAAACTGGGCAGAACTGTAATTGAATTGATAAGATATAATTTTATACAAACAATAGATATTATTTAAAGAGAGAACTCTATAAAACCAGCCTGCTTACAAGGCACTATTTCCCACTACTGGTGAGAAGCCATGCAGTATGAAATTAGCAGTATGGAAGCTTAAATTGCAAAATTGATCATATCACTGTGAGCATCAGAAAGCAAAGATCAAAAAAGATTAGAATAATCCTGAACATCAGAAGGTTCTCAGACATTTCAACAAATGCACCTTACCACAGTGTTTCTCCACATGCAGCCCACCAGTGACAGGAACAACCAACAATATACACCTATAAAAAGCAAACTTTTAACCATGGGTACTAATATTGTATACCGCAGATTTCTGCACAAACAAAATGCTAACAGTAGGTATGTAGTTAGTAGATCTTCTAATATTGTATAACAGTGTGTATATAGAAGCTTAGTTTGAAATAAAGAGGACATTGAGCTGAAAGACCCATGGTAAATCGACTGTAAAGGGTAATCAAAGTTCCATCTGTTGTATCTGTTTCTGACTTTTAGCTTTCCTACTTCCAAGATCTTATAAAAGTATTTGATTTTACATTTTATAATGAATTTCAAATGCTTACTACTACAATCTGTCACTGAGGCTTACTAGGATTTGAAGTCAGAGTGTCGTTTACCCAGCATAATTGCAACCTGTCAATACTACAAATGGATTTTATGTTTAGGCACAAATGTGTGTTTCAGGGTTAAGCCAAACAGTGACGAACAGGGAGATTTTCTGATGAAGGGATTTTTTCATAATTGCCCAACTTTCTAACATGGAAATACTGGATGCCCCTACTGGTTTTACCCACTATCATAATTTGTCTGTGTAATGACGATGAGAAAAATAGCCTGTAAAACTCAGCAAAATCACAGTTCTTAATTACAACTATTAAACAGACTCTGCATATATTATTTTTATGGGGAAAAAATATCAAACTAGAAAAACATGAAATGAAAAATGCAAAGAAAAAAGTCTTGTATTTTAAGATTTGCATCATACGAAAGGGAACAACTCTTTGAAGTAAATCTCCATACCTACATAGGGATTTGTGCTCAGAATGGGGACAAAAATCAAGCAATACAGAATGGGAGCCAGAAGCATATTTTATTTTCATACAGTTGGTAAATATGTTACTCATTACTGATGGTGTTACAGATGCATTGTGAAAGCCAGGTCTAATTAATAATCCTACCATGAGGGTATTTTTGGCACAGAGAGTAGATTTTCATGTGATATTTAGCATACTCGGATTTTGAAAGCATATCCATTTACTTTGTTTCCGTTTTCATTAACATGTAGTAAATGTGTGTATAAAACAGTTGCAAGTAGAAACATTGAATATACTTTTTGTACAAAACACAATAAATCTGGTAAAAATGCATTAAGGAAAAAGGCCCCAATCCAGTAGTGCACTGCACATGTGCCTAAATTTACTAAGATTATTTACTTAAAAATAAGAATGCAACTGAACAGTTAGCGCATTGACACCTACAACGATATTCAGCGATATAATTTGATAATTTGGTAACACTGAACCTATAATTTCATTAAAATTTAAGTAGAACTAATAGGATCTTTCTAGAAAGGATCCATTACTGAACATATGAGAAGATTAAAGGGAAAAACAGACTCTATACAATGTGTTAACTTTAAAAGTCACGTTTTTGAGAGTTAGAGGGAAGCTTCAGCATAAAATTGTGTCTTTTTGCATATGCATTGATGTTTAGACACCTAAATTAATATTTAGCTGCATAAGCAGGATTAGCAAACAGTGCAAGTTTATTCACACACTTGTGTTCACAGATGTCATACTTTCTTCTTTTGCTTAAACTAAGTTGGTTAAGAATCTGTGAGCAGAGCCAGAGCACAGGCAACACCAGCTATGTCTGCATACAATGGACATGTCAGTCAAAAGCACAAGCACTTTTTCACAGCCTTAAGTCCTTGGCCAGAAAGGACCAGCACTAGAAGTTTGGTTTATGTAACTATCAGGTATTTTTTGTGTTTTTTCTAGATAATTTCTATTTAAAAATACCTTGTGATACCCATTAATTCACTGGAAGCTGCCCAGCAGCTATTATATTGCATCAAGATTTGTCATCACTGACAAACTGACAGAGAAGGAAAAGTTCCACATGTCATAACTGGGGACCCAAGCCATCTGGATCCTCCAGTTCTCGGCATCCGCTTGTTGCAGTCCAGTCCCAGAATAAATTCTGTATTCACAAAAATTACAACTATCCATAGCAAAAAATGAAAATGGCAAATAACATATATTCCATGAGAACCTTTCTCTGTTTCAGGACAGAGAAGGTTTTATTAGAGTTGTGCTTCAGAGACCATATTGGTAGTCACTGTTCACATCTGAGGGAGAACAGAAGAGGGGAAGCCAGAGCAGAGCTCTGACTTCAAATAACAAAGGTGCTGAAAGTTTCTAAAAATGCTATCATCCACCAACCAGTAATTAATATCTTAATATCAGTAAAGGAAAGGGGTTTAATCTTTTCCATTATCCAGGTAGACATCTGCAATATCCATTAAATAGCCTTTTGGTTTAAGATAGCAGGATTCCATTCAACATTTCTAATGTTAATGCATGATTACTAGATCAGATTGTGTAAAGTATTAAGCACTTTGGTTAATTGAAAGTTATCTTGAATCTATCATTCCAGAAATAGCATTTCAGCCATTAGCAATAGATCCTGGTGCTGTAAATGTGGAGTCAAGCAAATAAAGTGAAGCAGGTAAAACACATCACAAGCCAACAATCCCTTAACACAGAATTTAGTATCCTTCTCATCAGAATGTTTCCACCCAAACAGAAGTGGAGCACCACTGTACTAGCCCAAACAAAGAGGCAGGAGCCACAAAACAAGGAAGCACAATGCTAAATCAAGGGAGGGGACTGACCATGTTCGATAACAAACAGTGAAGAGGAGCAGAGTACAGCATTCTGAACTAGGAAGGGAAGTAGGAAACATACTCGTGTTACAAAAGAATTACCTAGGTTCTTTTTTAAATAATTGTGCCAGAAAGCCTAGTGTGATGAAATACAAATTCCTTGAAACTTGACAACACTATTGACTACTTAATTAGGGAGAATTCTCACAGACCATGCAAAAAAATCATATTAAATTAGTAGCTGTTTCACAGGCAAGTTAATTTGGTGTAGTGGTTAGAATTCTAAGTGATGAATAATAGTTTTTCATTTTATTTAGCATTCATATTTAATAGTCTCCAAATGTCTTAATGGAACTAGCAACAAAAACTTGCTGGAAAGCTAAATAAATCAGTCTTCCCCAAATGATCCTAAATGACTGTAAAGATATTGTATTTTAAAAAAGCACACCAGAAATAACATGCATTTAACAGCAGCTTACACCATGGATATGTCTATTATGTATAAGATTGATGGGAACAGCCCAAATAATCCCTAAAGGGCTTTTCAGTGATATCAGAGATGCTATAAGAACTCCCAAAGTTTAGGATGTATAAAATATGGAATGTTTTAGTACAGAGGAATAATGTTAAAAACTAATCCTGTATTTAACTATTTGAATAAGTGGACCAAAATTAAGGGTGTACAGCACAGCATGAACTACTGGGGGGGGGGGGGTGTATGAAACAACAGGCTAAAGGGGCAGGCTGTAACGCAATTATATAGCAACTCCAAAATGAAGCCACTTTTGATTCTGTACCTGAAACTGGTCCCCAAATCCATTCTTAGCCAGACAGAATGGAAAGTTTTAGCCATATAGGGTTTTCTGAAGTCAATTCTTATTTTTATTGAGTGAATAGTTTAGATGTTCATCTTTCTTAAATGATCTACAAAGCTAATAAATAGAATGAGAGAAATACAGGCAAAATATACTTCAGCAATGCAGCATTATTTTTAATATTGTTATTCATTAGTTTCTTCAGTAAGAAAACATGAAATTATGTAGTCTAGTGGTGCTACCATTATCTATTGTAATATACAATTTGTGTTGGGTTCATTAATTCATTCACATTCTTCAAGAGAGGTGTAAAATTTACTCTTCAATATTCTAAGTTACGCATAAGCACAAAGCCTCTGTTACACTGACACTGCTGTAAATCTTTCTTATTAGGCAGAGTCTAATTGTTCTGTTGTGAGCATCACAGCCGTAACATATTAATAGAGGTCTAACAGGAATAAATGTTGAAACTATTGCATTTGTAAAGCTAATAGAGACCAATTAAGTAAAAAGCCACAGAGTAAATGCGTGAGAAGGGCTGGAATAGGCATTACCAAATGAACATTGCACTTGAGGTCAAAAAAGGCAAGAAAACTGAAGCATTTAAGTGCTTGGGGCTCAATCCTATATTTCTAAAGACAGTAATGATATAGTGATTATTTAATGCTGGAGAATACATTTGCATGCTGATGATCACTTCTGCGTTTTTTCCTAGTGGTTGGTTACACTGTCCATATTCCTATTAAAGATTTTGCAGTATCTGTCCACTTACAAAAGTTAAAGACATGAAAAAAATATAAGCAAACCTATTCTAGTACCGTTATTTTATGTAACAGTCCTAAACCAGATTTTTCTCTCTCTGTTGTCTATTCCACTCTCCAGCTCTTGCTGGTTTTAAGTGACTAAGGAATAAAACTTTTAAGGTTCCTTTGGAAGATAAATTAACTTTCCAAAATACACTTATCCATTAGGAAACTATCTGTTATCCTACATTCATTGTTTGACCAGTGAAATTTTCATTAAAAGCCCATGAGATAGACTAAAGCTATTTTTAGTGGTTACTTCACATTTAGTACTGCCATGAAGAAAAATTCTAAGCACAGATAGTTTTCGTTGAGTTTGCATTTCCAAAACAAGTATATTATAATTGCATTTTCAGTTTATGAAAACTTATACAATACTGCAATCCTTCCTGAAGGCTGTCAGCTCTAATTTTTATTCTCATTTAAAAGCAGGTGCCATAGGTTCAAAAATTCTAAAATTAGAGAAAAAACTGAGAAAGCAGTGTTACGTACAAAAATTCTGATAATGAACTAATTCTTTGACAATATTGTATGCAAATTAACCACATTATGCATAAACATTGTTAACTGTAGCCTATGACAAACCCAGTGCTTTAGCTAGGCTTTTAGTCTCACATCTCATCATCTTCAGGGCTTATTTGCCCACCAGGGACAAGAATCTCCCTCTGATGGCTGTGAATGATGACCTGAGCAGCTGGCTGAGGCATCTTTAACAGCCAAGGGCCTACCTGAATGCTGGGGAAGCTCTATCCTACTCAAACTGCCCAAGACCAGTTTTCACTTGACCTCACTCCCCTTACAACAGCCTCTTGAAGGTAGCCAAATATCTTGGACTTTAAGGTCTTTAAAGTAAGTAGGTAACATTCTCTATTAATTAAACACCCATATGTGCAGAGGCTTGCCAGCACTTGGCAGCAGACCTTATTATATTTCAAGAATTTCAGAGGTTTACTTCAGGCTTGTATCTCAAGGGTTTGATCATTTTTTTAGCTAGCACTGAATTTCCCTATCTCAATATCTAGGACTTAACACTGCAACACTGTTTTAGTTGAGGCTTTCTTTGGAATATTTTTACTGATTTGCGTTGTAGTAAGATCTTCTGTCTAGGGAACACAGTAGCTTCATAGTGAAGTGCTAGAATTCAAATAGCACTTTGCAAATGATACCATTCTTCCCTAATGCCTTTTTGATCACTGCTCGTCTTCAAAGATTATTATAGGAGAGTGCTTAAACCTGCTGCTTCTGCATGTGGTACCTGCAACACTTGCAGCTTGCACAAAGAACACTGGAGGTCACTCTAGCATTGTTCAAGTAACAATTTTCTCTAAAGAGAGAGGGACACAAGTTTTTCAAAGTTTCAACTGAACGTAGTTGGTTAAACATAACCCTTCATTTACATGTCACCCAACTCTTATGATTTATTATGTTTTACTGAACTTGCAGATTTAACTCAAGTCCTAGATTAATGTGAACACAAAGGCAACTATCATTTAATGAAAAAAGTTTCTTCTTAGTCCTGCTAGGAAATAAAGGCTTCTAAATTCAAAATATAAAATTTAGACATTGAAAATTGTGAGACAAAAGGAACACTGAGTCTATTTCCAGGTTTCCATGGCTCAGGATACTACATGTATGTTTTAGATGTCTCTTCAGAAGCCTGTTCATTGCAACCTGGCAACAGCCTGTGGTCCTGGAATGGTTAGACTATAGGGCTTCACCTTCAAAGGAAGGCCTGATGGAGAACAACTGGACTCAGGCATTCTCTCAAGCTCTAGAGCCAAACCCTCAGACCTCAGTGGTCTTAGAAATGCATTGGCTATTCTTAAATAGCTGTCAGCCACTCAGGAGTTTCCAGGTGGACATTTCATAAGCAGACCATGTGTCTTTGTGTCACTGCACAAAACTTTGCTCAGTTACACGGTGCCCTTAAGGACATGATCTCACCATTCATGAGCCCTGACTGGTACTCTTGGCTTTGGCATCAAATAAGTTTGGTTTAAAGAAGCAGCTTGGATTGGCTGATAGGTAGTGGCATTTCCATTGAATCCAAAGGCTGAGTATAGTCTGTATTCAGTCAGCATCTGTAACCACCCCTCTCTTTCTTCCAAGTAAATAAGCTCCTTTGTTACCAAGACCACTCTGTGATTTATTTTTGCTGTGTCTTTTTTGGTTTTTCTGCATTTTGCATGGCTTCAGAATATAATTGTCTTTCCAGCATAATTTTCGGTAGATTTAAAACACATGTCTTGACAAGGAGATCAAATACAAACTCCAAAACATGATTCCACAATTTAGTATTGATGCCAATTAACTTCATTCCTGAGGCACAGGAATTGTGCTATTACAGTTCTGGGTAGCTATGAGAACAGAGGTCAAACAGCATGAGACCTCTGGTGATGTAAATATTTCCATAGGGCAAACATTAATCATACCATTCACATTGATTTTGCTTGCTGTCAAATCCACATAAAATAGTAGCAAACATACCAATTCTTCATTTTCTTTTTAACATTTTCCTTATGCAGCTCAAAATCTCGCTGTAGCTAAGTAACAATTTCCATATTTTCTCAACTACAGAAGAATTATCCTCATTTTAAAAAAAGCTATCAAAAATTCTTAACTAAAGAATTGTATTTAACACTTCAGTCAAGAAAAGGACTATGTAAAAAAAACCCTCCTTCAATAAAGTACAGCAAAAAGTTGTCTGGAGTTCTTAGAAACCACTGTATGAAGTACTCCTTAATAGTAAGTACTACTTCAGTAGCATTAAATGCAGGAATTATTTCTGTAGTCTAAAAACAAGACCATTTTGATTTAGACTTTAAGAACATTTTAAATGTATGACTTCCAGTAATACAAAAGATTTTCTTCAATGAGAGTAACAGAACAAGACATCTGGAAAAGTTGGGAAGGCGTATTTTATATTTCATATAGATATGGGCAGTTTTTCCTTCTTACAGACTGTCCTTAATAAAAGGGCAAAATTCAAAATGTAGAGCATTTAAAAGTTTTCTGTTAATGTTTTCTGGGTCAATACTTGGTGCAAATAACATAAAATACTCAGGTGGTAACATGCCATTTATTGCATGGATCTCTAGGTCATTGAACAACCTGAATTTGCAGGCGGCCTTCATTCAGGACCAGAATATATGTCTAAGTTACTGCCCTTTATTCCTCCTGGAAATGCCATCTATTCAGAAGGTAAAGATTTTGTGTAATCATCCAGGATTTATAAATATCCACCAGTTCACTCAAAGCTTCAAATTGCCTGGATGGATGACTGGAAATCTCAGTCCTATCCATCATGCATGTGCTGTGAGGCAAATACGTCTAAGAAGCACATGAAGCCAAATATATAGCACTTATGCAAGAATCTGTCCAAAGAGGGGAAAAAAGATAAACAACCAAAAAGCAACAGCTGTGGTTCAACATGTTCAGCAACAGTTAGAACAATCCCTTTACTTGAAGGGGTATTGTCAAATCTGAACTCTGATGTGTTGTTAGAATTTGGTTTCTTTTGGCTTGCAATAGTAAAAATGTTCTTGCATTTCATAAGATCTTCCCAAAACAAATTACTTGTATGGATTGCAAGTAGTCTCTTTTCTGCAAAGAAAATAAGTCTGCAGCAGATCCATTAATGTAAACAGCTCTGCTCCTTGTCCTCAAATCAACTTAAACAATAATATCAACAAAAAAAACCCAAAACCCACAAAAACGCTTTGTACTAAAAGCCTCAGCATCTTTTCTGGCATTTACACCTAAGAAATACTTGTTTCTCCACCAGTAAGCATGATCCCTGATTGTCTCCACTTCTATGTCTGTCTTTAAGAAGCTCCCCTGGGCTGTAATGTGGTATATGGAAGGCACTACTTTTCCTCACCCTGTTCTTCACACATTTGCTATTTTAGATATTCATAAAAATTTGGTAAAATCATGCTTTTTTTGTCTTCATGTAAATGAAACCAGGTACACTGTGGGATAAAGACCGCATCTTTCCAGGCATAATGCAGCTTATGAGAGCCATACCCAAACGCACAGAGCTACATGGACATCAGCGAAATAGTCTGAACCACTTTGGGTATAAGCACATTAAACAACCAACAATTTAAACAAATATTATTATGATGCTAAACTACAGAGTTGGATATGAGGATACAAAGTAGGATAATAAGGACTATTTTATATGTTAATGTTTTTAAAATGTTCCTCATTATATAAAACAGCAAACAGCACAAGCATAAATTCTAAATGAGGTTTTGGCGTGGTTTTTTTATATCCATGATAACACAAAAAGACATACAGGAGAGAAGGAAGAAATACACAGATAAGATCAACCGTAGCATTGAACCCTATGCAGTTAAATGCAAGAAAAGAATAATCACTAACATGTGGTATCAAATTTTCTGTATCAATCCAGCCTTTCACTGTCTTACTTTAGAGGGATGATTGAAGGTCTGTTGCCACAACAGGCGTGCATGCAGTCGCAGGACCATCCCTCAGTGGTCCATGAACACTGTTCTTACCGTTTCCTGTTAAAACTAACCATAAATTCTCTGCTGGATTTCTTAGGGTAGAACTGAACAGGCAAAGCTGTCGACAATGACCACAAACTAACCTACCTCCTAACTGCTAACCAGCAATTAAAGATACGGATTCAAAACCTTCTTAAAAGCTGTACTAACTTAAATGGTAAAAGGCCTTAATAAATATTGAAGTAAAACAAAATAACCGAGCTCTTCTAAAATTACAGAAACACCTCATGCTTTCTAATGTCTATCTGTCCTCTACTTTCCCCAGGTCAGGTTCCAGAGAAAAGTCCTACAAGCCTAAATTCTTAAGCCTATTGTAAGACCTTTATTAATCCAGTGATAATTTTGGTACTGAGGAAAGTTTAAGAATTATTAAGAGTGCTTCTTGATCAGTAACTCATACAAGAAAACTGGGGGGGGGGAAGCACAGTCATCTCCGTCATTCCAGCTATCTTTTTTAAATTGTTACCAAAAGGAGGAAAATAGGCTAAAATTCCTAGCATAAACATACCCTGCAAAACAGATAAATATTATCATTTTTATCCATTGCAGCATAGTATAAAGTCAAGTTAGATTTAATTTCCATTATACTAGTGCTGATAAACAAAATATCCACAGTGAATGAGATTTACATCTAAAAGTCCTATGTTCATTTGTAATAGTTGAATTAGTAAAAGCAGAAAAAAAGTTTAAGATCACACCACTGTAAAATCAATGCAGTGCCTGCTAGTTACTGTATTCTGTAGTAGCTACCGGCTGCCTCTTGTCTACCAACCTGAGGTGTGCTGCCAGCGCTCAACGGACACAAGTAGGCACAGCCTTTGTGCTTCGGGTTGAAAGACCCGGCAGCACATAAATGGACATTTATTCTTCCTGAGCTGACCAGCTGCATTTATACAAGTTATGACCCACATTAGAAAGAGTGACCCGCACCGGCTGTCTTCTCAACAGCGAGAACGGGCGTTTGTAGCAGTGAGAAACCGCTGTGTGAGCGGCGACACTCGGTTCAGCTGCCTAAAGCCTCACGCTGCTCCGCACCTTGGCGATAACTCGAGCTGCTGAGCAAAACGGAGCGTTATTAACTGGGGAGAAATTAAAAACGGACATGGAAAAGAAATCCACCGCCACGCAGTCCCGCAGGATCGCCGGACGCGGCCCGGAGATGCAGCGTGCCGCCAGGGCTGAGGCGCGGCCGCCATTACGAGCGGGAGGGCGGTCCCTGCCTCGCCCGGCGCGGGGGCGGTGCGCAGCGGGGAGGAGCGACGGCGCCCATTGGCTTCTCGGTTCTATGGGGTAGGAATTTCCGCCTGCTTAGTGCTCGATAAGGATTTCGGGCGGGGATTGTAACTACCAGTAGCAGCGATGGCCGAGTGGTTAAGGCGTTGGACTTGAAATCCAATGGGGTCTCCCCGCGCAGGTTCGAACCCTGCTCGCTGCGGCCCGTTGGGGGTTCGATTTTTTTTTGCTTATAACGTGGAGGTTTTACTCCTCACGTCTTCTCTCACGGTTAAGCGTGCCTCTGAAGCAACAGGAGGGATTATGTAGTGCTCATCCTATTGCAACTCATTAGGCCATGCCTGCACTCTACTCTCCTGCTGCTGTCGAGAAATAAAAGTAGTACCAGGGGTGCGGTATTCCCAGGGCGAGTTACCATCATGACATCTCGAACACTTGTGATAAACAGCATTCGGTGGAGATGGGTAAAAGGGCACATTGGGGTCAGCGTTCTTTCTTTCACAGCTCACCTTCTAGGTCCTCTGGAGACAGGACAGGCGCTGTCCAAGTACAAAGCTCAGGATTAATCCAGTGCATTACACACAGACCGTGTCCTGATTTGCCCCAAGGGCTATTGTCCTGGACCATTTCCTGCAGCTGGTACAAAATAAACAAAATCTTGTCAGCGGCAGCCTGCTCTATACTGGATGCATTTGCTCCATCAAACCTTCCCTTTCATGACGGAAGCTGCTCTGATTACTCCTAGGCCTCCAGTGAGGGGCTCCTAGATCATTACAGCCTTCTGCACGAGCATGAAGTGCGTGAACACACAAAATCCAGCAACAAGGGAAAACACCCACAGAAGTCATTAGGCAACTAATAACATGGAAAAATCAAGCCACTTCCCTCTACATACACGCACACATACATCCCCTGTTTCTGACTGGCTTAAACTGACCTTTCACCACTCAGATGTGTCAATCTTTCCCTATGTGTGACCCCAGCACTAGCAAAGAGCTGAGAAATTTGCAAAGTCAGATAAGAGAAGGCTGGAAATAAGAAAAAGGCCATTTTCACAGAGGCCAAAATAGGCTAGAGTAGGAACAACCACTTTTCACTCTTACATGACAAGACAAAAACCCAGCACAAACACACATGCAAGCCCATTCTTTCTAGCGCCTTGTTTTCCTAGTGCAACTTAATTTAATCAGAAAATGGAGGTGGGGGAGGAAGAGGAACCAATGAAATATCCCTGCTCAGAAGAAAGAGGGACAAACAATTGTTTAAACTGGCAGCAAAATGGACATTTCAAAGTGCCCAAACAAAGCTTCCAGGGATTTCAGGTCTGGGTGCTTGTTTCTGTTAGGGCACATGCAAGTGTTTGTTAGAGATGACACTTTGGAGGGGAGTCTAAACTGGTAAATAACTAATGATGGTACTGTGTAATATGTGACCATGCCATTAGGCATCTCCCTCAGTTTCTCCCGTGTGAAGATACAGGCCAAGGGATATCTCTGACGTTGCAGAGGAGACAGTTTTTAAATTCAAGAGTACTGACTTAAGCATCCTTTGCTAAGGTGCAGTACACATGCTGCTTTCACCTCAGCATATATGGATTCTAAAAAAATAGCTTAAAATTGTGTGCTTAGAGCAGTACATGTTAGTTGCTCTGCAAAATACCTACTTTTTAGTGAGTGTGCACATTTCAGATAAATTTTAAAAACCCCACACAAACAACTTCTTTTCCACATATAAGGCTTGATTTTGTTCAAACAGTCAGGAATTTAAACTCTTTTTTGTTCTTTCTTTTATAATCCCTGTAATCTAGAACCGATGGGGAAAATTCTATTTTGTGTCATGCCGTTTTGGGGACCATTCCAAATTCATCAAAAGGCAGTATTAAGAGAGTCACAGTGGCCAAGCTTTGCCTAAATCCTTTTTCACTGCATCACTGAAGTTGCCAGTTTTTTTACTGACCACTTTAAGTGTTGTATTTCCAAAAGACATGTTTCATTGCTTTGATAGATCTGAAGACAAAGCACCAACTCGATAAATATTTATTATTTATTGCCATGTCAAGATGTTCTTTTCACTGGGACTTTGCTGGGGGTAGAAATGTCAAATAACCAACACCAAAAGACATGGTTATTTTAAATTTTATATTGAAAAATACAAGGCTAGTCTGCCAGAAAAGCAACAAAAGTCTCCTCTAAGGAAACATGTGCATTCAGTGAACCTTTTCTCCTTGAAACTGATTTTGCCTAAAATTTGCAGTTGAAAAATAAAAGAAAGAACAACAGCAACCACCCAAGTTATTTCCCACCCTCACCCTCAGCAACATTTATGAGAATGTTCCCATCAAGACACTAAAGGCGAAGAACCATATGGTTTTAATTGCAGTTATTTTTTGTAATCTTTTTTGTAATTACAAAAGTAAGGACTGTCGAACAGCCTACTAAAGCTATACACACTTCAGTGACACTAGTACTGCTGTTTCAGTGCTCTTCTCTTGACTCCTATCACCTCTCCTCTCCATTTTGTAGCAAAGGGTTAAAGTGCTACTGTTCCAATCTGCTTCCGTTTTTAAACCTCAGCTGTAAGAGCAAGAAAGAGCAAGGCAGTAAGGAACTGGTTCTGAAGTCCAGATGTGGGCTGAACATGGTACTGCTCCATATCTCTGCCACTTGGTGCAGTTATCCTCCCCAAACCTGGCTGAGGCCCATGGCAAAGTACTTTCAGAGATCAAGGTGCCTCCAGCCAACTGAGCAGAGATGCTTAAGATGTCTGGGCTCCTTTCTATCATCAGCTATCCACGCTGAAGCACGTGGCCTAGTCCTTGCGCAGTGGCAGGCCAAGGATGGACGTGGGGATCCTGGGCAAGACTCAGATCCTTTGGTGCTTTCTGCTACTTGCAGCTCTCACTTTCAAAGGCACCCAGGCCCAAGCAGCTGGAACAGTCTCTTTCCCCGCTGGACCTTTCTGCTCGTTCTCCTACCCCACCCATCCCATCAATATCATTCATACAAAGTTGTTTATGAGAAAGAGGAGAAGCTGACAGCCCTCTACCCAGCATAAATGGAAATTAACTGCCACCAAGGGATCAGCTCTGTCAGTTCTGACAAAGTAAATGCAGTTTCTGTAAGGACCGATGCCCAAGGGTCAAACTGCATCTCCTTAGAAAAGCTGTCTGCCTTTGGTGCCAAGAGCCCTTCGGTATTTTCAAAGAAGCAGTTTTGGCAAGCAAATAATTTTGTCAAAAGCACTGAGAACCACATCATACATTAAGACTGGAAACCTCCTGAACATTGGCAGCAAATTTCCTTGTCTAGAAGTAACGCCTCTCCGTTACTGCCCCATCAGAAGAAGGGAGAAAGAGCAAACCACTGTGAAGATGGAATAGAGAGGGAAGAAAATTCTTTTTCTCTAGCATCCATCACCTGTGACAGGTTATGATATCCATAACGTGTAAAAGTTCCCAGGCTATATTGGGCACCACTGTAATGACTCAGACACAAGCCTTTCAAAGCCAGGACAAAGAGAGCACACGAAAGGTCTCATCTTCATTAACACGGGAGGAAGAGGCGGCTAATATGGAGAAGGTGAAGGAACAAACATAGGCTGTGCCTACCATTGTGGTGGGGCTTGGCAACTCTTGTAACAGCAGGACAAGCATGTACCCTGGGCTGCAATAAAAATACCCAGCATAAACCAAGTGATAAATATCACCCCATCTGACAGGGACAGAGACTGACAACTTACTGAGTTGCTTTATCTTTTGCTGTGTAATTTCATCAGCTGTACAAAAGCTTCGCTGCTTACCTTCCCAGCAGGCTTGTCTCTCATTTCAGGATATGAAAGTGTAAGATAGCAATGTTCATGCTCAGGAAATTAAAGCTACCCAGTATCTGGTTTAATCTTCAGGACACTTGCTTCTATTATAGAACATATAAACTGCCGCCTACTGGTTTTTTCACCCCTCTCTCATTCAAAGAGGAAAACAAGCATTCAGGAAACGACTTTACCTACATTCAGCGTTACTCAGCCTGAGATTTTAAGTCATTTGCTATCTTTATCCATCATCAAACCAGCAACTCTTACATTGCCACTTGAGAAATACTGGCAAAACAACAACTTTGTGAAGAACTAGAACATTTTCTATCTTCTGTATTCAGCATTTGCGTAAGAACAGGCATGACAGCAGTAGTTGAAGAAATATTAATTGTATATAATTCAAGAACCCCCCAGAGCTGTGCAGTTTCATTGTAAACAGCTGGCTAAATGGCTGCTTAATTTCTGGTATTACAAAACTGGCTGACACAGTTTCAGAAGCCTAGAAACACAGTATTAAACAACATGCCCTGTTCTCTGTATTTTATTATCAATCATCCTCATCCACCTGCACCCCCATCTGCCATCTCATAACTCCCAGCTGAAACCTCATCAGCCCTCTCAAGTCCAGTAATGGCCAAGTTTAATCAATACTTCTGAGTAGCCATCAGAAAATCTAAGCTCACTTCACAGGTCTGCTTATTTTCATGCTAAGCTAAATAATTTAGAGCTATGGCTAACAAAGTACTCAAGCATGGTAATGCTCAATTGCTCTGCAGTGGAAGCACACACAAGTCAGACCCCTCAGATACCCAGGAGGTTCAGAACCCTTTGTACCTACCTAAACAACTCACAGGAATTGTTAAAGAAGAAAATAGGCCCCTACCATCCCCTGCAGGGAGCTGCCCTCTCCCCCAGCCTGAGGTTTACAAACCCCAATTCTAATACATAGTATCTGGGTTTGTTCCTGTTGTTCCCCACTCCCACAACTGTCCTTCTGTAGCTGTTTCCACTTTTTAAAGAAAGTTAAGTTCTCTGTTGGCCGCTGAAAAACCAGGTACATCTGACTCTGTTGCCTCTTAATCACATCTTCGGAGAGATCCACCTTTCAACCCCTGCTCCAGTTAATATTTAAGCATGTTAAGTATATTATGTGCTTACCATTGCAGAGGCCAAGGCACCACATTATTGTGGATAATGTCATGTGGGACATTTGCTGGATCTTTTCAAGCTGCTAACAAAAAACTTTCTAAAAATACTATATATTAAAAAATAATAATAAAAGCTATTTATGCTTGGGGGTGTGGGCCCTGAACGTTCTAACACTGAGTAATTTGTCAGGTGCTTCTTTCTTTCCTTTCTAACATGAGGGAGAAGTAGGTTGCCCACTTATTCCAGTTAACTGTTCTTACTGGCCAACAGGTCAGGTCCCACCAACGCCATCCCAAAAGCAAAACAGGCTGCACACCTTCCTCTTGCTTTTCAGTACCTCTGAGTTTGCTCTGCTAGGAAAAGGCTAATTCAGCTCTATTTGAAAACAGACCATTTGAAGTTAAATATATAGACAAATAGAAAAAAGTTTGTATCGGTGTACTAGAGCACCAGTGAATAATCTGCCCCTTTCACAACAGCAAATACAAATTAGAGCACTGCTCTCTAGCAGGTGTGTTACAAAACGCAAGTTTTGCCATCAGCTAAGAAAGTCTTCCAACTGTCTGCAATTATTCATCCAGAACAAATATCTAAAGGTGCTTTGCCAAAACAAACCATGTAATAATTGGCCAAGAATGACATCAGTTTTAATGACATTAAAAATTAGTTTAGTGTTCAAAGGTTTTTTGTATATCCACTTCTCAAGGGAAACCAGCTGGTTAGGAGCTCAATCATCCATCCATCTACCCCCTTTTACCTTGATGAGTAAGTGAAATGGGGAGAGAAGAATCTGAGCTGCCATCTGATTCAGAGTACTCCAGCTGGCTGCATTTCCATCTTTTTTTTTTCTTTTTTGAAGAGAGAAAAACACTACCTTATTACTTTGTATCCTTTGCGTACACTAGTTTATTCTGCTACTACTGTTTGACATTCTTCACAACCCCTCCCTATAAAATGGACTGAAAGGCTTTCTTGAGCAAATACTTTTATATAAAGGAAAGCAGTATATGCTCTAGAAGAAAATTTGTAAAAAAAAAAGTATGTGGAATAAAAATAGAATAAAATACAATATTTTGGGGAAGCAGGATGATGTGCTGTAAAATAGCTATCACTGCTGCTGCCATCAAATCTAGCATCAGTTTATCTGTAGCAGCAGAACACCAGTACTTAGAGCTTTTATAAACCAGTACAAACACAACCAGCATTAACACTAGTCTCAGCCCTTGCAAAGAAAACTGGCACCGGGATGAACATATTAATGAGGTTAATAAGATGGACATATTATCAGCATTCCACTGGCAGGCACATGCGTCACAATTCATAACGAATAGGCACCAAACAGGAGAAGCACAGTAGGTCAGTCAGCACATCATACCCCTGCACGGTAGAGCCAAACACGTCACTCCGGGGAGAGACAGACATCGTAATGTTGTTTCCATGTTGGGAGAAGACTGTAGTTTACAGATTAGACTTTCCATGGAGATGCCCAAAGTGGACTCCCTTAAGCTTTTACCCTTTGAAGAGTAACAAGAAATTCAAAAGGCACCTCTGTGGTGGGTAGAGGATTTCAGTAAAAAAATGAAAACAACCGCAGTCTGAATGCATGCAGTTTTATTTGTTGCTGATGGAATTACCTGCCTACACAAGAACACAGTGTCAATACCTGACATATTAGCCAGGTTTACAAAGAAGCAACCAATTAAAAAGTAAATGCACACAAGGTAGAATTTGAAAAGCTGCCCAAAATATCAAAAACCTTTCACGTGAGATTTTGTACACATTACTGCTGAGTGGCCTGATTCTTCATTCCCCACCATACAAAACCCTGATAAGACCCTGTTCTACCAGGGCAGAGCAGGGAGGGAAATCACTGTTAAGCCACAGGACAATGCTGGCATACATACAAGAGCTGTCTGTTGTCCACCAACAAATCTTAAGAAGAAAAAAGTTGCTAACTGGAGAAGTTCAGTTCTGGAACTGCCTTCTAAAATAAATAGCTGGTGCAAAACGTATACTTGGTAATCAGAAAGCAAGTGGGTTTTAAGAGTGCTTTATCTATCACAGTGACCTTGTGTAATAAAAAGGTTCTTATTTCACCTATATGGTAAGATCACAGTTCTCCAACGAGTTAAGTTTGTAATAGTGTTGTGCACATGTACGCTATAAATCACTACAGTAAGTACAATGCAATGGAGAAGTGAACCAGAGTTTAGAAATAAGCACAATTTTGTTTAAAGTTCGTTGTCATACAGCTTTTGAAAGATCATCACTGAATAGGATGACGTGCTGGAGTCTAACACGGACTTTTGATTCTACCGAGAGTACATTCTTTATAACATCACAGTATTAAGAAAAATATTACTCACTACACAATAGTTAAGAATAAAAGAAACAATATGTAAGATGTTAGATAACTTCACAAAATGACTTTATGTTAATACTGAAAAGGGCTTTGCTTATTAAACAAAAAGACCTCCATCTGTCATGCTCATAGCATGTGTATTAACAAACCAGTATTAAGACATTTATTTGAACAACACTGACACCACAATGAACAAATACAAAATACAATTAACTTATAACTGCTTACAAAAAAAATACTGAATTGTTGAACAGATGATCTCACGCTCTTGTGTGTTTTGCATTTTAGATCTCATAGTTTCTGAATTTCCTCAGAAGCTCTGATGGAGCATCCCCTGACCAGCGGAAACGCAAGTGACAGTAATTTGCCTCCGAAAATCCTAAGAAAAAAAGAGAAAGGCAAGTAAATTATTAAAAACATATATAAAACTAAGTAGCCTGAAAAAATACTTGATAATCTTCCTCAAAAAAAGTAAGTAAAAAATTGGTCACTTCCAGCACTCTTGACTAGCAGGGACAACCTCAGTATTCACGACACTGTTTGAACAAGAACTCGGGCAAACACCAAACTTCAAGATATGTATCAGCTGGGGAGAGTCCAAAAGAGAACAGCAAGAATGACGGCCATCCAGAAAAGAGGACTGACAGAGAAAAACTGAACAAATTGCAGTTGCTTCATCTAAAGGAGGAGAGATAGAGGGTGACATGATAAATCTCCCAAGTACATGAAAGGCAGCAGTGTGGAGGGAAGGTACAGATGGCCCTTTCCATGTGTAAGGGAGTAAAGGAGTTTTTCGGACCTACACTGGTTTTTTCATCTGTGAGCTGTTAATACTGTGATCTTCCTATATCAGGAAGCTGAAACCTAGTACCAGACTTAGTGTTAAAATCTCTTATTCGGGCTGAAATAGCTACATGGAGTTTTAGTCTATAATTCTTCCAGATCAGGAGACAGGAACTGAAAATATCCCAGTTTGAAAGTGGAATACAATATAATAAATTTTCCTGGACCAGAACAAAAGCATTATCATACATCCTAACATCAAGTATGACCACTGAAGTGCATACAGGCCCTGTCAAATAAATATATTCCAATATTAACATTTATTAATGTAATTATATGCCCACTGGATAAATTAAGAAGGCATTTGATGAGTTGGATATTTTTCCCATTCCAATCTATGGAAATTAAATTAAAACTTCAAAATATTATAAGAAAGAACATGCCTGCAAAGAAAGCTCACCATTACATGAAACAAGATGATGTTTTCTTTACTTTGAACTACAAAGGATACAGTGATGATTTCATAACCAAAAAAAAGAGCAAATAGTATGATGTTATAGAGCTAATTTTTAAATACAAAATTTTCAGTTATGCCTCACATACATTTGTTTGTAGAATTTTCTTATCTATCTTCTGCATTCCACAAATGTTTGAGATTAAATTAGGTTTTGCTACCCTCATAGTTCAACTTAATTTCCTGTTTGATCAGCCTGGGAAGAAATGACAGGACTTTGTTTAATAATAGTCCCCTGATAACATAAGCCTAAGTTTATGAAACTCCTGAAGGATCAAGCAGAACAAAGGGTGGCCACTGGGGTAAGTAAACTTTGATTCAGTTGTACTAACCTAAACAACAGACAGGAAATACTAACTGGCCAGGAGGCAGCTTTTGAAATACACTTTTATTCTGGTGCATGCACTGTTTTTAAAAAAACAATGTTCAAATACTAAAGGAGCCTTCAATTCTCAATTGTTAGTCCTCCTTAACTCATCAGAGGCAAACTGTGCAGAAGTACTGAATGAAGGATAATATATATATATCTAAAATACCTAAATATTATATTTAACAGTTTTTAAAGTTATTTACAAATAAAAGAACACTGAAAAGAATTGCTTTTTTTTCTTCCCATTTTGATATAGCAGCAAAATTAACTTTCCAATTTGTTTTAAGAAGAATTTTTTTTCTTCTTCTCCAGTTTTTGGTTTTACTAGAAAACAAGCAAGCAAACATGGGGTAGGGAGGAAGAAAGGTCTGAAAGCTTCAAAACTAAATAAACTATAAACAACATAAAACCTAAAAGCAAAATCCCAACCCAAAACCACATTAAAAAAATCTACCAGTTAAACACTATTCTGGAGAAGAATTTCTCATGACTAAAAGCCTCCATTTCAGGCCAATCCCTGAATGCTGCAATTTTTTGCAACTTGTGGTTTCACTTACTTGGGGAGTCTGGATTCTTTGAAGACTCTGATTTCACATCAGGAATTGCAACATCTTCTTGCTCCCTGTTCCCATCTGACAATCCATCTTCACCGTTTTCAGCCTGTTGGGTCCACACCTCATTAGTTACGTGGTTGCTATTATTCAAGTCAGGAGCTTCCAGCATTTGTTCCTTCTTACTTTGGACAGCCCAGTGCATTGACTAGAGAAATGCAAAAATAACAAATAAAGAACTAATTTCTATGCTTTAAAAGGTTTTTAATGAACTTGTCTTTTCTTTCTTATATTGCTGTAATAAAAGGTTAAACAAAGCACATATTAGAGAAGAGCTTGCAGGAGGGGGAAAGCATGGTTACATATTGCAAATTTGAGAGGATAGTTCATGTCAGGTGGGGATGAAGAACAAAACGTGCAAGTGCATCAAATAATTCCACAGGCCTTTTGTCCAGACTTCAGACACTTTTTAAGAGGGCTTGATTAACTGAGAAAATGTCCATTTTCAAAGCTGTCTTTGACTTCAAAATGCCCATTGAAAGCAAGAAAATCTGGAAAGGTTTAAAGTCCGTGGAATGATTTCTCTTTGGAACTGAACTAAGCTCCACGGGATACTTTCAGCAAACACTTAGCTCAAGCATAATGCTTTAGTTGAAGAAGCTGTCAAACTTCTCTTGTAAGCAGAACTGAGGTGGGCAGAATTGGCAAGGAAAATATTTATTCACCTGCCTTAAAATATGACTTGTAACTATCATTCACCCTAATAAGGCAGAAAAAAAAAAAAAATCAAACATTATGGAATTACAATCTACCAGGAACACGCTACCGAATTATCTCACTAGCAAAATTAGGAGGGGAAACAACCCTCAGAACATCTGTCTCTGTCACAAATCACCCCACTAGCTTTGCAGGGCCCTTCCAAAGACCTGGATGAAGCCCAGGGTTACAGGGAACGTATCTTCTAGCAGAATATATTACACAAAGCTCCTAGCTTTAATCTGGCTTTGAAAATAAATAAAAGGTTCCTACAACAGGAAAGTGTGCTGAAGCATTTGAAAACAGGCCTTAAGTTACTTAAACTTCATATAATACACATAAAAGCAGCAAATCGATAGATTCACTCTAGAACTACTAGTCTAAAACCCTTCTGTGAATAGGCTTCTATAACCCTCCAAGTCTTCCTGAATCTCCTCAGCATTCTTAGTGCAGGAATCACCCTGCACTATTCCTATCCCCCAAACCCACCACTGTGGCAGAAGTGTTGTAACTCATCCCCTCACTCCCCGCGACGTTTTCTCTGGACCAGCCCTACCTCCCCCTCCTCCTGAAGGCCCAAACTCAAGACAACACCAACCGTTTTCACGGAATTGCTCAGGGCCTCCCATTGCTGGAACGGAATCGTAATTTTGCTTCGTCGCCAGTAGTCGTAACGCGCTCGACTCTCTTCATTAGTAAGAATCTCCTTAGCTTGCTGCAGCTTCTGGAAATTCTCCACTGGAACACAAACCAAAACCATAATAAAGCAATATTCTTCTTCAAAGAAATTAATTTAGCTGTGAAAGGGGAGCTGCCAACAACGGCTTAGAGCTAACAGACTAGAGGAGACAGAAAGAGAAGCAGGTGACCACGGTATGTGGTTGTTCTGCTTACAGCTTTGCGCAGGGCTGGCTGGCTTTAGGATCATAGCACCTCTGGTGGACAGCTGATACCCTGTTCAGATGAGGACTAAAATGCTCATTTGTCTACGGCCTTCAGCATCTCCTACATTTATGTTCAGAGAAACTGAACGTAGTACAGCGGGCAACAGGCACAAGTCACCCCCTGCAGACCACCTTAAAATGGGAAATGAAAAAACCGAGTAATAATGCTTAGAAGGAACACACATCCACAGCAGTAAGAAAGTCAGAGCAAAGCACAACACCAGAAAACATGAGTGTGGAAACAAAAAAATAGAAGCAAAAATGGACAAGCAAGAAGAGGAATCTAAATATAGTTCAAATTAACTTGTGCATTTTATTAGTTTCCACATATGCTAAAATATTGTCTTGAATACCAGACTGCATGAATAAGAGCTCTTATTTTTCCCTACAGGGTAATTTTTCATTAAATGGTTACTAAGGATGCAGCTGCATGTTACTATTTGTAGAAGGGTTATAAAGATTTAGATTTTACTATGAGTCACCTATGGTACAGTGATCTGTTATTATTATTATTAATTTATTCCAGTTTACAAATTAGAGAGATTTCTTTGACATACACTAAGCCCGAACACTAATCAAAGTTGATAACTATAAATCAAACAGCAGACAGCAGGCTGAGGGCACAGCTCTATTAGGTTTCCTTTTTCTAGTGTTACTAGTTTTCAACAAATAAAAGGTCTACTTTAATTGCTCTTTGTTGAGCTTTAAGCTGATGAAATAAAAAAAACCCAAAACTTTCACCAGTACTGCAAAAAGGTATTTAACGTAAATACAGCATGTTCAGAAAAACGGAGCATAAAATAGTTCTTGACAAACAAAGCTGCTCCAACGTGTGGCACTTGGCCTCCCTTTTTGAGTTCCTTAGTTCAGAGGAGGCTGTGGCTGAGGTCAAACTCACACAGGTAGGTAGGCTATGGCGTTCAGTTTATGCTTATGATGTCCAGTTTATAGTTAAAAGTAACAGGAAGAATCCAAGGGAAAGGTTTTGTGCATTAATCAAAATCAGAAGCGTAGTTAATTATTCTACAGCAAATTTTTGCTGGGCACCACAATTATGATCAGAACAACCTTTATTCTAAAACATGAACTATTCAGCCATCAGTGAGCACTGATTGGAGCTACCTTGTGGTTATGAACGGGTAAGATTGCCGCCAAAATAACTCAGGCGCTGCTTAGCCGTCACAGGTATGATGAACTGCACACTGTCATAAATGCAAATGTTAACTGCTGTTCTGCAAACAGATGGCTCGTTTGGGGCTGGCTCCTCTTCATTTCCAGTCAGTAAATTACATTAGAAGAAACTAAGGTACATTTAATATGTTCCTGATGGGCTTGTTCATGGAAACAAATTAACGAGTTGACGCAAGTACAACACTTGAATGCCACTGGGCGTGGAAGCAGATCACCTTCACAGGTCTAGAAAGGAACATGCTCCATAAATAATTTCTGGGTTAGAAGATGTTCTGCCACAGTAGGAAAAAAAATTGGAAGTCCTAGAAAAAACAAAAAAATTCCAAAAAGTGTCTTCCTGCTCTGTCACCTAGGAGCATGCAAGTGTTAGAAAAGAGTGTTAAAGCTTCTATTTAAAGACAATATGCTCAATACACAGGACAATTAAAATACATGGGGGGAAAAGAATATTTAATAAAGTTTTAAGGCTGAATTTAGTATCTTAGTCATGTTAATAAAAGAAAAAAATAGATACTTTCTTTTGAACAGGGAAGAAAACATACCTGCTTTGGGGTTTCCCGGATGTTTGTCCGGATGACATTCAAGGGCTTTAATCTTAAATTCTGCAAGAATTTGTTCAACCTAAACAGAAAGTCGAGACTTAAGGTGAATAAATACATACACACAGAAAGATTTTCAAATTTACTCTTTTAAAGGGAGGAACAACAAAGAATGGTGAATGATTTTTCCTATTCAGTTGTACAAGGATAATAGGTAACAACCACCATCCATCAGTGACGCTGCTTATTTAATTTCTTTTTCCATGCACTCATCCTTATTCTTGGTTTTGTGAAGCTCAGCTATATGGCAAGTTGGCTTTAAAGGTGTAAAGATCATGTGTGCAAAACCCCTTCCTCACATTTGACCATGTAGGCAAAACACATCACTTCAGTTGCTCTTCACTTCCTTGAATCGGCTCTAACTTGTAAGGAAGTATCAGTGCAGGAAGGAAAGACCTTCTGATTAAGATCAGTTTGTGGGGTCGGGTGGCTTCCTCCATATCCTCTTCATAGGAAATTTAACCATTTTTTCCGTCTTGGATACCCCAAAGCTAGATAGCTAGCAGTTCACAGTCTTCCTGTCAAGGTAATTTTCTGTGCAAAAAAGGTTGGCTTGGAATAGAATAAATTTATGATTGATATTAGAATATTGGCATGTATTAATTTATTTGTTAATTACAAGTTCCCACACAGATTATAGTACCACAAAATATTAGAATCACTAGAACAACAACAACATATTAATAGTTAACAAAATACAGGAAACCACCAGAGTGAGCATCAGCTTAGACTATCAAACTTTCAGATTTCCAAAGTATCTCGCTTCCAATTCTAATTCAGAAGCCAACACTTCTTTGTATCATTCCAGTACAGCCTAAGCTTTCACAACGATTTGCCCTAAGAGATCAATTAGCTACTATTCTTTCCCATGCTAGAAAGGTCATTTATACAAATTCCTCATCCTCCAAACCCTGATAGCCATATACAATTTAAATTATTTATTTCAAAATTAAGGCTCATCACATTTTTTCATTAGAATAAAATTACAGTTCACTCAACTAGCTGGACAAATTTTGTTGTCATATGCTGGGAAAAATGTGGTCTATAGTGGTATTTTAAGAATTCTACACTTTCCACTCTTCTCAGTAACTTTTTCCAGAGGGATACATATAAGGTGGTGTATTTCCAGTCAGTAAAACACTTAAAAATATATACATTGTACAGAGAACTTGTTGAAGTGGTTACTATATAGCTAGCTACCATCTCTAAAACTTAGTTATATAAAGGGGAACTTGAAGTTAAAATACGTACTGTAGCAGAGGGGCAGGGTGGAAATCTTCTGTTAAAAAAAAAAATCAGTAGAAGGAAAAGTTTATGGGAAGTTTATGCAAAATATATTAAATTTATATGAAGTAGTCAATGAGATGTTTTACCAAGATATGTGTTCAATACCTACGATATATGAACAACACACTTCTTGGAAGAAGGACAGGGATTAAATCTCCCTTCTTCCTCTCAAGCTGAAGATGAACTAGGTGTCCATGAGCTGAATTCTACAAGAAGCCACGAACGAACATGGGTGTTTACTTGAATACAGAGAGTATCTGTAGAAATTGAGATCATTTGTGCTTAAATTTAACCAGGCCAGCTCAAGACCACAATATTCAGCAGCTCAGATGAGAGTACTGCATCTGTGAATGTGCTGTATACACCGAAAGAAGCCTGTGCTGCTACAAATCCTTGACTGCATATAGAAAGTAATGGGATTGCAAAGCACCTGCAGTGCTTCGCACTTCTGTTTGATGTCAGAAGTAGTGTGCACTGTCCTGAGGGAAGAGACAGGAGACTCAGTCAACCTGTGATCTCAGTTCCTACTCCCATGTCAAAAATAATCTAGTAACATCTGCCGCTTCTCTTGACAAATAATACTTCATACATGATTTTTCAGGACCCATTAGCATTTATTCCCTCTTTTAACTTAATTTGTAAGCAGTTTATCATATGTAGTTGAACGATCATTAATTGCTAAACCCTTAAGGAATTAATGTGAGGTAGAAAATGAGAAATAGTGTCTGTGAAACAAGTGTACACAGAAACTTTAACCCTGCGCTCTGCTGAGATGACGCCTCAGGCATTACCTGAGGAAAAGCTCTCAACTGCCTTCTGCAACAGATCGCAGGGGCTTACTGATACACTTCCAGTGACAGAAAAGACAGAGGGATTGGATTTTCCCTCTGTCAGATTGTCCTAATTTTCCAAATTGTCCTAATTTGACCATTAGGACAGATGAGAGCATCTGATTATCTTTACTGAGCAAAACACAGCTTTTATCCACACTGAATATATCCTTCATTACAGCAGAGTAATCCAAACTCCTTTTCCGAAATTTAAACACAGTTCCAGTTAATAGCGCAACTAGATTAGAAAATGTTAGCATACCACTAACTCAGCCTACCCAAAAATGTTATATGGGCACCTTTAGGAAGAACAACACTTGCTTTAGCTACAAATCATTCAACAATTGCTTAGCTAGATCTCATTAGAAAGTATGTATCCAATTCTACAACAAATTAGTAAAACTAGTATATGACTGTCATTAAAATCAGCCGTGAAAAATAATTAATACAATGAATGAGATACAACTTTTGTTTTCCTCCCCACCAATGAGTACAGTTTTTAAAAAATTTTTACAAATCTGTATAAAACCTGAGAAACTCAATAGCATTATCAGCAACATACAGCTATGAACATTCATTGTATTGGTTGCATATAAATAGGGGGGTTCATCTTTTAAAAACAAAAGTATGTTCCAAAATATTATTTGGGTGTTGTCAAATTTATGCAGTTGGATCATGGTTCATAACCATATCACATGTTGAACTAAACTAATGAATAATCCATTATTTCAGCGGTATCTGTAAAACAATCTGTAATACGATGTTTTATAAGGCTTTTTTAATATAAGCCTTATCCTAGGATTTTACCATCGGGATAAGGATCAGAAAATTGAGCTTCACGAGGGCCAGAAAGAAGGTTCACGACACGTTTCAAATGCTGCTGCCCGTAGAGATAAAGAACTTCAGATCCCCGCTGGAGACACAAGCACAGTGGAATTGTCACCGAGCTGCCGGGCGGTGGGGAGGGCTCTTACCGTAGACAGCTCATCGCATCCCAGCAAGTTGTAGTAATCTTCCAAGTCCTGCGCTCCGCAGCTCAGAATTGCATCCATCGGGAGCGGTCCAGTGGGCTTCTTCAAGCCGAGGCACAGAGGGAGTGAAATACGGTACCCACACAGAGCTCAGCCGAGGGTTTCGCAGCCGCCCGGGGCAGCAGGGAAGCTCCGGCCAGCCCCGCTCTGCCCAGCGCTGCTCACACTGGCCGCTGACACAGCGGCAGCCTCTGGAGCCGTCTGCCTGCCATTGGTCCCCGCCCCATGCCACTCCGCTCGCCCAACCCCACCACTGGCAATGCTCCCTGGGATTCGTAGTTGCCAAAGTCACTTCACCAGTAAACGGTGGGTCCAGGCTGGAGAGCGTTCGGGATACTACCGATAGTCCAGCTGCAGCCGGGACTTAGCTGACGCCATCGCGGGTATAGCCCCTGGAAATCATACAGCCCCTGGAAATCATACAGCCCCTTAAAGGCTTTCCTGCACCTGAGCCTACAAGGACTAAAATGTCTTTTCTGCTTCATTTTTAATTGCAAATTTTGCCACAGTCTTTGGCGGGAGGATTCTATGGGTAGTTACAGAAAAGCATAAGGACTACTTCCAAAATAACGATTACAGGGCTGCGAACTTTTGGGAATGAAGTACTGACCGTGCCAAAGCCTCCCAGCGTGCTGTCTGTCACTTCCAGGGAAGGGGTGAGTCCTTACTCCGGGAAGGCAACCTAGGGTACATACATCCATAGGTCTCTTCAAAACAAACAGCTCTTGTGCATCAGTTGCATGTCTGAGAAGACTATGAAAAGACAACATGAAATACTTCCCACCTACTGTCAAATTAAATAGACACTCCTTCTCATGCCAAATTACTTCCAAATTGTGTCTGCCTTGTGTGCAAATGACTTTTATGTTCCTCGTAAAACTCATTTTACATTGACATGAAATACCTTTAATTTTGAATGTGATTAATGATCAAGGCCTCAATCCAACAAAGACTACAGACCCGTTAAGCTGTCATGTCTCCTATGATCTACTGCTGTCAAAAGATCACCTCCCAGGTTCATGCCAACCACCTGCTGAAGTCTTTGCTCTGGAGCCGAAGGAGCTCTGGTTTTACTTTTCCCATCTCTGCAAGAGTTTTATGATCCCAGATGTTGCGTGTCATTAAATACTGCTAATTCTTTAAACTAACACTTACAACTAGAGATGCCTGGAATAGTTAGTTTTAGGTGCAGTGACCTAGAGGGGGTCTATGCAGACCAGACACACAGGGTGTGACCAAGGCTAGAACGACTGTGTGTTAGTCAGTGAGGGACCTGGTGACCACTCAGAACTGTTTGTAAAATACTGAATAAATAGATCCTGCATTTGCAAGTGCTTTATTTTATTAACTATGTTACCAGTTTTGTGAAATTACCTACATATAGCATTAGTCTTCCACTGCTTTCTCTTTTAGGTTGTACTGTCTGAATTTCCTATTTTTACTCTATGTTCAGAGCACCTATAAAATATATAAAGTACATGAAAAGAAGCAGCAATAATATTAAACAGCAAAGCATGCATCTCAGTGAAACCACTTAAATGTGTTAGAGAACACTACTGCCATACTTCTCTGAGCAAATAAAACAGTAGACACACTTTTTCAACAACGTGGAAGAATGAGCAATTACAAATCTCTCCCTCTCCCCCACTCGTAACTTATTAATAAAGCAGAAGAGTATAGGAAAGAAAGTAGAGCCTTTTAGCAAGAGATCATGTAAATATTGAAATAGATTGTACTTTGGGGGAGGATAAAAAACAAACTGTCCCTCTTCCCAACAGCACTCCTGACACAGCCTGTGTGCGTATTTCTTGTGTATTTGCATAAGGTGAAAGGGAAGGAAGGCTCTTTAACCCTTTACACCCCCCCAGCTTTCAGTGGCTGTTGGTGTGCTGCAGGTGAACTGCAGGTCTAAGGGCTGGGTTCAGGCAACAAACCCCTGAGACTTGCTTGCAAGCTGCTTGTTCACGGGGAATTTGCTTGCTGAAGCCGAGGTCTCATCTCTACTCTTGTCTGTTCAGACCACATAAGGGCTTTGATTCAAACTGCAGCAGCGACACTACTTGTGCCCCCCGCCCCCAAAATTTCCAGTGCTTTGGGCACAAAGGGTCCCATAGCACAGCCTGACGGTTTGCACATGGAGGATGCAAAATACTGATAGCAAATAACTCAGTCTTCTACTGCTCCTACTGACTGATGTCAAAAGCCTAAAAACTTGTAGGCTGAATAAGGATACAAAGAACTGGTCAGGAACCCGGATAACACGAATGGAAGGGCCCTAGGACTAACGGACAGAATGACCTCGAAGGTTAAAAGAACCAGAAACAAGACAGTAATTAGGAGCAGTATCTAAAGACAGTAAAATTCTGTCACCCTTTGTAGAAAATGCCTCGTGATGGCTTCTTTACATAAACCAGAGACAGATTTGGACAAAGATCAGAACCTCGAGCTGTCCTCTACATACCCTGTGGTGATTTTAATACTAAACCCCACACCTCTAGGTGGAGAGTTTAAGCGTAATTGTAGGACCACCTTAGGATAATCAATTAGGTAATAATGAATTAGGTAATTGATGGAGCACACGTACAAAGATTGATGTGATGTAAAATCATGTAACCAGTCAAATATAGTTTCCTGATTAATGGTACTGTCTATAAACTGCTGCTGTTTCAGCTAATGGTGTGCTGGATTTACGATTTACTGCCTGTCACCTGTTTCCGCAGAACCGAAACAGCACGTGTCTCAACCCTGTGCGTCGACTGGCTTTGCACACCAGGTAAAGGACCCTTTGTTTGAGGCTACATTCACAGAGCAAAGCATCATCAAAAAAAGGGGGACAAGAGAACCTCTATATAAACCGCAGAAAAAATAGAAGGATTGCCTTCAGGACATAAACTTTATTTGAAAGAGAATCACAGCGCAGCTTACGTGTCTACACACATTTTGTTAGTGTTGCTCAGAAGGTACAACCAGTACTAAGAGTGAGGAAATCACGTATTTGTCCTCTGTACCCAACCACAAACGAAATGTTTCTACTCATTCCTAACACGTTATCGACAATTTTGCTTGTTTAGAGCAAACAAAATTCTGGTTCAGTGTAACAGGAGGTTTACAACCAACTTATAAAAGTCCTAAATGGCCCTTTAAATAAAACAGCAAGATCTGGCATCTCTGTTTGAATTTATTCCCATAAAATACACCAAATCTTCCAGTACCAACTGACTTGAGTTGTTTGGCTTCCCTGAGGGCAGAGTGCACATTTTCAAGAACTTCAAAGCACGATACAAGACCGATGAGATTTGCACGTCATTCTCCATCCTGTCCCCACATGCTCAGAGCTGCAGAAATAGAAGAGGACCTGAATACTACCAAACTGACTTCCTGATCTAGGGGCAACTACAGCATCATTGACATGTATAAACACTTGCAGTACTAGTCAGCTTTAGGATCCTTGAATCATTTCCCCCCCTTCGCAGAAAGTTTTAGATCATAAACCTGTATCACTTAGACATTTTCTTCCTTGGAACGCACTCTTCACGTAAATAAGCACCTAAACAACAACCTGAAGGTCACATCTCTCCGTCATACCCTGACAAAAGCATCCTGCATGTGCGTTTCAAGAAATGTGAATCTTTCCTCAGCTTCAGTAAGGATACAGAATGCAAGTGTATCAATTTGCACTGAATAATAGAATCATTCTGATTCAGATCTAGTTACTTCAGAGTTTGTTTTTAAGAAATAGGTAGTGTGAGAAATGGCATGTACATCTTTTTGGGGGTTGTTACTACCTGAAAGAAACAGAAAAAAAATGATCCCCCTACAAATACATACACCACCTATAAAGTCAGTTATCCGTAAAGGAATCCCTTTAGAAGCCGAAAACCATGTATCAGCAATTGTCACCCAAAGCTGGTGTTATCAAGGCCTGCAAAGGAGAAATTCTGCTTGTCTAACCTTGGCCTTGCCACTAAACTTAGGCATCTGGTTGTATTAAATTCACTAAAACTATTCTGAAAATAGTTTGTGATGTTAAGCAGTAACATTGAACAAAACAGCATTTAAATTTATATTCATGAAGTTTAGATCAAAATTCTATGTTGGTAGAAGTCCCAGGCAAGTGGCTGAGTTCAGCCTGACTTCACTCAGACCAAACTTCCAGGTGGAAAGAGGCACCACATCTAAGAAAGCCCACACATGGTACCTCCGTATTTACGAGAGAGGGAGGGTCCACAATTCAACATCCAGGTTGGCCACTAAGGATTGTCTCTGCAGTGTACAAAACAGCTGGCTGGAAAACCACAGGTCACCGCAGCTACCAGCTGTGCACATCCCACCAGGGCACGCAGATGTCAAAATGAGTGAGATTGTGAATGTCATTAGAGCAAATTCCAACTCTTACAATTCACTGTCAGGTCTCCCGTGCCCTAAGCAGTCTCCGTTGTTCAGACAGGTGCTGAACCCCGCCCCGCAAAAACCTTCCTACTGTACCTCGGGAGTTTCAAGTACCACGGTGATACGCTGAAGCATCCCTACCAAAAGCTCAGCCTGCAGGTGCAAACCCTTGCCCAGGCAGAACCCTGTGATCCGGGAAATATTTCTCCTCTTCGGCTCAGCCCTGTTTCGTGTTTACAGAAACCAAAGAGCCGTGACCAACCTCCCAGCAGACGAGCTCAGCGGGGCCCGCCCGCGGCCTCCCCGGCGGGTTTCGCCCCAGCCGGTGCTGTACGGCTACACGGCAGCCCAACAGCGGGCGTTTGCAGCGGGACCGGGAAGCACCGTTTGTTCCTCGGGAAGGCGCCTTCTCTGCCCGGTATTCTGAACACCATGACGGAGAGGCACCAGGGTATCTCAACCGGCTTGCGACGAGGGGAACACCGAGACCCGCGAGGCCACACGGGAGCCGCCATTTGCCAGGAGCGGCGCCGCGGAGGAACGCGGAAGGGGTGAGACTCGGGGGAGCAGCGGCGGAGGGGAAAGCTCCGCAAGGACGGCGTTCCCCCTTCCCGCCGTGGGCTCCTACGCGGCAGACGGCAACCGCCCCGTCTGTGCAGGGCACACCGCGATGAGGACAGGCCCGCAGCCCGGCTCGGCGCCGGCCGGGACGCAACGCTCCCTCGGCGGCGGCGGCAGCAGCTCCTGCAGCCCCCCCCCCGCCCCTCCTGGGCGCGGCTCACGCGCGGGCACGCGCCACGTGACCAGAAACCACCGTGACGCGAGGAGCGCGTGCGTAGAGGGAAGCGACCAAGGCGCTCTGCCGCGCGAGGGTTGAGCCGGCACGAATGTCACGTGACGGGGGCAGCGCCCCCCGCCCCCTCCGCCTTCCCCCCCTCACGTGACCGGGTTTGTTGTTGTTGCTGCCTCCGCGGGGCGGGTGCCCGCGTGGGCGGCGGCACGGTCACGTGCCGAGCTTAAATCGCTCCCTGGGGGTGGGGGAGGGGGCCGCGGCGGAGGCGCTGCTGTGCGCTGCGCCGGGCGGGCGGGAGGGGGGCGGTGGCGGTTGCTGCTCCAAGATGGCGGACGAGGAGGCTCCGCTCCTCCGTCCCCGCGACGGCGGCCCCGGCAGCGCGGCCGGGAGCGCCGAGCCCGCTCTGAAGCGCCAGCGCCTGGACTCGGAAGAAGGCGGCTGCGGGCGGGGCGCGGCGCCCACCCAACGCTCAGATCGGGGCGCGGGGCCGCCGCCCGCCGCCGCCGCTGCTGCTGTGGCGGTGGAGCTGCCGGGCGAGGCGGCGGCCGTGACCGCCGACGGCGGCAGGCGGGCGGAGGAGGAGGAGGAGGACGGCGAGGATGCGGCGGCGGCGGTCTGGAGCGGCGCGGACAATAGGGCCGAGCTGCGGGGCCTGCCCCGGGCGGAGCCGCCTCCGCAGCCGCGGCAGCGGGGCCGGGGGGAGGGGGCGGAGGCGGCGCCCGGCGAAGACGCGGCGGAGGCGGCCATTGGCTGCAGGCGGGCGCAGTGTTCAAACGGGGAGGCCGAGGCAGCGGCCCTGCATCCCGGTGAGGACCCCATCCCCCTCCCTCCTCCGCGCGGCCCGGCGGGACAGGCCGCGGGCCTCCCCCTCGCAGCCGGGAGCCCGCGGCGGGCTCCTCCCTCTCTGTGCGGACGCTCGGGGCTGGCTGCAAGGCAGCCGCCCAGGCTCTCCCGGCCGGCCATAGCCCCGCGGGCCGCGCCGCTCGGGGGAGGCTTAGTGCTCACCTGCCGCAGCCGGGGGCCGGGGCCGGTCCTGGTCCTGGGGAGGTAGAGCGCCGCGACGAGCGGGTGCTCGGTGCGGGTGCGGTCACCGCGCACACGCTATGCTCCTCGCATCTCCGTAACCGTGCGCTGAGGGCGACTCCGGGGAGCTGCTGCATCCGTTTGTCCAAACCTAGTCAGTTCTCACCCCGGCCGGTCCTTGTCAAAGCCTGCTGTTTCCTGTGCTGGGCTTCACAGGAGGAGAACGACTCGGCTCTCATTTCTGAAAACATTTATCTCGATGTGTTCTTGGCAACAAGTTATTAAAAATGAACAATCGTAAGCTCTTGTTTCCTTTTCACAGTTTCTGCCATGATAATTATTTCTGTTTCTTGGAAACCTGCACAGGAGCAGCAGTCTTGAACAATTCTTTAAATAACTTCAGTTCCAGTCTTGGTTAAGATGTCAGCAATAGCAGCACTAAACTAAACTATAACCTTCTAAAAACTTTCTTTGCGGATTATGTGTGAAGCATGTACTGCTTGGGCAGCATCAGCATCAATGTACCTTGCACTGCGTTACCGATAATTGCATTCCTGATTACTGCAGTACTGCACGGGTTGCTGTGGCTGGCTTGGTTCTGGCAAACGTTCCGGGGGAGCGTTACAGCTTTAACTGCTGTTTGCCCTGCTTGTATCTGTCACAGCGGTTCTGAAATACAAGACAATGTGACCTGTATACCATGAGTCTTTGCAAGCTTTGAGTCTTTATTCAGGAAATGTGAAGATTGTTTTAGTACAACTTGCACTTCATACCTGCTGATGTTTCTAATCAACTTTTTCCTTCTTCATGATGCTCTTTGCGTAATGTGTCCTTCGCTGGCTTCCTGCACACTGAGGTGGAACTGAGATGCTGTAAATATGTAGGTTGATAATAAGAAATAGCGATGTCAGTGAGCACCTGCGGTCTCACAAGACAGCAAGGACAAAAGCAGGTTTCTATCCTCTGCATCCTTCCACTCTAATCAGAATAAAGTATTTATGCTAACAAGGGAAAGATCAGGACAATGCAGTCTCTGAATAAAAGATGATAGTGTTTTGTGGTGGTCTTTACTGGAGAGTCCAGTGAAGTAACCTAGCTAAAATAGTGTAGGGGGTCATTCAAAGAGATTAAAAATTATTGTAGAGAGCATGACTGAACTTGTTCTCCTTTGTTCATAATCTTAGATTTTCAACAAGTGACGCTACAGTTGCTGTGGCTATTTTTAATGAAGCCCAAAAAAAAGCCTTAGTAATCTAAATTCTGGTAAATGGCTCAGGTTAGTGTCGATTTGCCCTTAAACGTTAGCTCAGCGCTGCAGGCTGTGAGGCAGGCGCCTCAGTCTGCTTTGGGCTTCTTCATCGAGATACAGGATGAAGTTAGATAGAGTTACTCTGGCTTAAGGCCATAAGCTGAACTGAAGTAACTGAAGTAACTGCATGAAGTAACTGCCAAACGCAGCTGCAGGGTGAAATGGAAGAGAGAAAGGCAGTGAAGGTGGCTCAAGGTAGCACATTTTCTGCCCTAACTGAAATACAGACGTGTGTCCGTGGTCACCTCCTGCAGCTCAGCAGCAAGACAACAGCCCCACAAAACGCTCTAACTTCGCTGTATCTGCCTGTGTGGCTGTGGGTTCCTTTGCAAATGCCGTGCTCTGAGCACCCAGCCAAAGATGGGTCTGTAAATGGTGACACGTTTTCATGTTATCCAATTTCTCAGTGAGCTGATTGAAGTGAGAATTGTAAAAGAAAGGAGTTTTTATCTGTACTTTTAAAAAAACTCAGATTTTTTTTTTTTCGGAGCAGCAGACCCCTTAATGCCTTATAGAGTGAAGATTTCACTAAGGTCAACATCCAGCCCACTGAAGCCCAGTATTAAGACAGCAAATCTACTGAAGCCTTGACAGCCTGTCTATAAACTCAAAAAAAGTGGAATGTTTCTATATCTATGTGAGAAAACTGCCTGTTTGTCATTCACTGCAATCAAATCTAAAAGCGCACTTTAGGTTTGGGGATATATTTGAATACATATTTGTGCCCTTTGGCTCACGTGTGACCTATCGTTGTTGTGCTGTCTTGCAGATAACTTCCTCTTTAGTGATGAAATCATAGCCAATGGTTTTCACTCCTGTGACAGTGACGAAGACGACAGAGCTTCACATGCAAGTTCTAGCGACTGGACCCCAAGACCACGTATAGGTAGAAGCCTCTATAATGTTCTTAGATGCTGTTTGCCTTTGAACTGTCACTTAATTCTTCCCAATCTTCAAATGATTTCTTCTGGTGAAAAGAAAATTGGCAATTATGGCTTCTGAGCAGCTTAGAGTTGCTGACTGTGTTCTCTATGTTATTGGAGGAGTTTAAAAATGAACCTCTTGAAACTTGCTGAATTTTGATTAAAATTGTCCATGGCTTTTTTGTGTAGAAGTCCTGCCATGATGGACATGAACAGTGAATGCACAGACTCACTAAACGGAACAGATTTATGGCATAGTTGTAGCCTATTCCCTTAGAATTCTTTAAGGAACAAGAAGATGATTCTTGTATGATTTTAGCCAATCTGTAGGACTCTAAAGTCACTCTTCCTACTGGGAATTATTAGTCTGCATAGACATATATATATATACACTGCACATCAGCCACAGATTAAGTTGGGCACGGCAATTAGGAGCTCAGGAGAGAGTTCTTGCCTTGGGCAGAGGCAAGGTCACAGCCAAGGTCACTGGTGATTTGTGTGGGACAGTGGCTTCAAGGGTGCAGTGGAGCTGGCACTTGAGGTCTTTTGTCTTAGTCAGGTGTGATAACACCACAGCATTCACTTTGCCAGCACTGGTCAGAATAGCCACAAGAAAACATGCTGCAATAACAGAACACTCCACTGAAGATCTGCCCATGCGCTGCCTTTGCTCATCCCTCGGTACAGCATCACTGGTGGTAACTTTTGGGTAATGATGTATAACAGTTGTTTTCTTCATACGTATTGTAGTGAGTCTTAGTGACAGCTATTTGGGTCCTCTGAGTTTAACTTCCTACAATGTACCTGTTTTACTTCTACCGCTCTAACCTCGAGTGTTTCTGGGAAGATTGGTTTGATGACTTTAGGAGGTCACCTCTGAAATCATTAGTGTTAGACAACTGAAAGAACAACAAAGCCCCATGGATTGGTGTGCCCTAGTTGTCTCTGTAGAGTGATGTTTTATAACATGACTAGAAAGTATATGCATGTCTGTTGTCTCTTCAACTTAATACTGTAAATACCTTACAAAATGTTGGAAAAAACCAAAGGAATCCATAAAATGGAGAGACATTGTGGAAATCTTGTTGCTAAGTAAGTGCACCTCTAAAAGCCATCAAGTTTGCTGTGAACTGGGATTCCTACCTTGACTAACTTTCTATGAAACCCCTCAAGGGTTAACAGAAAATTATAATCACCAAGGAACAACCCTGGCTGGACTCTCACTTCAGGATTCAGACCAAAACACACCGGGGTTCTGATGAAAGAAGCATTAGACTGGATTAATAAAATTGCAGTAGGAAGCATTAATAAATGGGACAGTGATCATAATCGTATGAAACACCTGACTCATTTTTAAATATTTCTGTTTTATTTCCTTAGGTCCCTACACTTTTGTCCAGCAGCATCTCATGTTAGGTACAGACCCACGGACAATTCTGAAAGACCTGCTACCAGAAACAATCCCTCCACCTGAACTGGATGATATGACACTGTGGCAAATCGTTATAAACATCCTTTCAGAACCACCAAAAAGGAAAAAACGGAAAGATATTAATACTATTGATGATGCTGTGAAACTTCTAGAAGAATGCAAAAAAATAATGGTCTTGACTGGAGCTGGGGTACGTATTGCTGCAGTGACAGTGAGAGAATAGAGCGGGAGTTGGTTCAGTACTTACCCAGTGCTTCCCAGCCTGCAGGTGATGTGACCCTCTAGTGTCTGTAACCAAACAGCTGTGCTAGATGGGAAGCGGAGGCACAGCTGTCCACTAGCAGGATGCTCACTGCAAGGTGGAGCTTAAGTTGGAAGTTACAAGATCCCTCTTCTTACAAAAAAAAACCATTTAAACCTTTAAACAGTTGCTTCCATGCAAAAGAGTTATGAAATAAGATCACGTCTACCTGTTCCAGAACATTTTCCGTCCTAGTCATTTTTTAATTTGAAACAAAGGTCATGATTTTCTTAAAGAAAATGCCAGTGGATCTCTTAAAATACCTGATGGAGCCAGAGGGACTAGAAGAATAGGACTTGAAAAGGAAAATAAAAAAAGGAAAGATTTGGGGGGGAGGATGAGATGGAGGGTTCGATTAGATTTCAGTAGACTGAATTTTAACATGTGCCGCTCTGTGATGGTAATAAGATTGTTCACTGTTTTACTAAAGAGGATTTTTAAACTGTTGGACATTTGCAGCTTTATACCCATGTACCAGATGATGATTTTGCTTCTGTTGTTCATACACAGAGGGTGTGACACCCTTCAGAAACGATGAGTAATTCTGATCAGCATGGCCACTTTTGTCCCCCTGTCGTGCCCTTTGTGGAATTGCTGTCATACCCCTCTTTCTCCTCTTCCCCCACAGTATTTTGGGGTAGTCTGAGACAATGAACTTAAGGCTTTATTTACTGCAATGCTTTGATAAACAATTTGTTTATCAAAAGGGGTTTATTCATATTAAAAAACCCAAAGTCAACCACCTTGTCCAAGCCTAAGTCAGCAAGTCAATGAACACTTACTAATCAAATTTCATGCAATGGTATCTTCAATTTTTGTTCATTTCTTACAAAACTTACAGTACTAGAAGTAAATTCTGGTTATTACTACCAGTGCCGATTTTACTAAAGGGTTTTTTTGTCCAGTTGTCAATCTGTGTTTCTGGGCTGTTTCTCCTGTTTGTGATTTGGAAATTAAAGAAAGAAAAAAAAAGAAAATCAACTCCAGAGAACCCAGATTGGTTTTGTTCTTAATGCCCCTGAGCACTGTGAGCATACAGAACTGTGTTTTCCCAAAGAGTCTGTATCACAGCAGCTCTTCACAGCCAAATAGGTAGTTCCGCTTATTTCAGACTGCAAAATGTCTTTCAGGTGTCTGTGTCTTGTGGAATACCTGACTTCAGGTCGAGAGATGGCATCTACGCACGCCTTGCTGTAGACTTCCCAGACCTTCCAGACCCTCAAGCCATGTTTGACATAGAATACTTCAGAAAGGATCCCAGGCCATTTTTTAAGTTTGCAAAGGTACAGTCTTCAAGATTTCTTGTCTTGGTCGGTAAAGACACACAGCAATATTAAAATGCATATAACAGATATAAAACTATTCTGTTTATAAACAACATAAATACATTAATCTGTTCAACTTACTTTAATGAGAGAACTCAGTCCATGGCATAAGAACTCTGTCCTTGCGCAGGTCTTTGCAATGTATCAATTTTATATCCTCGGTGCTCTGTCAGTCATTGTATGCAACCACCTATGAGCCTTAGGAGAAATATTTAACAACATTCTTCTTTTTAAAGCTTATTTCTGCTGTTCCTGTTGTAAGTGCGTTATATATACAGCCATTATAGTTGGTGTGTCTAATTTCAGGGAGGATACGTAAAAACCTGTAGTTATTCGATCAAACCTCAGCAATTTTAGCTGCTGTTACTTTCTCTGAAAAGTGAAAGAATATGAGAAATGTGAGCCAGCACATGAGTAATGTGGAAAGCTACGTTTGAATGGGATGTGCTGTCACATGCTCTTCAATGTCATACATTCACATGTCATCACCGTATTTACAGTAAAGAGGACTAAAGCCGGTTCATACACTACCAAGTTTGTTCTTGTTTCAGGTTTTGATATAGCTGTCACAAGGATCTCTACATCTTAGAGCATTAAAGCCTTTTTGCAGGAGCTGCATTCACTTAAAAGGGAGAACGCAGCAGTTTTGGGCAAGATGTTAGTGATACTAAACAGTGTAAAAAAGCAGTGAGTACATCTCCAAGACGAGAAGGAGTTGAGGAAGCCGCAGGCATATGTAGAAACAAAAAAATTGCATTTAGTTTGGAACGTGCTCAGGACAAAAAAAATCAAACCCAAAATATTGTCAGAATTACTATAGGACCAGTAAGGACTTGTGAGAATCAGGCACGACTAGTTGTGCTCACTCTTTCTTCCCTTCACTCACAAAGTTAGGCAAAGAAAAATCAATGCATTCTTCAGCTGCTTGGCTTTCTCCGAAAGCCTCCTGTCCAGATACTAACATATTTTGATGCACATTAATATATTCACTTCCTTGTTTTTAAACAGTTAAAAAAAAACCCAAACAAACAACAAAACCCCACAGCAAACAAACAAAAAACCCCCCAACTTACTTGAAGCCTGTCTATACACAGGTTTTACCAGAATAGTCCAAATCCAATCTGGCTGATACTATTTACTGAAATACTTTCTCTTCCTCCTCCTTTTCTGCCCATCAGCTCAGTTAGAAGATGGATTTCCTAGTCCATGAAATGTTAAGTTCCTTTGATTCTAGGGGCAAAGAACAGCAGAGCTCAGTGGCAGAACATGTCTTCCTTCTTCAGACAACGATATAAAAGCTGTTGGGACCACATGAATATCTGATTCCAGTCGTGTAACAGCCTCGTCATAGTCGAGGTAATAGCGCGATGAGCAAACACCGAACAGTGCTGCAGTTTAACTCCACAGACTCATGTAGCATCAGAATCAGGATTAACTTGAAATATTTTGGGGAAAAACAAACGCTTTCAAAATGTGTTTCCTGTTTGTTAATAGTTAGGCTATACAGCAGCTGAAGGCAGAGCTGTCACAAAGATTAATTTAACAGTTTCCTGTTGGGATAGACCTTTTGGTTCAGCTTTAAGTATCCTCCTTCTTGCTAATTTTCTTTTGGCCAGGGACTCTGGTGCTTTTTTCAGTAAAAAGGCCTCACTTTCCCAGGTGAGACTCCAGCCCAGTTGCTGTTCTGGTGGGCAGAGGGTCTGGACTTCAAGTACCTCCCCTAAGTAAGTGCTCCTGAGAGCACAACAGAGTGTGCTGCTGCTGCTGAGGTCCTCCTTGTCACACAGCAACCAGAGGCACCACCCAGGGTGGTCAACTCTAGACAGAGGTTCCAACTGTGAAGCTTCCAGCTGCGTGCCCACATTGAATTTTTCCTTTTGGCAGGCTCCTTGTTCACTGTGAGCAAACATCACATCATCTACAAAAGTACCTCCATTTTTCCCATGTGCTTTTTAGATACACCTCCCTCCTCTGCCTTGATGGAATCTACCAGGCACAGGGGACCTGCTCTGCTAAGCCGTATGGTTTTAACTTGATGACTACTGTAACTGGCAAATTAGCAAAGCTGGTCCGAGTACCTCCTGTCTTCCCCTTTACATCCGATGCCATTCTGCTTTCTAGGCTGCCATCCTCTAGGAATGGGTGCTGAGGAGTAAAAACTGCTTCTCCCAAACCCAAAGAGTGGAATCCAAATTCCTTCTGAAATTTTTGTCAGACTGCAGTCCACCCACACATGTTTCTAGTAACAAATACTGAGGTTACTTCACACTTACAAAGGAAAGAACGCTTTCCTGTTTCAGAATTCTCAAACCCAGAAAAGATCTAACCCTTGCTTTTATGCTGTCTGAAGAACAAAATGCCAACCTGCACGGAGCAATTCATCCTGAGACGACCAGAAGCTCAGCTCTTGAAAGAAGAGCTGGATCTGAGAGAAACGGGAAGATGCAGAGGGAGCAACAGCATGAACTGCTGACATAGTCGTTACTGATGATATTTAGCTCTGTGTGAATCGCTGCAGCTGGAATGAAGACGTTGTTGTATCCATTTACTCTCTGTAACGTACTTCTGAATTCCCCAGGAAATCTACCCAGGACAATTCCAGCCATCGCTCTGCCACAAGTTCATAGCTTTGATGGATAAAGAAGGAAAACTGCTTCGCAACTATACTCAGAACATAGACACACTGGAGCAGGTTGCAGGAATCCAAAGGATAATACAGTGTCATGGTTAGTGGTTTTAGTTTCACTTCTCTTATGTGCAGGAATGACTTTTACTAGTGCATGTGACAAGGTAATAACTATTGCAATTAATTTTTTTCTTGAATTGGTATCTCTTGGCAAAAGTATTCTGTTTTATGAATGCTGAAATATTTTTTTAGATAGCTTAAGTATATAAATCAGATGTATTTCAAATGGAAATGCTTCTTTCAGACGTTGGGCCTGATAAACGGTAGTCTTTGTGTATCGGAGAATATCCACACCCTGTTCACACAAGCTTAGACTTCTAAAATGTATTTGGTGCTTTGTATGAGAACACAGTGTGGAAATCAGTCCTTTTCACAGGTCCCTCCCGCTGTCTGTCAGTGAAATGGCGTTTGGCTGTTACCTGATCTTTACTTAGGTTATATTCCACTGAAATCTTAAAATAGCCTGACACTTCGGTGACTTGACCTTGTGTATAAAATAGTGTGGATGAATCACCAGTTCAGTTGAACTGAAGATCATCTTCTTACACCTTCAGTGTCATACACATTCTGTTATTATGATACCAAATGAAGTCGAATCTCCCCATTAGTTGCTTGATATGCTTTCCATTTCCAAGGACTTGCAAATGTCAAACTACAAGTTCAAGGATTTGTTTTTAAGAAAGGATGCAGAACATCAGTTCTCAAAGTGCATGTTCAGATCATTTAGTAGACTTTCAGCAAATACATTCTTTAAAAGCAGCATTGGCACGTTTCTAAGACCTACTGTCTAATTCCACATTTTCCAGGGACCAAACTCATTTGGTTTCCTTATCTGCAAAGCTTAGGTCAGTGCCCGATATGGTCATATTTTTTTTTTCTTTCAGACAGAGCAAACATGGTCGAAGAACTAAAATCTAGTGCTAGTTTCCATTTGTGTCATGTGTTTTCTGTTGGTTGTCATTCCATATGAGGTATTTATCCTGAACTTCTTACATGGTTGTTTCCGCACATCACTGCCACAGCAGGCTTCCCATTTCTTCAGTTGCACGCTGCAGCGATTAGATTTCAGACCATCTTTCTCGTACGTCCTGTGTAAATTGATTTAAGTTTCAAGGATTCTTTGAAAACTTGCTGTGGACTTGGAGATTTTGAGGCCTTCGGAAATGAGCAGAGGTTGTTTTGAGCACATCAGGCTTTATCTGACATACAGTTACGCTTCTCTTTAACAAGTGCTAGTTGGCCAATGGTGGTGGCTAAAGAGAATATGAAACTCTATGTTAGGTAAGGGTTCAGACTGCTCTATTTATTCTTTTTTGTCCAGCTATGGCAAGTTAATTGTGAGGGTCTCAAATGACAAGGAGCCTTGCAGTGCTTCGGGCAGTTCGTATATGAACCACTGAACCCGTTTCACACTGCAGACCTCTAGTAAAGTTGCTGCTATGAAAACTACTGTATCTTAGATGCATTTTCTCTATTTAAAATGACTACTGCATTCAACCACCATGTCTGGAATTAGATCATATTCCTCACCGTTGCTGTAGCTGAATGATCAGAGGCAGTGGCCTGCTGGCCACACATGACCCATGCATGGGGCAGCCTGACTTCTTGACCAAGTCCTTCTGACAGTGAAAAACAACTCACATAATAGAGTTGCAAGTAGGCAGCAAGGTCTGCTATCCTGACAGACATGTCCCTAGCACACTGTATAAAGGCCTAAACTATAAACAAATCATTATGAGCAAACAATTATCATATTTCCTGTAGTCTCTGCAATCCCTCAAGTTCTGGGAGTTGCAGAGCTGAGCAAGCTTTTCAGAAGCCCTGCGCTTCCCATGCCAGCAGTCACTAGCAGACCTGAACTGCCAGTTGTTCATAAATGATCTGCTCCAAGTTCTTCCATGCTTCCACTCTCTTTGTCCTACCCAGGTACAATATCCCCAAGCACATTTTGATGTTGTACTAAGCCCCAGAATCCCTTCCTTTAATGGGGTAAGTGTTGGCTGACTGTTGTGCATAGGTTATGAGCAGAAAACACCTTTGGTTTGGGTGGCTTAATACTGCAAGTAAAGTTTTGGTACCAGAGGTTTTTAGCTGTTCCTGGCTTCTGCAAAGCTTTCGACATCTTAATGAGTACCTTTCTAAAAGTTTCCTTTTGAAGAGAGACTTTTGTACCCCCTCCGTACACTACTCAGTCACAGGGCTTTCTTACTGCCCTGCTATCATCATTAGAAATTAGAGAGCTTTAGCTGTAGGAGTGACACGTTCCAGTGCACTGTCAAAGATGCCCAACTATTTTTTTTTTTATATTTTTTTATCTCTTGTTTCATGGTTAGGAGATAATCTATCAAAATCTAGCAAAATTGCTACTTTATTCCTCAGCATTCTGTCAACTTCTAGCATTATTCCTTCCACAGATAAAAGGCCTTGTAGGCTTCTCTCCTGGACATGTGCACACCAAAAGGCCACTCTAGTTTGCCACAGTGACTTCACACTGCGCATTTCCATGTGTGTGTTAGCCACCTGGTAAGCCTTCCCTTTAGACAGAGACACCAATGCTCTACCAGATACTCGGGCGTCACGTTCAGCTGCTTCAGAAACAGGCCAGTTAGAGCTACCAAGTGGATGGATGGAGCAACCAACTTAACACAGTCTTGCCAAATAATAAACAGAGAAGCTAAGCTGGATACCAAGTTCAGAGCAGTATTTCCATTTGACCAGTAACGTCTCACTTCTGCTGAAAGAACAGTCGTGCTATTTTGTTGCATAAAGGCTTTAATAATGCATTTTCTCAGTTATTTTACCCTACAGTTTCTTGAGTTCACGTGGGTTCCTGCTCTGCTGCTGCTGTTGGCAGAGCTGTCGGCACTTCTGTTACTTGTGTAAAGGGGAAAATGGAAGGTTCTGTTCTCCCTCCCTCGCAGATGTTTGTGCAGGCTGGGGGGAATGAGAGGACACAATATAATTCCTGTTGACATGCATGTGGTATATCACTACTCCTAAACCAAGATTTCTGCTGACTAACATCTGGAAGAACTACTTTCAGTACTACAAGAATCTTCTCTTCATTTTACATTTCTGTTTAATGACTGATTTTTATAGCATTGCAACATAACAGCATTTGTGACAGAACAGCTTGGGCAAAAAGACCAAATCTGAATGACTGAAAAATCCTTATTTCTACCATACGGGTTTTTCCCCCTCAGGTTCCTTTGCAACAGCTTCCTGCCTGATCTGTAAATACAAAGTTGATTGTGAAGTTGTTCGAGGAGATATTTTCGATCAGGTAAAAAAATTTACTTTAACTCACTGCAGCTTTCTAATATGTAACTCTCTCTCTCAAAAAGACTCCAAACCAAACCCCAAAACACCATGCTTGGATTGCTTAAGAGATCTGCTTTTAAAAGGCTACCTGTCTTTGCATGTGTTTCATAAAAGTGCCCATCTGTATTGTAGCATTTCCTCTAGTATTCAGCCGTATACTCAAATACTAAACTGCCACAATCAGGTAATGGGAAAAAACAGAACAAAACCTTAAGAGTCAACTTCTAGTGGCACCTCCAAGAAAAGTAGAGGTTAAAATGGTAAGTAGAAAGTTGGATTTACGCCCGTTCGATGTTACTCTGAACTCAGTCGCACTGAGAAAGCTTTCTTAGCTATATATAACATCAGTTGCTCTTTGAGCATTTACGTACATTAAAAATATGTTTAAACAGTCGGTGCTGCTTGGAGAAATTGCTAAGTGCACAGTAGCCTCTGAGGAAGGGAGAGGATCAAATGGGATGTCAAATGTCGAATTATTGCATATTCTGAACTCCCCACATCTGGATGCGAAGTGCCCCAGGGCTGAGGCAGGCGTTAGTTCTGCTCTGTCAGAGCAGGTGAACCTTTGGCCTGGCTCTTTGCTCTTCTTCCCCTTCTTTTGAAAGGACAGGGATGATGATACTCTGATCAAAAATATCTTGTTGATGCAAGTGGAAGGAGATTCTTTTTCTGGGGTCGGGTTTTTTCCATAAATGTTTGTAGAGTGCACAGTTGCAACTTCAGATGAAAAACATGGAAGGGAGGTAAATCTTTCAGGTATTACATTTGAAATGGAACTCGACGAAAGCCTTTCAGAACAGATGTCCAAGTTAAAGCTTTAAGAAATGTGAATCTCATAAGCCTGAAGCTTTGTATCACTGAAATACTGAATGTGAAATCTGGTTTACTTTGCTATTAAGAATTATTTTTGAGAACTTTTTATCTTACAGATGTTTGCCGCTCCTTTACCTTCAAAGCCAGCTGGCTGGAGTTTGGGTTTTCTTCCTCCTAAACAACCTTCCTAAGCATGTTGTAATTTTCTGTTCTTTTTGTTAGTGGTCAGGTCTCCTTTTCCTAACAACACTTTTATTATTTTATGTTCGCATGCTGAACCAAACTTCTGCCCCAATGGCCCTGCTGATGGTCAGTAACAGAAGCATGGGGCAGTGGAGAGAAGCAGCCTGTAGCAATACTTCTGCATAATGAGAACAAAGAGAGTTCTTACTCCCGAGATGAGACTGAAGATGCTTTTCATGCTCTATCTCTCAGCCGTAATCTTACTGTACTGGCACCAGGTACAGCTTTCCAGGGCAGGCCCTAGCTGTAATACTGAATTGTTTTCATAATGAAAAATAAATATGGTTATTGCCAAATATAATTTCACACAATAAGAAATTGAGCTACTTAGAGAAAACATAACTTTCCCCCTTTATGCCTGAAAATTCATTCTATTTGCCTTCCTTATTCCATAGCCTGCACTTCCCAAACAAGTCCTATGCACTTTCCCTGTTGCCTCTCTAGAATATAGAATTTGGCTCCTTAGAAATCAGAACAAACCTTTTCTGTACTTAGGAAACAAAACACTGTCCATTTCAACAGCTTTGTTCTCCTTAACAAGTCCTCCTTCACAACAATGGTTTTGGCACATGGGTCCCAATAGATAGTCCAGTTTCTAGTCTCTGCTGTCCTCCACTACTTGAAAGTTCAGTTATACATGGCCCCAGGTCCTCGTTTTGTATAAAAACACTTTTCTTTTGCTCTGGTCCCTCCCCCGGTAATCACGAGTGCTTCACAAGGAAGGGAGTCTAGCTAGCATCTTTCTGCCAGGACTTCAACATGTTACAGACTCAGAACTGGAGATCATCAGCTGAGAATGCTACCAATTGCTTGCTGCTGCTCTTCATTCTTTTGCCACTTCCGAGGTAACATGCTAGTTCCCTGTAGCATGATTCCTTCTCTTGGTTGCTGTACACAACCATCCCTCTGGATGAGAAGCAGCAGCAGTTACAAATCACACCTAGAACTTGCTTTTGTCTATTTTAGGCAGCTTCAAGAAATAGCAAAAGGGTCTCAGATTTAGGAAGAAAAGGACCAAGAAATGGAAAACAAGCACTAGTTTCTCCGAAACCAGTGTAATCTTTAATAATCTTGGTTTTGCTGTATGGATAACATCAATAGTCAATGAGAAATTGTATTTCTCTTTCATTAGACAAATACAGCAGCAGCAGTGGTGGGGCCTTGGGGGAGTGCTGCTTCTGGAGGGAGAGAGGACCCTAGGCAATTGAGTAGTCAATTATCTAGCTTTAACTTGTTGGTATCAATTTCAGCTCTTGGAATAGATCTTCCCCCTTACTGAGGACCTTTCTGAGGATTAGCAGAGAAGCCGGTGAGTAGCGTAGTGTTGAAACGCATTATGGACCCATTACAGTGACTCAAATTATTTGGATAGGGACATCAGTCGCTCTACAGAGATCCACTAAGTTACAAGTCATTGCACTTCCTATGAGAAATGGTGGAAGCAGAGCTAATGTTACTTGGTCTCTTTAAATCAAAAGTTAGAGGTCTTCATTTTATCTTCCTCCTAATACAGAGCAAATTATTTTCCCTCCTTAAGCTTCCAGCTGAAAGCACAAAGGCATCACCAACATCAGGGTAAAAAGCTTCAGAAAAGTTTAAGCTCTCTGAGCATTACAAGCTCTCTTTTAATAAGTAGAGATCCAAGGAAAAAGTTGAAGATTCGTTCTATCCATCTGCTCCTTTTTGGGGAGTTGTTTAGTTTTCCCTTTAGCATGTTGTTCTTAGACACTCTTTAGTTTGGGTACATGGTGACGGTTTCCTCCATACCAATTCCTAGTTCTGGTGCCATATTGCTTCTTACGCATCCCTCCAACAGGGTTTTCTCAGAGGAGGATTGGATTCTTTGTTTGAAGACTTTAACACTTTTGGGAAATCCCCTGTGACACTAGGGAAAGGCCTTTTACTTGTGATGTTTTCTCAGTTGGAAAGCATTGTCTTCCGTCCTACTGCTGGCATCCATGCACCAGTTCTTTCATTTAAACTTTCTAAGTTCTGTGTTATTTTTTTCTGCATTTGTTCTCTGTAGAAGAGGGAGTTATGCATTTAAATGTCAGTTTTCTTAGATTTTCCTATTACAGTAGGCAATATACATCTCTTTACACAGCACTAATTTGCTTTTGATGACTGCTATAGGATGGCAGCTACATTTAGTTCCTTAGATTTATTCTGGGGTATCATATTGTAACACTACAGCTGAGAACACTTGAACTATTTGAAAGAAAAATTGCTCAGTAGTAACTGAAGTATTGTCTGAACATACATCACTGACCTTCTTGCTTTTCTTCTCTCTGAAAAAGTCTTCAGATAGGAAAGAATTGAATGAGGTTCTGAAGATCAGAAAATCCTCTGGTTTCAGGAGGAAAGGGAGCTTACTTCTCCACAAACATAACTCTTGTCCACTTTTTTTTAGCAAACAAGGATTCTGCTCTGTTTTTGGAGGAATTGGAAAGGTTTAAAATGGAGACCAAACAAAAGTTCTTTCCTACGTTCTTGTCCTGTATGCTTTTTGCTAGCCACCTACTGCAGTGCCCTGTTGCTTTACGTTGTAACACATTCCCTGTTGGAGAGGAGGAGAAAGTAGAGAGATAAAGCTCTACAATATAGTCTTTGAGTAGGAAGGGGTTTGTATCAGATCCTATAATGGAAACTGACAGTGAAATCTTAAGTTTTCGCTCTGATTAAACCAAGAAAAATATATTCCTATCAAATAGGAGGTAATTACTCATTGGTGTTGAGCATGACTTCTGGCCTTTGGCTTAGTTGTCAGGTCGGAACTGTGGTGTAGATCTCTGTGGTTTCTCCCTTTTGACTTGAGGACTCCTTCTTTACTCCTGCTATAGTTTTATTTCTGTGTGCAGTTGCTGTAGGCGAGAAATGCACTTGTCTGCATATCCACAGAAAAATTAAATGAGGAACCATCACTGAAACTTCCTTGTCTTTTGCCAAAGTGTCCCTGTGAATTGCTAAAACCTGAGGTTTTCAAGGGCACAGCCTTGAGTTGTAGTAACAGAAGCTGTTGTAATGCAGGTCGTACCTAGATGTCCCAGATGTCCACCTGATGAACCGCTTGCCATCATGAAGCCAGACATAGTGTTCTTTGGAGAGAACTTACCTGAGCAGTTCCATCGTGCCATGAAGTACGACAAAAACGAAGTCGATCTCCTTATTGTCATTGGGTCTTCACTGAAAGTAAGACCAGTAGCATTGATTCCAAGTAAGTGACTGTCTCTGCTAATACTTTCTTCCAAAAATTTGGATCAAAAGTGAAATCCTCAGTTAAGAGCTCTGAGAAAAGCTTTTGGCTTGATTCAGTGAAGAAACTAGATTGAACATGATTCCCTAAGTAAAGCTGAAACACACAATGGAGAAAGTAACAAATTCTAAGTGCTTTTTCTACACTCCAGACAGATCAAGGTAATGAAATGACAATCTCAGAAACTACTCTGCTATAACTTGAATGACTTTATTCTGAGATTCAGTTCATTTCTCTCCCTGCTTGCAATGTTTTCAGAGTTCCTTGAATGATGTAGAAAGGAATCATCTTTAAAAAGATGAATGTACTATCAAAAATTCAGATCAAGTACATCAGGTGTCTAAGTACTTAACTGTGGGCATTATAGAGTGTGTCACCATCTGGATCCTTAGCTTTTAAAAGTGATATGGAAAAACAGCTCTGCTCATCTATGTTATGGAAAAATGCTCTTCAGGAAGGCTGAGAAGTTACTGTGCCTACTGAGTGCAAGACTTTCTGGTACTAAAGAAATTCTCTTCATGTGTGAGCCCGATCAGGACATGTGCTTAGCACCTACTTCTGACTGGGAACAGTACTGCATCCTTGGCCTTTGTAGTGACATCCCCTTTGCTAGACAAGGGGCAGAGCCTGGTGTTTAGCCTGATGGGAAATGCATAAGGACTGGAAAGTTTGGATCCACTACACAAACTATTCCCTTTCTGTGCCCTAGAACTGGATTCCATCAGTTGGTTATCTGAGGAATCAATGCTGAGTTAACCAAACTGGTGGGTTTTGGAAGCCTCAGTGTCAGAAGTGGATTGAGCAATCTTGTACAGCGTAGAGTTGTACCTGGAAATATTTTGCCCTGATTAAGGGGATGTGATCTGCCAGCAATACATTCTTCATGTGCTTAAGTACAACAAACGAATGCACAGAACCAACATAATTCTTCTAAGAGATTGCAGTACTGATTTTAATAATCTTTTTAATGCTTGACCAAACATTGCTGTAGTCAGTATTTCTGTGCATGTGCTCCCCAGTGATTGAGTAGAGGAACACTTTTTACTGCACAAAACAGGGAAAAAAGCCTAGATAGGTTACAGTAGGCACAGCACCTCCAACTGCTGCTGTTAAATCTGAGATTCGCTCGTCTGCTTCCTGATCTGTCTGGTTTGGTCTGGTTGCAAGTGAAGTTACGCAGAGAAGTCAGAGGAATCAAGCTTTCTAAGTAGATCTCTGCTGCAAGGAAAACGAGAGTGACCACCTTTAAATTCTCTTTTCTACATATAGGTTCCATCCCCCATGAAGTGCCTCAGATCTTAATTAATAGGGAACCTTTGCCTCATCTACACTTTGACGTGGAGCTTCTTGGAGACTGTGATGTTATTATTAATGAATTATGTCAAAGGCTCGGTAGCGAATATACAAAACTTTGCTACAACTCAGTAAAACTTTCAGAAATAACAGAAAAGCCTCCGCGAATGCGCAGGGAGCTCGAAATGCACTCGTCTGAGCTACCGCCTACCCCTTTAAATATTTCAGAAGACTCTAGTTCACCAGAAAGAATGACTCCACCAGATCCTTCAGTGGTGTCTTCAGAACACCCAGCTGAATGTAAGGTAGAAAACTGTGATCCTGTCTCAGAAACTAAAGGGACCTGCACAGAGGAAAAGCTTCAGGACACGGAGGCATCATCAGAAAACCCTGAAAATCCTACTAGTGAACTAATGAACTCTGAAACAATGAAGGAAAATGGATCTAACAATGGAGAAAATAAAGAAAAAAATGAAATATTGAAGAAGTGCTGGGTAAACAGATCTGCAAAAGAACAGATCAGCAAAAGGCTGGATGGTAAGTGATAACTCTTTTCAGTATACTGCAGTTTTGGGCCAAGATGTTTGTTCTAGAGTTACTTTAAAGGAAGTAAGTTACTGTTGAGGGAATCAGTGGGGTTTGGTGGTTATTTTTGTTCAGACAAGTGTCTACACAACTCATCACTGTATTGTTTATTTCTTTAGGAGAAGCAGACAGGAAATTTTTTTATAATTCATAATAGGTTTTATAATCAGTGATTTCATATACCCTAAAAAAGATCAAAGTTTAGGAGGTTGAAGGTAGGTATGAAAAAATATATCAGTTTCTAACCTTTTCAAATGCATTTTCAGAAAAATTGGTTTGATCCTCAGGTGATAGGAAGCTGGTCACACTAGGTCATGAGTTGTTATGGCAGTGGAGCTGAAAGATGAAGTCACAGTAGGATTTGAAAAGCAAATCTCACAGCTGGAGCCAGGCACATTTTGAAGGAAACATTAGACTTTCAAGGAAGCCTTGCAGTACGCAGCCTCTTAACTGACTACGGAGTTATCACACTAGACGGTCAGTGTGGGTGAAGAGCCAGGTATTACTCTGCAACTTCCCAAAGCAAAGGCTGTTTTTAAACTTCGCACAGTACCCTGTGCAGTGGGTCCAGTTCTGTTACAAGAATAGAAATCTCGCTGTGAATATACGCACTGATGAAAAGAGCTGCTGAAGATCAAAGTTTAAATGCTCTTTTGTGTCGGGGGGGGGGGGGGGGGGAGGAATGCTGAGCTTTCCAGCCACACCTTTGTTTTGTGCTTCATAGTAAACACACACACATTGAAATAAATGTGTTTCTAATGTAATCTGATTTGTCAGTTAAGTTTCACTCTTGAAAATACATATATGCAGGTACCTTCTCGCCAGAAGTCTGCAAGATCTTGTACGAATCATTTCTTTTAGCCTTTTATTGACTTCTGAAATTCCATTTCAGGTACACAGTATCTCTTTCTACCACCAAATCGCTATATTTTCCATGGTGCTGAGGTGTACTCAGATTCTGAAGATGATATCATATCTTCTAGCTCTTGCGGGAGTAGTAGTGAAAGTGGTTCATGTCGTAGTCAGAGCTTAGATGTGGAGGATGAAAGCGAGATCGAAGAGTTTTACAATGGCATAGAGGATGAGGATGCTCCCGAAAGGGAAGAGGAACCTGGATTCGGGGAAGATGGAGTTGAACAGGATGAATCGGCAGCTGATGAATCAGCTTATACAAATGAAGCTGCAGGGACTGAGCATCCAAGCAACAAGTTGTGAAGTGATCCCTGACTGGTTACAGGAACTTTCCACCAGCATTAGGAGCTTTGGCATGTCAGAATGAATGTTTACGTCTGAATTTAGAGCAACAAAACCATAAGGATGTAGTGTTTATAAATAACTAAAACAGATTTTCATGCTTAGTTTTTTACCTTTTTCAATAAAATTCTATTACTGCGCATTCAACACTAACTCATCTTTTTTTTTAAGGTACTAAGACTATCTAAACAATTGTCACTATGCTCACTTTTAAGTTCATGTCTGATCACGCATCCATGTATATAATACATATTTTTGCTTAATGAATTTCAGCTTATATTATTTTTAAACAGTTTTGAAAAAGCCATTGGAATGTTAAACTAATATAAAGGGAACAGCTAATTTAGACCAAAGAATGGTATTTTTCACACCTCTTGCTTTGTAACAGTCTGGTTTATTTAAAACCTTATGCTTCTGCTAAACTTTTCATTCTCGCCTAGTCTGTCATTAAACACTGGCATTTTCTAAGACCTACTGTGGCAGCTAATTTTTTGCTTTAACAGTTACTTTGTATGTTTGAGACATACTTAAATGTGAGTAGATAGTTGAATGGAAACAAGACAGTGAGCACTTGGGAGATCCTGTGGGTTTCAGACTCATCAGGAAGCGCTGTGAAAATGCTGAGGTTACTGGGTTTAATACTTCCTGTGGATGTGAAGCGATGTTGACATTGAGCAGTTTACGATACTGGCATTTTAAACAAAATGGGTCCCCTGCGGTAGAAATTTTTCACGCTGTGTACAGAAGTCAAATCCAGCGCAGCCTGCACTGCAAACAGCATCTGAGAAACTGCCAAGGCTCTACTGTGGAAGCGAGGCTGAGTTCAGAGTAGTGCTTCTACCAGCATGTGAGAAGGCGCAAAAAAATAAGCTCTTCCTTGGTACTCACTGATGCAACAAAACCAGGAGAAACTAACTGAAATACGGAGAGCCTCTGCTTACACTGCGGAGCGGATACAAGGCAGATGAGTAACCTCGCCTGGAAGCGCGGCGGTTTGAGGTCATGTCTCGGGTTAGGAAAATGATTTCCCACCTGCTGGCTCCACCCTGCACAGTAAAAGCAAAGCGGCTGCTCCAATTAGGACACTGTATATATTCAAGTGCAAGGCTGCCTTAGAACTGGACGTTGCAAATTCTCAAGTGCGGATTGTTTCCACGCCTTTAGGACTCTTTTGTAAAATTGCACAGTGCAGTAGTAAGTGAAACAGCATTTTTCTATAAACCACTTTTTCAACGTTGGCCCAAATGAACTCTATGATTTAGATTATTCATATACTTTGCTTTAATATTTATTACATTTTGGAAGATGTATAGTAGCTGTTCTCTGAACGTAAGATACACCAGTTAATAAATATTTAAGAACAGCCTCCTGTATTCATCAGAAAATGTTGGCATGTTGTCTCATTGTCCAAATTTAATACAGCTCTTATTTGGCTACACTAAAGAATGCAATATGTTTAGTTTTCACTTGCATGTCACAATGTATTAGTTTGTGCTATAGGAGATATTTTAAATTGAAATACTTTGTTTTAAATTATTTTTACAGTGAGGATTGTTTTCTGCTCTTTTATATTGTATATAGTGTCTTTTATGTAATCTACTGGCATATGTTTTGTAGAAGACTGTTTAAAATGACTGGCTATCTTCCTGCAACTTTTGAAATACAAAACCAGTGTTTTATACTCGTACACTCTGTTCTAAAGTCTATTAAAATTGTCATTTGATTTCTGGTTTCTGTTAATTTCTGTTAGACTTAAGAATTTAAAAAAAGATATCCTATGAGTTCCAGATATACCCTAAGGCATTATAGAGTGAATCACTGTTTACCATCTGCCCCCTTGGAAGAAAAAAAAAAAGCCTGAATGAAGCTACTCCACCCTGTCTTTGGTAAAATGACTTCCTTAACTACAACACACTGCTGTCCTTCAGAAAACTACTTTTCTCCTTTCAAACCCCATGTTAACTTCCGATGGGTTTGCTGACAGGAGCGTTCATTTCTGCTGGTGTTCCAGAACCCTGCAGCTCTGCTGCCCTTTCTCTGCCCAGCCCAAAGCTCCCTTGATGTTTGGCACTTGCTGCTTCCACCCAACCCTGAACAGCCACAACCAGAAGCTTTCTGTGAGGAACCTGCACCACACAGGGGCCCGGGGCATGTTTTGGCATCACATACACAAACACGTCACTTGTGTTTGGTCTTCACGCAGGTAATGCCGACAGGTAAGGCCTGTGTTTCCCTCTGGGTGTGGTCTCCCCCGCCCGGCACAGCCACAGATGAAGTTCAGCTACAGAGAGCCCTGGGTGGGTCAGTCTTTGGCTTCTTGGGGCTATGGCTGCACTATGGCAAATGAGGGGGATGAGGAAACATTTGCTATCAGAGCTCTTCGTTGTCCCTAGGTGTTCAGCATCTTACATGAAATTCATCTGGAAGCACCAAAGAGCGTGTTCAGTTCCAGCTGTAATTTGACAATCTGAGAAAGGGAGATCACTTCTTTTCCTCACATTTTGCATTCCTGCCTTATGAAAGCATCTTGATCCTCTCAGTATTTGTATTACACAGGCACACTGAAAAAACCAAAGTACTAGTATTTGTTTAAAAAGTGCCATTCCCCAGCCCCCTTTTCAGCCTATTTCGGTGCATTACGCACAATGATGACCTTGCAAAAGTGTTTCAAGTGATGTAAAAGATGACTGTATTTAAAAATCTTGTAATTTTTTCTTAGTGGCCATGCATACTCTATGGGTCTATCTTGAAGCCATTACATTTTTAATCAGCGGTTTTGATTATCAAATATACATAATGTTTTTAAATGCATGACAGCGAAGTGTCCAACAACATCCAGCTGGGAGAGGCTATAGGAGTACAAAATTCGAAAGAAACCAGCATTCAGAATCAATCTGAAAAAAGACTGAGAAAAAGGAAGATGCAGTTCACTACCTCATCCACATTTATCCTTAAATACAGAACCAGAATGACCAAATCTAAAGGCAGTTGCAATTATTTTCATAATATAGTTATCTACAGCATGAGCGGAGAATAAAATCCAGTTCAAAATGCAGAATTTCAGCATAAAACACCTAGCCATGTCTATGTAACAATGAACTCTAAACTACCTATAACTCATCAAGAAACGTCACGGAGCCGTAACAGTACCCTTAGTATAGTCACTATTTGCTCAGCAGTTTTGAGAAAATACATGGGCTCAGTAGGAAAAGTAATAATAATAACAGGACACAAAGGAGAAAGAGTTGCTACTTACTTACTCCCCCAACATGAGACCCAAAGACCATTCAGCTGAAGATGCAGAAAAGCAGAGGTGATGAAGTAAACCATGGCAAACAATCGGCAGAACTCCCCACCGCAGGACACTGCGGGAGCTCAAAGTGGCCTCAAAAGGGAACTGGGCAAATTCAGGTGGGACAGGACTACTGAAGCTCCTTGGGGAGGATTCTAAGAAATAGAGTGTTTTCCTCTCCCTATGCTCTCTGTAAGCACCCGGACTAGCTACAGGTGGAGATAGTTTGTTCCTCAGATTAACCCCGTGCAGCAGTTCCCAATGTGTCCCGAGAGCTGTGCTAAAACTATTTACACTGGACTTTTTAAACAACAGGCCAAGTGAACACTCCCAAGGCACAGCCTAAGCCAAGTTCATCCCTTGGAGATGGTGAAAGTGGATACGAGACCGCAGGTCTTTAAAGGACTGCATCTCTTCGGAGACACGAAGCCGAGTGCTCTGTGACTCGCCTCCACGCTCACAGCGCCAGCCGGGCTTTGCCGTCCCTGCAAACCCCACTTCCCCGCGCCCAGCCCCAGCCCAGCCCCAGCCCCTGAGGGAGCCGCTGACAGAGCGAACACACACAAACCACGGATTAAAGTTATTCCCTGTTCCTAGGGAGTGAACAAGGTTTTGAAGGCCCCAAAGAAACGCAATTCCAAAGTCCTTAAGACAACAGACCAACGTATTTCAGAGGGTTTTCGCTGTTCGGCCCCGTTTGTTTTCACTCCGTGCCGTTATCATCCACAACGCCTTCAAACGACCGAGCCCTTCGCCCCTGCCCACGCCCCAGCTGAAGGGAACCCGCTGTCCCGCAGCGCGGAGCCCCGGCGCTCTCGGACACCCGGACCACGCTTCCCGCGCCACAACCGCCGGGCCGGAGCCCCGCACTCACAGCCCGGGACAGGCGCCCGGGGCCGAGCCCCCTCTTACCGCCTCCGCGGCGGCGGCAGGGACCGGCGGGACCCCCGCGCCGAGCCCGGTTATACTGCCGCGGTGCCACCGGCCGGGAGGACCCCGCCCCGGCGCTGCCGCGGAGGGGCTGGGCGGCTCCTCCCGACACGGCCCCCCCGGCCCCTCGCCTGGCTTTGAACGCGCCCCCCGGCCAGTTACCTGGGGGAAACGAGGGCTCTCGGCGAGAGGCCTTTCGCCAGCCAGGGGAAGCAGAAACGGGCAGGCAAAGGTTTGCGGTCGGGAAGTGCTGGCACACTCCGCTCGCAGGCAGGAGGTCAGGGCACCAAGGCAGCACCGAGGGAGGGCCTGGGCACAGGCGTGAACGGGCTGCTTCCCTCATGAAAACCACCTGAGGGCTCCGTGCAACGGTCAGGGAACTCAAGGGTAGAGAAATAATGGCTGGTGCTGTTACTGATTTACGTGTGCACATATTCCAGGAAAAGGCTCAAGGGGATTTCTTAGGGCTCTCAAGTGTGGTATTAAACCTGGCTCTGGCAGGTGACAGAGGAGTAGGTGAGGTTTTTCAAGTTACTGCTCCAATCTTGATCAACACGAACCTGAACAGCACATGGAAAGACAAAACTAGCTTGACAATGAGTTCACCCAAACCCCACCTGGACCTGCCCCTCGGTAAGGGAGGGGAACTGCCATCAGCAGAAACCAGTAATTCTTCCTCGCCCCCCCAACGGCACAGGACAGCTGTACACAGTACACAGTTCTGGTTGTGCAGTGGTCACCACCGCCATTCCTGGCACGCTCACGACACACCCGTCTATTAGGCATGCTGAAAACTGTGTTATTAAAAGAAAGCTTTTATTCTGCATTTATCTTAACTGCAAAACTTCATGTGCCCTTATTTAAAGAGCTCTCTTTTATATTAGACTACATTAAACTTCATTTATTCCTGATAAATCAAGTTTACTGCAGCAGAGAGCAGTGCAATGAACTCAAATCTTTTTTGAAGTGCCAAAGGAGTCAAGTCACGATGCTTAAGCAAGGCTCACTGCTGTAGTTCTGCACTAGTACAGGGCAACAGCGTCTTAGATTTTCCCTGGAAAATGAGGGACAAACTTCTGCTACACTAAGAGGTGAAATAGCCCGTGTGGTTCTGTCATGCAAACTCAGAACTTCAGCCCTGTACTAATGTGAGGGTGACGGCACTGCTGTGACAACTCCTCCTTTAGTAACCAGGATGGAGATGGACGCAGGTTCAACATACACTAGCATTCTCCAGTAATAATTCTGAATCAAAACACTAATCTAGTTACAAATAAAAATACTATCTTTAAAGATTTTTAATTACTGTAAAATGCTCCCATGGCAGCCCAAACTACCACTACCCCCAGGTGCCTGCATTATCCTTTTAAAAGAAGTGGTATGCAAGCTTTCCTGATGAACTGGAGGTTTGACAAGGAGGAAAGCCCTAGGTTTTATTCATTAATATCACAGATATTTTAGCCAAGCATAGAATGGAAGGCATCTTCCCCCCCTTTCTCACATGAGGCACAGCATCAAATACTGCATGTGAAATTTTACTTGATCCAAGAAAGAGAAAGCAGCTCCTGCTGCCCACCTCTTTACAGCCAGAGGAAACAGCGAAGTGTACAACTTCTGTGGAGTGCTTTACAGGGTTGTTACAACTGTGGACAGAACTAACGGCAACTGAGGTATTGCAGAGAAGTACTAAACTGGCTGACAAAAGTCATATAAGGACCAGTAATTGTTCTAGTACTAGAGAAAAGTCTTTTACCTTATTATGGAGATAATGTCTGTTTTGCAGAGGGCACCTGTCTCACTGCACAGAATGAGCTATAACACCTGTAAGATAATCAGGAGCATTTAGCAAATACAATCATGGTCTGTAGGACCCAACTCCATCTCTTGCAGAGGTCGATAAAATCAAGGCCAAAACTGCACAAAGAACTTTCAGGTGAATCCTGTCTGGAGGAAAGTGACTCTAGCCCTCCTCTCCCAGTGGGTTCTTAACGTACAAAGAACACTTAAGTTCTCCAGCACATCCTAAATTGGGCACCAAAAATTGGCAAGTATTCAGTAATTATGGCTTACAATCTGTCTCAGACCCCCCTTCATCTACAGAATAAAGCTATTACTCATCTTTAATACTGGTATTGATGAAAAATCCAATACAGCAAAAATCAGGGGAAGTCCCATAGGGAAATTAACTGTATATATATAGAGCTGGGTTTAGATGATGAGCACTTAGACTTGAACCTGCTCAAATAAACATAAATGCCCCTATTGTGCAGTGAACACCAATTAATGGTGCACACTGAATGAAGCCAGAGTCCCACAGAAAAAAACCAGCACTTGATCATGTAATAATACACAAGGGAAAAGAAGCTTTACATTAGCTACTTCCTGACTTCAGAGTATTTGCCTTTGCAATCTTGGTGTTTCAGAAGTCAAAACCAGCATTTTCATACTACCTTGTAAAATGAAGGCATAATACCTTTTTTTCTCCCTTTCTTTCTTTTCTCTTTTTCCTTCTTCCACATATAGTAAGATTAAGCTGCTTTAGTATTTGCTGGTTTCTTGTTTTCCACAAGAGAAGTTCCCAGCCAGGTAACAAATGTTGGAAAAGATGGAATATGTGCTGCGCACAAAGAAATTACTAGATGAGAAAACTGAAAAAACAGAGTGTTATAGGGGAAAAAGAGAATGGTTTTAACTGTACTGACTGCTTTGTGATATATCCACATCCCCTACCAGCACAGAAACCACGTTATACAATTTATCGCAAGGAATGAATTTCCCTGCCTTTCAAGTGAGATCTTGGTATCCTACCTGTACTCTCCACTTAATGCAAGCAGAAGTTGACCTCCACCTGAAGAAATATGCATGATGCACGCATCCATACACATCAACCAAAGGTTTTCATTCAAGTCTTTTATTGTAAGCTTGAATTTTTTCACTGCATTTAAAAATCTAAAAAAAATAAATATCTGTTTCACAGCTGCAAGTCACATATGCATTAACACCACAAAATCTGGAATTTAACCAGAGAAGGAAAGTAAAATCCAAACGTGTCCAGCTAAGCACAATTGTCTCAGGGCAATTATACTAAAAAATAAAATCTTAAGAAAAGGGGAAGGGGGTGTTAGAGTTATTTCAAATGCATTTATCTGGAAAAAAGTGAAAATTCTATTAGAAACCATAAACTAAGCCTTCAGCATTTAAAAATAAATGTTTAACCTCTCAACAGCAACAATTGTCTGGTGCATCTTTTCCTTTTAAGCTGTATTCTTGACACATGGCTGCAGAGGTTTCAAATGATAAATGAACCTCTTTAATCCTTGTGTCCACTTAATTAGAGAATCAGTCCTTAAAAAGAAAACAGTGTATTAAGTCAGCTTGTCCATCCACATATTAAAAATGCCATTGTATGCAGTTTTGTATCGGCACTAAGTGACTGCTTCATGAATTGTACAGAGTGAAGATGAATGTCTCTTAAACAATCACTTCCATTATTAAGGTTCTTAAAACAAACCAGAAAAATATATATCTTCAGAAATCAGAGTAGTCACTTTTTTGTTAAAAGCCATAAAATAAGCTCATATTCAATTACAAGCAATAGAAACCATACTGCTATTGGAACATAATTATTGTTATCACAAAAAATTATTATTTACAAAATGAAAAGTTACCAAGTGAATTTATCAGGGAACAAGTTGAATGTTCTTACTAAGTGATTTGAAAAACTTAAGCAAGTCTCTCATGCACTCACACGCCAAATTGTTTGCATGAAGTGAAATGTTAATTCATGTTAGTGAAACTTAACTCCAGTTCACAATACTCTCATTTTTATTGTAAGATGGCAAAATCCACATGGTTCTGTACAAGAAGGTACGTATTAAGACAGTTCCTCATTGTTGTAAATGTTTTTTGGCTCCCATGAATATCCGTACCACTGAACATTTCTGCAAATATCAGATATATTATCAACTCCTCCATTTAACCCACTGAATTTACCACCACAAGAAAGACACAAAAAATTAGTTTAATGATCCCACGTTACACAGAACTCTCATTTCTGAAGTTATACTAAATTGAAACCTTCGTAGTGATCTATAGCCTGGATCAACTTAGATTTTAGGGTTTCTTTATCTGTGTATTTTGGAAGATCAAGAAGATTAAAGCAAGTGTGAGCTACTGGAAGATAACCTTCTCCACCTCCTGTTGGCTGGATGACTAGTTTGAGACATTTCATTCCAAGAATTGGAATTCGATCGCTGCCCGTCAGAAACACTGCCAAGAAAAAACATTGAAAAGAGTTTAAGGCTGACACTGTATTTATCATACATGCAGTATTCATCATTGTTGGCATTTTTTAATTACTCCAGCATTTCACACCGAACTTGTTTTAGTAAGTTTGAAAAATGGGAACAGTGACTTAACCCGATCTGCAGCTTACAAAATGAACTCGTAACTGTAACACGACAAATGATATATAAGGAAAAAATTTCATTTTAGCATATGAAACCAAGCAGTCCTTAAAACAAACAAACAAACAAAAGTGTAGGAAGGAAGTTCTTCATACACTGGGATTTCTTATTTAAAATCCAGTGACTATACCTTCACTGAGCATTTGCAAGCATCTTGTAAATACACAGAATTAGTTTGTTCAGCAAGAAATTTATCTGAATTGGAAACGAATCTATGATCTCTCAACAACAGCTCACTCCCAGGAAGCTTTGATACCTTTGGTTTTTCCCCTGTACATTTCCACTACAATCAGTTATAACTTCAAAATGCCATCTATGTGCAATGAAAACTGGAGGATGTGAACCTTCTGTCAAAACAGAAAAAAAATCCCTAGTCATCAGAGAAATGACACTAGCAATACAGGCTGTTGGGTTTCTTGGGGTTTGGGTTTTCTTACTGCTTTTTGTTTGTTTTATTTTTTTTAATGCTGCTCTGGTCTACTGTGATCTTGTAACTGCCCACCACCCAGAACTACTCAGGACAACCCCAGCAAAATCAGAGACAAGCTCATAATCCATTTCTTCTACTATGATTCTTTTTCTTCCAAGAGAAGTTAATCACATCATTATAGACAAATGCCCTCTTATAGCAGGAGCCTGAAATCACAGCAACCCTGTTCAGTCAGCAACTTCTGCAAAGGAGTTTCAAATACTTACGCAAAAACTGTTTTTTCTTCTCCAGAGACAACTCATGAAAAACCTCCCAGAATATTTTAATTGTAGGATGGTCTGCCCAGTATTCTCCTTTGTATTCTGTATTCTAAAATGAGCAGGAAATTATGTTATTGGTTGCTTGCAGAACTAGCAGGATAATCCGACACCAAAGTGGAATGACTGTGGTTTGTGGAAATGGACACTGCAGGTGACCTATTACTATTTTCCTTAGACAATTTTCTTCAGCCGTTCAGTCTGACTTCCACTATATGGACAGATGCATGTACTCCAGAGCATTTTCAATCCCAATAAAGTAGTGACAAAGCCTCACAGTGAGTTTTGGCAATCAAGAATATTTACTCTTGATTAACTGCGTGCAGTGTGTTCACTTTCCCTCTTCTAACATAATACACTGTACACAGTTGCCTTTTGGCTCTATGGATTTTCCTTTCCTCTCTCTTCTTCTGATTTGCTTCAGAAATCAGATGGAAAAAACTTTAAGCAGGAAGGTAAGTAATATTTTAGTCTCTTCATTCACCGACATTTTAAAAAAAAGTTCCTTACTCACACAGTCAATTCAATCAAGGCTGGAAGTCACATTAATTAAAACACAGCTCAGACAAGTTTTGCATTGTGAAATTAAAAACATATGAAATAAATAGCTAACCATGGTTCTTACCTTCTCCAGTTCTTTCCAATCATAATTTGTGTTCCCAATCACCATTGCCTGCAACTCGCTGGGCTGGAAGAGCTGAAGAACTTTACCTCCACATACTTTGTGGAAGCCTGCATGGAATGCACTGAATAAGGAAGCCACGGACCTGTTGAAGATGTAATCCACATACGCATCTACAAAATCTTGCCTGCACAAAGAAAAAAAAAGAATTATGTTTAGAGAGAGAGAGGAAAAAAAAGCACTTCTACCAATAAAACAATTGCCATTTCTGTACAGAACACAGATAAAAAGTTAAGCAAAAAAGATCCTAATATATTCTCTTCTCTGCTTCATGTTACAACCACAGTGAAGATAACCCGAATGAACATAAAAGGCACATAAAGGTATTTCCCTACCACATCCCCCAAGACACAGTCTCAAATGTGCAACTGAAAACCAGTCACATTTAACATTATTTCAGGCCCTACGAACATTTCTCTTATTTGTACGCATTGCAGTGAACAGGACTGAACGGCAACAAGCTTAAAGGCTTGGATTACATGTAGTGACCTGAAACCAAATAGTCGAACTCACTGTTCTATTTTTTTTAATTAAAAAGATTATAGTATTTGCACTAAAAACGCAAATCAATTTCAAATGGACATTTGAGTCCTATACAGTAGAAAGATCAGTGCAAAGGAGCTCGGATACTGAAAACCAGACAGCCTAGTATCTGTGCTTCAGTACAAGGAGTTCTCGTTATCTTGTTGGAAATGTCTTCTCCCGCAGCATTTAGGGAGAGAATTAAAATTGCTTGATGTGATACAGTATTTATGATTACTTAACTACCATTTTAATCAATCCTAGTTAACACTGTAACCTTCTGCACTGGCAGAGTGATATCAGTCACAGATTACAGTTATCCTACCAACATATATTCCCTGTGGAAACCCACAGAATTTGAACAACACCCGCAGAATTTGAACAACATCACCAATAAGTTACCGAATCATCTGAACGTATTTTGACAATACATTTATTATAGTTGTTGAAGTGAAAATACTGGAGATGAGCAAAGGGGTGAATCACGCTCCTCCTCTTCCAACACATCCATGTTATGCATACTTTGTAATTAGCACAGAGGCAGGTAACTTGTGTAATATTAACAGGGGAAGGAAAGGCTGCTCCAGAGAAACTTCAGAGTAATAAACTAATTAGCATTATTATACTCTAAGTTAATATTTTTAAAAGTGAATTAAAGTATCATTCAGTTGCATCCACAGTTGGCAAATCCTTAAATACAATAGCTATTTTAACAGTACAAGAGAACAGCTTGAAAAAACAAAGTAGTTTTAGCTCCAACATTAACGTAACAGCTTGGCGAAGGATATTTATAGCAGCCCAGTTACAATTCCCAAGGCAGACAGCAACAGTGAACTACCCTGTAACCCATAAAACTCACCTATTTTGTTTGACTACAGGAATGTCAGCACCATTAGGAACAAGCTCTTTTATTTCTGTTGTACCAAAATTTTCCACAGTGATCTATTTAAAACAAATGAAAATAGCATAAATCTTATTTACTGCACAGAGTTGTTCTTCCCACCACTTAGCTGACACAACATGAACGGCAGACACAGATGCTAAAATAGATGGGAATCACCAGCTGATGCTTTTGCTCAAACACTCCAGAGAGTTACAGTAGGTGGTATGAGCTTGATAAGAAATACTTCAAACACTACATAAAACTTACTGTAAAATTAAGACAAAATGCTTCTTCTATGTCATCCTCTGGATAGTCCAGTAACTGTTGCATACCCCTGCAAAATAAGTTACAAAGGAGTCGTACCAGTAGAAAGAAAGATGAACTTACTTTCCTGAAGTATTTTTTATGCTTTGGTAATTCAAGTTTAAAAAGAAAATAAAAAATCTTTCTACTGTTATTTCGGTTAGTAGCTCATTCACTTGCACCTTGATGCAGGGTTGGGAAATCTCAGGCAATCGTTTTGCTATCACTTGTAGTGTTATTCCTTTTGATTATCTCCAGGTGTGAAGAGAGAAGGTTCATATCCTAGTCTTCAGCTAAGGGATTCCCAAACCAGAGGCAGTAAGTACTTAACCACTGACGGGCTCTTCCATTAACTTGTTTGATTTCTCCTTGAATCTATGGAAACTTGAGCATTCACAACACAGAGACTAGCAAACATCTACTTCTGCTCGTCTGAACCTCCTACCTGTTAGTGCTATTCAAATCCCTCCTCAAGGGCAGATATTTAGCACGTATTTGTTCCTGAAATAAGCAAAAACGGTTCCTTGATGGACTAAGTAAGCTGTCCAGAACTAAAACTATGTTCAGGCATAATGGCTAAAAGTCAAAGGTTTTGAGTTTAAAATATTATTTTCCCCTAAAATTCTTGTAGGATAATAAAATAGAAGACAGAAACTAAACCAAAACATTTAGAAGCAGGTGTTTAACAATAGCATGTATCCTTTCTCATGTGACATGATGGCTGCAAGTCACTCTGACCTGTTTATCCTGTTAGTGTGCAAATAACACATTCTCTTTATGTTCTTAAAAGAAAATGTTGAATTAAAAGTTAATTCCTAGTAACACTAATTTTTCTTTCTTGCTTACCTGCCAACATCTGGCATCAACTCTTTTAGGTCATCCAGGGATGGTTTCTTATTCAATAGTTTTTTGTACAAAGCCAAGGGGAAATGAAGGTCTACAATAGTAAAATTATATATTGCTAGCCCACAGACAACACCAATCAAATGAAACAAGTCACTGTCTTCAAAGGTCTAAGAACAGAAAACAGACAAGATGGTTTAAAATAAAGAAGTTATTTTAATCTTGCAGAGTCCAGAAAAAAAAGTGTACAGTGCAGGATAATCTGAGTGAGTTTCATTTATATTTTCTTTAAATATGTATGTATCCATAAGTACTAAGGAAAACAGGATGAAGTTTTAACCAGCTGTGAGAGACTGAAATCCAAGGAAACAGAACTCTTCTTACTTAACACAAAACATGTTCTATCTTAGCTGTTCTACAAGCGATGCACGCTGCTGTTACATACTGCATTATGTTTCTGGACTTGTCAGTGACTGACCATTGGACTACTCAGTGCTTAAAAATATGTCAGTATTTTTTAAAATTCTTTTTGGGAGGAGGTCACTACTGACTGCCTTGGAGTAAATAGCCAAGGCTTAAAACAGAACTGTGGAAATGTTAACATTCAGGTCCTTGTGACACAGCCACCCAGTCAGTGTCTTTCTCTGAAAGAGGACTGTAAAGTCAATGATCAAAACTTTTGAGAAAGTATCACTAGATGACTACCTACGAAACAGATCCATAAATCTGACTGAACACAGGAAGACCTGTTCAACATGATGCTTTGAGAATTTTTCTCTGCCACCTTGATTTACAGATTCTGCTCTTGGAATCTGTTTACTCCAGCTGGCACTTCTCCCTACTTAACTTGTCTGGGTCAGGGACAACCGGCAAGGAGTAAGTGAAGAATGGGGAAAACCAAAGGGGAAAGTTTTGATCTAACAATGACAAAAATAATTTTTTGAGAATACTTCAACTTCTCCTCTCGAAATAAAACTACCACAAGCTACTATGTTCCTACATTATTAATATAAATATTGTAAGTTAGAAGAAAATTAATGACTATAGATCACACTCTACCTTATCAGAGAACCAGGTCAGCCTGGACTCTTCATAATACCTGAACATTCCGTATTTAGGATCTAGCAACTCTCTCATGATGAGCAAAAAAAATTCTTTGCGAACACCTCCAGCATCAACAGCTTCTTCCCCTACAAATATAACCTGAAACACACAATTCCGTTAGCACTGAATTAAAAATGGACTGCAAAACAAGATCTGTTCAAAAATATTCTCAACTAGCTGCACGTCAGTGAAAGACACTTCCAGCACTATGTACTGATGATACCTTGAGTGGTTTCTTGTAGTCTACATTCTTTGTTTTCCTTAGGACTTCCACAGCATCTCCTACAATATTGTCTCTCCGTACCATTAATATCAGGCATGGGTTGACAGATTCAAATACTGGCAGAAAGAGAGAAGACAAATTCTGCCTGTGAGCCTGATCAACAGCCATCTGGAAAAATAAACAAAGTGAAAGTGTCAGTAGGTAACGTAAGGTTCCTGTCAAAACTAAATGTCCATCAGTCCTGTCGTAGAAAGTGCAGAAGACATGAATGGGAATAGCTATTATGGGAGTACTGGATTTGCCCAGATTTTCTAAACGTTGCTTTTACCTTAGGACACATTTAATCTCAGGAAACATTTTTCCTTTACCTGCTACTGTCATCAATGCTAATGTTCAGGGAAATCTTAGAATGCAGTTTTTGACACTGCAGTCAAAATACTTTGGCTAACAACAGGAAGTAAAAAAATACGGCCCTTCATCTAATTATGAGTAAGCTGTTCAATATAAATCTGGCACAAAAACATCCTTGAAAAACTAATTTATAGAATGAAACGTGATTTATTCATCTATTTAATTTGTATTATCATTTTTTTAATTTCATTTTTTCAAAACCAAAATACCGTTGCAAATGTTCTGACTATGGCAAAGAACTTTTGCAAGTTTGTGTGGTTTAATACTACTTAATATTGTTAATAGAAACATTCAATGCGAACACTTCCCTTAATTCATCAGATGTTCATACTGACTGTGTATATACATTTTTAAAGGCATAAGCAAGCTAGTATTTTTCTACATAAGCCCATTACTTGAACATGACTTACCTCTTCTGTTTAATTTCAGACTCAGTACAATAACTTCTATGTTAAATGTTATAAATGGGGGGAGGGGGCTGGTGCTCTTACTGCTGTTACTTTTGCAGTAGCCTCCCTTCATCCTTCCTTTCCCTTGTTAAGAATATGATTTATTACACCTGAACAGGTATGCAAACATTGACCAGAATAGCTCACCATATCACAGAGGTTTCAGTTCTAACTAAAGAATCACGAAAACATGCAAGATCCTCTCAGTTCCTTTAGGGTTGTCTAGTGTGTCTACCTCTAGAGAAGATACAAACAATTCTGTATCTTGAATGGTACCAAGTATCTAATTTCTAGGAAAGTCTCTAGTTAAAACAGAAGTTGGCAAGTTAGGAGTAACATATAATTGCAGTTAAAGAGGAAAAGAGCCAAAACCTACTGCAAAACGCAAGATCGGGAAACCTACTCCCGCTAACCCAAGATTTTCAAGATGAGCTTCCTTTCTACTGCCTTGCACCCACCCATCAGACTTCAGAGTTCAGGAGCATTTTGAAGGTGCTGTGATCGATGAAATGAGAAATTAGGTGTGCACTAGATATTCATGTGGTGCAAACATATTGTCGCTCTGATACTATCAATCTTAAGAACAGCACCAGCTCCTAAATCCCATTGAGATAAGCAATTAAAAGTAAGTGTAACTGGCTGCTGCCTCTAGCAAGACAGACTGACTTCCAGCTCCAGGCTCTACACATACATCATTTAAAATCTGCTTGTGTGGGAGACAGCACTGGGTTTTGGCTGGGTTTTTGTTGTTTGATTTGGTTGGTTGGGGTTTGTTTGTTTGTTTTATACACCTTTACTACGCAGTTAACACCTCAAAAAAGCCATGTAATTAATGAAAGGAAGTTCCTTATAAATTTATGCAATTATTAAACAATCTAATTTTAATGAGATCCCAAACCCACAAAACCACTAACTTATATCACATACATACTCTGAGATTAAAACTAGATCCCTCATTCTTACGGAGAAGAGATTACATAGTTTAAAAAAAAGGCAAAAATCAACCAACCAACCAAAAATCTGTAACATTAAAAACTGAGATTCTTACCTGCATCTGTATGACTGCATCTGTTTGTAGGAGAGTTGTCTTTGCCTGGGCATCAAATACAAACGGGTATGTGCATATTGTAACAGGAATATCTGTTAACTAGAATGAACAGAACCATCTCATATCTCTGCTTATTTTAAAGCTACTATCATGGTTAAAGAAGCTATTGCAGTAGTACTCATTTGAATACATCTATTTTACTGGCAAGAGAGAGAAATCTTTACTCCTCGTCAATGCAGGACCAAAGCATCATCTCAGGAAAATTAAGTAAATTTTCCATCAGAAAAAAAATTAGAAAAAAAACAAAAAACCAAACCAAACCACACACAAATATCACTCTCACCTAGGACATTTTGATTTCGGAACTTTTATTACAATTGGTGGATATCATCGAAGCAGTACTTGTTTTCACATGCTGCTCTGACTTTGCAATTCAAAGAATTACATATTTTTGCCCCACTAAAGCCTTTTTGGATTACAGCCGTGCTAACTTAAAGCTGTACTCCCAACAGAACACATCAACAACCCTCAACATTCATATTTCTGATTTCCTCACATTCTGCAAAAGAAAGCAGATTGCAACCAATCTTACCTCAGTTAATCCATGGTTGACATCCTATGACAGCATTTGCACAAAGGTAGCAATAATTAAGATGAAAAAGTAGCATTAGTATCTGCGTTAATTAACCTCTAACATAGAATTAAAAATATTTATCTACAGCTTTTCCCCCAAAAGAATGTTTACTGAGGAAGAAGTATAAACCATAAACATTCTAAGTAATCTACCAAATACAACCTTGCCTTTCAACACCCTACACATCAGTCTCTAAAAAAATGACCATTAAAGTATCACGTTCTCTTGGATGCAAAAAATGAAATGTTTTAAATGTTTACTTCCATACACTAAGAAATGACGTTTGCTTTTACCTATGTATTTTCATTTTTAAATGACTATAGTATGTCAAATTAAATGCAAAACATTTTTATTGAGTAAAGATTTAAAAATACAAAAGAATCCCACCACTTAAAGTCTCAAAATCATTTGTGTCTATGACAAGATATGAGAAAAGCAACTGACTCCTGAAATTTGAGACAGACCAATACATAGGCTGGGACGGTGTGGAGACTTCCACAACGGGCTAAATCAACTTTGCTAACAAACTAAGTTATGTCTCTGGTGCTATGTTACCCTCCTTATCCTCCACTGAAAGCTAAGTTCATTTCTACCTACCAGGCAGAAAACAGAAAAAGAATAAAAGGTAATGACAAACTGAATTTACAAACACACACACACACACACACACACACACACACATATATATACAAGACTCAGAAGTCAAACACATAGGTGTCCATGGATCACAGAAAGTCATGGCCAGAATACTTTGCTTTCTGTACCCCTAATTCCTATTGGAAACATCAGATTTGAGTATTCCATTTGTCACAGGTAGATTTATGTACTCCTGCTGCATTTACCCCTGTTTATTCCTAGTTCAAATGTTTTTTCACAACTCCTTTAACCTGTATCTCAGGAAAAAAACCTCTTCAACTCAATAGTTCTTTATTTAGTACTTTCAGTATTCCCCACTCATTTCTCTGTTGTTAAAGAAGCTTGTTCTTCCAAGTTTCTCTCTGAGAATACTCCAAATACTTCTCAATTCTCTTTTCTTCTATATTTTCCCCTCAACATTTTAATTAAGGAACTGAGCAAACAATTTTGCCTTAAGTTACGGCAATAAAAATTACACTAGCAAAAGAAATCTTGATTCATTATAACTGATTCAATAGGCAAGTGGCGTGTCTTATCATTGTAAAAGCAAGAGCACAGGAAACTAGTGGATACGAAGGCAGGAAAAGGCCCATAAAACAATTTACGAAGGAGATCTGACTAAGGCCATGGAATTTCCTTCAGTCCTATAATAAATAAAAATAACTCTTTCTGCTGAATTTGAAACTGCACAAACGCATGACAAAATAATGACGATGAAAGGGAAATCCAGGATCTAGTATTTTCTCAGTAACATCAAGCTACTGATCAATCTTCCGATTTAATTAACAAATGAGTTTAAGACTTTCATTACAAAGCAATTTCCCAGCTTTCATTTTCTCATATTCTGTATTTGCTTTTCTGATCATGATTACATCTGCAGTTTAGGTTTGTTTACAACCATTTAAAATAGTTGCAAAGGTCAGCTTTTAAATCCCACCACCTCTGTACCCCTCACTGGCATACCTTTCTTGGTTCAAAATATAGAACCTGCTTGTAATTCCAAGGCCCCCTTATCCCTAGAGCTTCTACATCTCAGTTAGTGCACCGCCCCTCTTAGCTACCAGCACCAGCCTACATCACACACCGGTTATTTTTTCAGACGAGGTTGGCTGAAATCAATGTCTGTCACGACTGTCAGTGCTGCTCATTATTTTTTTTTTGCTCCCCAATCTCCTTGCTGCTGCTGTTTCACATTGCAATTTTAATTCTTTGGTAAACAGCAACACTTGCTTTGTATTCATAAAACACAGCAAAACCAGGTCTCCCATGTTCAGGACCTTCCAAGTCCTGCTGCAAAAAAGTTAAATTTAGGTGGCCAGAGAATGCTGTCAACTTATTCAAGATTCTTCTAAAGTGGAGGTCAAAGAAGCGTGTGACAAAATCCTATCCAACTCACATTCTCTCCACAGTCATTAAGTTACTCCCACTTAGCACTCTTCTGTTTACAGATCCAGGAATTAACTATCTCAGTTCTTACTGCTGTACTCAAAGTAGGAAACAACATTAGTTATCTGTCCCCTGTAACTCCCTATTACACTGCTAGGCTTAGTTTTCCAAAACAGTTTCACCTTTCTCATTGACTGAACCGATCTTACATAGTAATGGGGGTTATTCCACATGTTTTTTACCACTTTCCTAACTTTTTTGACGTGAAAGTCTCAAGTGACAGCATTCTAAATTACCTTTTAATTCAGAGATTAAAATGTTGAACAGTACCAGCCCTAAGAATGACACTCTACAAGGAGCACACCTATTTAAGAATTCTTCCTTAGCTAACACCTGACATAAAATGAGTCTGTTCAGCATCAGTAATCTGTGAAGATACTGTTAGGAAAACAAAGTGCCCACACTTACAGAATCTATGGGCTTCTCTAATTGGACAAACCCAAAGGAAAACACGGTGGGGAAAACCACAAAACCCAGATAAAAACCAACACAACTTACCATTCCAAAGACCTGCTGCTGGACCCAGTTGACATAGTCATTCCTGATATCTATCAAATCTTGTATCTCATGAATGTAAAATCTGTCATACTGTATAACTTGTCCTCTTTCATTTACCTAGAGAAGTGCAATTAATTTTATTAGCACTTCGTATAACCTTTTTCAAAAGGACATTTTCCATGTTTTTCAAGCATTTGATATGTCAGCCACAGATACCAGCTAAATGGCAGAAAAACAACAGTGCCTACAAGAATGCAAAATACAACGTTAAAGACATGGATACACTCATTAGTCACAATCCCATCAAAGATGCAAAGAAAAATAAGATTAGCTGGGCATACAGTATCGCACAATACAGTGCTGCCACTGCGAAACATCGTATGATCTTAAGGGAACAGTGGAGAATATACATATTCATGTACACAATGAAAGCAGCGCTGGTTCCTGTATTTGCACAAGTTTAAGCTCTATGATTCAAGAGCTCTGTTCTTAGCTACAGTACAAATACCCATGACCAGAGGAACAGTCTCGATTTAAAAACATTAAGGTTAAAAAAGAGACATGCAAAAAAAACTTTTTACAAAGGTTTGTCTCTACAGTATAATTTTAATCTAGATGCATCCCTCTTTCCTAACACACACTTCTTTCCCCAAGGACTTAAGCACCATTAACTGCCAAAACAGCAAGATCCCCAATTCTGTCTTTAGAACCAGATAATCTAAGTCTACTTTTCTCAGACATCTACCACACCCCACCCAATACTAAATCTATGAAATACCCCAGATACGTTGCCCCATTTTCCCCTCTTACTTTAGTCCACACCAGCTAACTATTAAGACTATACCACTATAATCAGTTGGGCAGCAGGGTAGGTACAAATTTAACTGTTTTACAATGTAGCTACCCATTAGTGAAAGTTGGGTTTAGAAAAAAATGGGAACTTAGGAGAGCCACATCACAGCTCCACAACTATCCACAAGGCTTTAAGATTTTAAGATTAACTTCATGTGTTATGATTTACAGCCTCTGCAAGGCTGAGCAGTGACAGAAATTCTAAAGGTGGCAAAATAATCATTTATTATATACCAACAGCTTTCCAAATGGGAACCCATAATGGGCATCTTGCACTTCTAACAGAAGATAGTTACTAAACAGTCTTACTCTCACCCTTAATTTGATGGTCTCTATAAATAGATAAAAGCTGAGCAAACCATAGCACATAAATTCCAACTTCCAAAGCAGAATCTTTTCCACTCTTTCGGACACTCGGGGAGGATGGTTGTTACAGCACACAAAGCCCCAAATACAGTACTTGACCAGCACTTTAAAGAGTGTCTGAAATGTTCTTTTAGTGCATAAACACAAAATGCTATAGGACCAGAATAAACTACAGAGGGGAAAAATATAGGGGGTGGGAGGGGAAACCTCAGCAACAATTAGATATTACACTGCGATGTACACAGTCTGGTTACTACAAATGATTTGGGCTATTTTTGTCAGAAGTTCATAAATTCATTAGTTTTCTTGAATGAAGCTACAATACTAACAAACTGAATTTAAAAAAAATCATAAAACAAATGTTTGTTTTGGTAAAATTGTGCAGATCTTTTTTGTTCAAAGTACAGCTTGCTCTTATCTTCCATTTGTAATCTTACTCGCTATCATTCCAAGCTTAAGAGACAATTCTTTCCAACATACCCTCAGAGCAACTGATTGGGTCAGTTTGTGTTCCCAAGAAAATAGGTAATCCCATCACTGTGTCAGATTAGAATCCAGAATTCCAATGGTTCACAGGTCCAGATGGAACAACTACGTCTATCTCAGTAGATGCAAGTCTCAGTATTTAAAACTCTTTAGCAACTTAACTTCTTTTAACAATTACACAGCACACAGATGCTGACAAAACCTAAAGGTAAGTAATTGTTTAAAACGGAAATAAACGTACTCTGTGCAATATTTCCAGAACTCTGAATGCTGTGTGCAGGAAATTGGTGAGTATTCTTCTTTCAGAAGCCGGAACGCCAATCTTGCACAACTTCAAAAGATGGACTACAACATCCTTGTAGAGTTCCACTATCTTGAGGAATAATGGAGGTTCAAGTACAGACCACCAATTTTCTGTCAACAAATGGTGAACACATAAACTTAGTACTTGCCACTACAACATCATGTTACTACAACATCATGTTACGCTGTCCTTTTAACTAAAAAACATTTAACAGAGCAAGAGTGGTGCAGACTTTTGAACAGCACACTACTCTTCATATAAATAATGAAACCTCTGTTCAAAAGCTCTATTGTTACACACCAACTCTTTAAACTACGTTGTTCATCCACAATACATGACAGTATCACAAAGTAACATTTGACACAAAAACAGAGGGCTCAAACCCTGAAACCTTGACTTAAGCCAACAGTCCTGAAAGCAGTGAGAAGTCATGGAAAAGGATCTACAGTTTGAAGAAATTATCAGTTTGCTTTTCTGTACAGCAGATGAGCTCTTTACTCTCACCAAAAACTACTGAAAAACACAACAGATCAGTTACGAGGCAAAAAATAACTGAGGAAGAAGAAAGAACCCTCTTACAATAAGGCGGTGTAAGGAACTAGGGTTAAAAAAAGAGCTACTCTCAGCTGCATATTTGCAGACCACATCTTAGGATCAGTGAGAAAAGATGAACTGCTCAAAGCAACAAAACCGGTGCTGCAATCAAAACAAAGACAAATTAACATCTGCTCTGCAACACTTTTGTAAATTGCTTAGAGCGTGTTAGCTGTCTGACCACATCATTTTCACTTTAAAGTGCAAAGACACATACCAAATATGCTGAACTACATGGTTTAATTCCTCCCAAATGGAATCAGTCCAAGAATTACAATAGCAGATGATTCCTATGGATGGCCAGTTAACTCACCCAGAAGCAACGGAATAGGTTTCTTCTTACACACCAAGCAACGTTAACCCTTAACTTTCTCATTGGGGAATTCTATAGGACTGTAAATACACAGCAGGTGTTGCTGAGACCATGTCTCACTGATGGCATTTCTACGCATTTTCATCTGGAGATTCTTAGTTTTAACAGTAAAGCATTCAGTTTCTTACCAAGGACTTTCAGAGGAGCTTTTTCTAGGTTGAGAATAGCTGTTCCAAAAGGAATAGCTAACGTTGTGAAATTGTTTGCATCGCTCATCAGTGGGCATTCTGGTAGAGTGAGATACAGCCTCAAAGCTTCAACATCTGGTAAGGAGCTGGTCAATTTAGGAATGAGGTTCTTTTCCAAACTAGCTGCCACCTACAGCACATCATTAAATTCTGATTATTTTAATGCCATTGCTAATTTAAACAAATGCCCACCTACATACATAATCTAGAGAACAATCATCAAGAGTTTAGACTATCATACATTTACAGACAGTATATTAAATATTAAAGTACAGTATGCTGATGCATTACCTAACTGTCCCAAAACAATAGTTATACATACTTGCAGTTGATATACTATTGAGTAAAGAAAGTCATTAAAAGGGTCAGAGCAAGCATTACAATAGTATTTCTGGGTAGGTGTAACACAGAAAGATAATCCCAAACATAAGGAAAATATGCAGCACGAACCTGTTGTGATATGTGAGTGTGGTCAGGCTGTATTAGTTTGTGAAACAGTAGTCTAGCAGCATTCATATCAACCCCTGAGAATCTAGCACTGGTTTTGTAATGATCATCATTGCTGCAGAAAGAAGGGGGGAAAAAAAAAAAGGAGAGAAAAGCTGAATCCTGTATTCTCAGCTTCTCAAGAGTTTCTACCATCTTGAATTTTTAGCCCTACTAACTAAGAAATTAAAATGTGAGAGATCACAGTATCAGACTTCCACTTCTTACATGACCTTTGAAGCAACTGAAAAGAAGAAAAATCTTCTCTAACTGCAAAACAATCAAGCCAGCCTGTGCAATATATTCCTCTTGAATTATATACAACCTGTGGCTGAGAAGTAATGAGTGTTGCTGGCTTACATGGTAGCAGCCTGGCAGGGCACGCCTCCAGAGACTGGCAGGAGACGTGCTGAATTTGAGCCAGCTGACAAACCATATGGCAGTGAAGGAGCTGGAAGTTTAAACTGTGGGTGTCACAGTAACAGTAAGATAAGGAATACTGGGAAGTGTTACAGATGAAACAAGACACTAGGAAGGTAGCCACCATTAATTCTGTCCACAGGAATACGTCTTTACAAGCCTGACCACTTACCTCAAAGCCAAAAAGCTCCCATTCAGGCACCCAGCTGAGGAGAATGTTCCATCAATTTCACTGAAATTGTTCATATGAAGTAAGTTACATTGATTTTGTTTTCCTTTTACAAATTAGCATTTGTACTTAATCCCTAATAAATTACACTGTACAAAGGATGGAATGCTGACTTTAAGAAAACTGAACAACACTAGACAAAACCTCCATTCAAGACTCAATGCTTAAGACAGCTCAGATCAAAGCAAGTCTTGCAATTTGATTTTAATTTCTTTGCATCCTCCTTTATTCAAGTAGAAGCAGTAATCTTTGAGGTGTTCTCACATTCCTTTACACGTACTGTTATTTTTCAATGTGCAACTAGATATTTGATCTTGCATAGTCATCTAAACTATGACAGAGATGACACAGACTAAAGGATCTAACCTGACAAGCATGACAATGAAAGCACAGCAAAAGCTTTGTACATGATAAAATCAGTAACTAAAAATAGCTTTGCTATGTATGTACAAAACCCCATTAATGCCCAATTCGTAAGTAAAATTATGAAAGACAACTTCTTTCCTCAAAATCACTTACTTAGCTATCTCTACAGGAAGTCTTCCAGATGGGAAAGTCAGCAATCTTTGAATAAATGTTTCATTCACAGTCCAGATTTGCTTCAAAAAGTCAGGGTACCTAAAGTCATCTGGTGGCACCATGTTCTGAATTTTAAAGAGAGCATGAAGAATCAGGCACACAAAATTATTTCCAGAAAAATCAGTCCTGTGGTTGAGCTCTTCACCTCTTCATTGACTGACAATTTGCCTTCCAGACTATTACCGTGAAATAAACCCAATGATAAATATCCTGGAATCTAGAAGTTCTGCATTCACTATGGAAGCAAAGCAGACACTAAAGACATGTAGATTAGTGTGTTAATTCACATCACAGCTTATTTAATGCTGAACTCCCTAAACATCCAGTACTTTTCTATATGATGAACACTAAACAAGCTCTAGACAAGAGTAGCAAGCACCTCTGCCTAGCCACTATGAGCCACTTCACTCACTGCCAAGCTGAGAGCATACAGAAAAGGAGCCATTCACTTTTCAGACAGCTGCTCTCCAACCCCACTGCCATCACACTCCTCTGAGAATGCATCACGTTTCTCTGAATGTTCACTGCATCATCAGATGAGCTGCATTTTGATGTGCTGCTCATACCGAATGAATTGCAGTAAGATTTCTAATAATAAAGAGGAGCAGAACCAAGTCCATCATTTTGGGTAGGAGGATTGGTTCAAAAAGAGATGGTGCAAATAGCACCAAAAATAGGGTTAAATTTGTAAAAGGAAACATATTTCTCCTGACAGTGCAGTCTAACAACATAGCTGCCTCAATATAATGATGACTAGCTGTTGTCAAAAATCAGTACTTCTGATCCCATCCTACAGGATCAGGAAACCTCTTGCCATTTCCTTGTGGCCAGCTGAAGCATCATTTAAACCCACAATGAAACAACTCAGGGAACCGAGATGTCCAAAAACTAACTTGAGAAAAAAAAGAGATTTTGGCCGAGACCCCTTAACTGGCAAGGACACACAAGTCCCAGGAGAACAGTGTTTGCATAACTTTGAGAGAATTCAATGCAAATTACCGACCAAAAGAGTACTAAAAGGGATACTTCTGAAGCATCAAAGTTCATCTATTGCTAATACTTTTTGTACAGAACAAGCCACAATAACTGCATTCATACAGTCTCCAGTTCACCTCAATTAGTTGGTCAGAATCTACTTCAGTAATTATGAAAATTGCACACAAGAAAGTTTTTAAGAAAGGAGTTAATAGAGAAGTTTCGGGCCTATATTATCAGTAATTTTCCAATTTAAACAAGCTTCTCTCAAATACAGCAATTAGTTACCACAACTCATTCAGAATTAAGAAAAAAACCCCCACACAACAGAAAAATTATTGATTCTGTACAACCAGAACAGGCTGTGGGAGCAATGGGTTGCTGCAAGCCTGACCTGTACTGTTTTTCTTGACAACGAACACGTTTCCCACTAAAATCTGTCTTCCTTTGTGTCCAAGTTAGTTTTCACCCCTCATACTCAACTCTTGATGCTTCATTAATCTCTACAGCCTAATATCTGCTGAGCTATACCTTCATCTTGTTTTGATCCCAACTCATCCTCTAACAGCATTTCCTTCCCATCACACTCCCACACTGCCGTTTTTACTGCAAAGTCCTTCTAGTCTTTTTTCCGTACTAGAATTTAAACATATCAATTCTTGTCCTTTAAAAACTTAAGTTTGAAGACTAGCATAAAACTCTATCATGTAACAATCCATGTCACCACCAATAATTTTTAGCAAGAAGCTCTACTGGTTTCCTCATCACTGAGGTATGCTAAAATGTCAGCAAAGCTACAGTCAGGAGTTACCGAGGAAGACTGGGAAGGGGTGAAGAGTTCAAATATTCAATCACCTTTTCCTTTACGAAAGGCAAGGAAGAGCATGCATCCATCACTTGCAAAGAAAGCTGATGCCAGAAAGCCTCAAGAGCTTACTGACAGCTAACACTCAGTAACTGGAGTCCTCCAAGTCCTCCAACTGCTAAATTGACTTAGTGTCATGTGCTTCCACACTGCTCTGACCAACTTCACAGTGTAGTCATGCACCTTCAACACATCAGAAAAATAAAAATTTCTCTTTGACAGACTTTAGAACCAAGATAGAGTTAATTTGTTACCTGTGGATAAAAGTAGTGTGCAAAACTTTGGTCCCCACCAGAGAAAATTCTCTTTACACAATAACACTCCTCACTGCCTGCAACAGGAATAAAAAACAGGCAACCACAAAAATGTGAGTTTGAGAAATTAAGTCGCTGCAATCAACACTCAAATTAGAAAAAGGTTCCTTCATTACATAAACTTGCTGAAGCAGATCTTTGAAACACAATAGTTAAGACTACCTTTAACTCAGGTAAACACTAACAGCTCCAAGTTTTACTGCTAGTGCTAAGAAAGGACCTAACCCAACAGCACAAATAAGTGTGTATTTCCTCCAGCAGAAGTGGACTTCAGGGAATGGAGCACAGCGAAAACAAACGGTTTGGAAGAAAGTGATTATAGCCCACATTTAGTTTAAATCTCAAGACTTCCATGAAGGAACAGGAATCCCAGAAGTAAACATGCCAGATGCTGCTTACCTGTGGTTATCGGGCACTGAGCACTATAAGGAAGCCAGTTTCCTTTCACCGTGAAGGGACTTTTCCTATTACTGGTTGTTCCTGTACCTAATTGCCCATTACCTCCGAGTCCAAAAGAATAAATTCTTCCAGATGAAGGAACAAACGCAGTAGTGTGCTGCCTAGGGCAAACAAAATCCAGTAAAAAAATCTAAGGATTGTAACATGTTTTGTTCAGACCAGTCTAAGAATTGTGTTAAACACTACGTTAAAGGTCCCGATAGCATCAAACACTTCACTCATCTACTGGCAACGCCCCACCACTGGCAATACTCCATTTTCAAGGAAAAGTTCACAGAACGGAGATGCCAAGTTCTGCCTTGAAACCCTGCTTAGCTACAGCCTGACCTTCAGAGCACATCTCTAAACATTCAGAAATCTAAAGTTTCTACCAGATCAGCTGTATCTCTTTTCCCCTCCCATCCTTCTCAACTCTAGATGCCCTCTCTCTTATCATGAGCCTGGGACGAATCAGTATTGAAGTTATGTAAACTATCCAGCAGGAATGGGTCCACTCAATGTCAATGAGACTGCTAGAAAGATAGCTTTGTGTTTACATATTCTTTAACACAAACAACAGTGTGTCCATCTCTTAGAAAAATTATGTTACCTCCCTCACAAGTTGTCTCTTCAGGAAGCAGTTCTTTGGACAAAAGCATTTGCATGTGTGCTGGGAGTTTTTCTGAGTTCTTGGGTGCTATTATAATACATACAATAACACCCCGCTAGGAACTGAAGTGCCATATGGTATTACAGGCAATTCACAAAACAAGTAACGTCTCCAGTGATGCTCACGTATCTCCCTAAACACACTTGTTCTTTAATAGGAAATGACAAAGTGACAGCAATAAACACCACCTTCACACTGATTATTTGAGCTTTTGGGTTAGAAAATCAGAGCGTCTCAAGTAGTGAAACTTCCTTTAGTTCTTCTACTGAATGTTTTTAAAATCCCAGTAAGGTCTCTTTAGTTACTTTAGTTAGAGACCATCTTGTCTTTCCTAACCTCGAAGGCTAAGGAAAACGAGCACTTCACATTGCAATATATATGAAGCTTTATACAAAAACAATATTCATAGTGCTAGCACAGAATAGACCTTACCTGCCACAAGTGATTTGCGTGACAACACTTCCCATCAGTTCAAAAACCTTCCTTGGGTTTATCTCATGGCTGGTGGAGTTATGACCCAACTGCCCATAGCCTCCAGCTCCAAATGTAAAAACCCCACCTTCCTAAACAAATAAATTATTTGCATTAAAATGATAGTATATCTCAGGAAAAGAAACTTAACAGAAATCGAGGTTGAATAAATCTCCTCGGCTGATGATTTTGGAATTGTGGGGAAAGGAGAGAAAAAAAAAAAACATGCACAAGAGGGCCCTCAGACACAGAAGGGTCACAAGTTAATTGCAGTCATGAAAACCTGGCACAGCTATCAAGTATTACCTTACTTGTATTAAATCATGTTCTTGTAATTTCCACATTATTATACAATCGTCCTGCCATTAACTTGTCTCATTAATAGATACTAATTCTTGTTATTGCTCTTTGCCGGTTTTCTTGATGAACTACAACATGATATAAACCTGCACTATTAAAAAAGTATACTTTGTCTTTTAAATTCTGAATAGAAATTTTAAAGCAGCTACCAAATAGGAAGTTGCCCCCCCTCAGAAACCAGGAAATTTCAACTTTGTCGTAAGGAAAGTTGTTTTTTAAAAGCGTTTTTGATTAATTTAATCAAGAAATTAACCAAAAACTTTAATGAAAGAAGGCTGAATCAGAAACATTTTCAGAAGTTACACAACTTACCTTACAACAACTTTGAAACTTTGCATTTTCAAATGCTTTAAAACTGTAAAGCTGTTTCTTTTAATTCTACTCTGCATCAGGCTGGACCTCTGCTGGGAATCATCATTAAAATGGCAGCGTTCGCTGAGAAAAACCAACAGCCTCATGCACTGAATCAGGATAACAAACAGTGACAGGTTCTTTGGAATTACAGAAGGACTTTAGGAACGCTCGCACATAAACACTGTACTGTCTACAGAAGAGAGAAATCAAGCCCCCTCACTCCGCGAGGCCTATCACGCAAGGGAAAAAGGAGCTATACAAACAGGTGACATAAGTCTTTTGTAGAGACATTTACAGTAATTCAGAATCTTGAATGAGTCCATCTGAAGTTAACTTCTACACGTTAAAAAGGGAAAAAAATTTACGATGCAAGTTACAGACGGCAGTTTTCTGTACGTTCTCTATTGCCCTAACCTCGCACAATACATCAGTATCAACTGCAGGACTACAAAGTTGCCACATCTTTTTCAGTCAAAACAAGACAATATTTTAGGACAAAAAGCTATTGCTTGTGAACAGTCTTATCCTTTCACAGTAGAAAAGTAAGCGTGTATAAGCAAAATGTATGACCCCATTTAGGCAGATTGTATTTTTCAAAACAACTTTTAACTTGTTTCAGCGTGAAGATTCAAACTAACACATTAAAAAAACCATACGTTTTCCAAAACACAGATTTTGTTTTTCTGAAGAAACAAAACATTTTAAAAAATAGTTACTTTCAAAATTCTAATGCCTTCTGCAACAATATTCTGAATTCAAGATTCAGACATGAAATGGATTAGTCACTTGCCCAAATCTTGATCAGACAAAATTGTTTTCTACTACTATTAGTAGTAAGCTCAAAATAGTCTGTTTGTAAATTCATACACTTTAATGAGTGTGATGAACACAGGAAACACTAAAATGTTAATACACACTGATTTATACCTAAATGATCAAGTCTAATCCAAGTATCAAAACACAGAAAGGAAAGTACAGGAGTCAATCATTTAAAGTAAGACATAGATGTGTTGTTTTACCCACCAGAAAATAAAGTACTTCTCATTACTTGTTGCTCGAAATACACTATTCATCGCTAAAATAAGTGTAAGAAAGAGCATTAGCCCTATACATTCTATGTTGCTCCTAGAAGTTTCCAAGTAAGTTTAGAAGTTTAAAAACATGATTCCAGAAAATGCATTTAGCCAACAGTTAGGTATCAGACAATTTGACACACTTCAGCTTTCTACTTTAACCAGTTCCTACCTCTCTGTATGAACATGCCTCAACGACACAGAACACATGCTTTTTTTCCAAATCATCCTTGAAACACATGACCAACCTTTCACAGAACAGCGATTCACTAAGAAAACTTTAAACAACCATACAGACCAATGCCCCCAGCATTTAATTTCAATTCACAGTTAACCTGGTCTGATCAGTGATAACAGCAACGCTAGAGGCCTTACAGGCAGAAAACAGCTCATCTCTTTAGGACACACTAATGGAAATTTCAATACCTGCATTATTTTAATAATGCAACATACACTGTCATATCAAAATGCCGAATTTTGTGTGCTCAATTTCACCAAATCTGACAAAAATTCAAAACTACTGAGTGACTTCTTATATTTCTAAGGTGTTTAGTGTTTCCTCAACTTCACCTAAAAACTTTGAAGAAAGTTTATGCGGAATTTTGTTTTATTTTTTTTCCTATTCAGGTAGCATTTTCTCCTGCAAACATAAAAAAAAAATTCAAAGCATAAACATATCTTTAAATATCGTACCTTTGTAAGGGCAGCAGTATGATCTTCTCCACAACATATATGAACAACCTTCTGAGTTCTCAGTGACTTCAGCAGCGTAGGAACATACCTGTCTGAAAGGTTTAATACAGCAACAGATGGCTTATTTTGAAATAATCGCCAGAAAACAAATAAATTTGCTCATGCAGTTCCAGTCAAACGAGCACTTTAAATCTGTTAGAGTAATGCAGTCACTATGCCTTTATGTATCTTTGACATGCGTTATTAAAGAAAAACAGAAAGACTACTATACTGATACACCTTGTAGCAAACAGTCTCATTGTCTCTAGCACAGGATCATACATCAAGGCATAAATCATGAAATATGGAACAGTACGTTAGACCTGCCATTGACCAGGAGAAAACAAATGAGAGTTGTTTTGAGTTGGCTATGTGCTTCATGGTTTTAAAGGGTTCCTAGAAATTGGAATCAGTCGGTCACAGTTTAATACCACTAAATATATAACAGAATGGAACAGTGAATAATTAGGAAGCACAAATAACTCTCCTCCCTCACCAGAACAAATCAGCTTTGTCATCCAGCTGCACAGACAATTTTTTAAAATGTTAATGCTAATGTCTTAAAATCTGTCAGGTATGCTAAGATGCCTGGAAGATGCCCTATCAAGACATAAAAAAGGGATTTTACTGAGAAGTAATGCTATATAAAAGAGCGGGGTCATACACTTCCCAAGGCCTATGTAGAAGTAACTGAAGTCTCTCATGAAAATCTCATTTCTGAGAAGTATGTGTAATTTTCTTATTACATGAGTGTGACCAGATTGTTCTAGTAAAGGTTTGAAGAATCCCAGAGTAATTAAATCACAGACATGCTCACAAACGTAACAGAATTTATTTTGTCTAAAACCAAACTAAACGTGGAGTTACATAAAACAAAGACTGTTAGAATTTAGGCTTCCAAAGTATTACTGCTAAAATTACTGCTAATATGATTAAGGCAACTAGCAATGCACCCTGTGGATATTTGAGCGCAGTATACGTGTTCCCTTCTGTCCACGTGCAATTCATCATGATGAGTTGGGGCGGCAGCGGGAGGAGTTACCTTAGTTCACATACATACCGACCCTAGGCTAGCAAGTGATGTCCAAATCCACAGCGTCCCCAGTATGGATTGTTTTAGAGGTGAGGCATCAGTAATTAACAGACCCTTGTGGGCGTCCCCACGGAGGCAATGTGGTCCTTGTCGTGCCGTGTAGCTACATTGACTCTGTGCTCAAACAGCACTACCTTTATAGCAGAGGTTAAAGCCGCCCCCCACATAACGTATGGCCAGTACGTATGTGTGGACCACCCCAAACTCCACCTTTCAATTACATAATCTGTAACTTCACGCATGCCCAATTTCACTACCGGGATCGCTGTTTGGTGGTCGTTTGACTTCATCTTTACTTTTCTTCCTCGATAATGGCAACTCCTTTCCTTTTCCCATCCTTTGGCATCTGATCACAAGGCTCATGATTATGAGCTCATCATGGGAGAATCCGCTTTGTTGCAATTAGTCCACTATCCCCACACTATCACTTCTCCTGAGAAAGCTTGCTGTCTATTGTTTCTTGCAAAGCTTCCAAAACTCCCACTGCCCTGTGGTTTCTTGCAAAGCTCCGTGTTCCATCTCGGACCAAACTGTTTAAAGGGGCCGTCTGACACACCAGATTTAAAGTATTCATTCAGATATGCATTTCAACTACACCACAGTTTTCTCATTTTAAATGATGTTGAGAACAATGAACCAGTGAGAAAATACAAATTCATGACACTAGCTATAGATTATTCTACACTAAACTGTGTATTACAGGAACCTGATAGCATATACTCCCATCTTAGAGCCCTGCACATGGATAGCGTGCATGTAGTTTAATACATCTAACAAAGACAATTTTTTGTCTAACCTAATGACTCGATGAAATTTTTAACAAGTATCAACACCCTAGTAAAGGAAATTATGGAAATGGTTAGCTGAAAATTGCAAATGATTATCAACAGTGGCCTGAGAAAGGCAGATAGCCACATGGCAGTAGAGCAATGAAGATGCCTTACCTCTGTTACTAAGGACAACCAAGTAGTTTTGATAGACTACTGGTTTTGTCAAGCAATTTCATCTACCTAAAATTCAGGTCAAACTGTAACTACTGCACAGCATCTTAATTCAATCCCTTTCAGAAAGTTTAAGTCACAGAAAAATCTACAATAGGGAAACAGAGCAAGTCAAGCAGGCTAGAATTTCAATTAACACTGTAAGACTTCACTATGACACAGGCGAGAGAAAAAAGTATGTCTTCCTTGTGCAACCTCACATGACATCAGCACTCTCCAAAATATCCAACAGAGGTTTGCTCTGTCTGCTCCTTTTCTAGGAGGTCTTTCTTTAGATTCACAAAGACCCTCAGCACAACATTTTACCAAGGTAATATTTACTTACCATTATCATCGTTAAGACCCAGCTGCCCAAATTTGTTGCGGCCCCATCCAAAAATGGCTCCAGAAAGAGTTAGTACAAAACTATGAGCTCCTCCTGCTGCGATCTGTGCAAAAGGGATTCCCAGCAGAGATTTAATCACATGTGGCGAGTTTTGTTTTTTATACTCGTAACCTAAGCCCAACTGGCCATATTTATTTTGTCCCCAGGAAAATACCTCACTTCCTGTTTAAAGGAGAAAAAACAAACACCAAGAAATACAATCAATATAGTTTAATTATATGAAGTTTATTTACAGTAAGAAAAGCTAAAAGTTAGTTACTCTGCAAACATTTTTGAGTTTGAAAATGCATACAAATCACTGTCTCCTGAAGGTAAGCATTCTTGTGTAAGGTGCAGACACAACTCAAATATTTAATCAGACTGAAAGTATATAAATCACACTCAAAAAAGCTCTTAACATTCCTGTTTCAACAGTGTTAGAGAAGTTGAGTTTGGTTACTGCAATGCAAGACGCTGTTCCATTGGGAATTCTACTACTACATGGATCTTTACGCCGAGGTCTTCCTGAAGTTGCATACCGGACATGCAAAAATTTCCAGTTTCCAATCACAAGTCTCATTTAAGCTTTTATATGGTAACATACTTAATTTTCACATAGAATTTAAGGAACATGTATTTTAAATCCTGAAATATTGTATTAATGATATGATCAAAGCACAAAGTTTATAAATTGCCATTTGATGCCTTATAAAGAAAAAACATCTGAAGAATCACAAATCAGAGAGCTATTTATGTTAAGATTGCCTCCAAAATACAATGTTCTACTGAACAGCCAAGGATTTGCCAAGGTATTTACTTTCCTCAAGATCAACACCTAATCACAAAGATATTTTGCTTTTGCTGATGTGATATACAACAGTCTTCCTAACACCAAAGAAATCCTATACTAATCACTTATAATCACATGAACTAATCCAGCTGACCAATATCCCACATACAGATCTAAAAATACTACGACATCTCCTCTCAAAATGCCCGATGCACGTAATTTCATCCCATTTTCCTCGCCGTGTGGGTTTATTTTTAAGGCCATAACCTTGCTACATTGCAAGTATTTCTGTAGGTTGTCCTACAATCAGAAAAAAACAACCCAACAAAACCCCACCATTCACAATGCATGGGAAGAACAGAAACATAGAGCTGCAAATCCATGAACTGGCAATAGGACAGTAATGCTATATTTGAAGCTTGTAACTATTCAAAAAACTAAGTGAATTTTAAATTACAAACTTCTGTTCTATTCTTGCACTTTGGCCAATACAACACTTAACAGCACAGTTCTGATACTCTGCACATTCTACTGCTGACCGTAACCCAGGTAAAGGGTTATTTGTAAATCTCTGCCTGCCTGTCCTGAAAAAAAAGGAATCGCACTAGGTTATAATAGCAAAGACACCTAGGAACATGTAAGGGCACAGAAAACATTCAATATGAGCCCATGAAAAGTCACATACAGAATTGAGGCATATATAGTCAGTATAAAATATTATATTTAAATTTAAAAAAAACCTCAGTCAGCATACGGTTAACACCTCCCTCCCCACAGCTTATTTAGTTCATATTTTAACCACGCGTTGTTAAGAAAATCTGTCAAACTACAATGTTCCTGGAATTTCTGGTTTGAGTTCCTAAGTTTCCATTAACGCTGTCCAGCAGCCACTTCTTCCAAATGGAAGTTTTGGCAAAAACTCTCCTTCTTCTAAATCAAACAAACAAGCAGCAAATTTAAATTCATATTCACCTTCTGGAGAGCTATACTAACCAGACGTGCAATACTCTTACACAAGTGAGGCCAACTAAGTTCTTGCAGCCCCAGCAAAGGTTTGAAGACAGACATTTAAACCTTTCAAAAGGTGAGTTATAATGGGACAGGACATTTGAACTATAGAAGCACCAACGAAACAGAGGCTTCGCATCATGAACGCACACGAGGAAGTCGTTGCCTGTAAGGCTCAGTAACTTGAAGTTACAGGTTAACATCGACTAGCGACAAAGCAGCGTGCTAGCAGGATGAAAAAGAAATGGCACCAAAAAAGGAGAGAAACAAAAAATGAATTTAAAAAGGAAGTTATATGAAAGCAAGATGATAAAAAGCAAAAAAGCATTAAAAAAAAGCATAACACATAATGTGTTTGTACATTTACTTCTTAAATTCAAGCTTCCACCATTGAATTACACTTCCCCTACCTACCTGAAACCCATCTGTTAAGTGGTAGCATGTTTTAAAAAAAAAAATTCCTTTTTACAAAAGACAAAATAAATGTTGAAACCTTTAGAATTACCTGGTAAAAAAAAAAAATCACACAAAACTTCAGAAGAATTTGGCTTACCTTTTGAGAGTGCTAGCGAGTGATAATAACCACAAGCAACTTGAACAATTTGGATCTCTGATAAGCTTTTAATATTTCTATTGGGGTAAGAAAACAGAAACAATTAAGATCTAGGTCACGGAAGAGAAGTATAAAGTCATGCCAAAGGGTAACATACAAAAAACAAATCCTTTTCACTGAAGTATATATGAAACTAAGTTGAATATCCTAACTTTAATTAGAAGTGATTTAGTAAAGTCTTGTCACAGAAACATAGACAGCTTTGGGTTGGAAGGGATGTTGAAGACCGTCTCGTTCTAACCCCCTGCCATGGGCAGGGACACCTTCCACTAGATCAGGTTGCTCAAAGTCAAAACTGCTTCTTTTCTAACACTTTCAAGGACAGGTTCTTCTTTATTTTCAAATTAATAAAGTCAGTAAAAGACCATAATGAAGAACTACGGACATTCACGTGCTAAGGAGATGTCACACAGCTGAATAGAGGAAACGAATACCGGATGCAAGAAGGAAATTCTTACTTTCTCATTTCCAAAAGAAAAAAGGTTTTACAATCTTCATCATATTTATATTAGATATAAAAACTGAATGATTTTCTGTCAAAATTTGAACTCTCAGTTTTTCATCTTTAATGGATCACAGTAAAAATGTGGACTTCAGCTAGCTGGAACGCTCACAGCATTCTGAAAACAAGCACGTGAATCTGGCTAGCATTCATTTTTATAACTAGAAGGTGTCTTATTTGATTACAGTTAAAAAACTTTGGGGTGAAAACTGAAGTACAAAGATCAGATAGCAAATGCACCTGCTTCAAACGTACTCCCTCAACTGGCTTTCAAAGTTTAACATTCCACTCCTCTAACTTTCTTAAACAGCAGTCATCAATTGCCATTTACATTTTTAGAATACCCATCCTACTTTTCCAACATAACTCTCATTCTTAGTAGATGACTGTTAATAAAAAGAAAAGAAAAAACCCAACAAACCCAACAAATCAAACCAAGCAAACCCATAACACACTTCTCACATAAGCTGACTTTTGGAGAAACTATTTATAGCAGGCAAGTGTCATAGCTAAAACATACTTTCTAATGTGTGCTTTTAATTGTAAGAGCAGAATAGTTTAACCAATGTGATTTAAGCATATTTTTTTCAAAAAAGTAACTTATTATACACTAATTATTCTTAACCTGGGCACTCTGATGCATTCCTCTGTTCCCGGCAAGCCAAGCTGTCCATCAGTAGCCAGACCCCAAGCATACACCTGACCCTTATCATTTAATGCAAGAGTGTGGGCTTCTCCACATGATACAGCTACAATATTTTGGGCATCCAGTGCACCAACATGCTCTACAAAAAAAAAAAAAACAAAAAAAAAGGAAAAAAGGTTAGTTGTTTAAAAAAAAAAAGCTACTAACAAGCTAGTTTTGATCAGGACAGTTACACTGAGTACTAAGGTATCAGTGGAAATGACACAGAAGTCAGTCCAGAAGTCTCTCAAAACAGCTTTTGTTTAAAACTATAAGCATGCTATTCTAGAAGTAAGTTAAATTTGACAGCCCAAAGTAACCAACCAACAACTGTATCTGGAGCAACACACAGAAGTGCACAAAACCCACAGCTTGACCATAATGGTTCCTTCTAATCTTGCCATCTGAAAATGAGTGCAGAAACTCAATTAACATTAAGGTCAAATAGATTACTGCCAAATGACTACACGTGTAGAACATTACGTAAGAGGAAAACATTGCACCACAGCAAATTAAATTCACCTATTCATTATTAACAAAAAAGCCTGCAAAAGGAGGAAGGGCAAATTAAAGACTAAAGCTACTGATTTTGCAATGAGCTACAAAATGTCCTCTTTATAATGCAAAAATACTGTAGAAACAGATCCTGAAGAGTAATTTTTCTAGATATACAGTGCATGCCTCTGAAAACAAACACTAAAATATGTCATTTTTTTCCAGCAGCCTGCATCAGTACCCTCGGAAACAGGTACACCTGGAAAAACTGGAAGTTTGTTTCGTGCTTATGATTTGTGATCAGGTGTCTAACAGTTTCATTTCAGCAACAGAAAAGTGGAGAAGTATCATCAGGGCCTGTCACTAAGGCTGGAATTTTCAATAGTCCCCTTTAGTAAGGGCCTGCTTGGACATTTTATGCCCAGTTTTCAAACACACAAAATCTCCTCCTGCCGAAGAATGGCACACCACTGGAAAACCCAGCGTATCATCACTGTAACACGTACTGTAAACACAGCCTAGCACAGCCCCAGTCCATTTCAAAACAGCAGCTAACAGCATCTGCAACCTGACAGGCAGTCGGTTTCCAAAATAAAGCCACAGGGGCAGCAGACCTAAGTCCACGTTTTTAAATAGCTGGTCTCATTCAGGAGGCCACCAACCCAATTCAGCCCATTATGGCCTCCACAGCTCTGTCAGTGGGAGAGGTCATGTCAGCACCCTCCAGTCCAGGCAACTGCATGATCAGCTCAGACTACCATCACCAGCTACCTAACTAGCCAGGCTGACGTTGCCTAATACGGGTTAAGGAACATTCACACAACCCCTATGGCAAGCGGAGCTCTACGGGGAGGAAAGAGAGAAGGCGCAACTGAAGACTGCCACTGGTGATACGGAGGTGGCGAAGACATGCAGTCAGCAACAAAATTATCTTCTGTCACCAGAAATCCATTCGAGAGAGCATCCATCCACTCATAAAAGATACTGAGCCACTTTAGGCCACACAAGTAAAGCTACCTCAGTACACTGACTTCACATTAGAATATTCAACAGTATTGTCAGTAACCTCTAGATGAAAGAAAAATTAGGGTGGACATTACAACATTCATGACTGCCGTGTTTGAGCATGTTAAAAAAAAAAAGATTTATACTAGGTGTTTGTCCATTACCTATGAAAGCTCATACAAGGCTCGTTTAAAAAAAAAAAAAACAAACCACCAATATTAAAAGTCATCTATTTTTGGTGTAACTTTCAGACTTAAAAGGCAATTCAGCATCATTTTCAAAGTGGCTAACAATTATTCAGAGTAAGTCTGACAAGCTGAGTTTCTATTCATGTTCACGAAGCAGACATTTGCACAGGATTAAAGTTTATCAGTTTTAATATCCATCTACTGTTTCCCAACAGAAGTCCAAATTACTTTTAAAAAGTTACACATCAACTACACAAAAAAATCTTTACTTGGCACCAAGTCTGAAGCTCTGAAACAAGGAGAACTAATAAAATACTGCATAACGTCTTATTCCATTTGAAATATTTGTATCAATTACTGTGCCAAGTAACCTGAAAAACTGCTATAGCAGTGATTAGAATAAACTCTCACGAAGCCTTTTCAGTTTGCTTACGCTATGCTGTAAGTGCTGTCAGAAGCGCTGCTCCACATCACCCAGCAGCACGCAGCTATGACTCACAGGCACAGCTCTGAAGGGAGCCCATGTGCGCACTCCTCTGCAGTCCCTGCAAGATGTTTACCCGCTCTGCTACGGAACTGCACTAGCAGGAGGCAGAAACACGCGTATTACACAGATACGAAAAAAAGCCCAAGGAACTTTTACACTGCAAACTTCAGGCTTTTCCAAATCCTCTTCCTGTAGCGCTGCATATGCTGAAAAGTCTTTTAACAAAAGTTTTATTTTTAGTTCTTAAAAAAGAAAACTAAGAACATTGCTTTAATCAGACCTACTCTACCTCATATTAGGTGATTAAAACAAGAAGAGTGTCTCTCAACTCTGGTACATCAAATATTAATTCCTACCACATTCCAGTAGCCAACCCTATACATACTGTACAACGGTAACCCATGTACCTCCCCTTGAGATTAAAAACAGCCAGAGTCTCCCACAGCCTTAGGTAAGTGATTCCATGCTGGAAACAAAAAACAGTGGCACTGTCCAGCTGCATGGCAAAACGGGGGCAGACAGCCACGTTTCACAGTTGGTTGCCTCCAACTGTCACAAGATGCACTTCAAGCAAAGGCATGCTTTTCAAGGTAAAAATATGCCCATTCTTGGAAGAACTACTGTGCATACAATTCAGCACATGGACGGACACTGGCAATGTTGGGTTTCACGTAGCATAATCAAACAAACAAAAAAAAATACACACACAATTACACATACTCTCCACAATGCATTACTTCTAAACTTACCGGGTCTTTTCCTGGCTTTTTCGTGCCCTAGTTGTCCTAGGTCATTGCATCCACATGTATAAACAGTCCCATCATCCAGGACAAAAACGGTGTGTCTCAGTCCACATCCTACATCTCTGACCCTTTTATTCAAGAAAAAGTCACTTTTTCTGGGTTCTAAAACAATCTCTTCATCAATTCCACCCAATCCAAGCTGTCCAAAAGATGCATTTCCCCAGCACAACATGTTTATGCCACTGCTCTTCTCTATCACAGAGATCTTCCAACTTCACTCTTCTAGAATATCCCTTCTGCGTAGCTGTTAAAAAAAAAAAAAAAAAAAGGAAAATGTAGTTTTTCAGCATTGTCCCTAACACTTATGTTATCTTCTATATAGCATGTAACCCACAAGTTCACTTTCTATATACCAATATATTGAAACATTGAACAATTTGTAAGCATGTGATTTACTTTCCTGGACAGTATTTTCATTAACTCTGCAGTAAAATGCTTTCCTTTCCATTTCAGATACAACTTTTAAGATGTGCAGGTCCTCAGTTTTATAAAACGTTCAAAAAACCTGAAATATCATTATTCGTAAAACTTCTCTAACCCCTAATCCAGATCTATATGAATGGCAGTCACAACCAATTCTAGCCAGTGGAAACAAGCTCAACCATCTTTTAAGAGACAGTACAGGCTAATTCCTTTACACAAGGAGCTGCATGACTCCAGAAAGTGCTGCATATGGCCTCAAGATCATCCCAAAAACACTTTGACTCATACCTTGGAAAAAAATGGTCAGCTCTGATCAATCCAGTTATGCAACATAGAGTAATCTGATGTGTCAATCAGTACATTTAAACAACTATGAGTCAACTGAATCTACCATTTAAAAAAAATAAATAGCTGAAACTCAAGTCCCCTATCTTGCGCTGCAATCAACACAGGCTCCAGCTTCATAGTTACTCTGCAGTACCAGGAGACCACATGTAAAAGCTCCATCAAGCAAACCCCTGTCCCTAATGCCTAAATGGCAATTACCAGTATTTGTGCTGACAGACTCTGTACCTGTCTGGAAAGAACACAGAGCTACGCTTCCTTTTCACTGTCAGTATTGCATGTGACGAAAAGTTTATGACAATGTTTTCACTATTACCTAAATAGCAATAACCCGCAACAGCAAGTTTCCCCATATTTTCAGAACAATTTAAAAAAAAAAACCCACAATGCAATACAGTGTAAAATTGCTGTAAATTTTCACCTCTGACCATTATTGGGAAAGCAACATGAATAACAGCAAGTGGAATACAATGCACTACAAACATCTTACATTCTGCAGGGTCATGACACGTATAAATTGCCTAAATATAAGCCAGACATCAGTTAGCACCTAAGCGTTACAGAAACCAAAGAAGGGCAGAACTCTTGCCAGCAGAACAGGATGAACTATTTTTCTCTGCAAAAGTCAAAATGCAGTAAACAAGATGCTTATTTTTGTGATCTCATTAAAAAAAAAAAAGCCAAACAGATAACAGCTTAAAATTTATTGCATTCTGTTTACCTATCTCAGGAGATGACCCATGATCAAATATTTCCCTAGCTATCACTAGCTATATCCTACCACATTCAGAAGGGGACATCAAAATGAAGACGTCTTCAGCTAAGACATAGCTACGCAACAGCAAATTTCACACATCTGTGGCAATGACTGCGATGCAAGCTTCGACCTGCAACACAAGAAGTTAGAAAAGATGTATGATCACCGTGCTTTAAGATTTCCGTAGCCAAGATTTATCTCCATCTCCAGTGGGGCGAAAAGAAGTTCTCCTTTCTATTAAAACAGATGTAGTTCCATAGAAAGTGATTTTGTTTGGTTGGTTGGTTTCTTCTAGAAGTCAGCAGCCAAAGAAGTTTTGTACTTTGATCTCAAATCATGGCAGTATTTTATCCCTGTACGGAGTCATGAAAGCCAACTCACGTTGTCAGCTGCTGGATACTACCATGCATGACGTCAAAAGCAGTCCAATGCCGATACAAAACACAGAACGCAAGGGAAACCACCCAACGCATTTTCTACTAGCAAACAGAACGCGAGGGAAAGCGCCCAACTCATGTTCCACAAACACACAGTGAGTAACGGTGCTTCAGGAAGGGTCTGGACGTTTCCCGCAGGCTGGAGCGGGCTGTGCAATCTCCCAGCTCACGGGCACTGACGCGCTCTTAAAGCGCCCCGGCCGCGGGCTGCCCACCCGGCGGTCCCGAGGGCTGCCCCGCCTGCTCCAGCTTCCCCCGCGAGTGGGACACCGCCCGCCTTCGCCGACACGCTGCTAAACGCACTCAGCCTGCGGCAGGGGTTTAACCGCTCCCTTCCCTGGGGCACGGCTCCCCCCAGGCGGCGCCGCCGCGCTGGGGTCCGGAGAGAACGGCCGCGCCGCGGGCGGGGGCGGCCCGGCGGAGGAGCGCGGGACAGCAGCCGGAGCGGGGCCTCCGCCCGTTCTGACGGGGGCGGCGCCAGGCGCCGAGGTCTCCTCAGCGCGCTCCGCAGCTAAGCAGCGTCGCCCGTAACGGTCCAACCGCCCTGGCCCTCCGGCCGCCCCGCACCCGCCCCCACCCCGCGGGCACTGCCGCTCGTCCCGCACCGCTCCCACAGTCGCCGTCCCACCGGCCCCGCGGGCCGAACGCGGCCCCGTTCCCTTTCCCTTCCGCCCCTCGGGGCCGCAGGGCGGCAGCGCCCGGTCCGCAGGGCTCCAGCAGCAGAACTCACCAGCGGTTGCGGCGACGCGCTCCGGCCCGCTCCGCTCCCCTCCGCTCCGCCCGGCGCTGCGAAGCCGCGCCCAAGCCCGGCCCGCCCGCTGCCGGTACCCACCGGCCACCGCGAGGGCGTGAGCAGCCCCGGCACGACGCGGTGACAGGGCCTGGCCGCCGCTCCTGCGCAGGCGCGGACTCAGCGGGCGGGACCGCCGAGCGACCGCTTCGCCGCTGCCTCCCTCCGCGGCCTCGTGGTCGGGGGCGGTGACGCAGCGGCGGCGCGAAGTGACGTCAGCACGGGCCTCGGCCGGGCCTCTCCCAGGCGGTGCCGCGGGCGCGGCGGTCTGGCGGGCTGGAGGGTGGTTACGATCAGAGTCACGGCGTGGCTTCGGTTCCCGCTGTTGGGCTGTGGTGAGGCTGAGCGAGCAGCTGACAACAAAAACATAAATGTAGGAGAACGACCGTGGGGTGAGGAGTGCTGCAGCCGTGCCTTCGTCCTGCCGGTGCGCCTCGAGGACAACGACAGAGAGAGCAGAGCTGAGTGCGGGAGGGAGTTGATAGCTCCGGGGCTCGCTCCGGGGCAGTGACTGCAGCTGGACGTATTCTGGCTTGGGGACAAGTGAGTGCAGAAACACAGCCATTTCAAAACGCACCACGGTTCTATTACATCACTATTCTTAAATCAAGAACTGAAAAAACGGAGCATGTTTGCTGAGCAGAGGTCTTCGTGATGGCGTGTTTCTCCTTCCTTGCAGAGTGGCCAAGAGACTTGGCTGCGTGTTGCTACTGCTTATCTGTCATCCACGGAGATCTGCAGAAGCTTCTGCCTGATCTCTGAGGACACGAAAAGAATGAGATCAGTGAGCGGGAAGGAACTGGATATGCCAGGGAGAAGCAGGAACGAACTGTTCTTCATACTCCAGTTGCCTGTCATTAACTTCTGACACAGCGGGCTCCTTTCCCGCGGGAGATCCGGCTGGTGTGGCTGCGAGGTGAGGCAGCGGTGTCAACACCAGCCCTTTCACCGGCCCTCCCAGCTCGGGGAACGGGCGGGTGGCGATGTTTGCGGTGTCCCCCGGCAGAAGGGAATGCAGTTCTCTGAACTTGTCATTTCGCTGACGCACTTTTCTCGGTGTCATGGCAGACACAAGGTGGGCACCTCTAAGTGGTTTTTTTCACCAAACACATCGTCCCTAGTGGAGGAGCTAAAGACAAGTTTACATGCAAGACATTTTTTAGCTTTTTTTTCTAGGATTTTGCATACTGCTGGGAGGAAAATCCATTGCGATCTATGTAAGTGGACCGTGCTGGAAATCCACATGCGGTTTCCTTATTTAGCAGCCTCCCTTCAGCAGTTCTGCGACCCACCTTTATGTAGGTCAGGAAGGAAAGAAGGCCAGGAGCAGGCACATGCACAGCGAGTGACGGGTAAGGTGCTGTGCTTGGGGTCATTTTGCCCGGTAATGGAAGGTGTTTAAAAAAGCCCAACAAATGGGATGCCTTGGTCCAGCCGCTAAACACTCCTTTGTGCATCTAAATGGGTAAGATTGTAGAGGGCTGCTCAGGATTTGTGCTGGTAGATGTATCAGTAAAGATCCAAACGAGGAATGTCCTGTTCACCCCTAGAGAACATGAGATCGCTGCACAGCAGCTGAATGATGCAGCACTTTTCAGGGCAGCAAATGCACAGGTTGGTTATTTAGGGGGGAGATGGGAGTGATTTGCCATTTTCCATTCATGAGGGAATGGAAGGTTAGTGGGAGCCGCTACACACAGCACAGGGAGGAAAACATTTCCTTAGTTATCTTCTAAAAGTCCTTTTCCCTTTTTTTTATAGACCAGCAGAGCAGTAACTGAATATTTTCACTGCGATGTAGGTTTTAAGTATTGTCATTCGTTGTGCAATGTGTCCTCTGACCAGCATGGGGGGATGTGTCCATGTGCTTGAAGAGAACATCACGTGCCCACAACAGTTTTTACAGAGAAAAGTATTTTAGGACAACTGGCCTAACGCATTAACAAGAAACAGAGAGAGCATCAAACAACGTACAGTGTGGCACAGATCTCAACTTCCCCGTGAAACAGACATAGCTGATTTACTGAAAAGAGTTAGGTTAAGTTAAATAATTCAAATGTGTCTTCGAATAAAGTGTAAGCCATATTTCTATTCCACTTACTACCTGTCGTAGCAGATTTTCTTTTCTGTGCCAGAGGAGCCCCTATCCTGTCTGTCCCATTACAGTTCCTCCTATTGCAATTGCACAGCCTTCATCCTCCTGGTCACAGCAGCAGGAAACTCTTTTCAGTTGCCCTGCCATTATTAAAATTGCGAGGCTTGGCTACTGCCTGGGGATTGCTGTCAGCACAAGTGTGGCTTTTAAATCGTACCCCAGTTAATCAATCACCCATTCAGATAATACAAAAAAGAAAAAAATAACATACAGTGTTAACTAATGAATACTTTATGCTTATTACTGGAAAACATCTTTCAGTTAATACACATTTGTGAAGGCTACAGTGTAGTGGCACAAAACTTCCTGGATAGCTAGTAACAGGGATGGACTCTGCTCTCTGCCTCCGTTTTCTCCTGGCAACAGTCAGGACGTACTTTATAAACATTCATTCCTCGTTTCAAACCCCTTTGTTTTATACTTTGATGTGTCACAGACTATGGAGAGTACAAATGGGTGTCCAGAGCAGCTGATAATGTGAAATTAGAGATGTCAGCATTTTGCTGTGAGAAATTACTAACCTTTGTGTGAAGCCTTTGTGTAGAATATTCTTGATTAAGACAAAGGAAAGGCTTTAGAATGCAAATAGCCTTACAAACAAGGCACAGCCAGACCCCTCAGGGCCATTTCAGTTTTACCTTTTATCCTTGTATTCTTCCCAGTGTCAGAATTTGGATGTTAGTAATTAATGAACGGGCCTATGCAGACAGACAGACAGACAGAACTCACAGACACACAGAGAGTGCATGTTTATAGGCTCTGCTGCTTTATAGCTGAGCGTGTGTTAGTTCTCTGTGTGCCCGCCCTGCTCACCGTAATGATTCTGGTTAGCTCAAATGCCAATGTGCTTACTGGTAAGACTGATTACTTATTAACTGATGGCAATGCCATGGAAAAAAATGAAGTTTTTGACCTGCTCATGAAGGTAAGTCACTATATAAATGTTAAATAGACAATACTGCAAGTTCCGCGTGTAACTCGAGGCACCTCATTAAGGGAGCTGTTTAAGGATAAACTGAGGAGTGACACCTTCAAATAAGATAAGCAAAACCAAAAACCTGCAACACCCCATTCTCCTCATCCTCTCAGGCCACACTACAGCCAAAAGGATGCTGTTCATAGGATGGCAGATGTAAAGAAAATGGAAAAGCAGTGAAAGACAAGGATGATCTTGGATAGGAAGACTACAATGAAGGAAACAAGCTGACCTTTGCATTAGGTATGAAGCTCTTGTGCTCACAGGCTCCTGCCCTGCGTGGATCCAATATCCCCAAGCCCACACAAACTGCAGCTGGCACTCCATACCCTGGCAGTACGGCCGAAGCCACACAAGTGCAGGTTGGGGCTGGAGATGCTGAACATTTTTTAGCGTCCTACACAGAGGGTTGGGATTGCAGCCCTTGCCTGCATGTGGCACGTTCTCTGCCTATTGTAGTGATGTTTCACACTATTACATTAATTTTTCTGTTATAAATAGATCAGCGGGCCAGGTGCTAATTGAACACCAGGGAATTCCCATGTAATGTTCTGGGTTTTCTGGCTTAAGTGTCTGATGCTGAGACATCAGTTCCCATGTCATTACACTTTGGTCAGGCCGAAACTAATCTTTGATTTTTAAGGTGCATTCCTACGGGAATACAAGATAAATAATTAAGCCAGTTCTGCCCTGCAGAGACCAATTTGAGAACACGCTGAACCTCAGCTTACAAAATAGCAGCTCCAAGTGGTGCCACATGCTGCTCATTCTGACATGACACTGTGTCTTTGCATGGCAGGATGATGAAGCACCCTAAAATTAGCCTTCTTACTATTTCGTAAAGAGCAGGCAGAAAGGTAGCAGCCTGCGCTGAGAAGAACAAAGAGGCACAGGAGAGGACCAGAACGGAGGCTCGCACGCAGGCTGGTCACAACACTTCATGGTGAGCACCCTTGGCTTCTTTGCAAATTTCCATGTTGGATTGTTTAGTGTCATTTCTTATCCCAAGCACAGGGTGACCTGACTCTGAAAGAAGAAAGGTGCTCGTTTAAACAGAGATGGCGTGGAGGGACCTGTTCTCTCAGGGGGCTTGGGAGACAGCAGAGGGGAAAACTAACTGTGAAAATAACATGGATTGTCTCGTCTCTTAGAGGGGTGGTGGCAGCTTGCATTTAATTCACAGAATTAAGTTTGTTGTTCCTGGAATAATAACTGGGAATGGAAGAAAAAATTGTACTGGTATGGAAGCCAGAAATACCACAATAAAGCCCCCTCTCTGTTAAGCCAGACTGAATTTTTCCTGATACTTGGCTCACTCTCCACCCCATTTCTTGGGTGATAAGAGTCCTTGGCTTTACAAGGCGTGACATTTGAGAAAAAAAAAATTTCCAGGCAGTAGGAAGATAGGTGTGGATGTGTTTGGGTATGGAAACAGAAATAGTGAAGGAAAAGGTCCTATACCAGAAAAACACTTGCAGATGAGGAGGGAAAAAAGAAACTGTAAGGAAACATTTGAATATCAGAGGGCACAGTAGGCATGACATGAAATGGATGTTAGGGCTGATTGCTAGGAGAGAGGACACAGGCTGCATCTCTAGGAAGCAGAAGACTCCACCATCAGCTAGGTGTAACAGCCTGTGGCCCCGTGCCTAAACAATGGTCAGGACATGCTGTTTTCTCTGTTCCTGTGGTAGGACTCTGCGAAGAATAGCTGGGAAGAAAATAACTCTGAGGCATAAACTGAGACCAGTATATTCAAACTACATCCAGCTGTGTCTGCTAATAGTTATCACTCAAACATACGGGACTATTTTGCAACCGAGGTATTTCTGTTTAATATTCCTGTTTAGGACAGTACTCTGCAGCTTTTGTGATTTAATTCAGGATAAGACTCATGATTTCACAGGATTTCATCATGATTTACTGAGACCCAGAGGGGCATGATCCTGTGAGATCTATTTTGGTGCAGTTAGCAACTAATAGATATTTGGTGTGGCATGGACTGAAGTGTGGTGTCAAAATGGTCATGAATCTGTGCCATTTGTATCAACTACAGTACAGGACATCTCTGTTCAAAAAGTGGATTAAATATTCACAGTGGATGAAGACTCTTGGACAGATGGAAAATTAGATTTCTCTTACAGAGGTTGTTAAGGAGCTCCACAGAACTTACACGTTCGCAGTCAGAGCTTGGAGTCCTTGGAGGACTGTAACTTTGAATTTCCTGTGATGTAAGTCTCCACCTTAGCATTAGAATAGAAGATTTCCCCTAAAATTCTTTGACTTTGGAGGCAGAAGGAAAGTGAGCTGTATGAGATGAGCAATCAAATCCTCCCAACTGTGTGAAAAATGGAGGCACTGCTGCTACCTACACACAATTCCTATGTGGAGGAACCTATTGACTCATGCTCCCAGAGGTGTCCTATGCCAAGACTTACTAAGCTCCATTTAGGAAGGAAAAATTGCCACAAACTTGTAATCTTTTGTTTCTGCTTACTGACACTGGAGTTGTGCAAAATGCTGACAATCTTCTTGTTGATGTTTTAATATGAGTGATTTAGAGGCTCTTATTTCCCTCCAGAAAATCTTGGGACAATGTTTTTGGGGTAACATTTCTTTTTTTATTTGGTTCACCAGCACACAAAAAATTGTTTCAATTTAAAACTTTAAGCTTGTAAGGGGGAAGCCAAAGCAAGTATGTGGAAGTAGAAACAGTAGAGCAGCCACCTGTGCCAAACCTCCATTGCATTTAGCTGGCTTTTTTTTTCTTGGATAGGGAGGGAGGGAGCAGTGATTCACCACCTATGTCTGACTGATGAAGGCTTTCTTGTCATTAATGTCAGCAAGCCATTAGAACACCACTAAATGTGATCACTGATCCCAATCAGAAATGATCATTTGAGGGGGACTGGGTAGTTCCGAATTAACACACATATATTTACTTTCATGTAAGAAGAGTACAGGGTTATTTCCAGACACTGGACAGGGTTCTAGAGCAGCAAAATTATCCTTATAGACATTGTCCTAGGGCTTGGATCCCTGGAGATTCGATAGAGATTGTTCCCAAGACTCTCAGGAAAAGACACAGCATTTCCCCAGTATCCAGCTGAGACAGAGCAGATCTGTTCAGCCCATGACCCAGTGGAGACATCCAAAAGCAGACAGATTACCAGCAGGAAAGTCAACTCTAATTTCATCAGAAAACACTTCCACAAAGATTTTTAGCCAGCAGATTTGTAAAAAAAATATTGTGTCCAATTTGATAGAACTTCTGCAAATACAAAAAATCCAACACAAACAATATTGTATGCGTATAAACTAGTAGCAAACTCAGCCAGGCAAACTGGCTCTTCAACAGAGTGTATAAATATTACAAATTAAATTCCTTTCAGTATAACAAGGGGTTTTTTAAGGAAAATGAAGGAAAATAATGCTTATTTGGCCTTATGGCCAAGTGGTTGCTTTGTAGTAAACAGCACTAGGATTAAATTCACTTTTCCTGAGAGGCAAATGACATGATCTTTATAATTTTTCCTGACCTCCGGTTCAATTTTGAGCCTCTAAATAGCTCATCACCATTACCAACCTGTTTGTGTTATCTTCTGAGTTTATAATGACGATAAGCATTAAAATAGTCTGTTCATAACTATAATAATCCCTACTGGCTTCCCTGCAGAATTACAACAGACATGCACCTAGAAGCATTTTGCTTATAACCGTTACAAATAGACATAATTTCCAGTGAGTTATATCAGCAGTGATCTTGTAAGAAATCTAGTGTTAGGGATTACGCTGCCTGCACATTTTCAAGTCAAATTTATGGAAATTATTATCTTCTGGCTAAGATTTACTTCCAAACAGTTAATAGCAATACATACAATTTTAAAGTCTTCACTTTAAATTTTGACTGGATACAGAACTTACTATCTGCCCAAGTAACAACAAAACAGATACTGTTATTCCATTAATTCTCCTGATGTTTTCTAACAAAATCACAGCAAGTTAAAAGAATTACCATTTGATAAGCAGAATTACATATTTTTTAAAATATAATTTAAATGTACACATTTTAAAGTGAGATTTAAAAGCTCATGGATTACTAAATAAATTTCTATTTAAAGCTCTATTTCAGTAAACTTATATTTTTTCGTATTTGAGAAACTTGAGAAATTAAAGCTTTAAACAGCATGCCTGCCTCTGCCATAACTTTTCTGGACATACAGTGATCAACAAAAAAAGAAGAAAACTGTAAGCTAATAATATATTAATCATCACGTATTTTCTAATGTCAACATTTGGCTGCATCAGATTCTGCATTTCAGGATCTAGGTAAGAGTTATTCACACCTCTACAGAAGAACCACAGGTTTTCTCTTACGCCACATAAACAGAGAACAAGTATTTCAGGATTAGGAAGCATCAGTATGTAAAGAGTTTCTTTCCTAAGTTTTTCAAAACCAGGAAAGGAAACAGTCCTGCTTGGAGCACTGTTATCCCTCCTGAATAGTTTCGATAATACAATCAAAAGGAGCCCACGGAGTGCCCAGAACGTAGCTATATCTGCATGGGGGAGAATGTTATTGGAGGCCTCATCCTTGGGAATCAAATTATTCATTGGTTCCTGGATCTTAATGTTTATTATCTTGACCAAAGCGGGGAAAACTTTGGAAGTTCTTCCCACTGAGTTCTTTCTCTTGGCCCTCCTTGGCCAGTAAGCCAAAGCCATCATTTTCCCTGCTTCCCTTTCCTCTAGGTCAAACCCTCAGATGGATAAATTGTTTCTCAATGGGAGTCAATGGAACTAATGCCAGTTTAAACGAGCTGAGTCTTGATGGGTTTCTATCACAGCTCAAACCCCACCACTGAGTATGTCAAGTATGAGAAAATACATGTTTACACTCCTTTCATGCAGTGCAGTCAGCAAAGCATTTCACATAAACTCTATCCATCACAGCATGACACCAGCAGTTCTGGCTCCCCTTCACGCTCCAGCCCCACTTCAATTTCTCTATGCGCTCAAACACCTTAAATCCTATTCAACAGCTCAATGCACAACAAAACAAGTCTGCTCTGTACAGAAGGAATAGATTTCATGTACAATACCCATGGGTTATAAACATTATGGCTGAGACTTTCTGAAGTATGTCTCTTCAAAATACGTACTTTGGTTTTCAAGAAATGGTGAGTAAAGACTTAGGTGACTGCCTGCCTCTAGTCACTCAACTGTCAAAATCTTGGCCAATATGAAGTTGTATAAACATGCCAAATGAGAATTTACAACTGGATCTACGCAGGTAATCCCTTAGCTTTTCAGCAAGTGTGTAAGGAAATTGAAAGTCTGTCTTTTTAACTGTTTAATGAAAACAGAGGCATGGTCTTCATAGCCTGTCTTTGAATTTCCAAACTAGTAAGTATTTCTTTATACAATAGATGCTTTCTTGATTTAATATGTTCTCCCGATTTAACATTAAGCATACTCTTCAAGAGTATTACGTCTGAAATTTAGTTCAAATACTGAGTTTCCACAGCCCCACACCACCAATTAAGCACGCCAAAAAGGTTTTGTAGTGCTTTAAAAGGCCTTTACTAATCAGATTAAATGAAAAGTACTTACCATAACATTTGCATTTTCTTTCTAAGTGTCACCGTTTGGAGCCTTCCAATATTCTTCCTTTTCTAAAGCAAAAAGGAGTGTGATATTTTAAAAAAGCATTTTCAAAGGCACCCTAGGCAGAAAGAAAATTCCTTTTATAACTTGTGCGATGGCACATGGCATTACTATATGTCACTGATGTACCAGTTGATCTAAACTTGGCTTGTAAGATCAGATCAGAATATATTTTAAATCCTGTGATATATCTTTTGATTCCTTCCATTGAGTAAATTAATATTTTGCCTGTTTGGAAATTAGATGGTTCCGGAGACTGAAAACTGCATAAGCAGAACCACTGGCTTAAATGTGGCCTGGGAAAGCAGTCATAAACATTCTTGATTACTAGGTCATTTATTTGAAATTAATTAGAGGTCATATTTAGTTTCCTATTAGAAAAGGTATATCCTCCTCTCTTTCTCTTTCTTCCTCTCTCTCTCTCTTCCTCTCTCTCTGTCTCTCTCTTACATTATACACTTGTGAAAAAGTCATGTTTGGGATAGTTAACTATTTGCACAGCTAGTCAGAAGGGCTAGTAACTCCGCTATTGCTGCTCTGAGGTAATTTTCTGGGTCATGATCCTTATTTCAGTAAGTGAGCTTACTTTATCTGAATATCATTTGTTCTTTAGCTAGACAGAGTGAGTCCGATACTGTTAGTGTGTAAGAAACTGGTACTGACAAATTACTGTAATTCTCATCTCTGTCCCTTCTGAAAGTTTGCTCATGTTGGGACAAAAAAGACCCTTATTTTAAAATTAGTTCTGTCAGGAAAGTTGTATCCTAAAAACCCAAGGGTTTTGTCGCTTCATCAGTATCTACAGATAGATTTTTTGCAGTGCATCTTCATATAAATTTTTACAAATTACATTACAATGAAAGTCGGTTTAAAATTACAATGAAAAAAGCAACATTTAAAGCGGGAAGGTGACTCAGAGGCCGGAGGGAAGGCGTTCCAGACAGATGACGCAGCGTGAGGGAAGGAGTGCCAGAACCATCGGGAGGGGCTGGTAAACCGATCTCAAGTGTGCGGAGTAAGATGACACACAGAAGTGCTGGTAAATAGTAACTATTTCTCAAATCGGTCACCTAATGAGATTCAGAGTTTGGGAATGACAGCCTCATTCTGTTTGCATTTACAAAATTACACTGGTTTAATACAAAGGAAAAGTTTAAAAGCCATAGAACTTCTGCAGTTGGTTTTTTCCCTTGTTTGTACCATCAGAGAGCTGGGGGAGTTGACGCTTTTTGAACTCTGTGCACAAGGGGTCACATAATAGCAGCTAGCAATGATTCTCCCAGCTATAGCCAGACAATGGCATTCCCCAACCCCACAGGCCATTACTGCATGTTATGAGCTGGCACGAAGACTGCCATGCTTTGCTGCTGCCACCATGCGTCGAGATGGTAGGTTCCAGATAAGTAGGGATATAATTTCTCTTCCCCAGCTGGGGCCCTTCAGACAGACCATTTCTCGGTTCATCCTGTTGCACCATTGTAATGTACTGTACACAGTCTCTCCTTTCCATGGAGTTTGCTTCTGTCATATTTTAGGAAACTGTTATCAAACTATTCTCTCCTGCTCCCTAATCAACCTCACTGAATGATCATGTTGCTGTCCTCCAAACTGTTATCCCAGGCCTACCTAGCTGAGTTGATCTGATGACCATAGGTTCAGAGATGAGCTGACTGCCATGCACACTGCTGAGAAACCACTGAAACTCTCATCTGAGTGTGCTTGGAAAGCAAGAGGTCTCCAGAAATTAGTTTAAAAATGTAGACTATCCATGAATGCCCACCAAGCCCATGGATCCTGTAAGACATTCTAATTAGGTGTGTATCTCATGAAGTATAATTTTGGCAACTCACAGATGGACTCCCAGTGAAGTCACTCAGTTCTTTAAGGACTGGCAGTTCTTCGTAAGTAGCCCGGATGAAATTCTGCTCTGTGTTCCAGATGTGCAATGCCATTTAAGTGACAAGAATAAGGACTGCACTGTAAATCTCTGTTTGATGAATGTGTAATTGGAAATAGACTGTGTGGTTACAAAATATGCTGCACTAGACTGACTCTTAATCCACTTTTAAAAATACAATCTACAATGTGGTGGTGTGTTAATCTCAACCCTAAGTCAAAAGCATTCATGTATATGACCCCGTCTCTGGACAACAGTAAGTGGTTAACAAAGTCAGGGGTCTGCTTAATATCAACCATAGAAATAGCTACCATGAGGGAAAAAAATTAAATTTTTATTACAATACACGTAAAAGGTGAAAAAGTTCAAATAATCAAAATATAAAGTATATAATACGGCTTTCACTTTAGTAACGTTCCCGTATTTCCTTTCCCCTTAGATTTAGGTAACAACATACCTCCACTCTTTGTACCAGTCCCTCTGACACTCTCCTCAGTTGGTATCCATCATGGCTAGAAACAGCCTTTTTAGAGGTTTTGGAGATGTATGTTCTGAAGAAAGGTGAAGAAGCCAGTTGAAATGGATAGATCTGTAGCTGCCAGGGTCTAATCCTGTTTTATCTAAAGAACAAATTAGACAATCCATGAACAAGGGGAGAGCAAAACCCAGAAAATAAGAGCAAAAGCCATACACGGTGTTTGGCCTAGTGCCCTCTCTTACATATAATCTGAGGAAAACAAGTCCATCATTGTATCAGCTACAGCAAGATCTGGCAAACCTGTACCAGCATCAGACTGAGTTGGTGCCAACTGCTGCTCTTGTAGTTGGAGACCTGAAACAACACAGCAAAATCAGTCTTGCCTGCTAAGCCAGCTTCTTATTAAAAACAAGAGAAGGAAAGACATGAAAGACAAGGAATAAAGTGAGGAAATAAAAGAAGACAGGGAAGGAGAGGGTCATAGCAGGAATGCAAATCTCACATATCACCAAGTGTCCCAAATTAGGTGAAGACAGAACTGGCATTATCAGATCCCCTTTTACGGTCTGCTGTGGACTAGACATGTCTCACAATCAGGACAGTGAAATCCTATAGTATCAGAATGGACCCTGTGGTCTCTGATGATGCTGGGAGTAGTAACCCTGGCTGTAAATCCCACACCTTTCAATCACGCTGGTTTTCTGGCATCAACGTCAAATCAAGCTTCCTCCTGCTTCACTTGCCCAAAGAAAGTCATAAATGGAACAGCACATCCCTTTTGTATTTTGTTCAGTAATCAAGCCCAATTTCTGGGTTATTCATTTTAATCCATTGACTTCTGATCTGGTGTTTCTGTTGATTACCAGACATAGTCTCCACCAAGTCACTGGATTTTATAGGTAGGAGTCCTCATTAGTATTATCTCCATTTTTGCTGTATTTCATTTTTTGGTGGTTTTTAAAAACAATCTTACATAACAGGTTGCATCAAACTTTTGCTTCTTTGGGCAACTGCCAGTCTCTATATATCAGTATTTGCTGTGTGCTCTACAAATCACTGAAGTCTGGTAGTGCTGATCCCAGAAAGAAAGCTGATGTGAGCCAAACCCTGCTCCCCGAGACAGTAGTGACTTCAAGGAGATCCTACTCAGCCACCGAGCAGTTCCAGGTAGAGCTCATGCACTTTAGAACCCTAAAGGGAAACTATACATTTTAAAATCTGAATGCTAGCACATTAAAGAACCCAGCTGCTTCCAGAATGTTATTTAGCTATCCCAGCTTAAAAAAAAGAAGTTCCTTTACAAAAAGAAGAACATAGGAAAACCTAATAAAATATTAACTATATAGGGAACAGTAAAAGGGTTGTGAACAGACACTTTTTGCTAACTCTTTGGTATTACAGGCACCTTTGCAAGTCAGCCAAGTTCTTTGAAAGGCGAATATTATACAAGGTAGTATTGTACAATGGATAATACTGCACAAGAAAAAAACAGATCATAATTTAAAGTAAGGACAGTGTCCTCCACGTTTTTTAGGCAGGGAATCCACCTCAAAGAATCTGACACTTTTACATTTGAGTAAAAGTTTTTCACTAAAAAGGTATTTTACAAATCCCCTTTTACAATTGCCACCCCTCACACCAATTATTTCGTGTTCTGGGGACTATCTTTGTGTTTTATAGAAACCTTTGTGACATTTTTCAGCTGTACCATTTCTACTGCAACAAAGCAAACTACTGGTGTATTTTTACCTATTGATTCATTTTGAAAAGCAAATTGATGGAACCTTTAATGAAACTGGATAAGGATAGTACAAAAGATGGTGGCTCCATGCGGATGACTGAAAAACTGATTGCATTACTGTAGTTATAACTAACTTTTCAGGAAAGTCTGTCTCTTCTCCTATTGATGTTAGTGACAGAACAATCCCTGGTTTCATTGGAAACAGCATCAGGCCCCATAAATTGTAGTACCTCTCATCTAAAGGATTAATGAGACTGAAAAATTCTGTAGTGACGCTCAGGCAATCCTCATGAGCACTGCCTTGTTAAATGATAAAGACTCTTTCGGGGTGGGTGAAAAAGAAATAGGCACTAAAGGCATGTTGCAACATTATTATTTCTACAGAAGAGAGTTACCATTTCTCTCATCCTTCTGATATGTCTCCACTTCTAAAATTAGAATCTGAGTTAGAATCACACAATACCTGGCAGGCTTATGCTGAGAGATGCACTGCATAATGATGTGAACAGAAAATATCCAACTCATATTATCTTACATGAGGTTTGCAAATTGCTACTGAACTAGCTTTACCAGAAACATCCAGAAAATTACTCGTAACGCTTTTCTTACCAAAAGAATAATGGCCTTAAGGTAATTCATTACAGTCTATAATCTAAAAGAGAACCACTGCTGTTCAAATTAGCAGACCTTTAAAAGTAATACCTCAAGTAGCAACTAGTCACTCATGCGTCAAGAAAAGACATCACTGCTGTTGTCCAAAGCTGCACAGTAGGGAGCAATTCACTGCCCTGGGAATAAGCAAGTGTAACTAGGCCAGTGTAACAAAGGACAAAGTGGGTACTTTATGAGTCAGTGTTCATATTCGACCAGCAAAAAGGTTACGGGTCTGCTAAGCCTCCCTTCTGAAGTTACTCCTTCAGCCTGTTAGAGCAAACCTGCCTAATGCACTGTCTTATTTCATACTCCACATGAGAAAGAAACGAGTTCAGCCTTGGGATGAGCGAGACCAGTGGTTGGTGGGATGCAAACCAAAAGTGGCTGGTAACACTCTGCTCCACAGGGCTCCAGAGATCTGCAAAATCGCTACCTTGAACTTGACTGCAAAGAACCTAAGGAAGCTTTCAAAGAAATGGAACATTTAGTAGTTTGGTTCCAGAATTTTCAATAGGAATTTGAAAAACTCCCAATCTAAAACCTGTCAGAAATCTAGAACCAATTACAAAGACAATGTTAATATTTTTGACAGTAATTTGGAATTGGATTACAACAACAGGCAAAGAATGGGTCTTGTAGAAAATCCTGGTGAAAATGGTGAGATTTTTTTCCTTCTTTTCCAGTTTTCCCCAACTCTCCACATTTGCCACTTGCGAGATAGCTGTATAAACACCACCTTCCTGCTCTGCATAACTGAAGGTCACATGTGGTAGTCACAAGAACACAATGATGTTTATGGGCAATAATAGACTGCTGTTGTATTGTATATTGGGTATTTCCCTATCATCGCTGAGGAAAAATCCAATAAAACTGGAATTCAAAAGGTCGGTTTTATGTCTTTTCTCAAACCTTTTTCTTATAAAAATTGAAGACGGTGTAATTATTAGCATGATTAATATGATTAGTATCATTTGTACATTCCCACTCTAATTCTCAGAATACGCAGACCTCCTTCTATGCAGGAATATATAGTCTAGTTGTACCTCGGTGTCCCTTTACAGCAAGGAAATTGCCCACTGTTGCCTGAACGACAGTCTACTTGCTTTTTCCAAAGTAGCAGCAGCGCTGGACCATCATTTTCTGGTTTTGTTTGTATGGTTTTGGCAATGAGATCTATAGAACATACCAGCTCCCTCTGGATCTGCCTCAGCACTCTTGCCTGTTCCTCACAGAGGCAGGCATGGCAACAGCAATCTGTATTTGCCCATCAGCTAACACTTTTAGTACAGAATCACAACCTGTAACATGCACGTCATTGCCTGTATCTTTAATCATACTGCAAACTCCTTTTACTGGTTTAAAAATTAAACCAAGAGATTGATGATCTGTAAAAGAGAAAGTTCTTTCTCCTGTAGACACTGGTGGCACTTTCTAACATCCCAGGACAAACACACTGAGCGCTGTTACGCTCTTCTGAAATAATGACAGAACTGGCAAGTGTAACTGTGGCACACTCTGTGACTTATGCTTCTTAGGTCTCTTTGTGCAACTTCAACATCTTTTCTGATTCTGCATGTTTCTTGACTGGTGTGTCCACAGTACGCAATCAAATCATTGATCAATTTACTTTTTCCCTAAACATTCGGATCCTGTTATAATGGTTGGATGAATTAGGAAGCATCACCCCAGCCACAGTACCATTTTACATACTTGCCCTTAAGGAGTAACAGCAGAAACTCGCAGTACTTTGATTCCCCACAGGCACACGGACAGCTGCTGTCTGTAAACTGACTGGAGCTGATCTCAAAGTGCCTTGGTCTAGTCCAGTTGAGCTTAATTAAAATCACAGTCACTTCAAAACAGCTGTTAAAACATGTTGCCATCAAGTTTTTCTTTGTGGAACTGATGCCCCCACTTTCCTGTGATTTGCAGTGCTAATGTTCAGCTTGGTGCAGGTTTTCTTCCTTTCTTGGACTGCCTGCGGCTCAGTCCGGCCCTATGCGTATGGCCACTCAGCTGGCTCCCAGCCTTCTGGTCCTGCCTCTGTCCTCTCCCCGCTTCCAGCGAAACTAAACATCAGCAGCTCTCAGTTTTATGCCTTTTGTTCTAAGGTGGTATTCCTGCTCAGAATACAATTTTGAGGTTTGCCCAGCTGTTTTTCATCACTAGCTTCTGTGATAAATATCTAACTAATCAGAGTGCCCTGTAATATACGTCCCAAAACCTACTGCCAACTTGCAGCTGTCAGCACTATTTCCAGCACTAACCTCTAAAGCCAAAATAAACTTTGGTACATGCGTAACTGTGAGTTTGAGGTAGCTTGAATTGGAGAAATTCTTAATCCAAACTAATTAAGCAAATATATGCTATATGCTACGTACATGATACTGACCTATAGGTACCGTGGGCTTAATTGTAACCTTGAAATCACTTCAATTATGGCAAGCCTATGCCCCAGAGAAGTGCTCATCTCCTTCAGTTACTCTGGGTTAGTAAGCTAAGCCCTGCTTCTTCTCTGAGCTGTTTCCAAAAAAAAGAGCGGTAGATCAATGTTGGAAGGCATAATGACTTCTTCAGATCTTCAGGTACCTTTTATTTTTACGTTCTAATTCTCTAAAACTCTCCAATATTGTCCTTTAGATGGCTTCTTCCAGCCCCAGCCGCACACACAGGCTTACTGTCAGGCTGGACAATATGTGTGGTATTCAGGGATACCTTCAGATGACCCCCAAAAGACAGTACAGACTCCTCATAGGACTTTGGTCAGTCCACAAAATGTCTAATTGTTCTCTACCAAATAATGTGTAACCCATCTCATTTCTCAATTAATGGTTCAGCACATGCCATTAATAGGTTTGTATTAATTTCACCCTAATATCTAGAAAATAAAGAATTTTCCATTTGTGATAAATCCCAGAGGTTTATAATTACAGTCTGATAATCCTACTGTGGAATAACAGCCAACCAGCCATGTACAAAGATCCATTTTAAGACTCGCTCCTCTGCTTGTAAAGGTGCTTTGGGCTTCAACAGACAAGATCTGGAGAATTAGTGGTCATGTAATTTATTCTAGGACACTATGCCCCTTATCCTAGAGAGGCAGATGTTCCCGCCTGCCGGCCAGCAAAGACAAAAGGACATAAAACTGGAGGTCATGATATCTTGAAGTGCTTTTTTAGTGCTCAGCAGTCAAAAGCCTCAATCCACTGTCTTTTAAAGAAGTAGAGAAAGGAACAAAAGTATTTTCATGGGCTTTATGCTGTTATTTGCAAACTAGTGAATCTGAAACTCTCTGATGTTGCTTTATTGACAGCTCTGCAAGACCTGGCACATTTGCTGTGTATGCTCTAACTTCTTGTGGTTCCTGGAAGTTTTGTCCTTGCACCACCTGCTGTTACAGTGATCAGTCTGTCTGCCATAGTAAAGCCTCCTAACTTTTATGGTTCCTCACTGCTGTATTTTCTATATCACCCTTAGCTCATTTGTTGCACACATTATTCAATGACTTTGCAATTCTAGCATCTTATATAATACTCTCAAAGTGGAAAATTTTTGCGTTTTTTTTTGAGGCAGATTGAATAGTCAGTTTGGATTGCTTAATTTTGCATGTCGTGCACAAACAGCAGTTCACAGCTCAGCAAGACTCCATGCGCATTTTATAATAATTGCATCTCAGCAGAAGTCCACATAGATTTACAGTTATTTTCCCAGATACATCAGACTTTATTTTCAGGCTTCAGACTTTGCAGCCTACAGTTCTACAGATACTGTAATGTCCAAGCCACAGTAGTGCACGGTACAGTATCAACATGCAGTTCCTGTCAGCACTGTATGGCTCACATCTACTGTTACAGATATATAAAGAATACATTAAATCTCTATTCCGGGTATAAAGTTACATTAGACATCACCCAACCCATAACGCGCCTAACCTGCGCCCAAAAGAAGGGCTGACTTCACTATGCAACTTTTCCATATCTCTGAGAAAACCACAGCACAAACTAACGCTATTCTAACAATGACATTTTACAAAAAGAGAGAGAAACAAAAGAAAACTACCTCCAACACAGCAGGAAATTCCTTTACCTCTGATTTTTCATACTGTTATGCCTCATAAGATGTCTTTCTGAAGAACTACGTCCCACAGGAGAACCTCTTTTCTAGGAAAGGCACTCACTCAGTAACATTTTGAGAGAATTGGGAGAAAGTCGACAAGCCAGCTAATTACGTGATTATCTGTGGAAAGGGCTACACAGCAATTCTCCATAACAAATGCATAACATTTTAGTAATCTTTTAAAACTAGAATTGTGATGAACATTTTTAATAAAATATCAACAATCAAGCAGCATTTTTGGTAAGTTGAACTGTTTAGAATTACAGATTATTTTCTGTTGCTGGTGTATAGGATGAGTAGAAAAGAAAATCTAGTCTCAACGTTTTCCAGGTGATGTCGTAGGTTTTAGTCACTTGACATTTTAACCAGTAACTCAGTTTTACAAAATGAAACTTTATAGAGTAACAGGGTTTCTCTGTGTACTGCTTAAAATATTTTGAAATTATTTCGCCTCTGTTTATATCTCAGTGTTATTTACAGCTAAGTTCCACTTGCCTTTTTTAATTACTTCTCCCCCAACAGTTTATTTCTGTGCATTCAATAGCAGGTTTAGAAGTTCTAGCTTTCAGAGGATTTGTAGTTACAGGCCATCCTTAAGGATTTCTGCATTGTTGCACAGTCTTTGTTAAATCGAACACTTCAGAGAAGTGTGGAATATTTTACTATTAAATCACACGCGTTTGCTGAATCTGCCTTTGGAGTGAACTTCTACATTGTTACCGGCTGATGGGTTTCCCAGTGACTGTCATCTTCTGAGTTCTGATCAAAACACAAAGACAACAGCAATATCCAGTAATTTTAAAAGGCTGAAGTCTAAACGGGCTGACAAGAGTAATACAATGCCGCTACAGCGCCTCTTGGATGAATCAGCAAAACCCGCATAAGCATCTATAGGGGACGTTTCATGCATGAGGAGAAGGCACTTGGTGCCCATAGGTGCTGTCGGAGCAGTGGATTCCCTGTCCAATGAGGTGGAATGCTCCGCGGGCACATGGTTTACGCTGCTCAAAATAACTCGGGACCTGCAAACTGACAAATGCTATTGCGCCGGTGGTGACAGGTTGTCCAGCTCCTTACAGCCATCCTCATAACGAAGGTTAACTTCCTTCACTGCATGGACTCCTAGCTGTTTCTGTTCCTGAGGACTCGAAGAATTCCCTTGCTTCCTTAACTTTAATCTCACACTTCTGGATAATTATCATCGCTACTAACTGCCAGGGTTGGGCAGCAACACCTGGAGGAATTAAAAAAGGTAATCCCTCAACTTTAGATCGCTCTGCATTTTGATTTTGCAGCGCAGGTGCAGAATGGGTTGATGAGCATGTAGATCTGAGTGCTAATTATTGCTGGTAAGACATATACAGGGAACAAGTAATTTTTAAACTGACTGACTTAAGTTATGCTGAGGCATGTGTATTGCAGTGTTAGAGAAACAATGCTCTGCAGCATTATAAAGGGCTTGAATAGCATTGGTGGGGTTCTCAAAATCTCCCGGAGCCAGCCTGACTCCTCCAGAGAGATTGTAATGACATGAAAAGTTCCTTGCCGGGACTGTATTCTTCTTCCCACTTATCTTCCCTCCACTTTCTGAAATATTTACATTCTGGTAGTCAGCCTTAAACCAAGATGCCACAATCTGGATTTCCTTCTTAAGCAAAAACAAACCTAATTTAACGTGAGCCCATAGTTAAATGCTTTCTATTTATTTATTTATTTATTTTGTCGTGTAAAATGACCCCACTGGCTATTTTTAGTGCTGGGAGATCTGCTCTCTGGATTAATGTACACAACAGCTGCAGAAACAGTCCTGCTAGAAGGGCATAGCTCTCACCCTTGAGCTCTCACTATCTCCCTTGGTCTCTTTCTCTCTCTCAGAAAAGTATTTGACTGTCAGTAGCAAATGTTTGGCCCAATATATTGCAACATTAAGCAGAAATCAGAAGCCCATCTTAAGTTTTACAAAATAATATGTCAGCAATTGACAAGAGAACAGAGTAGCTCTTGAGTTTACTCCAATAGAACGTTATACAAATCATACTGAAGACACTGATTATTTTATCAGAAGTTTTGTTTTGGTCATGAGGTTTACGTTTGTGAAGATGCTCTAGAGTTTAAGAGTGGAAACAAAATCAGCACATGTTAATGGAACAATTTCATAAACATCAGTTCTGCTCTTCTCCTTCTCCTACACCTCCTGAAGGTTCCTAAGGTCAGGGTATTTCTTTCTTTTTCTTTCAGAAAAGGCTAACAAAATTAAACAGCAGTAAGAAGTGTGTTAGTTTCTGTAGCTGAGCAGAATGGTATTTACATATCAGATATTATTTATAGTTGGTTCAGGAGTTAGTTAGGTTTTGTATTCGACAGACTACCAAAGACAAAGGGCAACCGTGTGCTCTGGGCTGTTTTGCTGTTCCTGTGCATTCTTTAGAGACTTTACAGCAGGTCTTGCTGTGGTACTGAAGGCATGTTTCTTATTAACAGCTGCTAAGAATTAGCAGTCTAGGTGTGGTTGCACATAAATACAACTTTAAGATGTAGTTTGTTAATAATTTACACCATACCATAATAGCAATTAGACAATGCAACGTAAATCAGAATCTAAATCACTGGCCAGGAATAAAAAAAAAAGTCAGTTTACTTTTCTGTTTAAAACTTAAGTGGTTTAGTACTTTCCATAAACAGTAATATTCTACAGGGAGAGGCAAATAAATTCTGCCTAATATAAATCTCATTTAAAAACTGTAGTTTGACAATATGATTCAGATGTGAAGGCTTTTATGTTACAGTGCTCTTAGGGAAGACTGATGATAAAGCATGAAAAAGACTGAACAGGTTACAAAAAGAAACAAATACAGTGAGAGTGTGAAAAAAGAAAGGCACAACTGAAAAACCTTGGGGGAAACAATGCAAGCCAGAGTTCTTTTGTGTCTAATTTAAGGCTTGAATTCCCTTTTTCGCTAGGAACCAGTATGTGTATGAAAACTGAATCTCATTTTGAAAACAAAACACCCCATAGATTCGAAATTACCAGACAAAAAGTTGTGGAGATGCCCTGTAGTTTGCTTACCCTCGTTTTTCAGGGCTTTTCTTTGTCCAGTTTGGGCTTGTTCAGTCTGGCTACACGAGCAGTCTGTTGTCCAGTCTTCAGCTACACGTGTATGATTCCTTAACATGGTGCCACTTACATGCACGGGTGGCGTAGAGACTGTTGCTCAGCACTACAGTCCCTTACGCAGTGCTGTAATTTGTCAGTCTAGACCGAGCCCGTACAATACATGAATTACTTTTTAACTCTGAGAGCTAAGCTGTACCTTCTGTCCCAAAACAAAAGTTTACAGCAGTCCTCAACCACATGCAGTTGTGGATTTCTGCCCTGCTCACACATATTGTGAGCAGGAATAATAGAAAGGACCTAGGTCGACTCATTTGGCTCACAGTCCATGAAAGCGGATTTGCAGTTTCAGCCACGAAAGGTTTGCAGAGTGGTGTGCCTCTGTTTGGACCAGAATAAATGAATATTGTTGCCTGTTACTTATACTTGCCGTTGAGGACTTGTGTATGTACATTCAGCACCAAATTGTGGACTTCTGCTCTATCTTTTGGGGCTTTTCATATAAACTCTTTCCCATATGGTTGAAGGAAACTGGACTATATATGTTACTTGAATCAATAAGAACTTGTCCTACATTATGAGCACCTGAAGTATGACGCTCAGAGCTTGTCCTGACATCTGAAGCCTGGCCTGCACAGGCTGATGGGAGAGGAGGATGGAGAAACATCCCAGGCTGGCCTCAAAGACAGCCATCACCTGTTTTTCTTTTTGACCTCCTAATTTATAAATGGGATTAAATTTATTTCCTTTTTGATGTGACTTTATGTGGAATTCCTTCAAGATATTGTTTACCTTGCAGTTCAATGAGATTCACTGAGAAGGCAAAGAGAACTGAGACATTGGTAAGAATGGGTGTCAGTTTTCATTTTGAGAACTACTAAGGGAAAATTTTCATCATATGATAGTATGAAGGGAGTGTTGAAAAAGTTAAAGAGCTTTGAATGTTCTTTTTCCTTGAAGAAGAGCTGAATATTTTCTGCTGCGTAGGGTGCCCACCACTGTAACACTGAGGTCCCAGGCCAGGGCAGGACACCAACTGCACATGGGCCTCTGGCAGCGTCTTCTGCAGAATGACTTGGAGAGCAGATCTATCCCTTCCCATTTCTGAGACAATGAATTCCAAATTCTGTTTTTCTTTGGTGGGCTGTGTGATTATGCTGTCAGCAGGGAAGGGAACAGACATTCGGGATGAAGTATAGCAGTAATGAAGAAGGCATTCCACCTCTCACATTTCTAGCACCAGAAGGACAAAGATCACTGTTTGCTTGCAAAAAGGTGCTCTTGAGTCTCGTTAAAGTTTCTTAAAGCAACATAGGTGCTTTTAAGGCTTTCAGATTTCTAACTTTGAATAGCATTGCAATGCCTGTGGGTGAAATGGTGAACACCTCCAGACAAAAGGAAAAGAGCTGTGTTAAAGGAGTTGCACCAGGGGAGATTTAGGTTGGATATTAGGAAGAATTTATTTACAAAAAGGGTTGTGAAGCATTGGAACAGGCTGCCCAGGGAAGTGGTGGAGTCCTCATCCCTGGAAGAGTTTAAGGGATGTGAAGATGTGGTGCTGGGGGACATGGTTTAGGGACCTGGCAGTGCAGGGTGAACAGTTGGACTCGGTGGTATTAAAGGTCTCTTCCAACCAGCTGATTCTGTGATTCTATGATTAACATCACTACAAAAAGCAGTCTGGATAGATCCTCTGCTACAGAAATCTAGACTCTTAAACATCCCTGGCTTCAAATCCCTCGCTTGTGGCTTCAGATTATTTACCTATTGTTCACAAAACAGTCACATGTTGAATTATATCTCTGTAAATTAAAATTATTACTCCCTCATAATATTTTAAACTAAATATAGATTATATATAACTGTATATAGATAATTCAATTTTATATTTCCATTATCCAGATAGCAATTTCAGTTTAGAAGGAATTTAGAAGTAGCTTTACCAGTTAAGGCCCCCATCTGCTATCACTAGTATTCAAAAGATGAGGTAGGAGTTACTAATTCTGTTCACAGCTACAAGTAAATCTGGGGTGGTCTAAGGGAAGTTGCTCCAGGTCTATCCTGCAATGTATTTAGGGGCAAAAGCTAGACTATTAGAGGTTTTATTTAAGAAGAGGGCCTGATTATATTTATTTTTCTGAACAGGAGGAGTAGCCATACATCAGATATAACAACAATTAAAAAATCCCGTGAACAGCAGTTACATTAAAAGAGCAGCAGTACGTGAAGATACTTAAAACACCACTGCCACCAGTCTTTCACTGTTTACAAAATTATGTAACAGTGAGCAAGAAACAGCTACCAGCCTCTTTTAGACTTACCAAGTGAGAGTTTTAAGGTCTGGAATTTATAAAATGGGTTAGAGACAGAAGAAAATCCAATTTATATTTAGAACATTAAAAAATTATATTGAATAATAGATGGTTCCTAAACATGGACATAACCTCCAGCCTACTTGTTCTTAGAGGGATTTTGTTTCCGTCAAAAGTTGGTATGGGCCCAGGCTTGGAGGCTTTCTATTTTCCATTATTTAATTATATTACTTGGAAATGGGAGTTTCGTTATCTGACTTTCTTGATTCATTACAAGGAATGGAATGCAAAGCTACTAATGTGTTTGAAAGAGAAAAGTAAACCCCTTTCTTGAACACAGCTTTCTAAATGCATTTATTAAAACTACCTGACGTTCACACCCCCAAACACACACAGGACCGCTAACCTCAGCCCGCTGCTCCAGCCTAACCTTGCCTGTGCCTGGAGTCTCTAAGTCTGTCTTGCAGCAGCTACAACTTGTCAACAGGCAGTAATGGAAACAGTGACAATGGCAATGGCTAAGTGAGAATTCCTGCAAGCACAGAAGAAGGTGATTGTGATCATTAAATGTCTGCAAGACAGATCACTCGTGCCATCTCTTAGTTTGTTTTTCATAGCTGTAATCATACAGTTGAAACACCCATATAACTGTTAGTGTTCAACAGTGTACGGGTAAATGCAATTAATTGGAAAAGGATACGGGCTGTAATATCTGCTAAACTTTCCGGTTTCCACACAGAGGTGCTGGGCATACAGGTGCAGAGCCTTGCCTTGCTGGGTCAAGGCCACAAAGGTGCCACTATGCAGGGACAGCACCAGTTTGTCAGCTGTTCTGTCACCGGGGTTTCATACACAGGCTCCACTAAACTAATGGTAGCTTGGAGAGTGAGACAGGACCAACACGTACTGACTAAAATTACTCATTTTTAACTCCAACTGAAGGCCAAAGACATTCACATGGTTTTTTGCATTAAATCTGCTATTTGCAGATAGCCTCTTTATTATGATACAGAGAAGGAGTGTTTGAAAACACATCTTTAGGGCATCAAGCATTCAAAGCTGTCTCTCACCAATTAAAACAGAGGATTCGCACTCACATACATCCAGGATTCCCTTCAGCTTTGCTGAAATTTTGCTGCTGCTGTTTCCTTAGGAGGTGCTCAGATTCTGTCAGTGATGACTCAGTAATAAGTCTAACAAGCCTCAAACAAGAGGAAATGAAAGGGTTCGGTGTCATGCTGCACAAGCTTCCTGCGGTGCGATTTTCCTCCCTTCCATATAAGGATTTTCAGGTCAAGCCACTGCCAAAACAAACTGTGGAAACTAACTCTACCTTTGTGAATATTTTACCCTAAAGATCACTTGTCTAATAAGAAACATTGCCATAAATACAGGCTCCTGGAAACTCAGAAAGCTCGTGCAATTAGTTGGCTAGTGGAAACTGAATTAGTAGACTGACGAAGATCGCACAGTCAGTTTTGTTCATTACATCCTTTGATGCCTCTTGGGATAATAGAGGCCCAAGGTCCATGCTGTTAGTGCCCCAGGAAAGCAAAACCTGTGGCCCTCAATACACTTGTTTGATGCTGTAGGTAATGAACCAGTCAAGAGAAGAGAACTGCTGACTGCTGGAGTCAGTCATCCCATTTTCAATTCTAAGTAACACCAGTTTAGAGCTATTATTTGTAACTAGTATTGCAATTCCTCTCCTTGATACTGGTTCATTATGAGACAGATTTTTCCAGTCTGCAAAATTCTTGGTGCTTTCCTTGACACCTCAGATAGCTGTCTACTGTGTTTTTACTAAAGTTTGTACTTTTTACTCTGCTTACTCAACCGAGTTATCTGCAGAGTTATCTGCGCTTATCTCTCAAGAGAGATATCTGCAATTACTGGATACATTTTGCTAGCTCCATGATATGGCAGCAGTGTGCCAGGCACTGCCACTCAGTGCCAGCGTTCTGTGCCACTGCACACTGGGGGGCCATGGGATGGCTTTTGTGCAGCCAAAAAGACACTTCTGTTCCTAAGTCCCCATTAGGAAAATTTAAAGGGAAGGTTCCAAAGCATATCAAGGCCAACTCCAAATCTCAGTCAAAACAATCCAGAAAGTCAGGTAAAGAGAAAGACTGAATTTAAGACCAGGTTTTAATTTTGGAGCTTAGATTCCAATTTTGGCTAAGGAAAAGTGAAATTATTATTAATTATCATTAAGCAAACCTGTAATTACATAGTTGTTTCTCTGGTGATATCTTTTTGCTCAGTAGAGGTATGGTTTAATAGATATTTTAGAAATACATTGAATTCAGCCTTTTTGCTGTCTAGCCCAGAGACCCTGTCAGGCTGTATGCTTGGTTTCATTTGAACAAAAGCTGTTGTCCCCTGACTGTGGAATCTGAATGGCTCAGCCTACCCAGTGTTTCCCTCAATCATCAGCCCTGTGTAGCCCTTGGAGAGTATAACTCCTTGTAGAGAAGGGGAAAAAAAAAAAAAAAAAGGAGGACATCCCTCTAAGGCATAATTAATAATTGTAACTGGATTGTCTGGTAGCCTCACAGCAACATTTGCTGAAACTCAACATTTTCCATTTAATTAGAAATATCACATAATTTGAAATATCTTAAAAATATCTTAAAACCTCAGTAGCCAAGCACTGCCTTAGAGTGCTACATTTGACTAGTACCCAACTTCTTCCTTACTAAAAATAGAATAAAAAGTTATCTTCTACAGAAGCTGAAAATAGAGAAGAGTTAGATATTCTACTCTGACCCTGGGTGAGCTCTAGAGGAAAGTGATGGCTCTCCATGGATTAAGAATTTGGCATCAGATTCATTCTCATCAATATCTTCCTTCCCAGCACCAGAAGCAGCACTCTGCTCCGATGAGCAGAAGGAAGGAAGTTGTTCCAGCTCCTCTGCTGGGGAACTGTTTGTTTTCTCCCATTCACATCTGCTCAACTGCCCTCAGAGGGGCAGAGACAGGGTTGAACCAGCGATTTTTCTGTTGCTTCCTATATGTTCAGTCAGGACTGTGACAGACAAGTGGGTTTTGCTCTTCCATGTATGGCTGTGCTGTCTAGCCTGGCCAGCCAAATGGAAGATGCTTTATACAACTGCATTACAGCCAGCCAAAATGAACCATCAGTACAAGGAAGTTTTGATCTGACTACTTACATTTCCTCTGGTTTTGTTATGTTGCAGTAATTTGCAGGTAATTTTCCTCCTTTTGCTATCAGACAGTGGCTTCTTCACTAGACTTTTTGCAAACTAGAATTATAAAGCTTTTTTGCCATCCTGAACACATCTTCTTTGAGAGCATCTCCTCATATTGCAGTAATACTCCTGAAGGGAATTAGCAGAAATTATTCCTCATATTAGCAGAAATCATTTCTTTCATGTTTCAATGCTTTGTTTGAAAGATGAATAGAAAATATGCGAGACCCAGAACAGAGTCTTAAATAACCATACTGAACAAATAGTTGCTTTACTAAGGTTATCTGCAGAAAAGCTGCACTGTGATTAACAACCTCTGTTGCAATAGACACAGCACTTAAATGAGAAAGTCAAGCAGTAGCTGCACAACAGAGGAAAATGAAGCCCTGAATAGTCCCAGTCAGATGACTTTCGTATACCCTCTCAAAGAAATAATTTCAGTTCTTTAACTTCATTAGACTTTGGCAGGTTTTGATCACACAGTATTATTTCCGTACTTGCAGTTCCTCTTTAGAGTGTCCAGCGTCCTCTAAAGACCTGCATTGTCTTTTTGCAGCTCTGATGACCTTTACAAACGCTGAGATGAAATGAAGATGTGCCATTCTGAAACGTTTCAGAAAGAATGGCCAAGAAATGCAGCAAGCCAGATTTTGCAACCATGTAGAATACATACTTCTCCAACCACATAAAATACAGCATTCAGCTGTAGCTTCTAAAGGCACACAGATACATGCAGCTGGATGTTTTAATTCAGCCATAGCCACATGTAGAGAGGTAAGCGTGGAGCTGCATCCCTCCAGAGATATTCTGAGAGGCTGAACCTTCTATGACATCCCACTAAAAGCACACACTGCTCTCTTTTTGCAGGCTAAGCCAGCTGCACAGTGCAGAGTAAAGAGCTAGCTATGGCTCTGCTGCTTCTTTTCTGTTTTTCAGCAGATACAAGGCTGCACATGGGGAGGAGGCCTAAAGCAAACTTACCCTGTGTTACAGCCATACTCTGGGTCTGCTGTTCATTCATATGCGAGGTTTGTCTTCCAGGCTGTAAACTCCTTATGTTAGAATGTATTTAAACTCTTCAGAGTTGAAACCATAGCTTTCACTGTGACCTTTACAGCACATAGCATGCTATCAGCACATAAACAAGAGAATATAACCCCTTAAACACGTTCAGCTTCAGTAAGGTTGTGCAGCTGCTTAAGTAGCAAAGGCTGAGCAAGCAAAAGTAGTACCCACAGAGTGGGAACTTTAAGCCTCGCGGAGACCTCTTTGTTCTCTTAAGAGGTTAAATTACATACTCTGTCTAGTCATGAAACAGCTTACCGCATTATCTCATGTGGGCTTCCCAAATCAATGTTCTCCTATGTGCCGCAGCTTCACTGAAACACTGTGCCTGATAATTGAACGTCAAGTGTTCAATTAGTATTGCAGACCCTGGCTCAGTTGCAGGGACTAGATTGGGTGCTTAGAAGCATTTAATTTATATGGTACTTGATTTGTCATTTTTCATGCAGGCACAAACATCAGTAGTTTGGTTGGGTGTCTTTGTCGTCTTACTGATTCTGCTTGTTTTGTATTACCAAAATAAAACAAAATCTATAAATCTAAGCCCCCCAATATTTACGTAAGAAAAAGAATTGCAATATAACAAACTGTGCCTCAGGCAGAGAGATTAAGGTCTCAAAATGCACATCAGAATAGGACAGCTTTATGTTCATTCCTTGAAGAAGAATATAAACAGTTTTCACTGAAGTTTTCATTTTCGTAAATAAAGAAGAACAGTTGTCACTCACATTCCAGGAAGAAATACTGAAGCAGTATGAGATATTACCACCTCATCTGCTTTTTACCAGCCCTCTTCCGGGGACAACCACCCCGCTAGCAGAGCAGAAAGCCTTTCACAGCAGAGATACCTTTTTTATTTCTCTTTCTCTGGCAACTTAAGCTGTTGCATGAGGCTATGAATGGAAATTGCTGAGGCAAGGGCATCCTTATTCTTGGTGCCACGACAGAAACAGAACCTTCTGCGGTGCAACGAATCAGGTACCTTGGGGTAGGTGTGTTTGAAACCATCAGGGCAAGGCTTGCCAGCCATAAATGAAGTAGGAGAGAGATACTGTGCACTGCATATTCTGAGAGACAGAACTAGCAAATAATCAGGCGCTTGTTTCAGTATCTGTGAGGGATCAGCTTTCCGAAAGGTTGTGAAGAGTATTTGTCTTACTTGTCTTCATATTTAATCCACCCGAAGTTAATAGGATGTCTGAATCTCTCTACATTTATAATGGCTCTGATGTAAATAAAAGGGAGAATATTATGCAGAAGTACCTAAGTATCAAGAGTGATACTGCAGCTTTGCTTATCAGGCATGCAGGTTAAGTATGGGCTTTCTCGATACTGACTTCTCACCTGTGGTACATTTTTTTCAGGATGACGTTCATATCAAATAATGACATAATTCTCTTCCTTTAAATAGCTGATTAGAAACAATGCTTAATTTAAGAAGGTAAAGAACATTTAGCACCACTGTTGCTTCCTATAAAGCAATATCTTTAAGAATTTTAAATGAAAATTTGTCATTATAGAACATTTTTGTTCTTCTCTCCTCTTCTCCTTCCTCCTCTCATCCCTCAAATGCTTTTGAGGGTTCATTTACTTACTACTTCAGTGCCTTTCAAGGTAAATTTACTTAATTTAGAAGTACTGTTATTCTCTCACAACTTTTAGTCCTTGAAATACCCAGCGTTTAATCTGTCTGATTAAGTTGTTTCTTAGCTAAGGAACACATGCCAGAAATGATAAAGGTTTGACATGGCAACTACAGTTAATAGCTCTGCAGCTGAAGTTTAGCCTGGAACAAACTATAAATTACCACACTTGCAGTTGCTTTAGCTGTGTAAGGCTACTGTCAGTAGAAAGTTATGAAAGATGAATTTTACTGGGAAGAGGCAATAGTATCTGGCAGTATGCAGAGAAGCAGACCTTTAAAACAAGGCCATACTTACAAGTTAATATTCAGCACACGGATGCACTTTGAAATTGTTCTGTTCTGTTTTTTGGAAGCCTATAATTGTGTGCAGTCAAAAGATTTGCTATTGATAGGTGTGGTCCTGTTTGTCCTTTTTGTTGGCAGCATGCAAGACGAAAGCTTAGAATCCTCAACTTCAATATCTCAGCTTCTGAGAGAAAGTTATTTAGCTGAAACTAAACATCAAGGGAAGGGTGAAAGAAGCAGATCAGAACCCACTTCTCAGAACTTCCATTACGGCAACGCTTCTGGTGATTCAGATGAGGTAGCTGCCCAGGATGACCTTCCAGATCTCTCTGCCTTTTTGAGCCAAGAAGAGCTAGATGAAAGTGTGAACCTGGCAAGACAAGCTATTGATCAGAACCCACTGGAAACTAAACAAGATGAGTTTCAGGCACATTCACAGCATCCCTCAGATCAGCTGAAAAACACAGGAAAACGCAAACAAATGGCCCAGTCTGCAGCTTTGAAAACATCGGACAATGGCCTGCACTCAAACTTTTGTCAGGACCACATCAGCAATACAAAGGGCTCTAAAGGGAGCTCCCAGGATCTAAAGAAACACCCCCCTTCTGAATCTGAATCAAAAAAGGAATTCCTAAACAAGGCAGCAGATTTTATTGAGGAGCTCTCGTCACTTTTCAAAGCTCACAACTCTGAAAGAATAAGACCCCGAACATGCAAAAACTACAGGAGCAAAATTGATTCTAAGAATAAGCCTGCTCAAAAAAGTAGCTCTAGCCTATCCAGCACGTCAGAAAACAGAGAAAGGCCTTCCATTCCAGCACCTCAAGACTTGGAAAACAAAGCAGAGAAAACATTTGAACAAACAGATGATCAACAGGCAGGAAACTTGGAAACTATCAATCAATTAACAAGTGCAGAGCTAAAAACAGAGTCAGAAACCATGTCTGTGTATTCTGATGAGCCTATTGGACAACCACCACGCTTTACTCAAAAATTGAAGAGCAGGGAAGTTCCTGAAGGAACCAAAGTGCAATTGGACTGCATTGTGGTAGGAATCCCAGCACCTGAAGTCAGGTAAACATATTCTGCACTTGCCATTTTCTATTTCTGTAACAGTAGGTGTATGTCATACTCCTTCCGGATATTTTGATGCATACGTTTCAATAACCTGTAGCAGAAGTCTCTTGACCTTGGTTATTAAAATCTATTGAGAAAAAAATTGCTTTCTTTAAATCATACAAAAGGTTGCTTTTATTTTAAGACAACATATTTTGGGTCACATTACTTTCTTTGCATTTTAGACAACTGTTTTTAAATACTGTACTTCCATAATTAAAAGAAAGTGCTAACTCCTTAGTGAGAAATGTAAGTTGTCTTTATGGAAACCAAGACTGATTATGTAAACAGGCTCAAAACACCAACGGCAGTGATACCTCATGCTGATGTCTGAAGGTATTTGAGATGAGTGAACATAGGATCCTATAAACCAAAAACATCCATACGTGAATGGAGAGGGAAGGAATTCATTTAAGTTATTACACAAATAACTAGGAGCAGCTCAGTTCTCATTCAGATTCTGACAATGATTCTGCTGTGACCTTAGAAAAAAACGCTTTGTTTTATCAAGTATGAGACATCCTTACTAACATCACACAACTTATTCATGTTGTGTGATTAGCCTGCTAATTCAGATGCTTCAGTTTTCACCTGTAGCTATGAGGATTTTGAAAGTTAAATAAGTGACATTTGCCAAGATCACTGGAGATGAAAGGAAATGTGAAAAAGCTATGCTTTTTTCATCGATGACATCAGTGGAATGAGAAAGACATTATTGTAACTTTTAAAATTATCTTGAAAATTCTTAGATCTCATCAGCATAGCTGAATATAAATTTGTTCATATAGAGCTCATTAGTCAAATTTACCTCCACTTACAGTGGTGGAATTATATTGCCTTTGCCAGTCCAATAGAAAGGAAAACTCTCTCCATCTTTTAGAGATGCACTATACATATTGCATCCTAATATCTGCAGTATTATAAATAGATACTGTTAGTCTAGACAGTTGCCTGTCCTTTTATAGACATTTTGGAAATATGTGTTGCTTTTCTAAATATTGAAAAGAACTATCTGCATCTTCAGCATCTAATTAAAGGACTCTGAGCTTCACAGATGGTCCTCTTTTTCCAATTGTCAGCTCATTGTCTTCCTTATATACTTTGCCAATGCTGAGTATGGCACTACTACCAATTCTACTGCAGTCAACATCTTTTATCATCTTTCTTACTGAACTAATAGGGATAATCACCAAATGAAAACTATCTCAACATGCAAAGACAGAAGCTCCAAAGATTTGTGTGGTAAAGAATCTTTACCTTCCACTCCCTTAGATTTCTGGCACACCAGCTGCTAGTTTTTCAGAAGGAAGAAGCTTTTACCACGCACTAGTAAGTGCACAGGAACAAGGATCTACAAAGGAATCCTCTTGTTACAGACAGCCTTGTCATGAAGACAAGAAGTTACCCAGTTCATAGGATTCCTGATTTGTGACTGCCAGACCATTTTACCCCACTAGTGCCTTCAGTACCAACATGTAGATTCTCAGTCCCTTATCAAGACCTTGACCCATGGTGCCACGGAGGGTTTCTTGTCCATGACAGCAATGTGAACTTCCAAAGGACTATGTGATTTGTTTATAGAAAAGGAAGTGGTACTAAAGCTGGAGGAAATACCTTGTTTGGGAAGATTATGCTTTCTACTCTGCTTCATGTTTAAACTCACTGCTTTAATTAACAATTTTGAGGCATTCCCTTGGTGGAGCTTATGCCATTACAAATGTATTGTGTTCAGCCCTTAAATTCATAGGGGAGTCTGATTTAAAAGAGAAAACAGTGCCAGAAATTTGAGGGTTCTGACAGGAAATACCATCATCCCCATATTAGCAACAGTCTCTGAAGACTTCTCTTGCTTATAAAGGCTGTGAGAATTCCATCTCCAGGCACTTGCCTTGATAAATCTTTTTTATATTAAAAATGTCAGTAATATCCCTGGACATGAGAAATAATTTTTTTCCTCCTCTCATCATTCATAGTTCATAATACAATGAAAACAACTGAAATAATCTTCTCTTATCTGTATAGATGTGTACACAAACTCAATCTGGCTTTCTTTGTATCCAGAAAAGGTCAACACTGAACTGCTTGTTTACAGACACACACTCCAGTGAACCATGTTAATTTTATGCATTTCTCCAGAAGGCTACAACACCATCCCTGTAACAGCGCATCATGGCCATGCTGTTGACACATACATAAAACTGACAAAGTGTTCCTGCCATCTAAGTTTAGGCAGTTAACAACTATCTGAATTAGAAGCTGACACTATACAGTCACTGAAGTCTCACAAGGGCAGATCAGAGAACTCAGGAACAATGACTCATCCCATGGGGTATCCAGGGATGGCCAGGATGCCAATGCACCGAATTCAGGGACCACTTGATTCCACAGAACTGGATGACAGTAACCTTTGTAACTGGGGTCTATTTTCATCCCAACAAAACTGAACCTTTTTCATTGAAATTTCCATTTCAATGTTTGTTTTCTTTGTTTTGAATAATAAAATAGGCTACTTACATGAATGACAGTCAATACAGGAGCTGCTACACTTTTACAGAAGCAGCATCCATCACTTTTCCAATGACTTTACGCTGCTGTCAGGCACTGTGCTGCTCCAAACAGAAATGCACACTTGTTTTACTGACTCACGCTTGTAGCCAGGTCAGGGTCTCAGAGGAGCCAACACAGATGTCCAGAACTCATACACTGATGCCCCAAGGCCAAAGGAAGTAAGGACAGGGAGAAAGAAGTCCCATAGGGAAAATCAGTCCCAAGCAGTCAAGCTCAAGAAAAGATCAGGTTCAGCTTTCAGTTTCACAATTTAAACTAAAAAGATAAATCATAAGGGGCTAGTTTGAACTCTCTCTCCCTTTGTGAGTGTGTGTGTGTACGTGATGTATTAAGGAGAAAGCTGGGAATGTTCACTGCTTGAACACAGCTCCCTGATGATAACTGCTCGTTAACAAAACTTTTGTCCTCTTCATCCAAGATTCCTGCAACTCCACCAATGTGTAAGAGTTACACTAAGAAAGGGTGTAAAAAAATTAACTTGCCTGAATGATAAATATTCATGTGCTCCTAGTGATCATGGCCTTTTTAGTCACTGCTACAGCACAGGGAAACCAGAAAATATAATGTACTTTGGCGTATGTGTTCCATTAACCACAGGGATCATGAGAATGCAGGGTTTTTTCAGTAAAAATAGTGCTTGTCTTTGATCTGCTGTGCAAAGCTTCCAAAATAGTGAAGGAAGCATCTTGTTGGCCATCGGTGTGGAATTCTGTCAAGAACTGGGCTCAGAACTGGCAACCCTCTTGCTCTGGGTGTAACAATTTTCCGAGGTTTGTGGTAAGTTAGTTCAGTGTCTGTGGAGATGGGCAAGGAGAGAAGAATTGTAATAGATAAGCAAGAGAGATACAAAAATCAGTAGTCCCAGGAAAGGACTAACTGACCAGGTGGCAAGTGATGAAAGAAAGCTTAATGGTAACTGGCTTTAAGGCATGATTTCTTCTTCCTTCAACATAGCTGACTGACCAAGCTCAGCAAGCAAGCATCCTTTGGGCACACGTGTGCTAATGCATGCTTGCCTGTGTCCTTTGACTTACAATGCACTTCCTAACCACAGAAAAGAACCCCAGGTTACTTTTAATGCTTGTAATACAAACACAATGTTGAAGCCGTACTGTGGGAACCCAGAGCGTTGTGAAGCAAGAACAAGATTCCACAAGTTCTGTAATGTCCTTTCTCAGTCAACATGACAAGCAATCAGATGGTTAAACTGATGTAATGGGGATTATAAGAGAGAAATTAAGAGACAGGAGGTTTAGAAAGAAGCTGATCATGGGTACAGAAAGGACTGGAAAATATGATGGACAGATACCATGTTTGAAAGCAAGACAGTACAAAACAAAATCAATGATGTAAAAAATGGTGTAAATGACATTCATGATGGATCAGGGTTAAAGTATCATTGGCAGTGATAAAGCAGTATAATTTACAAGCTTGGTAGGCAACTACCTGGTGTATAGGAGGGCTCACTGAGGGACAGAAAATTGGGTAGTGGAGCAAGAGAAGAAAGGGGGAACTGATTTGAAATATCGGCATATGGAAAACTAAATCCTGCTTCTCTGAATACAGATAGACCTGTCCAACTGCTTTTTAAGGTAACTCAGCCCACATGTCAGAGGAAGCTCATTAAGCCTACCTACCTAGAAAGACGTTTCAGTGAAAGGTTCCCCATTTTTCAGTATCATTGGCTGAATGCAGTGTCATAGAAGAGACAAAGACTGATACTGTAGCATAAGCACTTAAGAGTTAAGTGTGCAGCATACTTCCAAAGTGTTAAAGGTTTTGATGACCTCCTGCTCATGCTTCCTTCTACAGCTCTGTTTCTGTATGAGTAATGATAGGTGTGACATTCACTCTGCTCCATGAGGAGAGCACTCCTTATTCCAAGTTCAGAGGTGCCTACATTTTTCCAAACTGTTTGGCACATCGCTCCTAGGTTAATTTTACTTATGAATCACATTGCATGGTTTGGCACACACAGCTATCCTGGAAGTGTCATGAGGATTTGATGTTCTAAAAACAGGTTGTATGTCATAAGGTTTCCATGAAAACATTCTTTAACATAGGCATACAAAGCTAAAGAGGAGCATTTTAGTGCTGCTTTGTTTAAGGAGACTAGATCTGCAACTAATCACAGACTTTTAGAGAGTCTGAAGCCACACAAGATTTTTTCTTCCTGGCTGCCTAGTGAAAACATTTACCTGTTTTAGAACTCAAAGTCTGAAAAGCCAAACTTCTCTTACATGCAACTCCAGTCAAGTCAATGGATTAAGACCTAGGATGAATTTGGCACAATGGATGACACTGCCTGTGCTTAATGTGAACCTGCCTCGTACGATGAAGCTATCATTACAATTCATGGCAGGAATGAAATGTCAGTGACAGAATATTGCTACTTCAGTCATGCCATGTATTTCACTGTCAGAACTCCCCTTGGAACTGACATTTCACTGCTACCACGTACAACGTTTTGATGGTAAAAATAAAACAAAATGTTAATAAGCAAGGAGCAGATATGGTCATACCGAAGATTCACATAAAGCTTAATTTGACAAGAGAGAAATCTTTTTCATTTATAAGCATTCTGAAGAGATAACATACATGTAGCATGCTCTTTTTCTTGGCTTAATCTCAAAATACTTGCGAAAATAGTGGAAAATACTGGTGAACATAGTGACTAAAGAACACATTGCATAGGAGAACTAAACACAGGTCTGAAACAGAAGTTTATTCCTGAAGTTTTAAATCATGTATGTTGCAAATTTTGGACTAGTCAATGGAAAAAACAACTCCCAAGAAAGGAATTAATCCTGCTTCACTGTCTGTCTGAGTCTACTAAAGGAATATACTACTCACATGCTACTAAAATAACTGGAAGAAATAACTTACATGGTGTTTTTAAATTTACTTATAGGAATTGTGCCTCACAAAGGCATGCGATACAGACTTACCTCTACCCAAACACTGTGGGTTAATTGGAAAAGCGGATCAGTAGTAACACACAGAGTTCTCATGTCTTACTGGTGATTATATCGCAGCATTTTGCATGATGTGTTTTGCTTTATGTGTCACTTGAGTGAGGAGCCACATTTGAGTGTCCACAAAAATATCGCTGCACTATATGTTATTTTAATAAAAAAGATGCTGCTGAAAATGAGATCAAATTCTAGAACATGGGTATTCTCTTGAATAGTTTTTCATATCTGCTAAAGCTAACATGTTAAACCAAGGCTACATTACAAGAAGAGGCATGAGGTAGGTATATAAAAGAACATGAGTAAGTGCCATGACTCACGTCCCAAAGTACACAGTTGCCTACAGGAGTTACACACCTAGAAGGCGACTTGCACATTCATATACCCAATTTGTGCTTGTAGTCATACAACTGTGCATGAACCTTAGGTCTTCTCTCCTGAAAATGTGATCACTGTCAATTTTCACCAATTGCAAATCTTGAAAACAAGAGAAGAATAAACCGTATTATACACAGAATAAAAAAAATTCCCTCTTTGCGATCACAGGAATCCTATATAATTTCCTGGTCTGGAACTTAAAAGTGGTCTTTTCAATCAACCCTGTAATGCACATTACCGTACTTCTCCCTCGGGACTGCTAAACATTTCCCCTACTCACTCAAGGGAGAGTTTTTCCTTTATCCCAGGCACTAGATGTTTGTGATCTGGATATCAGCGACCTCACTACTAGCTACGGTGTCTGTATCTACATGTTTATATGGACATCACTGAACAGAAAAGTAAATGGGATTTGCACTTCTGGGAAGCCAGTGGAAAAAAACCCCACTGTATCTACTTATTAGTGAGGAAAACACCAGATTTAGGCAAGTCATTACGGGCAAAGTCTAAAATAGATGTAGCTGTCCCTTCTGTTTTAAGAGGTTTGTACTAGAGGATCTGAAGGTTCCTGACTGGACTATGATGGAATATGAACATTGTAGCTCAATCAGAAGAAACTAGAAAGATCATTATTTTCAAAAGGAAATGTATTTTGAATGGAAGTGTGAACCACTTCTTTCAAAATAAAGATGACACAAATAAAAAGCAGGATTTGCAAACTAAATGTTAGTGAAGAACCACACAATCTAATCTACTGGAAAATAATGGTGATGGTGTTGTGACGCTGAAATCCTTTAAAAGAGAGGCAGTTCGTAAATATCACTTTAAGACCAGCAATTTCACCTTTTAAAAATTATTTTTAAGTGCTGCTTCACACGTACTAAAAAAGATAAAGAGAATGGTAGATAAAAGATAAAGATAAGATAAAAAAGAGGATGGTTAGATACTCTGGAGAAATAGATGAATATACGTACATGTGTATGTATATATTTGCTCTGTTTTTATACTTTTGTGCAAGTGTCTGCTTTTGGCCGCTGTCAAGACAACATGCTGGGTTAGGTGGACTTGTAGTCTTAGCCAGAACACATAGTAAGTCCTTTTCTGTCTTTTAACATGTGCTAGCTCACCTGGCATCCTAGGGTATGTGCTGATGTTATTACGTCCTTCTGTATGATGACAGCTGTCTCTTGTATTTCCAAAGGTGCTACACGTTGTATGGGTTTGGTTAATATCCAGAAGACTGTTAACAACTGTATTGTGAAAGACCTTAAAAAAGTGCCATTGAGCTTGAGAAGTAGCAAGAATGGCTGCTGAAAGCTATCCTGGAGTGTTGTCATAGGCAGATTGTCCACCTCGGAGCATCACTTTTTGACCACCAGAGTGAGAAAAACTAGCAAATTAACTACGTCGAACTTCTGAGGGACAGAGGAATACTCCCTTAATGCTGAGGCTCACATTGAGTTCAAGCAAACACCCGTAGCAATTTAAGATGCAGCTGTAGCCTCCTGATTGCCCAGTCCCTTCTTTTACTGTTGTTAACATTTACCAAAAGTGATATATAGGAGAATTTGTGCGGTTCAGTTGCCCTAGATCCACATGTCTAGTATCCTATTTTCATTAGACCAGCAAACCCATTTTCATTAAACCTCTGGGCCTGGGAACACACTTGAACCTACCATCCTTGCATCAGAGCGAGAAACCTCCAGCAAAAAAGTCCGCGTCAGGATTTCAACATTTTAAAGTACTGTTGCCAGTTCTGCCAAAGCTTGTCTATCAGAGCCCTAAGGCTCAAATGGAAGAGAAATGAGTAACTTCGGTTGAAGTTCTCCATGTAAAACAGTGCCAGTTTCTCATTGGTAAAACCCTGCAAGAAGGATGTGGATGTATTTTAGTGAAGCAAGGCTGTATTTCAGCTGTGAAATGTCAGGGAAGAGAGCTGGGACATTTTACACCCTACTGGCACGCTCTTTTAATGCGCTGATATTTACTACATGACTGTCCATTGCAACTGGAAATGTTACATTCATAAAAGTCACTTTCTTAGACCCATTTTCAATTCCTGTTACAATGGAGGCTTGTAGAAGAGGATAAGCACGCAGGTGTAGACACAAACCAAGACTTTTAAGTTCTAGCTCTCTAGCTACAAAGGTTTGCCTTTCTAAAAGGGTAAATTGTGTTAAGCAGTATGATTCATTCTACAGTGCAGGAGCTTCCCTCCCTACAGGGCGGACCTGTACGCTTTCCAAGCTGTACTTTCAAGTCAGTTGATATACAGCTACAGATTACGCTAACGTGCAACTCGAAGTGGACTGGTGAACACCCTGTCTACTTTAAGAAAGTCATGTTTGGCAGCTGGGACTGACGGTGCACAAATAGTTTATGGTTTACTTCTAAGCAATGTAATCAGCATTTAACTTCCAGTTCTGTACTCCTTCTCACCTCATAGTCCCTTTGAGGCTCTTTTTTCAATTCTACATTATACTTCTATTAAATTCTGGTTTTCCATTGGTATGGACTGTCTTCTATGAATTTTTTTTTCCCAAGATATTAATTTGGGGGTTTCTTCATGATCAATTTTTAGCACAAACTGTTGTAAAAATTTGTACTTCCGAAAGGTGAATACAATTGAATGGTTAAACAGATTTATTTACGGATGTTTTTCTTAATTATCTGAAATGGAAATGTATCAAAGTACCTTATAGTATGAGCCAGAAAATATGATTTATCACAATTTATTACTCAAAAACCTAGCCTTATCTTTTCCACAACTAATCTTATTTGCTGTAATATGTAATAGTAAATACATTTGCCATTGCTTTGATAGCATTTGTATGCTCTCAAAAGCTAGCAGATACTTTTACCAAGTTACCATATAAAGATGGATTAAACAGTTATTCATTTTAAAAAATCAATTGAATAAAAATTGTTACAAGATGACAGACATCCACACACACGCACAAGTCACATTTATCAACCATACGTAGTTAAGAAAGCAGCAGTAAACAGAAAACACAAATATTTTTGTGGAGTTTTATATCTAACTATGAGAAAAGTTACGGTGAAGATGAATGCACCTTAGTTTGGCTTTTCAAATTTAGTTAGTTATCTAAAAATGCAGGTATTTCTGAGCATTATCCCAAACATTTAACTCTGGATCCCTATGCACAGTACCACACCTTCTCTGTCAAACCTAGACTGCCTTATTAAATTTTAATCTAGTTCTGCAAACCCACTGCTTTTTTCATATTAAGAAGCAATAGCAATCAGGCCTGCTCTCCCCTCCGACTAGCTCTTAGGTAGAGCTGATGGCTACTGTCATTAACACATCCTGTGGAGTTTTCTTTTCAGGTGCTGCTTTTACTTTTGCTTGGATCCCTGATTTTCCACGGAAACAACCCTTCTGAATACTGAGGGACTCAGGAATGCCTTAGATGAGAGCGAGAAGTCTAAAGGGCCCGATATATTCTTGCATGTGTAGTTGGGTTTAAAAGAGAAACACAGCAACATGATGCAGTGAAGAATTCAAGGTCCAGCTGTCTCGCTGGCCATACCCCTGTAAGGAAGTGCCTCTATGTTGTAACAGGTCACCTCTTTTTCCTGTGATACACTTACACCATCTTTTATAAAAAGCAGATTGGCTTAAATATATGACAAAACAAAGAGTAACTTTATAGTAAATTTCAGTCGCATTCGGAATCAACATGAACTTTGGCATCACAAGTTTGAGAGAAATTTGTTAACTTAAGGTTGGGGGTTTTCTGCTATAGTTTAAGCCACAACACAGATTTGAATGTACCTCAAGAAAAATTCAGAGCTGGACTGACAGCATTCCAAATTCAGAGCTCTTCTACTCTGCTACTGAAATCTGCGTGTCAAGAAAAATGTGCTAGAGTTGCTTACATAAACTAGTTTGTTATTATTTTTAAATATGGCAAACAAAGGAGCTGTATTATTTGCTGTAATTTAATATTATGAAAATCATAAATATTTTATTCCTATTTGATTCAACACTTTCCTGCAGTCCTCTGTCAGAATCTTCAGACTAAAACTCACCCATATTATCATCAGAAAGACTTTGAACATTGTCACTCTGGTTGTCAAGTTGTCTGCATTGATAAACAATATTCTTTGCCTTGCAGGTGGTACTGTGAAGGAAAGGAGCTTGAAAACTCACCAGACATTCAAATTATCCAGACAGGTGATCAACACTCATTGGTCATTGTTGAAGCTTTTGAGGAGGACACAGGACGTTACTCGTGCTTTGCTTCAAACATCTATGGAACAGACTCCACTTCTGCAGAGATTTACATAGAAGGTAATGTCAGAATGTCAGAAGTTCTGGAAATTGGTTGTTGAAATTGGTCATACAGGATTAAGATACAATTATGCATTTTGTATGTTAACTGTGCAATAGATTTGTCACCACAAGCACATAGCAGGGAGTCAACACTTTTTGTCATTAACGTATTTATTATATCTGTAAAATGACCTGCAGACAAGGGACTGCACTTCAAGTATAATTTGTGTTGTTTCCCAGAGATTTTACAAATATCATTGCTAGATCGAAGTCTAGAAATATTCAGATTCTGATGCCACCTTACATTTGTTGTCTGTGGTACTCTACAGAAATATAAGAACCTAAACTTTGTGTCCAATTTTTATTAATTCCTTTTCCCTACATTATTACAAAAGTAATGTAGGATAGCTTCATCCTGACCCATTTTGGGGATCTTGTAACCAAAATAAATATGCCAGCATTTTGATATCTTACTTGCACAATAGATGCTATAAATGAAACAGAATCTATATATCCACAGATTTAGGTCTCTATTCTTTCTCCTTATGCTTTTTAATATATCCTACTTGGCTTAAGAGAGGTCTATTTGTTATATTTCTTTTTAACACTTTTTGGGGTAAGGTTTTAGAATGCATCCACCATTGTGCTAGCAGAATTATAAATTTAAAATAAACAGAGAGAAACTTTTTTTTTCTTTTGTCTTTTTTTCATTTCTCAGGAAGAGAAATAGACTATGAGTACTGCCACTAACAACAGTGGGACCATTCATAAATTAAAGCACCTACCCTACTTAATACAAGGTTAACTCCACTGTTGTTCTTCTTTCACATCTCTAATCTGACAGTGAAAGGACGAATCCTTTTTTAGTATCTGCACTGCCCCTGACATTAATGGGAGATGTCTATGCTTGGCAGGGATTTGCTGGTTCTCAAGACTGGGGCCAAGGCTGGCTTTTACCTAACTCATTGGATGCTGGATGGAAGCCATGGCTGATGGAGGTGCTCACTGGCAGGAACTGCAGAGAAAATGCAAATTCCCAGTGCAGTGAAGGCTGAATCAGAAGTGTAAAATGTCTCAGTAAGACAGCTGTTAGTAAACTGAGCTAGTGTCTTCTCCAAACTGTGCTAGAAGGCACGACTTTTAAGAATTACAGGAATGATTCCATGTCTCTCTCTTTTTTTCCCCTCCATTTTTTTTCCCCTCCTTTTTTTTTTTTTAAAGTGGTAGTATCAGGTGTCTGAGAAAAATAAAAGCTCTTGATTCACAATAACAATTACAGACTAAATCATACTAGTGGCATTTCCAAGAGGACCTGAGGAAGACCCAGGTATACATTCACTCTTGGACGTTCTTTTCCTCATTTCAGTCGCACCTCATCCCAAATTTGCCTTATATCAATAGCAGTTCTGCATCTTACACAGTATGCAACATTGGCCCATTTCCACTGCAATATGATCTTTAGTTTTTACATAGATTTATTATACATATCCTTAGAATACTCTAGAGGAAATTTGCATGAAGCTTTGTATCATTCATAGATAAACTTTTCCAAACCACCCCACCGCTGAGTGATTTTTTTTTTTTTCTTTTTCATAGGAGTCTCTTCTTCTGACTCTGAAGGTGAAATCACTAAAGACGAAATGGATCGGTAAGTTTAAAATCAACTACATCTTCCATATTTCTTATAGTTAAAAATTGTGACGTGTAGAGATTTTGGATCCCATTAATACTTTGCAACTTCCAAGACAGTTTGGAATTTGTTTGGATTGTTTGGGTTGGGTTTTGTTTGCATGTTTGCTTGCTTTACCATTAGTATGGAGCAAATCCGCATTTGCTTGTGTGTCTTCAACTTTAGCTTAAGAACTGAAACTTTAATATCAAACATAAACTTAAGAAATATGTTACCTTGAAGACTAAACTACAAAAATTAATTTACTAAAACAGACACCATTTGTCTAGACCAAACTTAAATGCTGATTTAAGCATCTGACTTGGAAAAACAGTGTAGTAAAATTTCTCACATGAAAATACGTTATGTTATACAGCTTACGGCAGAAGATGTCTATACATGGATTATTTAGATTTAATATAAGGAAATTAATACAAATGAAGTAGAATAAACTGAAAAGATGGGTATAAAAGACTAATTAATTATAAAAAGAAAGAAAAACTGTCAGATGTAATCTAAAACCTGGGAAATAATTCCCTAAAAGAAATCCATTCCCTGTGCATTTAGAACCTGATCCAATGCTGTTAAAATCTAGAGTCTTTCAGATCAAAGTCTTTCTGTTAACTGGAAAAGGAGTCAGACTGGTTGAAAACTAAAATAATCAGTCTTTTATTTTGAACTCCTTTGTATGCATTGTTTCAACCCCAAAAGCAATCAGTGCTTTATAAGGAAGAAAATTTAATCAGATACATTTATGCACGCTGGGGTTTTCCATTATTTATTAAGGAGGGTTATACTAATTAAAAATGTCAAATACCAAACACTGCAGTGTGTTTGACTGAGGACCTCAGGCTGACAGCAAATCCTGTTTTAGGTAATTTTACTTCAATGTCATTAAATGCTCCAGATTGGATTGGTTTATTGACTTTGATAAATGTAAGGGTTTAATATAAAACTTCAGATCAAGAAGATCTCAAAGGTTTTGGGACAAATTGCTAAGTTTTACATAGTTCCAGCTCAGACTTTTCCAAATGTCTCAGGCATAAGGTTTTTTCTTATTAATCTTATCAGGTATTAAAGTAGTGTTGACCATGATCCTGATCACTTGATGGCACCTCTAAGACACTTACCTCATTAAATTGTGAAGTAATGTATTGCATTCTGTATTTCTTAGGAAAAAAAAAACCTGCTCTGACATTGTAGCGGGATGTCCTCAAATGACAGAATTATGAAAGATCAGGTTTGGGTGTAATCAGAGTGTCTTTATTTTTGCTTAGCTTCCAGCCGTTGTCACATGAATTTGAACACCTGTAATTAAAGGGAATTAGTATGAGAACAGGTTGCAAAAAAAGTTCACAATTTCAAAAGAGAAATCAGTGATCACAACAACAGTATGTTCACTCTGAGTAAGTCTTCCTCTGGTTTGAAGGCTGGGGGGACCTGTGGTACATTCCAGAGCAGCCAGTGCATACCTCAAACCAAATAAAAAGACCATCTGTTCATTGTCTGCATTATTTTACTTCGCAACAAAAATACACAAGTTCAACTCTTTTACTTCCATATAGAAACAACCTGGAAGACGTGAAGAGTTGCCAACCTGTACACTACCAAAACTACATGAGATGTTGGTCAGAAAGCACACCTCTCTTTTTTTTTTTATCAGCAGTAAATTATTGAATCTGTATCCAAGCAGACCATGGTATTTTCATTACCTTATACACTCATGTCTTCATACAAGCTCAGGGAGCAGTGCAAGAGAAACTACCACTGTCCTCTGAGAAACTAGCATTGCTCTCTCATGCTGCTCTGAGCTGCTAACAGCAGCTTTCAAGCTGCAGTTGGGTTAATCCAGGCCATTTATTACATTTGGTGTAACTGAACTAAGTATGAGAGATTAGAGTGGCAAGATAGGCAGCCTGATTCTTATAAACTGCAGTTTGCCTTGGAGTATGTATCCGTTTAGATCAGCTGGAATTCAATACCAGAAGGGAGGCTGGAGCTGACATGGAACTGCACAAACATAACTAAGGGACACACCTATAGCTCTAGCTTCCAATTAGAGAACTTGTTTTTGGTTAATATTTCACAGCAAACCAAAGCCAGCAGACCCCTCCTTGAATGCAGCACCTCCCCCCGTTAGAACTGCAACCAAGCATCAAGAAACCTCCAAGACACCTTCTTCCATGGTTCAGCCTGTATCTGTACCTGTCCAGCCTGTGTCAACACCAGCTAATCAGGTAGGGGGACAATACGGTGAATCTCAAGGACCAAAAGCAAGCTCTTAGGAAGGTGCTTCTTCTACAGGTTGTGACTCAGAACCTCCAAATTTTCTAGTTTTTACTTTGCTGTTGAACTTCAGCTTTGAACCTTAGAGCTGTACAGTAGTTGCAAGGCCAGAAGAGATCTCCTGCCTACTAGCTAACCTTTAGCCCCTGCCAAAGGGAAAGGAACCTTTCATCCCTAGGTTCCAGGCATCTCTATGGCAGTGAGCAGAAGGAGCAGCTGCTGCTAGCTCAGCCAGCGGCAGGACTCTGCATGCCATGAAGGACACTTGGAGGTGTAAGCCAACTCACGGGCCTCTTCACATTGCAGACTGACTCCTTCACTTCCAATAGCAGCAGCCTTTAACTTTTTCCTCTCCCTCTCTACAGAACTCACTTGAAATAATTTTCTTTCAATGAAACTTACTTTAAGCTTAATCATTCAGGATAAATACGAACAAGTCCTATGAGGAGCTCTCATAGGGGACCTCTGAGGGAACTGGGGTTGTTTAACCTGGAGAAAAGGAGGCTGAGAGGAGACCTTATCACTCTCTACACCTGCCTGAAAGGAGGTTGTAGCGAGGTGGGGGTCAGCGTGTTCTCCCAAGTAAGAAGTGGTAGGTCAAGAGGAAATAGCCTGAAGTTGTACCAGGGGTGGTTTAGGTTGGATATTAGGAAAAAATTCTTTACCGAAAGGGTTGTCAAGCATTAGAACAGGCTGCCCAGGGCAGTGGTGGAGTCCCCATCCCTGGAGGTATTTGAAAGACCTGTAGATGTGGTGCTGAGGGACACAGTTTAGTGGTGACCTGGCAGTGCTGGGTTAACGGTTGGACTTGATAATCTTAAAGATCTTTTCCAACCAAAACAATTCTATGATTCTATTATTTCACTACTGTGTTTACTTTATATGTAGATATGCTTATTTACCACATAACATTTTAATGTCCATAACAAAGAGTTTCTAATTAATGTTAGCACGCATTTTGATGCAAACTATCAGAATATTCATAACTGTGAATTCTTTCCTAATAGGAAAGAAGAGCCATATTTACTTAAAAATAAAACTGAAAAGTGAGAAACTCGCTTTACGCTGCCTTTTCAATGTTTACAGCCTAGAATTAGGTGGTAACCAATAAACGGATACTAGATGGGTGAAGTCATGTACATTTACTTTTGATTACAAAGAGAACAGAAATAAGGCTTTGCAACATTTTGCCATTCTGACAGAGGGTTGCCCAAGTCAAGAGGGATAGTTATCTCAAAAATTACCACTTTTAGTCTTGTTTGCTTATCAGACACCATCTGAAAAATTTTTCTATGTTTCCTGAGATACTGAATCAGTAATTCTGCTGTTCTGAGGCAGCTTCTATTTCACTACAATGAAAAACTCTATTAATCAAGTTTATAGGAAAATTTTCCAGGAGGAGAATAATTTCATTCTGATTTCACTGAGTAGGATCAATATGGTGATATTCCACCTCTGTTTGGTTTTGGCAAAGGACAGGAATTACAGTAACAGTCACACCCGTGACTGGACTTTACTTTTCTGTATTGACATCCATAAATATTTTGTAAGTAAGAATTTTTGAAAGGACACTGCCACCAAGCAGCCTATATAGATTTGCCTTAGCGAAGTATTAATGAAAGATGTTATAATATACTGCAGTGAAGTTTTTCTTGCCAGGATTAAGACAATAAGATGACAAGGCAATAACGGCGGTTTTGATCCTCAGATGTTTACAAAAGAGCAACTTTTATTCATTGCATTAAATATTTTGCTTTGGTCTTCACCTACCAAAACTTCTTTTGTATAATTCCACAAGGATGTTTCTCCTGTATATGGAAAAATAACCTCTGTACACCTAAATATTATCATGTGATGTTTTGCAATCTACAGGCTCAAAGCCCCACTAACTATTTGCAAGGACTGGATGGAAGACCTATAATTGCTGCTCCTGTATTTACAAAGGTAATTTGGACTATGACATATTTGAAAACTTAAAAGAGGTCAATTAATTGTATGGAGAGATCATAAGAATTTTCTAGCTATCAGAGGTAAAGAAAGGAATTATGCATTTCTTAAGCTGTTCAAGGATTTAAGTGGCTTTATGAAATCTTACTGAAATCAGTATTAATTCCATGCCAATAAGACATTTACTGACTGTCTATTCATTTTCTCTATTAGATGTTACAGGATATTTCAGCTTCTGAAGGGCAGCTTGTTGTCTTTGAATGTCGGGTGAAAGGAGCTCCTTCCCCAAAGGTTGAATGGTATAGAGAAGGAACACTGATAGAAGACTCTCCAGATTTTAGGATATTACAGAAAAGTATGTTTCTTGTGTGGAAATATTGTCTCTAATAAAATATAGGCAAGCAATAAAACCGCTAACATAACAACCCTTTGAATTTCTTACAATGGCAAGAACTACATAAGCCATATTTATGGCAATAAATTTGGGTTCCAGAAGCCAAAACTGCAGATGAATTGAACGGCATACTCACAGGCAATATTTGTCTGAGATTCCCCAAACTATTGAACTGGTTTGCCTTCTGCTTTGATCCCTTTGCCACGTCAATGTTCTCTAACTCAGCCTTTCTTCTGCTGCTTGATTTTGGTTTTGCACCATTTATGCGGAGTTCCATTGCCTGCAAATCCCTCACCTTTTAGTTCAGTGCTGGTATAATAGTGCTTATGGCCACTGGATCGCTTACTTACCCACAAAAGTAACCTGATCTATATGTTAGCATGCTTCCACATACATGTGTGTGCACACGATACAAGACAGGTTGTAAACATTTACTTTTACTTTGATTTTCAAATGCAAACGAAACATTTGCAGTTTTCTCATAAGTCACTGGGATGCTAAAATTGCTAAAACTCAATAGAAATTCCTTAAATATCACACCATGTCAAACCTAAATTATCAATGTTTTATCATAACTTGATCTCATGCATGTAATAGTTTCAGAAATTGTCGTCAAGACATAATAAAGTAGTACTAAAGTTGCCAAAAATAGTTTTTGCAGAATTTATTTCCTATCCATAAGTTCTTGAAAGTGTTCATATTGTTCAGTGTTTTTGACATACCATTGAGTACAAGGCCTGGCTGTCTCCACCACCCCCTTAAACAGAAAATTGGAACAAAAGCAGTATTCCGTCACATTGAGAAGATCAAGCTTCGTATTTAGTGCTTAAGAAAAAAAATTATTGGCAAAAGTAAGTATATTCAATCTACTAATTCTGCTCTTCTTCCCTTTAGAACCACGATCTATGGCTGAACCAGGTGAGGATCATCAAAAGGCTCATACTTTTTTGATTATACAAATGTGGTGATTTAACTTCAACAAAATATTAATTATTTAAACTCCATAATTTAACCAACATAATATCTTCTTTTCCCCATGTTCTACAGCTACTAGTGAGATGCATTTCACTGTATACTGTTCCATAAACATAATTTGAATTAATTCTATCACTTTTGAAGAAAATAATGTTTCCATGCTGCTTTGACCCCGTTCTATCTTAGGACATAAATGTTACCACCTTATGAGCTGAAGATTAACAAAACTAATGTATGAGGGTCACCTGTATATGTGAGGTTCAGAAGTACACCAGATAATGTAGAACTGAGCTATTTTTATCTGGTTTACCAGTTAGGGAACATTGCATCAGATGTTTAGCCATGTCAGCCATTCCCTTTGCTCCCTACCAGCGTAATATGAGAGTACCACATCAGGTGTTCCACCCTGGTATCAGCAAGTCCTATAAAAGTGGCTGGATTTGCTAATTTCAAGGGTCTGGGTACACATGGAGGCTACTCTGCTTCCATTTTTGATTTGACCAACAGAGCCTTATAGATTTTGATTACTTACCCACAGGACAATCCCTCTCCCTGTTATGCTTTTCACTGTTTAAAAAACATAAAGCTGACCCTCTTAAGACAGAAAATTACCAAAGGAGTATCAATTTTTATGGAATAAAAACTTCTGTAACTCTTCTCCTTGCTCTATTAAGAGGTTTTTACCCCCAAAAGTGTCTTGAAAGAGACTCCCTCTCTCTGCAATGTTTCTTGTTGAGTCTTAGGAATAAATAAATGGAGCTGGTACCAGAACGCACCGATGCTGTTCCTTTACTGACCAGTGGCATCACTGCTGAGTAATGTGAAGCAGTTTTTAGCGGGCAATCAGTTGGGTGCAGTTGTCACTGCCTCATCACCTGCTGCTCATTCAGAAGGAATCTGGATTTCCATGCATGCAGTGGTTGGCAAATCCAAGTACTATAAACTAGACACTATAATGCCTTAAACTAGTTCTATAATCCTAGTACTATATTAAACTATTATTCTCCTATACTTGTTAGCAAATAATCTCTTTCTTGCTACTAGGTTTTCCTCAGCGATGACATGAAACAATCAAGTTTAAGTGTGGTATGGTCTTCCACAGAAATACTCATAAAATATTCATCCTGGAGGGTTTTATAAAAGTTCCTTGCAAAATGGTAGCAAAATAGTCACTGACTAGTTGAAGAAATGCTCTCAGCCCACATTTCAAGGCACTTTAGATGTTATTCTCCCTTCTCATCCCAGCTATCCAGCCAAACGAAAGATTTAAAATACCATTAGCTGGTATTGCTGCCCAGACACGTCAGCTACTGGTCAGACAGGAATGTCATGACCCCAGATTGACTTTTCCAGACAGAATTCATTTTTTTTTTTGCTAGTACAGTTTTGCTAGCACATTTTTGGTGCCCATTAGTCCTCATCACAAAGAAGTGAAAAGGCAACTTTCCATAAGCACAACCAGCATAATCCCCTCTCTCTGCAAATCTGCACTGGTACTTTTGGAAAATGCCAGCCTATACGTATGTTTTTTGTATTTCTTCACCTTACAGAGTGACTCCACTAATTGTTCCCAGCTAGTTATAACTAATCTCTCAATCAGCAAAGAGATAAAAACACATATATTTTAGTGAGTTGTGAGTATAGAGTACACCATGTTTCTCCAAATTAAATATTAAGTTCTTCAGAGAGAAAGTCTGTACTTCATGTGATTAGGAAAACATTTTCTCATGTTTTCCAAACACTGCTGACACCTGTTCTCCAGTTTTGTTGGGCATGCTGGAGCACACAGGGTACCAGTTGCTGCAGACAATGCTGATAGCAGCTGCTGCACACAAAGGCTGCCAGAATTGATAATACTGATGAAACTAAAATCAAACCAAGCAAGGTGGAAAACCTCATGGAAATGTCCCCAAGGGTAGTCAAGGCTTTGTGCATTTGTTTAATGCATGTTCACCTCAAGTAATAATACTGCTCTGATGCTTTGCAGAGGAAATTTGCACTCTCGTTATTGCTGAAGTATTTTCAGAAGATTCTGGCAGTTTCACCTGTACTGCGAACAATAAATACGGCACAGTATCTAGTACAGCTCATCTAACTGTCAAAGGTAAGAGTTGGTTTTAGTCCTTTGCTTGCTAGTAAATACAAGCAGAGCAGCCTGCAGCACTGTGCAGGCCAGGCTGCCTATCCAACACACAGGTTGCTATGTCTTTTCAAAGCGTCCTTCCCCAGTTGGAAATGTGAAGGAACAAGGAACTCTATGACCTATTTAGTTTGCTGTTTCAATAAGCAGTTGGTGCAGAGCCCAAAGGAGGAAACCTCAAAACAGCCTCTGTCATACTGCCTACACGATTTATGCCAAAGCACTAAGCAGTTAGGTGAGCAAAGTACAGCACATAAAAGCACCGTTGATTCCAATTAAGCTCAAGTTCTGGCAGTGTTCTTCGTAACTGAAGAGTTAGAGAATTCTCTGAAAGGAAAGTTTGTATTTCAGAGATGCTAGTGGAATTCATGGGGGACAAGGCTGAAGACCACTGCTGGATCTTCCAAACTAGAACCGTGTCTCTTTTCCCACTGCCTTTACAATATTCCTTTTTTAAGGGAATTTGCTGTTAAACGAATGAGGTAAAACAACTCAGTCCAACTGGAAGGGCATCAGAGTGAGTTTTTCCAATTGTAACTTTTGTGATTTCATTTCACTATTATTTATGGTATTTGCACATCACCAAAAGTTTGGTATTTTGCTCTTTCAGCACCTGAGGACAGTAGTAATGCTGCCAGCCTTCACACAACAAGCTCAATCAACTTAATTGCTCCTGAACATCAACATCCCCCACGTACTCCTTCCCATCACATAGCAAATCAAACCGCCAAACCTAAACTTGAAGGTGTTCTTGTGAACCACAATGAACCCAGATCGAGTTCCAAGATAGGTCTCCGTGTGCACTTCAAGCTGCCTGAAGATGATAAAGGAAGTGAATCATCGTCAGAGGATGGACCTGGCGCAACAAATCAAATCAGACCCAACTCTTTCCAAGAGAGGATAAATGGACAGCCAATGAAAATGCCAGAGCCAACATCACCATCCAAGGAGCCCCCGCCAGTACTGGCTAAACCGAAACTGTAAGTAAAAATGATTCTAAGTCTCAGGAGTTCACTGATATTATTTAGTATTCAGACACCAGAACACTATTGCACTAGAGCAAAAAAAACTCAAACACAGAACAAAAAGACAGTCTCACATGGTGCTGGCCTAATTAACCATACTCTTAGAAAACATGATCCAGAGATGGGTATTTTTTCTGTATATTGCTCCTGGGAAAAGTGTTCTCCAATTTTAAAAGGAAAAAGTTTCCCCTTTGAAATTTTATTTCATTCCACAATATTTTCTGCTGCAAACAAAAGGTGAATGACACTGCTTTTATGCAGGCAAAATAAAAGCAGGTTTTACAAATACTTCTCAATCCTGAAAATGCGATTTTGCCTAAACCAGACATACTCAGTCTTATACGGGGTAGCAACTAGGTCTAGCAACTAGCTAGCAGCTGTGGTCCCAAACACCATGCCTCATGACTTTCATGTCTCACAAACATAATCTCCTCCTAAAACAGAAAAAATATTTGGAAATGTTCGATAAAGTGAAACCACTTGAACTAAAAAGCACCTGCATGATTAGTGCACTGTGAGCTCAAGGGACAATTTTAAGAAGTAGTTTTGTTAGAGGACAAGTTATGGAATTCACACTGCAGTTTCTTAAGAAATAGCTTTTCAGCATTTTTGAAACCTCCCAAATCTAGTCTAACAAAAACCATGCAAAGTCCTTCATTTCTTTTCTTAAATAGGCAGAAGCTTTAACTAGAGGCTCAGGAAGGACTTTATACAGTATTTCACTGGCACTCTTAAGCAGGGATGTAATTTCATAGAATAAACATTACACGCAGCTGAGGTAGGACTTGGAGCAGTGTTTTTTTAATTTGTTAAGCCCATATTCACAGCTCTATTTACTTTCAGGGCTACAGTGTGTTTAAGGGGGGGAGCAGAAGCAGTATTTAAGTTGCCCAATGCTTGCATAAAGCAGAATTTCTCTCAAACCACGCCCCGCCCCCGACGCAAAACTGCAACAAAGGAGTACATTATCATGCAGTATATACAAAGAACACAAAAAAATCAGGATTGTACAACTTCTAATTCTCTAATCTGCTAATTTTTGAAAGCTTAAAATTGCTATCTTTATCTACCTTTAACATGATTTTCATTTAGTACATTATAGAAACAGTAATTTTTAAAAATAAAATAAGTTCTGTTGACTTCATATATTTGGGTTGTCAGTACCAGTTGTGGCTGGTCTCTGCTTCTAGATTTTTCACTTTCTAACAATAGCTATTTAATAACATGATCATGTTCCATATCCTCTATGTCCTTTTTGGTTTTGGAAGGGGAAAAGTTAGCCTGTTTTCCATATGCTGTATATTCATAACCACAATAACTAAATAAACCACTTGAGAAGGCAAAATCATTTTCCTTAATTGCAAAGTAAAAAAGCCCTGAAGACATATGCAGTAGATAGCATCTAGGAAACAACAACTGCATGAAATGCAAGTCCTCTCTGAATTAGGCACTCCTGCATGTCACCAAATGTGAACACCACCTAAACTACGTTGTAATATCTCTTTTGGTGGATTATTACAAAGCGTTATTAGCCAAAATGCTGGTTTCAGAACCCACTTTAATAGGAGCTAAATAACTGCAATCTGGTTTACAAACACTCAGTTAAAATCCAATAAACCAAATCCTACTCCTAGTTACACACGAGCAGAGAGGTACTAAGGTGACACAGAGCTGAATTTGACAATGCTATCCCTCAAGTATCTTCAAGTGAAATTTATATTTATAGTTCATGTGTAGTAAGAATCATCTTCAGTCAAATAATTTTCAGATAAAAAGCTTTTGTGCCTCTGGCAAAGAAGGGGAAAGGAAGGAAAAGTTCATTTTAGTAGCAAACTAATACTATGCTTTTCTCATAATGTTAGGAAATACGTCATGTAGCAGTTACCCCCACCTCTTACTGTATCACAGGACATAGCATTTTTCTTTCACAACTCACATATGGAAATGTAGTCAGCCATCCCATTCAGGGCTCGTGACCAATTCTGCTCATCTTTGTTCTATATGCAGTGATCAGACACAGTTAAAACAGCTCCACAGCCAGGTCTTGCTTGAACAACAGCAGGTGCTTCAGACATCTACAAGAGAGTTGTCACTCAACACGGCTTTACTGAATTCTGCTACTTCACTCCATCAACAGTCCACTTCAGCGACGTTCAAACAAAGCAAAGCCTCTGCTTCACAGGCATTCAGCTATAGCCGACCTAAGCAGTTCCTGCCATCACAAACCACACCGCCTAGCAGCTCCTCTTCTAGCTCCTCAGTTACAACATTCAGCAACGTCCTTCAAGGAACTCAAAGGACAAATAACAAGGAAAATTTCACGGGAAATCCTCCTTCTGCCCAATCAAGGTCTTCCGGAGTGTTTACAAGCAAAAATGAACAGTGTCCACCAAGCCCTAAAGAATCCATAGTGTCTCCACTAACATTTTCTATATCTAGTGCAAAACAGTTCCAGCCACAAACAGTGACTCCTGCTCCTATCTCCCCAACTGGACGGATTCAGAATCCAGTAGCTTTCCTTAGTGCTGTTCTTCCTTCACTTCCTACTATGCCATCCACCAACGCTATGGGACTGCCCAGAAGTACACCAGCCACGTAAGTAGAATAAACCATGTGTGCAGAAGTGGGGACAAGAAATACTCATGAAGGAAGCTATGATGTATTTCTGTTCAAGGATTCAGTGGGGAGTTTACTGAAATATAAGTAGTTCATAAAATAGAAAAGGGATTCTTCATATATTCTGGTCATTTCATCTAAGTTTTCCATTCAGTTAAGAAAGGAAGGGATAGTAGCTTCTACAAGAAGATACATCAGGGGTAAGATAATTCAAGATAGAGAAATGTGAGTTTATAAACAGATATATACAAGAATTTGGGAGCTCAGAGATTCCTAAGACTGTACTAGTGGGAGAAAAGAGATTTCATGAGCTTGCAGGATCACTCACTCTAAGACCATTTGCCTATATTAGCTATAAAAATATTCTTACCTACTGTAAGAAACAAGTAAATTAAAAAGTACCTCATAATGCAAGTTATTTCTTAGTTCAAGTAAATCTGAGAAATAACTTAAGTAAAGGTATTTTTCTGGTTGCAATAGTTTCTATATTTAAAGTTCTTAGAAGATCTCAGGAGAGTTAATGGTTTGCACATAAACGTTTCCATTGACAGCCAGCCTGACTTCGGTAACGAAATGGTTACCACCATACAAGCAAATAAGGGTGATGATGTACTGGAAAGGCTGTGGCTTTAAGAGTTCCTTCTTTACTTGTACAGTTGAAATTAATATCCCTTTTGTGGACTATGTGAACCCCATGTTAGCACAGCTAGCACTAGTAGATTGATACAACTTTTTGTCCACAGAACTCCAAATTTTGCACAAAGTAAGGAATATTTCCCCTTTTGCCAATGATACACTTCAAGGTAGTGATGGCCATCAGTAAATCTCAATCTCATAACTATCCTGCTGATACTACATCAACCACTCTGGAATTACAACAGAAAAAAGTGTCCCTGTATACATAATATCCACTCTGTGTGCCAAGAAATCCCACCCTCTAACCATTACTGCACTCCTGCTCACACACTTCCTAGTTGCCCAGCAAGCCACACAACCACCATTACCCTGGGGCACATGCCTGGAGCCTTTCACGGCCCTGGCATCATGGCCCTGGCAAACATAATAATGTTGTAAGGTTCACAGTGAAGGTTTTAACTATACCCAACTCAAGCCTTCGGCCTGCTCTCACAACATTGCAACAGCAGCAGCTACTCATCCACGGCCCCTCCTCCCTTCAGAGCTGGTGCACAAGTAGTGCTCAAGCACTATTCTCTTTGCATTAACCACACTTGCAAAGTGCTTTACTTTTTCTAACTGCTGTGCGGGCATTACCAAACAAACCCTTACAATAGGCCTACCAGGCAGAGTAGTTAAATACCATTTTCTTCATTTCTCCTTTCCTGTGTCCCAGCCCGGAGCTGAATTCCCACATAACTACAGCTCATCACGGTGAGATTCAAATCTAGTTCTCTGCATGGGAGAGAGTCAAAGTGAGGGCAGAAAAGATCAGGAAGGAACCTGAACAATATCTTTGTTAATCTGTGAGTATCTATTGAAGTTCAGCTTCCTTTTTCAGCAGTATCAATTACAATAATTCTGGTTGCAAAAGCAGTAAGAGATCACCATGTCTGCAGGACCACAAAAGGAAGGTATCTCCCACAGCAAACATCAGTAACACCTTTTACCTAGACGCCCTGTTACTAAGACCCCAGCTCCTGGTAAACCACTAGGACGTTGCACATTCTCTAGTGGTGTGCTGCTGCTGTGCTTCGGTGATGCACTCTCACAGTCTCCTGACAGTCTTATTTAAGAATTTAACTATTTTCAAATCTTACGGAAATAGAGCAGACGACATCTATAAAATAAAAATAAAAAGAACCGTTGATGTTAGGTGTCATAAAAGGCTGAGAGAAATGGAAGAAGTAAAAGTTGAGGGAAAGAGTAAATGATCAATAAAGATGTGAGATAAACATCAATGAGAAATTGTATTAACTTTTAAATTATTGCATGATACAGTAAAATGTACAAAATGTATACTTATGGTAACACCTATATACATTTCTTTAGCATTCATTGTGACATCATTGTTCCAGGATAAATATAACTGGAACTTAGATGCTTGTTATAGTATTGTAATGCTTATTCTCTCTAAGATGTGCGTCCTTAATTCCTACTGGCATGGGAATGGGATGCACCATTAAAATAGTACCCAAAATAATGAAATCTCATATTGTGCTTTGGCTTCTACATAAATAAGTAACAGGTTCCTCCAGAGGACTAAAGCGTAATGTAGCATGTCACACAGGTGACAAAAAAAATACATACTGTTTGCTGCATGTTAGTATCAGAATTTTCTTTTAATAGCCCGAACCAGGGATTAACCAAGAAAAATCTGAAGCCTCTGTCATTAGCAACAGATGATTCTATTCGGGAAAAGAAAGCTGCGCTTGTAAAGGACCTGGAAAGAAAACTGCGTTTCCGAGAGGATCTTAATCAACAAAGTAGTCAGCAGGTAAGAAAATCAAATGTTATTAAAATATATTTTGCTCAGGAACAAGATGTGTCATAAATTGCAGAACAAAGGTGTGTGGTTGAGCTGCAACGCTACTCTGCACAGTGAGCTTTTGTGGTAAGTACTGGTTTGGAATAGCAAACTGGAGCTTTAAATAGGAAGTATGAGGGGATGCAGCTGTAGAGGGTGTATGCTGTGACCAAGCAGCATTTTTCAGTTCTGATCACCTCAGACTGGTAGGAATGGAAAACTTTTCTCTTTTTGTAGAAGCTTCTGTACATTAGATTTCATTTTTTCACTTTATAAGTTGCTTAATTCATTGCACAAATACACATTCATACACTGTTTATTTTAAACACGTTAAGGATTAATCAAACTGTTTAAGAAAAGGTTTCTGGTTTTACTTTGGTTGAACTAAAATGCGGTATTTAATTTTTAGCTTTAAACCTATTTTTTCAAATCTCCCAACTTAGATGAACTGACAGGAACTTGTTAGGAACTTAATGAAGTTTTTGGTACCTGTTAACTGGCATACACCAAACTCTAGGCCTGGCACTATCAGAGTTTAGCAAAATAACAAACCTTTTACAAAGTTCAAGGAACCTTGTGTCAGTTCATTCTTAACTGGATTCGCTGGATCCAGGCAGTGTCTATGAAATTAAATAAGAAATAAAAAAGGAAGGGTCAAAATCACTGCAGATCAGGTTCAACCACCCTCAAATAACAGTAGGACACACTAAGGACTCCTAGATAGTTGTCCTCCCTGTAGGTGAATATGCTCCTCTCACCTTGGCCACAGAGCCCTCCACAGCTGTCCTGTCAGCTCAGGCTTAACGCAGCAAATAAGGATTTACCCTGATCTGTTGTCAACAAGGGAACTTTTCACAGCATCTGTTAGCCCTTTCTGGCAGAGGACATGCAAAGATAAGCAAAAAGCCATGGAGTCTCTGGAGCAAATTACCCTCTGTGGACAACTGCAGGGTAATGCTTGTTTTTTTTAATTTTGCTGTTGACCTTTCTTTCTGATAGATCACGCTGCCAAAGCACTTTGAGTGAAACAACTGGCAAGCGGTATGTTTTGCAGAGGAATCACAAGTGTTACAATTTGTACTTGCTCTGGTAGTAAGACAAATTATTTAGAGCGCTACTGTGAAATACCAATCAGTCTTTCGAGTTAACTGCACGACTACCCCTTTAGAAACAATGATCACTACTAGTGTCAGAGTTATCTGCTGACAGCAGAAGTTATTTATACACTTATTTGCTATTCTATATGAGACCAAACCAAAAGCTTGATTTCCAAATCCCCCAAACACTGAAAAACTTAAGAGCTGGCACTTCTCTAATTGTTATGGTAATTAGAATGCCAATGGTAATGAACTATAAAACAATTTTAGGATTTCTCAGCAGAAGTTCCCTCACTTTCCCTTCAGTTCCCACCTTCAATCACTTCTGATCCTATTCTTCCACATCCAGGAAAACCACTGCTCAGATTGACTCCAGCAAATTCAAGTCTGAGCTTTCTCCTCAGTGAAAGCCGTGGTTATTTAAAGAGATGAGAGGATGCACAGTATTTTGCAAAATTCCTGTTGCTTTGCCACCTACAGAACAATCAACATCGTGAGAATAATATGTTGGAGCGCTGGATTCACACCCATAGATTTTGTCCTGGTTTTTCCTCTTGTACTTAACACAGAATTAAAAAGGAGAGGTTTTCATCCTATATATAGCATATCTCATAATGTAGGGCAGGGCTTCTTGTTCACTTTCTCATAAATACGATCTCTCCTCTGTCTGAGAGATCATTGCATAATGAATGGAGTACACCTTCCAATAGGAATCTCCAAGTGTTAGCTGCCTTGTATTTTCTACGTGCTATTTTAAAAATCCCTTCTCACAAAATGTGTCCTCTAGCATATTTTTATTTAGAGAATTGTACTATAACCCCATATTTCAATAGCAGCATTTGTTCTCGGGAGCATGTAGGGACCAGCCAGAATGAAAGCTGCAGATGACAAGTCTGTGCCTTAAAGTACTGGTATTGTCTTATATTACTATATAACGAACATGAGTGATTTACATCCTGCTGCTCTATTTATTATCTTTCACTGGCTTCCATATGAAAAATGTTCAGCTTACAAATCCAGATTTTCCTAAGTGTCAGCATTATACACTCACCATGTTATCCAATAATCCAGACGTACTCCTGTTTCATCCAGCACATCATTCATCACCAACAGTAACGAAACCCAGAATGAGAACATAGTTGGTAATTTTGCTGATGTTGCATGTGACAGAACAGATTAGGCTCTGGTCTTCCACAGCTATGATAATCACACAGTGCTGACAGAAATACAAATATGATTTTGCTAAGATTCTAGCTGCAACTTTGATCAAATACATGCAATAATAAGCTGTCATTTTTACCAGAACAAACCACCATACCTGTCATTTGTGCAGACAGTAGTATGCTATATTGCCAGATGACATTTCATCACAATTAGGACTGTTGAAAAAACACATGGTTCAGTTATACTGTACATCTTCAGTCAGATTTGCTCAGTTCTTTCAAACAGAAGATATACTAAATGAGAATTAGCTTACGCAACTGCAGGAAGAGGTTGGGACAAATCCCAGGCTACGGGAGACTTAACTCAGTTTCTTCCTTGGCCTGAAGACAGTCGAATTCATAATTCTTAACTCCAGTAAGGACAGCCTAGCTCCTTGCCAGTGTACTGTTGGTGCTGTCCCAGGTTGCGCAACTAATCAAGCATTCTTTATCGGCAGGATAAAAACCTGGGAATTCCACCTTTCAGAACAGCTCCCATAACAGGAGACCTGAGCCTTTCTCTCACCTTCTCCAGCTCAATGAACAAACCTTATGACTTTCAGGCAGTGTGGAACAGGCCCCCCTTTAGCAGGACATTTCAGAGAGCATTTCAGCTTAACGGTTAGGGATGTTTGAAGGAGCTGCTAGAATCCTTTCTTCTAATTTGTGTTGAAGAAACAAAGACAGACTGAGACAGAGAGAGAAAAAGAGAATCACTCCCCTGCTTAGGAACTAGGACAAATACCTGTATTCTTGTCCTTGCTGTAGTGGATGTTTCAGTGTTTCTGCAAAGTGAAAGAGGACAAGAAGGACAAAGAACTTCCCTGTCCACTCATCTCCCCCAACATACTGTTTTATTAGCATGGAGCTCAGAACTTCCTCTTGGAGACTGAGGTTGAAATCCTGAGAGAAAGCACCTAAGTCTCATGACCTCAGCGAGTGTCTGGGCTACTGCACCATTTGATGAAAGGAGGGCACAAGCAGCGTTATCTCCACTTCCCCACATCTGTCAGTCTAGTCCACTGGGCCTTTTACCTTCCTTACAAGTAAAACATCTTGGTAATGTTCAGTTAGAATATGTCATGCAGAAATAAAAAGACGTGAGGAGAAAAGAGCAGACAGAGAGTTTGGGGGCATTTTGGCAAACAGAAAAAAATACAGATGTGTAATGCAAACTGATTCTTTTACGCTGGTATTTGAAAACATTTACAGGCTTCACCAATGGGACTATAGAGGAAATTTAGCTTTACTTAGAAATTCAGCAAAACTTAGAAATAATGATATTATCTCCTCAAAACTTTGCTATACACATAAAGTAACATAGAAAAATGACGTAATAAAACTTCAACATCCTGTACAGTAAGAAAAATAAAGGAATTAACTGGGCAATAATAACAGAAAGGAGAGTTAAGTATCTGGGCCTGGTCTATACCTTTTGGTTATAAGAACTACAAACTGTGCTCACATATCTGTGTCATTTAATATGAAGAATATCATGTGGCAATGCTGGTTGGTTGTGGCTTACGTACGACCCAGACAGCAGCGTGGTCACTGCCTTATTCTTAGGACAAAACCTACAGCTGTTTAGAAAATTATGCACAGCCCTCACATGGATATTATTTACTTTTGCTAGGAAATACTCTGTAAGAAATTTCAGAGCAGAAGAGGTCGAGGGTTTGACCAAAAGCTTTTAAATCATTAAAACACATGGCCTGTAAAGCCATATGCAGAACCCAACTCAGGCCACATCACCACTAACACCTCAACACTGACCAACCAGAATCCTCACAGCTCCCACACTAAGCAGTCAGCCTCAGAAAGTTCCCAAGAGTCACCAAGAACTCTGTTCCCCAGCACACGAGAGTTACATGTCATTCAATCACTCCAAAAATCTTGCTCAAAAACAGGCTTCACATCGTCTCTCAAAGGTCAGCCAACGTAGGCAATTTGAGGCTAAGGATGGGAATTAAACCACAAGGAGTCCTCACGGAAGCTTGTTTGCTCTGTACTAGAAATGAGAAGAGATTTAAGAGCCTGACCAAGACAAATTACAAGATCTTTACATTAATAGGTATAAACTCCCAATAGTCATGGGAATGAATAGTTGAACAACCACTTGTAGCTCTCTTCTCAAGACCTAGATCTAATCAACAACAAATTTCAGACAGGTTTTCCTGGCAAGGATCCTGGCTTTCAGAACTCCTCATCTAGGAGAGGGAACCTGAGCTCCTCCTGCTTTCACACACACTCCTAAGGCACTCACTCGAGCTGATAAGTCAGTGGGAGTTGGAGATGCAAACCTCATTCGCTTTCTCTTTTGTTTTCCACTTGCTCAATCACTTTGAGCTGAACTGTATTTCAAATATTGTCTAGCTGTGTACCACAGATGACTTGCTAGACTCTTCAAGGGTCTGTGTTTACATTTGGATAGCACGATATTCGTGCTGTGTGCCAGGTAAGATGACCCAACAAAACTCATCTGCAAGAAATAAGTCACTTCAGTGATGCCTCTTCATGGGACACAATAATGGAAGAAAAGCATGCACACTGGATGTGTTGTTTTTGGATTCCCACCACCGAAAGCAGGGGGTGGGGGGGCGGGGTGTACGGACGGAGAGAGAATCCAAACTAAACATAAAGATTTCAGTCAGATTAGACATTGAAGCCAAGGAGTGTTACAGCTTGGAAACAGACACTGAGATGAAATATATGCCAGTTTCTTACATAAACTGTTAACTGGATTTAGAATAACTGCCAAAAAGCCAATCTAGGAAAAGTTATGGAACTGGGATTAAATTGAGAAATTTGTCTGGAATTAGCAATGCACAAATAGAATTATGGTTTTTTACAGTATATGAGAATCAACGTTCAAATGAAGCTCCTCTAGCCTTTCTGTTTGTGGTAATTTCCACGGGTTACTATGCTAATGTCAGATTATTCTGACATTACAAGCTTCTACTAACTGCTAGCCTGTATTTTCACTAAGATCTGAATCCTGCTAAAGCCAACAGCAAGGCAAGTTTTAACTTGAACAGATTCTGGATTTTAGAACTCCTATTCACACTCAACGGTGCTTAGAAACTCACAGGAATTACTACAGTCTCTGTAATTCCCCTTTTTGCCAACAAGGTTCACAGGTAGCAGAATGGCCCAGGAGCTAAATTACTTGACTCTAGATCTAGGAGACCATGATCCAACTCTCTGCTCGGTCACAGCCTTTCTGTTACCTTAGCAGGTCCTTAGCTTCTTCAGACCTCAATTTCTCACGTAAAAGGTGGCCCTGCCCAGAAGGGTGCCTTGCTGTCAGGTGCTCAAAAAATGATGGTGATGGGTCCAAATAGATCGATCACAGAGACAAAATGATGCAAATCTGTACCTTCAACAAGACTTGCATTGAGAGAAGATTTTGTTTGCCATACTGGTCAAATTACAGCCATCCAGCAGCGCCCTACAACAGTATTGCCAAGGCAGAGCAAAAGCTAGCAACTCCCCAGAAGAGAAGCTGCATTTGCCTTCTCTATCTGCCCCAAATTTCCACTAGAACTTGTCTGACTTCTTTTTTTCCCTTTTGAGTTAACTTTCTTCTAGCTCACTCCTTCAGAACAGGTCACAGTGGGATCAGATGACCACCAGCGATGGCAGGAGGGATGCATGGAAGCATATGATTAGGAGCAGGGAGGGAAGCAGGGGCATGCTGCTAGCACAAGCTGGCAACTAAACTGCTTCAGCTACACTGTCAAGTCATACTGAACATGCAACACATCCCCGCGGCAATAATGCTGTGCAGCTCACTTACAAGGTGCTGCTAATGGTACAGAACTGCTTAAGACACACATTCACCAGCTCATTTCCTAGCTTTGTTCTGACCAGTTTTAAGTCTTTTACCCTTCTAGCTACATTCTGACAACATTAATGCAACCACCACTGCCTGCACCCCGTTTGCTAATGCACGTAAGTGAAATATTCTGGTTTCAACAGTTGGAGTCTACTCCGCATATATAGATACAGATAATTATATACCATTATTTTATATATATGTATTATATGTATTCTAATTTGTGCAGAACATTTACACCTCTGGATAGGAGCTTGAATTTTACAGTCTTCTAGCTGGGAGATAGCTCAATTTTAAATATCTGGCTACTATATCAAACAAGTGTGTGAATTCCTGTTTGTAAAAATTTCACGTTCCAGGAAGTTGCCAAAAAGCAGCTGGAACCCTACATTTTTGACCCAAAACCAGAGCTTGACCCTTGGTACTCTTTCCCTTAGTCTCCTCAGTATGCTGAACTGCAGCCTAGTTTTAACATTGTACCCAGTGATTACATTGCCTTGTTCCTTGTGTGATGCTTTACGAAATACTTGTCTGAACCACAGACACAAACACTTTGCCCTACTCCTCTTACGTAATCACATTCAGAAACAGTTTTATGGCTTATGTGATAAAAAAAGTTCTTCAGAAAGCCAGATTGACAACTATTTTCTGTTCTTGCTCATCCCAGAAGAAAATCTACCAAACAAGCAAAAACCTCCAAGATTATATTCTCTACACAGCTATGTAGTTCCACTTCTGTCAGAGGTACCGGTTCTTCACAGGAAGTTTGGTGTAAGACCTTCCGTCTATGTATGTTGGCATTAAAACTTTCACAGCAATGTTAACTTAGTCTTGCTGGTCCGTGTGTAGGTTTATCCAAGCACGTATACGCACACTGAACAACTCATTTAGAAAGACAAAGGATGAAATACGAACACAACAGGCAGGCAACACCTGGTGGCTGTGGGAACCCTAACTTCATTATTTTCTCATTTAAAATGTATTTTTGAAAATAACTCCTTAAAATGACCAGTCCAAACACACGCAGTCAGCCTGCACAGTTCCTGGCCAGAGGCTGTTACATTTGCAGGGAAACACAATGACTCTTGTGGCTTCCATGGGCCCGGACACAGCCGCCAGTAATGACAGCCCAGTGCGGATAGTGCAGCAATACACATTTGTTCAAACTGCTTTGTTTATTTTATACCCTTTTCTGGATGTGCACATATATCCAGAGTCACGTGCACTCCAGAAACGTGAGAGAAAACCTCTCCATGATTAACTTCAAAGTGGCCCCATGAAATGCATTCCTTTCTCTATAATATTGTCTTCTGCAAGCAGACATCCGAAAAAGAACTGCTCATGTTTCTTAATGAAATAAAGTTTGTAAGAAGTTAATATCTTCAGCACATCAGTCAGGAAAAAAATTATGTACTGTGTTCATAGAAAACCTCCTCAGATCTTAAACAGAGGCAAGAAACATTAGGTTAATTACAGTTTGAAAATAATTGCTCAAAGTTTAATTTATATTACTTGGTCAGACAAGTTAAAACAAACCCGTACCTTTGGAGCAGAGGAAATAAAGGATGTGAATTGTCTCTATCAGCATTGCTTGGTTTCATCTGTAGGCCATCATGGCTACTACAACCCCACACTACTAATTTCTTATTACACACCGTGACTTGCTTTGGACAGCAATGGATCTGAAAAAAAAAAATTAGTATGAGAACCTGCTGACTAAATTCAACTATCTATAAACAACACTGAACTCTGCCATTAGCTTGCAGTATGACATTGCCTTTTAACTGCACTCTGTAGCATTTCGTTTTGGAGTCAACACCTTTCTCATTAACGTGATGCCTTGAAAGTGGAATGCTAATGCCTTCCTAGCCCCATTACCTCCCCTTCGTACCTCCCGTACGATGAAAAAGTCACTTCAGGGACCAAGCGATGATTCCTCAATCTTCAACTATACGGTTGAGGATGTATTAAAAACACAATACTCCCTTTTTAACTTGAAACATTATTCTTGTCATTAGCAATTTTCATTTCCAAAACCTGCTTTTTACACAGTCACCAGAAAATTGAACTACAGAAAAATTTCATCTAGAGATTAGTTACATCATTCTGAAAAAAGCCATCACATTCACGCTCTGTAGGGCTAATGAAACATTTCTATAGCTGAATAAAGTTGAAGACAGTATACGGCTAAGATAGTCCAGTGGCAGATTTACGTACTGCCATAAAAGAACGATGTTAACTGTTGGTAAGGTTCACAGGGCAGTAAAAAACCAGACCGCTGACTTCCAGATGACACAGAGAGCAGATGCAGGCCCTCTACTTTTTCTTCCTTTGTTCTTTATTACATTGCAATTAGAAACTGAAAGGCATTGATTGGCTCCTACAAAAGCTCTCTTCCAATTTTCAGTCTTCTAGACTACTCCTTTAGGATTGTTATCTGACTCGACAAGTCTTAACATTTTTCATCCCCACCCATTTTAGTCAAATCTGAGTTCAGAGTTGTCCTCTCCAGTAAAAGTTCTTCATGGACTTACTGGGTCTAGCTTCTGAGATAACCAATTTCTGATTCACTTCACCACCTCTGTCCATTAGCCCTGTTGCCCTCTAAACATACATAACACTTGAAAAATGGCTTATTTTTGCAAAGGGAATAACAGCACTCCAAAGTGCTCGAAGATGATAAATGAGAAACGTGTAGGCAAAACAGTGTATGTACCTTTGTAATTATGCTGTCATATAACCAGTATCCAGAAATAATTACAGAATTTTGAGAGGTTCATTACACAATGAACAGTAACATATTTAAACAGGCAGAAATCAGACTTTCTGTACCACACTTGCTATGTTGTCCTGACCTTTATTCAAGTGATAAATCATTGGATGATGGAAAGGGAAGGAGGAAAAGAGATTACAGTTACCTTAATTAATCCTTAATTAGCCTCCACATTTTCAAAGATCACATAGCATGTGAAATCCCTAAAACCAATTTAATTCTTAGAAAAATTATGGATAGTATCTTCAGGCCCTACTGGAAAATTCAGACACTAAAGGTAATCCTTTCTCAGTAAGTCAATTTTTTTGCCACAGATTTCGCTCTCTGCTGCCAAGAACTACCTAAACAACATGAAGGACACTATTGAAAGCTCTCAAAGAAGTGAAAGGAAAACAGCAGTCCACATCCCTTCTTCAGTACGTTGCTTGCAACGAAGTACTTAGGTTTGAACTCCTTCATTTATGGGAGACTCTAGAAACAAAATCTGACTGCAGTACAGTTTGGTGACATGGCTGCTTCTCAGAACACGGTAGTCAGTCCCTGATTTTTACTTGATATTTTCTTCCTAAAAACACACAGGACTTTTCTCAGTATCAGGTACAACCGCCTAACTGGGAAAATGCCAGCTTTAGTTAGTCAGAGAATCTCTGACCAGCTTAACTGAGATTAGAATTCGATCTATTGAAGTGATTTGTTGAGACACGCTGCGTGACAGAAGAAAAGATCAACAAGATGAAACTTTATAAGGCTGTTTGCTGATCGCCAGCTGTTGGCCGGCCCACAGAGCAAACAAAGCCAGCTAAGCAAGTGGATGATACCATCTAGTGGCTCCCACCCGTTGGCGCATGTCTCACACAATTCTACAGACCTGCAAGCTCCCGAACTCCTGCTTGGCAAAGCTGCACTCGCAGACTGTCCCTGTCAGAGTGCAGGGAGAGTGGTAAAGGTACGGAAAGTATCTTGAAGGGGGGACACTGCAATCTAAGCTCCCTGTGAACCCTCCTGTTACCTTGTAATCATCAGCACTGCTCCAGGGCTGTGTGGAAGGAACAGCCCTGCAGCATTAGAGTGAGGGAGGAGTGGAAGGAGGACTCAGTTTCCAGTGAAGCGAGTTCAGTCATCAAAGTCCTTTCCTCCCTGGTCTGAGCTGTCTGCCTTTTCCTACCCCTTTACTAAAGCTGACCTTAGAGCAGCCCCCTACAAAAGATGTTAGATGAAGAGACTGATACACAACATCTACCATTACAGTGCCAAAACCAGGTATTACGAGGGCATGTAGTCCTCCATGGCAATTTCCAACCTTTTTCCTTTGCAGCTGCCATGTTTTCCTCCTCTCATCCCCAAGTCTCACAGACCTCTGTCTCCTCAAGACTCCCCCGTAATCTCTCAACCTTTGGCCACACCTTCTCCTGAAGAAATCAGAAGACTTTGTCAGCTAAAATTTTGTGCTGCCTCTTTGTCTTTGCTCCTTACCAATTGGGAACTACTGGTCAAAAGCATAATCAGCAGTACGATAGAATGGCTAAATGATTAGGAATGCAAGTCCCAGTGACTGGGGATCTTTGCTAGTTCTTAACTTTCTGTAAGATTTCAGACAAGATGCATTTTCTGAACCTTATTTTTTCAGCAAATGGGATATATCTATGGATAGGCTACGTCCTTATTTACTCTTCACCTGTTTCTAAAATTCTACTTAAAAAAATGAGAATTGCACTTTTGGAATTGCTCAGGTATTTCTCTTCCAAGTCACAGATCATTTTCTTCCTATAACAAAGCAACAAAACACATCGTAATAGCATGGATGTATTCCAGTGAGATTCTGAAGATCCAAGCCTGCCACAGAAGCAGAATAAAACATAAGCCTGCTCTCAGAGATGTCAGTGCCCTCTAACAGAAGCAGGACTTACAAACTGCATAAACCCAGTTCTGAGCAAACTGATTTGGTTACTGCTACAGGCCTGTGTACGGTAATAGAAGCTTCCCCACAAGATGGTTTGTAATGCCTTAGGGCAGATACTCTTGCAGCTGTCTGTCCCAGTGTAGCTGGGCAGTGCCTGCTACCAGACAAGCCCAGTCAGCTGTATCTCTAGTGCTCCAGCATGCCCAGGATAAACATTGGTTTGGTGTCAAAAACTAAAGCTGGCTGATTGTCTGAAGCTTCACAGCGAGAGACATTTGGTCAAATGCCTCTTGGTCTAGACAAGAGAGATCCTTATGCAAAACAACTAAGTAACAAGAGGTTTCTAATTGACTTCAGGAAACTATGTGGAAATGGTCATTTAGCTAGGAATATACTGGTTTTCTTGCATCACCTGTTTAAATCTCCTAAGGATTTAAATGTGATATGCTTTGCTTTTCTAGTTACACCAGCTGGAAATATAGTCAAGTTTTAACCTCAAGGTAGATTACCCTCAGAATATTACACTTTCTTGCTAGCTTTCTTGTTTAGTAGGTATAGTTATCCTTACTAATTCTGAAATGAAATATACAGCAGTATTCATTTCTATCATTAGCAAGTAACTAATATTTGAACACAAAATCCTCAAAAATTTGGTGTATTTTAATGATCTTTTTTGATCAACAGCATGCAAGAGTATAGTTTTTTCAGAGGGACTTAGAGGAATTACATGTTCTATTTTTTAGCTGTGTTTGAAAAAACTCAGTTTCATTAGTTACATTCCGTAAAATTAAGATGCAGTGAGAATCTGTGCCTGCAGACCAAATTCAGACTGTTTCAATATGTTCCTGTTTATGTAGGCTTTTTTATTTTCACTCACTTTAGAATTAGTGTAAAAGCACAAATGGCTGTCAATACCACATAATACAACTCTTGTTCAGAACCTGCCTCTCTCCCTCTGCAGGAATACAGGATTTCCAGCTTTGAGCAGAGGCTGATGAACGAAATAGAATTTCGCCTTGAACGTACTCCGGTGGATGAATCAGACGATGAAGTCCAACACGAGGAAATCCCTACAGGCAAATACATAGCACCGATCTTTGATAAGAGACTCAAGCATTTTCGGGTAATGGAAGGATCTCCTATTACATTCACTTGCAAAATCGTTGGAATACCTGTTCCCAAGGTAGGTCATTCTCACTGTTAGCAGTAAAGGATTAAAAATCTACCAGCTATTTTCTGTAAGTCCCTCTGGGAAGTCTCACTCCTAAGAACACGGCTCTGTGGAGAGAGCTCTAGAATAAATTATTCCCCCACCCTCCACTGTCTAAAATAGCAATATCTGCTCCTGAGCATGTATCAGCCCTTGAGGTACTGTACAGACTGCCTCACAAACAGTTGACCCCAAGAGAAACAGAACTGCACAAACCCCCAAAAATTAACTTCTCAGGAAGGTGAGAACTGGTCTGAGATAACCAGTAATGTGTCTATAGTCAAGAAAAGAGAACCTGACAGGCCCAGCTACTTAAAAGAGATACACAGCTTTCTGTTCAAACTGCAATCATTCTGTTTCACCTTGTAACTGATCTGCAAATTTTATAATATTCTAAACTTTTTACTAGCAATTAGGTCAACTTATTGCATGCTCTTTTCTACATTTTTTCTAGTCACTATTCCACTACAGAGCAAGTGTTAAGTCACGGGGTGGGGGGTCTGATCACCACAGGTATACTGGTTCAAGGATGGCAAGCAGATTTCAAAGAAAAACACCCATTACAAAATGAACAGAGAAGAAGATGGAACATGTTCTTTACATATTGAAGCTTCTACTAATGATGACGATGGCAACTATACGATTATGGCTGCAAACCCACAAGTAAGGTGTTTTATTTTCCTCTACAAAAATGCTTGTTTCATCTTTTTCCAGTGTATGTTAACAGGAACACAGATTGGGTCACCTAGTCTGACATCGAGTGGTGACTATCAAAAATCAGATGCTTCAGAGGATGGGAGAGGAAACCATGTAATAAAGAATGATAAAACTACTCCCCTGTTCTCACACATCCCAGTCCCAATCAGTAATTCACATTTTTTCACATTAATAACTCCTGCCTTATCTTCTACTCCCCCTCTGTTCCTGATGTGGTGACAAGACAGACATGATATTTCAGGCAGAAAGAATAGAGCAAGGGGAAACAAAAAGTCACATCAAATTTGGAAGTATTACCAAAACCAATTGTTCTTTATCTAGGATGCAAAGATGTGGAACTGCAAAGTCTCATGCCCTAATACCATTCTCCCCCACCCTGTGTGCTAGCTTAGCTGTTTATTTAGCAGTACATTCAAGAAGATCAGGCAACTTTCCAGTTCAATTTTTCTTTTTTTCTGAATTGTATTTCAGCCCAACTATTAATTCAGCTTTTACATGGCTGCACAAACAAGTAGCTAGTTCAAAGGTACTTGCAGCCCGTACCTGTGAAGACACAGTAGCAGGAATGGACAAGCAGGGACAGATGCTGCTTAAGCTGATTGACACAGCACCACTGCTAAATGCATGTCACAGCCTTGAAGACTCTGAGAAACACACTGCTCTAGACACACAGAGAAGCCCCTGCTGCAGCTACACTCCACCACGTGCTAACAGTATTTGCTTTGACAAAGTAATATTTACACTAGAGTTCAGTTACTATATAAAAATAAACCTTAATGCATTGTAAATGTTAAATATTTACACTTTAAAATGAAATAAGCGATTAACCAACTATTAATTCTGTTTCCATTGTGATTTGCAGGGGAGAATCAGTTGTTCAGGCCACCTGATGGTTCAGAGTATCCCCGTTCGGGGCCGAATATCAACAACTCAGCCTCACAGGTAAAAGGAAAGACAAGTCCTTCAAGCCCTCTTTGCGCTTCTTACTGAAGGCTTTCAAAACAAATAGCTACTGTACTTCAGCGCATGCTGTACTTCAGTTCTCAACCATCAAATGGAAATAATAGCAGCAGTTCCCCCCCAACAGGTCACTTCTAGAAGGTAATATTTTTGCAGGTCATCTTCAAATACAGGGAAGTTTAAGTGTAAAGTATGCTTTCATTTACTTGTTGCAGCGGAGTTAAAGGCAAGGGATGGATTAGCAAGATGAAATTCAGATCAAAACGCAAAAAAGAAGCAAAGGACAGCTGGGGAATCCAGGAATACTACATGATATAGTTAGTTTGATAATCTTTCTAAATGCAAAATATGCACATAATAAATTACAATCAGTCCATTTCTTTCTGCCCTTTTATTTAACTCAAGTTACCTGTTCATCCTTTTGTAAAATTTCTTCCTTTTTTAAAGCATTAGGAAAAAACGTTTGACTTCCAAACATATACGTGCAATTTTTGTGTTGCAGAACACGACCCTGGGTGCCAGAAGGAGACAAAGAGGCAGTTCAAGAACGCTTTTTCAGGCCATACTTTCTACAGGCTCCAGGTGACATGGTAGCACACGAAGGGCGACTTTGTAGGTTGGATTGTAAGGTATTGGCTGTTTCCTCTGTTCATTCTCACCTTCCCTACTTCTGTACTGCTGGGTGTTCTCGTGTTCTTTGTTGCAGGCATGAACACTTTCTGTTCAAGTTGTAATGCTTCATTTTTTAAAATTATTTCTTATTGCCATTGTCTCTGGGCTGATTCAGGGGATTCCTTTTCAACACATGCTATATGGAATGAAGAGCACAGAAAACACAACCCAAAAACAGAAGCTCACTTATAAGGGTGTTCAAATTAGTAGATATGTTCACTGTGTGCTTTACTAGTCTGAACTGCAGAAGTTTGTCTGGGAATGACAGGTCCTTCTGCTCCATTACCAGATTCTTGAACATAATCCAGAATAGCACAAAACCATGAGAAAGAGAGGATTCAGCATGTTGTATTCTGTTCAAACAAATGTTCCCATTACTGAAGATTAATACTCCCTGAAAAGAGGGAACAGGGCCCAGATCATTTTATGCTTCCCCAGCATGCACAGATGGAGAAATATCCCCATGTACAGATTCAATCCCCACGAGAGAGTTGTCAGCGGTTGGAGTACACACAGTGAACGTCCTGTTATTGAACACCTTTGAGAAACTCATCTGCTCCAACATAGTCTGGTAGACCCTCTATGTCCCAGGAGCACAGCAAACGTGGTAGTGCTGACACTTCTGTGCTCCAGAACGTCTCCTACTCTGAAGCGGGTAGAAGCTCTGAAGCAGAAGTTAATGCCCTGAGGATGAACAAGATTCATTACTACTTAATTTACGATGTAGTTTACTAGGGAGCATGCCAAAGAATTTGGTTATTCTTAGCTCTGCTACCCTGGCAGAGCTTGTGAAGCCTTTAAGCATGTCTGGTATTGCACAAACCTGGAAGACAGCAGTCCTCGCTCAGGCAAGTTCCACTTCCCTCCTTCTCCAGTTTGTAGAATATTGTTTGGAAAGCAGAATTTCAGACACGAGTAAGTACTTCCATCTATTGGAAAGATTTTTAAAACTACAATATGGTCTAATAATCTTTCAAAAAAATACTTATAATCTATTGTGTTCTGAAGCACGTACATGTAACAGCTGCAAAGAACTGTATCATTCTTCATCAAATTACATGAAATAAAGTCATTTGCACAGAACTATTTTTCATCTCTATTAAACTCTGTAGCAGGTTAGATCCAGAGTTTCGATTTATACTCAAATTTGATTTATACTTTTTGATTTATAAATCAAAATTTTTATTTATATTTTTAAAATATTTATAAAAAAGAAAACTATAGATTACTAGGAGTCTTTTGTGAATCTGATACATAATCAAGTTTCTTCTCTTCTAAGAAAAATGTAGGCATTTCATGTATTTGTTTCTCTTGGGATTTAGTTGCTTGTTTGTTTTCTGGTTTTCTCCCTTTTGGAACTCAGCAGAAAAACAGAAGCTGAGAAATAATAATAATAAAAATATCTTTCTGTTCTAGATTCTGACATCATTCAGCTGGTATCTGGAAAAGGCTTACCTATGAATTTACTAAAATCTATTTGTCAGTTTGACATTTGTCTCTAGCTGTTTCACTGTCTGTTAGGTGAGTGGGTTACCAACTCCAGAGCTGACGTGGCTTCTGAACGGCAAACCCGTGCTACCAGATGGCACCCACAAGATGCTGGTCAGAGAGACTGGAGTTCACTCTCTGCTTATTGATCCTCTCACACAAAATGATGCTGGAACTTATACTTGCCTTGCCACTAATAAAACAGGACAAAATTCATTTAGTCTGGAGCTCACTGTTGTAGGTAAGAATCACTGAAAAACGAGTCACAATGATGAAGTTATTTGTACGCAATTCTTCAAACTTAGCTTACTTAGTTTCCCTACAGACAAGTATAAATAAATAGTTAATCCACTGAAAGTAGTAGAGTTCGACAGCTATAAATCTCATCTGATGGAGGGAAATGGACCTGGTGCTCAACCAATAGGTGCACTCCTCTTTTAACAGAGGGCTGCAAGAATTCTGCCTCATCATCACTTTACCTCTCTTCTCTTGGCAAAATGACATTCTTCATTTTCTCCCCAGAAAATGCTGAGGGATTGAATTCATAACTTATGCTGAGGTCTCCTAGATTTCAATCCCAATTTTATTAGTTTTTAAATGTTTTTAAATAGAAAAATACAAATCTCAATGCTGTTCTTTCATAAAGCCTCACAAGATGCAAGATATGGAAACTGAACTAGATCTGGCATTAATTTCCTGCAATGGTGGTATGTTTCTACCTATGAGATATGCATACATTCTTTTGTGAATATCAGTTCTGCCTATTACCTTCTTCATGGTCCCTTACAGAGGCTTTGCCATGGCATTTCACTTTCCTGCCAATATACTATTAAAAATTCACAACCTATGCTGGTATCAGAAAAATAATTTTTGGCTTTCTTCTTCCATACTGCTCAAAGCGAAACGAAGAATAAAATATCTGTTGTTCAATAATTCTTTTTCTTTCTTCAGCAAAGGAAGTTAAAAAAGCCCCCATGTTTTTGGAGAAGCTTCAGAACTGTGGTGTCCCTGAAGGGTACCCTGTCAGGTTAGAGTGCAGAGTTGTGGGAATGCCACCCCCCATATTTTACTGGAAGAAGGATAACGAGACCATCCCATCAAACAGAGAGAGGATGAGGTACTGTACCATCATACCCATGCTTGGAGTTTCTTGTGGCCGGACCAATTGTTTCCATGAAAACTTATGTGATAAATACACAGATAAAACAACTTCCTTCGCCCACATAAACATTTACAAAGCTCACCTCGCTGTGAGGTGAACAGGAGCTACTTCCTTGGTTCAGAATAAAGGCCACTGCTTCAGAGGGGGGTGATAGACCTTCTGGGCCATAGGCCTGATACAGCATATGTTCACTTTTTATCAAAGATACTATGATATGGTATTGTAATGCATTTAAGCACCTTATTTTCTCTCCAAACTATTTTTCCTCAGTTTAGTTCTAACTATGGATTAATGCAAACTCAAAACAGTTAGAACATCGTTTTGAATGCCCCAGAGCACAGTAGATAATAGAGAGTTCAGCATATCAGATACAGAGGCTGATAACAAAGTTTGAATCACAAACATAGGCAAACACTTTGATCCATGCTTACGAATTACAACAATGTTCAGGCTCAGCTCTTGCATTCAAATGCATCACTATTTTTTTGGTTTTGCAAAAAAAAAAAAAAGCTGATTAAATAATGTGCCTGGCTGTAATTAATGAGAAATTAATTGCTTTCATTTATTTTTAAAGGTTTCTACTTCCACATAAATCTGATTTTTAATATTTAATTTTACTTGGCTCCAATTAATGATTTGATGCAGTCACTGAATCTCTGAGATCAACTTCAAGAAGCACTATATTTTCACATGTATACCCTGCAGGCTACCTGTGAAAACTGTACAACTTTGTTCAAATGTTCCTGGTATTTTGTTATGTTGTTCTTCTAGCTACTGAACTAGGAGTAAATACGGGATGACTGTGCAGCGGCTTTGTACGGGTTTAGTTCATTGGAATTCAATAAACAATTTTAATGTTAACACATAGAGAGCACCAATTCAGCTCACACTGTCACACCATGGCTTTGCACAACTGAGAGGAGCAAGAACAGATCTCAGCTACTCTGATCACTGGTTGAGGCCATTCGGAAAGCAAATCTATTGACTATAAATGTCTTGGACTGCTACCTCTTTGAGAACAGAATTTACAACTTCTCTATTTCATATTTAATGTACATATTGTAAAATGTGTAAAAAGAGCTGATATGCTCTTGAGAATTACTAATTCCACAACACTTGTTTTCCCAGCATGCATCAAGATACAACAGGCTACGTCTGCCTTCTCATTCAACCTGCCAAGAAAGCAGATGCTGGCTGGTACACCTTGTCTGCAAAAAACGAAGCTGGTATTGTCTCTTGTACCGCTAGACTTGACATATATGGTAGGTATTGGCTAGAAAGTAAAACAAATCAGGATTTATTTTCTTTGACTAGTCCCAGCCCTCACCTAGTTCTTAGTCTGTAAATTGCTGGTTTTGATGTGGATTAGAAATTAGTGTCACAGCATGACCACAGCTTTATATGGCCACCAGGATCAGGTATAATCATACAGCTTAAATGGGCAAATTAGCTCTCCTGCATCAGTTTAAAAGAGAAAAAACAGAGGAGCTGTTCTGCATAATATTCTCTACTCCCAATTTTCACCTTCCAAATTCCCTAGACACATAAGCATATAACAAACATGTACTCAAACTGAGCCTTAACCGAGCTCCCTCTGACACATGCCTGTGCTACAGCCTTGACCTGATATGGAACAATAAATTGCACACAAGAAAGTAGATCCCTTCTGCTACGGAGCATGTATGATATAGACTATAGATAATTAATGGAGGCTAGTTTGCATCTAATATGTCTGTCCAGGACTTGGAAGGCCCCAGCCCAGTTCAAGAACTCCAGCACATCATTTAATTACTCTGTATCTATGCAAGATATAATAGTTAAGGCAAGTGATCTAGAGCAAGGGAGTACTCTGATCGATTAAGCAGCATAATAAAACAGAAAACATAATCCACAAATTGTTGGATTATAGCCATGCCCTCAAAGGAAGAAAAAACAAAACCCAAAACAAACCACGTTTTCAACCTTATATTTCTCAGTTTTTAAAAAACCCACCACTTAATTTTCCAGATAACCACAAGTCACCAGTGCATCTCTGTCAGTTCTCTGCCATCTTGCGGTGACAGACAATAGTAAAGTTCAAGAGAGGGCTGGTGAGAGTCTGATTCAAAAAAGGTCACATAAAATGAAAAATAATTCCTTAAGAATGTTGCAAGACATAATTACATTTGCATATGAAAAAGATGGAAAGTAAAAAATGCTTCCTGATTCCAATCATATTTTCTAAAGACTCTACAAGTCTTACATACCAAAGGGAGTGACAGAAATCATTTTAATTTGTGCTATTTTGAATGGATAGGGTTGGGGGATTAAAAGTGTGGTCTGATATTTGTGATTCCATGTGCAAAGTATAATGTACAGCAAATAATGAGTGTATTGTTCAAGTAGAAACAAGTTGGGGGCTGCAAGAAAACAGGAAGCTCTTTTCCAAATATTTCCAGAAAGTCAGGGTCAAAATTCAGCATGGACAGACATTTCCTATCGATGCTGAACATGTAGATTGTAGCTCTCCCACACTAAGCTCTTCTCAGAGTACTGTAGCCCTTTTCTACCCTTTCATTTTAAGTGCTGACAGATACGTTTGTCCAGTTTGGGTGCAGACCTGGAGGTTTGGTATGGATAAATAGTGGCAAACACAATATCAATTCCCCCTTTCTGAAGTGTTTGAAGAATGGTAGCTGCTAAGTATTACATAATAGCTAACTATTCTTGCAAAACTGTAACGGTATTTGTTCACGTGGGAACATGTGAATGTTACTTTTCTATTACTGTATATGAGTCTTTAGACTACATCTCCTTCCGTATCTGTAAAAGAATCTAGGAAACATGTTACTAGTTGTAAGTAGCAGAGGGAGACAAAAACTGTAATCACTTCTTTGAAAAAATTCCCAATGTTATTACTTTGAAATTGAACACTGCCCCCCCCAAAAAAAAAAAATCAAGTCCCTCAGAGGATGGAGTAGTACTACATCAGAGCCATGCCCAGTTTGTTCACCTCTCTATTGCTATGGTATGTTTTTAGTTTTGATTGCAAGAGCTTTGGAGAAGGCTCCAAAGATTAAATTATTAAAGATTGGAGTTAGTGAAATCCATGTAAATGTTGCCATTGAATTGAACAGGGAAGGAATTCCATCCAACTTCAAAAAAAAAAACAACATAAAAACTACATAAATGATAATATTTGAAGGAACAGACCATAAAGCAGGGGACATCAGTACCGTGCTCTTGTCAAGGGTGTTGGAAACAACTTTTCTGTTGTGTGCATTGATCTCCCTTGCTTCACTGCTAACTTAATTAGAGTTTTATACAGCCTTTTCTCTTTCTGTTGCTTCAGCTCAGTGGCACTGTCAAATTCCACAACCAATAAAGCTTCGACCTGGTGGCAGCTGGTATGCAAATCTTACCGGTCAAGGACTCGACATTTTTCCTGCCTTCCCAACTACTGAAAGCCCTATGCTGTTTTCCTCCCCAGCCCAAAAGGTGGTGGAGAGTGAAGAACTTTGAAAAACAAACAATTGTTCCAGTTACAGCTGCAGAGATAATAGAACTGTGGGGGGAAAAAAAAAAAAAAAAAAAAAGAGGTACAAGTCAAGATGCTCAAGGTTTACAAGCAACTTGTTTGTAATTAAGTGTACTGCTGCTGCCAATGTTGCAAGTAACATATCATGCAAGACTTTTGCATATTGTTTTACTGCAGGATAAACGTGGTATGGAGTGTTGTGCAATAAATTCAGTACTGTGTACTTTGCTAAGAATTACACAGTAAACGTAGTTTTCAGCACCTAAAAGCCAATACCACTTTTACTGCTTGAATTAAAGCTACTGTACTGTGGCAAGCCAGGTTAAGGATTGATGATGTTTAGCTGGAATACTGCTAGTGAAAACATTGCCATTACAGTAACAACAATCCTGAATGAGGGTAAACAACAAGACTTTGAATGTAATTCTAAAAAACATGCCAGACAATCAGAAAGCACAAGATAAAGGGAAAAGGTGTAACTCATTTTTATATATTATTATGCCAGATAATCTTAGAATTTTTGAACTCCAGACTAGATAAGTATAGCATTTCCTGTAGGTACAGCTGTATACCCTCTATATTTATATTTGTGTGTGTGTGTACTCCACAAACTGTGTACTCACGGTGTAAGGATTCATAAAGGTACAGGGCACGTGCACAGGACGCTAACAGAGGAAACAAAAATTCCTGTTGTCTGAAGTATCTTCTCTAGAGCCCAGACCTGAAACTATTTTCCTGACATGCTTCATAGTTTTTTCTTTACAATGTTAGTGATTCTCTGCCTTTAAACACAGGTGATACCAAGCTTGTTACTTCATAATTTTTAAATACCAGTCTCTTTTTCCTAATTTTTAACATGACTAAAAGAAAAGCGTGTCTACCATCTAGCCCACTTTTTAACTAACTGAAAAGGAATTATGATCTGGTGGAATCTAAATTTTCATCATCATTGAGAAAGTAATCAGAAGTGTGGTGTCTACTCTAAAGACAGAGAAAATTGTGTTAACGTACAAAAGTTATGAAGATAGACAACAGTTACGTGCGAAGAGCTAAAAAACCTACTGTAACTAATTGTAGTCATAAATAAGGCAATTTAATGAAAGTGCAACAGAAGGTGTTAAGTGACAACACTTAGTGATTGTTTTAAATATATTTAGCATCTATACAGTTGCCTTAGTACCTTCCAGCGCTTAGAAACTGTGAATATCTAAGATAACTTCCTGCATCTTTAAATAACTGCTATCCCTGTTCTTTGGACATTGTTTTCAAGCAGTTCTTACTCCTTTCAGTGAGGCTGGAGAATGCAACAAAGTCCTGATCAAAGTCACAGAGATGAAAAGAAAAATTAACAGATACTTTCATTTTAGACCTTGTTTGGATTTTTTCAGATTTAAAAACGTAACTTAAAAAAATGCCATATGCAAAGAAAACAATGAGGAGCTATCTTAAGAGCAAAAGGGTACTGGATATAGCCAGAGACTGAGGAAGAGCAAGCTTTTCACTGCGTTTCCTACAAACACAGCTTATGTTGTCTAACTGTTGGTTCCCTAAGGGTTTAGAGAAAGTGAATGTCTTGTATTGGTCCATTTCCCACCCGAGTGAGGACCACAAAACAAAACCATCATTATAACTTTCACGCTTTTGTTAGAAATCTCAGGCAATTCACCCCACACTGAACAGACCAGGAAGCTACAGCACTTTCTTATTTCACGAGACAAAGCAAGGTGCAGGTATTTCAGTGGGAAAGCAGAAATACCTGTTATTGCCTATGTTGTACCTCCTCCCTGGCAAACAAAGTAAAACTCATAGCAATTAAAAGTGATGCATTGATTCAAGTGACTTCAGTTATAGGGTGCCCAACTTAAGAGACACTGTGGGTCTGATTTTCCAGGATAGAGAACCTACCACTCATCTTCACTTGCTTATAGGATGGCTTAGGGATTCCAAAACTAAATCTAGACTGAGTCAGAGTTGGGCAACCCAAAATGGGAAGTTTCCCATATTAGTAAATAATCCAAGGAAAGTTACTGGATTTTGCTTATTTAATCCAGTGCTGCTGGGAAGTGGGAATAGAGGAAATTAAGACACAAAAGATAGGATTCTACTCCCATCTACAGCCCTGGTCTTCCCATTATTTCATGCCAAAACTGAAGAGCAGATTTTGATCCAAAGTATTGAAAGTTGTGGATCAGCCAGCAGGCTTTCTACCTAGCACAGACCAAGTCAAGCGATTGACTTCTTAGAACTTCCCTGTGCTCCACCTGCCTGGTTTTGAGGGAAGGGTTGGACCGGATGACCTCCTGAGGCACCTTCAGACCTAAATCACTCCGTACTTCCTAAATTATTTCACTTTCCACTGCCTGTCTGGATACCCTATGCATATGAAGTTACCTGTTGACTGAGTACAAACTTTTCCTTTTTGACTGGAATATTTCTTATTAAGCGATTATAGCTACAAAAGTGATCAATTAATCAGAGTTCTTTATGTAGTTTAGAAGAAAGGAATACTAGTACTTACTATGAGCAAATACCTGGTTACCTGTGCTAGAACCATTAATATGACTGACAGTAGTAGTGGTTCTCTCACATTTTACAACATCAAAAAACACACCCAAAAACTCAGTACAAATTAAAAGACAAAGTGTACACAGAAAACATATAAACTGTATCTCTTCAACCTTTTTTCTGTGATGTCAGTGGAATGTCTCCAAACTTACATCATTATAACCTCAACTGACAAGCTGATGTTTTTTAAAATGCACATTCAGTTCTTTGGGAGTGGGAGGACAAGAAGCTACTGCTGAAAGACTTTTCCCAAAAATCTGTGTAAGAAGGATTAACCCTTAAGTCATTCAAGAAGGGGCCCCAGAAGTCTCACTGAGAAGTAGGCTGCAGAGAGTGATCACCAAAATCTGTCAGCTGAACTATAACATTCTCTCCTTGACAGTATTTACTAGCAAAAGGATCGACATTTTACCCATCACATCTCCCTACATAATGCAGAAGTCAGTAATTTCAATACTTTCAGTGCATCTGAATCAAACAAAATCTGAATCTGATCCCAAATGCTCTGTAGTCATTGAATTTTGCTCGTTAACTGCTACAGCATATTTCTCCTCTGCATATACTGAGCCCACAAAATGAGTATGTAAAGGAAGCTTATGTGAATGGATGCAAATGCTGTTAAATAGTAGTATTGACGTGTTCATCACAAAAAAGCCTTGCTAGAAAAAGACACAAATATTATGTTTGTGTTGCTAACTGATGGAAAAGCCAAGGGGAAAAGGCTTGTGTAAGCAGCAGAGACAACATCGAGTTGTCACAAAACATGTGATGCTGTTTGAGTTCGTGTCCTGTGAAGGATGGCACTATCCAATCATACTGTGTCAAGATGCACTACAGACTAGGCAGCTGTGCTCTCTTCCTGAACAGCTTGGCTGTTCATTAGTTTTGTTTAATTGAATAACCGAGTCAACTTCACACTAACATGGTATTTCACTCTCTTATTCAGGGCAGGCTACTGCAACAATGGAAATCAATGTTAGAACTTCCACTGAAGTCAGTGTTAGCTATTATCTTCCGAAGTCCATTAAATCACCACAATGTGGAGCATAACGCTGTATCAGTGAGATACAAAAATGCTCAGGTTTGTAACCTCTCAGTCTTTGCTGAATCAGAAACTTAGAGGTTTATTTAACAGTTTCTGTTTCCATCTAGTCCTGATTTTGTATACAGAGACACAGAATATTTCAAAGAGCAGAAATGACAACTTTTGCATTGCAATTCTAGAAAGCAAAAGTATTTTCTTTGCTTTAAAAATCTGCTCCAGCTTGGCTCAGACCCAGCCCTCAGCAGCATCACATAGCAGTTTTGCATTGGTACCATTGGACTCCTTGCCTTAAAACAGCTGGATTGAGTTCCTTTGCTTCCATATGGAAGGTGGAGCAAACCTTTTGATTGCCTTTCATCTGTAAGAAGATGACAGCACACACCTTCAAATATGAAAAGCCAAGTCTGCCGTCTATCATAATATGTAAACAATCCCAACTGTTCACAGTAATCATAGGTACCTGAAAGCAACAAATCAAAGAACTCCTTTCAGAACTGTGTTCTTAATGCCACCAGGTTTAAAAGCTTTAGTTCCTGGAAAACGTCTTCATACAAAATGATTAGCAACACCTAATGAAATATTTTAATTCTTAAATACTGGAGAAGTGATTCATTGCTAATTGCCTTACTATTTCTTACTTCTTACTCCTTGGAGTTATATAGGCAGACATTTTAAGCAAATACAGAGATGTTCACTTTGAGCCTTAAAATTCTATTTTATATTTTTTTCTTGATAAAAGTTGATACTTTTTATTTTTTGATCTAATGTCATTCTCACTGGGAAGAAAAATGTTAATGTCAGTTTTAAAGTATATTTTAACTGCATATGAAAGGAAAAAACAAACACCTGCCTGTTCAGTAATGTATTTCCCTTCATCTCACCTAAACTTAAATAAACGCTTCAGAGTTGCTTAAAAGACTGTGTCCTTCACATGTTATGATAATTGTTAAAGTGCACAACAAGACAAGGGGTTTCCTCAGAACTTTGCTGTGACAGCGGATTAATGGAATCAGACCTTACATTATTTAGAAGAAAATCATAAAATATTGTCAAGTTATATATTAGCCACGCTTCTAGCAAGCAGTTGCGAAACACTGTTGTTGCGTTTTTAAACAATTCTTAATACCAATTTTCTTTGGTTTTAAATTATGCTTTCTTTTTCTGATAACTTCAGCCCCTTCACCAAAGTCTGAAAGAACAAATTTTCTCAGGGGTACCAGAGCAGAAGCCAAGGAGTCTTGATGACAATTTGCATGTTTTAAAGGTAAATAGATTTGTCAGATTCTTTCTAGTCTGAAGAATTAGTCTCCAAAGCCTATGCTTGAGCATATACTTCTACCTACAGTCATAGCTGAACTCCATCACAGCTCAAAAATTCATGGAGATTCTGTCTACTCCGTTGGTCACCTAGCCCACACACTGCCCTGATATATCTGTGTACTGGGCCTAGACCGGCGCTCAGAGACGTTTCTCTGTGCAGCAGGGCGCTGGAGACCTGTTACACAGGACTCATTTTTTCAACCCTTAGCTCTGCATCCAGCACTTGAACAAGTGAAAATGAGGGCCAATCAAACACACAAACCACGCTGAATTTCACTCTTCCCTCTACACGTCTTCAACTTGAATGATTCAGCACACTCTCTGTATAAGGGTCCATTAGTAGACTTTGGAATGAATTTTAAATGAGCAGCAGATGCAAACCAACACTTGAAGGAAACTGGATCTTCTAGCTCAGACACAAAAGAGAACAGGGGAAATAAAGGATGCGTCCCATTCCGTTTGCTGCTACTGATTCTGCTTTCCCATGTGACCATGTTTTTCCATTGCTGCCTGGCTTGACTTCTACGTACTTCTGCACTTGCTAGGTCAGGGACAGTGTTCTGAAGACAGTTTAGCTCAGCTACAGCTCCATGAGCTAAAGCAGCTCCTACACATTTTATGATTTGCTCTCAGCAACACAAGCTGCTTGTATTAATGCCTTTATACTTCAAGTCCACTATAGATATAAAGAACCATTTATTGCATAATACGAAGAAACCTTGGGCCTTATGTGCTGTGAATTTAAGTGGAGTTGTCCATTTATCAGTGGGAAATTCTGTTCAGAAACTGGCCATCCTTTAGGATCGTGCAATAGCGTGATCAGTAGCAGGCAACATGGTTTTGTAAAGAAATGGAAAAATATTGAAGACATTCTGAAATTTTGAAAAAAAACACGACTGTGCACCCCGAGCCGCAAGAAGCCATTCAAAAATGAACTTCTTACTCCTTGGAGTTACACAGACAGATATTTTAAGCAAATTCCGTGTAAATTATATTTTGCACACTAATTTCTGTACAAATGAAAACTGAATTGCAAATTAGAAAAAATTAGTAGACAATATTAAAATGTACTCTTTGGTAGAAAACATATTTAAATAATATACATGGGGTTGCCTTGGGTTTTTAAAAGCTATGTTATCTCAAAGTCTAATTAAAGTTAAAGCATTTTTTAAAAAGTGCTCAAGTACCAGGTGAAATCAGTTTTTGTTGCAAGGTACCTGTGTAGAGCAAACACTGGACTGCTTCTTCAATGAATAAACACATCTTTATTCTCAGTGCATATGAGTTTTTCCCAGGATATTTTGTAAGATAGAACAACTGAACATATTTAGAGCAAAAAGAAGCTGTTCTGTAAATTCTTAACAAATTTTAAGAATCTAGATAAATTTCACTCCTAAATTACAGAAATCTCCAGCCATATTGCTTAGCTCAAATAGCTGGAAACCTAAGTGTAAGGGTACCCATCGTAAGGTAAAAGCTTGTTTTGGAAAATCAAAAATTTGACTGGAAATCGTGTTTTTTTAAAATTGTGCCTAGTGAATCACATCGCAGTAGGGACTTCCACAAAGATTTCACCAGGGATGTTTTAATTAACAGGAAACTTAGCTAAATGCTAAAACATCTAGTCAGGCTTCCCTACATGAAGAAGTTGTAATATCATTGACTTTACAAGACTATAACTAAGGTTAGCAACATCTTTACTTTTCAGAACTGGTACTGCAGCACCATTTAGGAATTTCAGTGAACAACTGAGCTTTGCCCTGTACATGTGTATAGTACCAGATGGTCTGTGCCCTAAATACCTTATAAATGGTGAGATGGAAAATAGAAGCCTAAAAAATTGGAATTAATTAAACTTGTAAGACATGCTAAGACATATCCCTGCTGACTTCAATATTTAGACAGGAAGAAACCACTGACTTTTCATTACTAACATACATTTTGGGAACGTGTTACCCCAGTTCCACTTTCAGCCACTGAAAAGTCACTGCAGTTAAAAATGTTGCTCCAGCTCCCAGTTCAAAAATAACCCTGATCACCACAGCAAAACAGAGTGACATGATTCAAAGAATGATAGAAGCAGAGTATCTATAGCTACTTCATATAGAAAACCCTGCATTTGAACCGTTTAGAAGAATAAAGGTTAATTTCCCACAAATAGTTCATTAGAATTTCACACTGAATTTCAAAAGTGAAACATGTATATGTGTAGGACGCAGCAAAGGTTTAATGAAGCATCTCCAGTGTTTTCACAATAATGTGGTTCTAGAATTACAATGTACTGATACTACAAATAGAAGTCTTTCAGGTTTGCACTGCTGTTCAGTGGGACAAAAATTTATGAGCAGACAAAACTCAGTCACTAAGAACACACCAAGCTCTGAGCATCTAAGCTTTCGCTTCATTTGGAAGCCCACTGGAAGCAATCATTATTTGGGGGGGGGATGTGCTTCAAATGCCTGTACCAGTACAGTACAGAAGAAAGGTCACAGCCATTATCTGACAAGCATCCAACAGCCAGCGGGAAACAAATATTTGGGAGCAGGAATCAAACCCAAGTTAAACAATCAAGTTTACAGTTCACAAAACGCCACTGAAGTATTTGTAAATGAAAGCTATGGAAATAAATCAATGACTTCCTGAACAGTTGCTGGGTTTAAAAATCCAAATGAGCATGGATAATATCTGCTTTTCAGACTGCCTTCAGAAAGAACTTTTAATGATTATACTTCCCCCTTGCCACAATTCACTCCCCAAAACGCTTTGGCAGATCATCAAGAGACAGACAGCTGGATATACACTACAAAGAACTTACTCTGCTGTCTTCAGTACTACAGTAAACTGGAAATCACAGCTTTCAGCTCAACACTGCACCCTCCCAAGAAACAAAAATACTACAGCATTATATAAAGTCACAATCTTTCCACTACCTATTTTACTAGTTATTATCAATAGATAAAGAGATCAATAAAACATTAACCTCCCACCAGCACAACCAAATGTAATAGAATGGAGATTATAATCTTATTATCTTGTTCAACAGCAGAGACAGATGCAATGACCTGATTTACAAAGTGTTCACAGGCTACATACTGCACTGAAGTGCTTTTTAGAACTTTGGTTTCAATTCTCAGTAATTTTTGGTAACATGGCCACAGTTATTTTATGTGTTGTGTTGGCTTGTTCCTCTTTATGTAGGATTTCTACCATTTAATCATTCACTGCATACTAATCCATTATGTTTATAATTATATCTATCATCATATGTACAGACAATAAATTACAACACGGTGTGGAAGAAACAAAATCGGAAGAAAAATGGATCTTAAGTACTTTTAAGTAAATTAAATATAAACTGCAATGTCATGACACACAAAATGAAATCATACACCAGCAGCGCAGAAACACATCAGTACTGTTCTTGCATGCTACTCTGGTATTTATACTTCTGTATTGTATTACTTTTCCCACCTATGGTTTTGAAGGCTATCTGTCACCAAGCCAAGTTTTCCATCTCATACAAGTCGATGATTTATTTGCATCAAATTCCCGTTTCAGGATGGAAAACCCACTACTGTGCTAGCAGTGCAGGTGAGACAATGCCTAAAGTCTACAGCTAATGAATTAGTGTAAGATGACACATCATTTATTTGTTTAAGGATTGTATTGATTGTTATTACATACATAAACTTGCCACTTAATGATTGGTAATATTCAAACAGTATTCACTTGGCTATGTGATAGACAACAATTAAGTCTACTCTCTCTATATAAACTTCTGCAAAGAAATCAGTAACATGACTTCCTATTTCCAGAAGGCTGAATCCGCTTTCTGATTGCTGATAAAGATTTAATGTAATTCATAAGAAGCAAAAGCCCACATATTAACAAACAGCACTATTCATTACCTTTAGAGATGCTAAAATATAGTTTAAAAAACATTCCAGAATGCCAGTGTTTAAAGCAGTGAGTTGCTCAGAATATGCAGTGCCTCTTCTACAGGTGTTTAATCTAGCCTGAAAGTCTGTCCCCACCGCTTTCATCCCAGCAACAGTCCAACTCCCACCTTGGGAGACATACTAGTCTGCTGGATGGTGACCAGGGGCAAAACGTCAGTGAGGGTTCTGAGAGAAGACACACAGTAAGGCCAGGCCTTTGTACATGACTCTTTCTGCAGCAGAGTCCCTCTCCCCCAAAACAGGGCTTAGTTCCTATTGATGCTTTTGTTTCTCACTGAAAGCTGCTTAATTGTTCAAAATAACTCCTATCAGAGCTATTCATTTGTCATTTGAAAGAATTCTAAATTATAAGATGTGGCAGCAGCCAGCAGGGAACCCGCCAGCCTTCCCTGCTGGAAACCCACCAACAGCTGTTCTGGGGCAGCAGCTCCTATTCTCCTTCTCTCTCATGGCTAACACAAGCAAGGGCTTGTTTCTGGAAACTCCCCACAGCAGCCCCAGCAGAAGTACCCTGCAGCTTCATAGTCTGCGGCCATCACGACAGACATCAGCAGTCGAACTTTCGCAGGCTCTACATCCTGCTACAAACACATCCGCTTCTCCAGCTGTCCTGCTCCTACTCATTTTTTGACCTTCCCAACCTCCTTTCCTCTTCTGCCTTTTCTATCCATACTCCTCTTTCCTCCAGAAGTGAAAGAAGCAAACAAGCAAAAGGCAATTCAGGGCACCACCAGGGCTGAAAGGAACTCAACTGCTTTGCAAGAATGCTTTATAACTTTTTACCAAACTCTTATCTTTAAAGGCTGTTTTTTCAGAGGGTACACAAACCCCATTTCTCACTCTAGCTGGGAAGCAAGCATCATTTGCTAGTTCATTCTTCTGCACATTAAACTGCCAGGACTGTGACGGAAGTAGTGTAACAGTTGGGGGAGGAAGAGCAGGAATTTCAGGTAGTTGATGAGGACATATCATAGAAAACATTTTATTTACAATTTACAAAATCTGTTATTGTTTCCTGATAACATAAAAGTAAAAAATAAAATCCAAACATTTAAAGTCTACAAAAATCTAGAATTTCGATTATTTTCACGCGAACATTCTCATTTATAGTATATAATCACATGTGTTTTTACAGCCATTGAAAATAAAAACATTCCTTTCATGACTTGAAACTAGCTCTTTTTTGAGCATACAAGAGATACCATAAATTGGATTAAAGCAAACCTACACATCCTTGGAACCCATACATCAAACTTACAAAGTTTAAGAGAATTAGTTCTCCGAGGACTAGAACTCCAATACTTTATAAAACTTTTTCCATGGGAGCCATTTATGTCAAAACAAACCAAAGAGTAACTTTAAAGCTGACATAAAAATAAAAACATGGAATTAATTTAATTTCTGGTGTTATTCCATTCAGTTACACCACAGGTCAACTTGGCCCACGTGCTGTAGAAAATATTGTCATGATTCATCACAGTAAAAAAACCCACCAAAAACTTACTTAATAAAAGAATCACATGAACTAGATGAACTACAAAGCAATTATCAGAAAGATTTCAAATTAAAAGCATGCTTCCCACCAACATTAAATAAATTCAATCTCCTTAAATGCATTGATTTAAAGTTCTCAAAGCACATTTATTTTGTCAAATTAGTATAAGATGCAAACAGGAATGAGCTATTATAATGCCAATATTACCTTATTCAAGCAGATTAACGCTTGCTAATTATTAAATTACACATCTGGCCTGCTGCATATTCTTAGTCGGTAAAAAGTTCTAATTAGCTATTTGAAAGTGTTCGGGGTGATAGCTGAATATTCGCTGTGCGTAAGGATCGCTGTCTGTGGCCATTTTTTGTCCCGTGTAATGGTGGTAGCTCTCCGGATGAAAGTGTTCACAGTGAAGGCTAATCCATTCTCGTTCAGTACTGTATCTTTCTGCTTCAGCAAGTATTCTAGTGAGAGCCATGATGTAGCTCAAAGCCATCTGAAGGGTCTCATACTTGGACAGCTTCTTATCTTGACCCCACTGCGGAACCACCTTCCTCAAGCGATCAAAGGCTGTGTTCAGTCCTTGCATCCGTCTTCTCTCCCTGGCATTGGCAGCCAGTCTTCTCTTTGCAGCATTCTCCATCCTTTCAGAACTGCACTTCACAACGCAGCCTGGTCCACTTCTGCACTGGATGTCTGATTCTGTGCCTGGATCCAAGTGACTGGATTTACAAGTTTTCATATTGGATGCAGCTGCAGTTTCACACACACAAAGATCACTTTTTAAAAATCAGGTATCTAAGAAGTGGCAGGGAAGGCACTGATGCGACTAGCCTGAGTACCTCCTGAATCTGTTTCCAGATATCAATGATGAGATATTTTTCTTAGCATCAAAAAATAAAATAGAATAAAAGGTCTTCTGGTTCTTCTGGAAATATCTGAAAAATGCTTCTTATTGTTTAAAGAAATAAAGAGTTTTTAATGTCTTATGCTTTCATTCCTTTATTTTCTTTAAACTCAAAGAGATAGAAAACAATGAAATCTCCATTCACAAAATGGTCCGTTTAACCCAAAAAGGATCTTAATGGATTAAAGACACATCAATTCCAAAGGACCATTTCAAATGAAAGAAGTTCTCATTCAGTTTAGGAGAGTATTTTGCAATGATGAACTGTTGTTATCTGAAGACGTTAACTTCATAACAGAAATCTCTCCTTCCTTGACTCCTGCCGGCAAGCAATGATTGTGTCTTACAGACCACGCGAGGCTTTATAGAAACTGCAAAAGCTAAACAGGTGGTGGCAGGTGGGCGGGCGGCGCTCTGCTCCCATCCCAGCACCTTCCCACCCTGGGAACTACAGGGGGAAAAAAAACCAAAACAGTAAAATCCGAACATTACAGCCTTCATCTGTTGAGAAGTCTTCCAAAGCCATTCTGTCCAGCCCTAACAACTTGCCATCTGGAGTAGTGTCTGGCTGGCCCCACAAGACTCTGGGCAGTTAAGCAAAAGACCCTTTCAATGGATAATCTGTTGCAACTCAGGAAAAAAAAAAAATCTCTGTGCATTCTAGTATTTGTACATTAAAACAAGTGAAAATGCTGGTTAGACAGAACTAGGGGTAGACGAAATAACTGTTCTAATGAAACCGAGGACAAGTAGCTTAATGCTTTATGGCCGAGAATACTACTGTTTTGCACTCTACGGTACCAAAAGAAGTAGACTCAAATTATCAGAAACCCTTCAGCACTCACAAATTTAATATTGTAGAAAGTACACAATGTGGTAGACAGAGCAGTATCTTGAGAAAAATGGGATTATGTGTTCGCCTGTCTGCAAATCCAATACCATTAAAATAATTTAAATATGTTTAAACAGTTAAAATGTCACTATGGATTTATCTAATAATGATTGTAGTAATATTTAGGACATAGACATACACAAAAACATGCAAGTATATAAATTGTCTGAAAACTGCCCTTTTTAATACACCATATTAAAGTATACTTGTGTATTTTATGTGAATTTTAAAAAAAAAAAGTGTCTTTTTAGTAATATCCCTAGATAAGTAAAGAGAATAAAAGAGGGTGTGAAAAAAAAGAAATCTGCTTGCTGGCAGCAAGGGATCATTTCTGCTACCAATTGTAATGATAGAGAAGCCACCACACATACACCCACACCCCAAAATCAAAACATCTTTCTTTTACTGTACTTGTGTTATTAAAACCATTATCTACATAAACTTACAGGGAAATATGATACGATCATATAATGACATACACAAAAGGTAAAAAACCCTGCCACACAATGATTTATTATCTGTATTGATTTCAAACTTAATTAAACTGTTACCAGCATTCACAAATTAGTAACTTTTTTCATTAGAGACTGAATACTGTATATTTATTTAGAACTATAGCTCAATTGTTTTCATTATGACTCCAAAACTTGGTGTAGTTGTAAACAGCTGATTAATCCCTAGCAGAAGCAATGACAATGAAATGAGGTTGAATAATCCAAAAACAATAGGATGCAATTGAACACTAATGGACTCCAGCACGACAGATGTTGAATGTAGGCTGTTACGCCCAGTTGCTCTGCTCTTAATATTCTGAATCCTAATGGTCTTGAACAGAGACGATAGCTGGGGTAGGGAGTCTCCATTATTCCATTATCAAAATCTATGCCACATCTTCAATTTTTAAAGAGGTACAACTGCATCATGTTTCATTAAAAATGTTCAACATTCCTATCTGTGTGCGTTGACCTATTCTCCCAAACATAAAGAACTACAACCACACGTTAAAATGCTACTTTCTGAATGACAATTTCTGATTATTTGTGTGTGAGAGAGAGCTGAGAACAGCACTTTTCAGAAAAGACACATAACCATATGTCTTTTACAGAAGGATCAGCAATTAGAATTTGTGAGAGGTTTTTTTTTTTCTGGAGACGCTTCATGGGAAGTACTGCATGTGCAGTAGAAAAAAAAATACACCTCTGATCTTCATGCTATTGCTGGTGCATATTTTAGTGCTACAGCCTGTATGGCCAAATAAGTTTGTTAGATAAATCCTTTGTCTTTTAAAACATTCACAAGGGATCTTTAATGTAAAAGAACACAATAAAATTAAGGTGTTTCCTAAGTTAACAAATATTGTGCATTCTCATGAGATAGCTATTACTCAATTCAGATAATTAATCACTCTCCATGCAAGAGTGCTGTTAACTTCATACCAGAAATATGAAAAGCATCTCTTTTAAAATATTGTATGGTATAGTACAATATTTTTTCCTTTGTCAGCAGTTTTCTTATTTTTAACTTAGTATGTCCTGCCAGTATGAATTACAATGAAGACTTCAAATGTACTGAAAATCACAGTTTTTAAAAATTTGTATTTTACTCCACTAATGCATAGTAACATGGTACACAACAGTGCTGTTTATTTTCCCCTTCCTAATTGATTCATTACCATGATAATGCTTTGACTAACACATTGATATAATCTCAAGAGAGAAGCTGTGATTTATCTCTCTTACTGAACAAACTGTAACTTTACCTTACATGATTTACTATCAAATCACAGGACAAGGGCCCAAATCCATCCGGATTAGTAATGATCCCCTGTCAGGGGCTAAAAACCCTAACAAAGCTAAAAATTGTTCCATGGCAGATCAAAATGTCTGCTTTTCATCACTTAAAATTGTTTAAGTTTCTGCTTTATGAAAGAGAAGAAAAGTAAGTATTAAGGTCTTACCCATGCCAATTAATTTAGCTCATTTGCACAGCCCACCAGCCATATCAAAATATGTTATCTCAAGCAAGAAGATAAACTGCTTTATTGCTCAGTCAATAATAGAAAGGGTATCAGTGAAATTTGCCCAGGTTTCCTTCACCTGGTTTGATTTCCTCTATGTTTCAGTTTGACTCAGTTATTGCTCATGTAATTCTATTCCCTTCTCCACTTATTTTTAATAATTTCTCAGAGATCTTATTCTTTGAAATAATTTTTCAAATTACTATCAAGATTTTTATGATGTAAGCTTTCAAAAAGCTCTTAATACATTCTGTGTGATACAATGCTGCAGTGTTAAAAACTTTTCTAGATCCCAGCTTACTGTAGTCTCATCTTTACTGTACATCAATCATTTCTCAATAATTTCCCTTTTACTCTTATTTTATTGTTATATCATAATGTCAAGAAAGACAAACATGAGAATCACCAGAAATAAGCTCTGTGTCTACTCAATTACTCAGATTTCAATCTTTGAATCTCTAACTATGCAGGTACAGATTCAGTGCTACTCCATGACCCTAGCAGCATTACTCTTGATTCACATTTTATGCTAGAACAGTACATTTAATAACATTATTACATTTCTCAGGAAAAAAGAGAAAGGTAAGAATGCTATTTCAGGCATAACCCAAATTTATCTTAGCATCTTTAAGTCACCACTGATACTAGGATAATAAGAGATAGTGTCAGTCATTAAGTATATTACCTAGTTTCAGGGTTGATGACTACATACAGAACTACATTTAAAAGTGTCTGCTAGATATCCAAGTTAATAACTCAGATGTGATTATCACAGCATCACCCTAGCAAGAGCTGAGTATCTTCCACCTGTACTACTATGGAAAACAATATCTAATTACTTCTGTTGTGGAATGACGGTGGCCAAATACTAATTCTAAAAGCAAGTGAAAGTAACATTTCTGGTTAAAGTCTAATTCCGTAATACCTTCCCTTCTCTAGATGTACTAAAAACAACATATATAAGCAATAGATCAAAGCAAGAACCTTACCTCTTCCTTCTAGCCAGAACTCACTATTTCATGTCAGGTAGATCCTTTCTGAAAGCCTCCCTGAGACTTCTTACTGCTGTAGTTTATACTGAGCAAAGCCACAGGACTGGCATGCTGTATGCTGCGTAATTACGAGCAGGTGGGAACCTACCAAAATATACCATCCTTAAGGACCCAATTTCTAGCAATATTTGACTCAGCTCACAAGACAGGCTAGAAATCCATGGTGTGCAGAATAACGTATTTTCCTTCCTTGGTAATTTTCACTGTTTTCCCTATCATGGCTGCAGGACAGTCAGAATACAGAGTAATTCACAGGTGAATGTTGCGTCCTGAACTGAAGGGAAATTTAGACACTAACTCAGACGGGAAGTTGAATAGCACTATCCACAGCAGTAAAGTGAGTTTACAGCCATTTCACCTGGGGCTTCCCAACCTCATACTGGACACCGTTTTCTACAGAGTGCTTAGAACATTTCATTTACCTCCTAAGTCTCTCTGGGGTGAGCTTTTCTCTCTAACAATTCAACAAGTAAGTCTCCCAACCACACTGATGTCTCTCTTTGCCATACTACCCTCTAGCTATCACTACTTCTCAGTCACCCTTTTTTGTTCCACATTATCTTTCTTCAGCAGCTTTCCCCCAGGTGAGGCTCAAAAAGCACAGCCCTCCCCAGTGACCCTGCACAAGACACCCTTTCAATGTAGCTTTGGTTTAAAGCATGCTTCTACAACAGGAGGTTTAAAACCTCCTAGGCGGAAAAAAAAAGAGAAAGGGTTCATTTTATCATGGCACTAGAGGAACATGTTTTGAACCCTTAACTGTCAATATATAGACATATATAGACATACGTATAGACATATATAGACACACGTACACGTACACCAGACAGCTCATGAAAAGAAAGACGTTTCCACTTAGAATGATATTGCAACCTGCTGCACCACTAAAGCAGCAAAAAAAAGATTTGACATCATTCAAAGTTAGCAAGTTTTTTGAGTACTTGACATCATATAGGTTCTCTGCGCTTTACAGTGCAGACACCTATCAAGGTCAATTCCACCTGTGTATGCTCCACGATCTGCAAAAGCTGGCCTGAAGATTTTCACAACAGGACCTATAGGCAACACACAATAGGGGACACACAGTGACCTGGCACGATGTTCACTATTCAGCTCTTGCTGTGTGAGGGAGCCTGGACACTGAGGGAGTACAGCTGTGTAAGCTCTGCTCTACACCTGAACCAAGGAGCCTGGCCAAAACACTGATCCTCTGTTCACCTTTCAAACACAAACTAACTTGTTTAGCACTACCTTCAGTAGCACCGGGCAGTACAACTATGCCCACAGCAACCACTTTAAAAAAATTTAGAATCACTTTTTAGGCATTACATAGGCATTCTGGCACAGGCAAGAGCAGAATCCATCTATTTAAGACACATTTCAGTTTCTTTAACAATACTTTCCTAGGTACACAATTTCGATGAGGCAAGAGTCTTCCAGAGAGACCTTCCTTTACTATACAGCTTGAGGCTTATCAAAAGCACTACCTATGCTATGTGCCAAGGAACACATGAGGGAAGGGATCCAGTTTATCCTCCTGACTCCAGACAGGAATTACTGGTTTTATGATCTCTGACAGACGTTTTTCTAACCTATTCTGAAAAACCTCTAACAGGGTAGCTGACAGCCCAAGTGATAAACTATTATCTTTTAATATACCAAGCACCTCAGGATTCGAAAGATGAAGTAGGTGGTTGGGACATATTTCATCAGCTGATTTGACCGTATTTCCACACAAGGAAATACAAACTCAGGACTCTTGGGTTCAACTCCAGATTCTGGAGGGAGCAGTACTCCACAGATTATTTATCTCTCGGTCCTGACTTCACTCTGTTGTGGCCTCTACACTCTAACTTTTTCAGATGTCTCTCATTCAATTGTCATCTTGCCCATTCCTCCCTTCTGTGCATCACAATCACCTCTGTAAATACAAGGGGAGCTTTGAGACTACAGGGAGATAAACTCCCATGTTTCACCTCCTGTGCCCACTGCCCTCCAAGTACAATGAGATGGTACTTTTAACCTCAAACCAGAGATGTTTGTTCCAAATGCATTCTGTGGAGATGGTAACAGCCACAGCTAAACAATTTATGAACCAGCATATGTCAACTAGGATTCATGTGATTATTTTTAGAAGTTTATAAATGCAAGTCAATTTAATAAGATCCCTGTGCTACAAACAAAACAAAACCAAAAAATCCTAAGCTTCTTACAACGAATGGATGAACTAAAATTTCTTATTAGGAAAATCAGCTCAGTATTCTTCTTTAATCAAAAGGTACAGTCAGACAATCTTGAGCAACAAAGGTAATGCAGTTCAGGATGTCATCTCGTCTTAGCAGAGGGAGCAATTTGTTATTACATCTTACCTGCTGAAACTTCAGGCTTTTGCTGAAACAGGTGCTCTTACTCCTCTCCCGTCCCTAGGTGCTTGCTTCCTCCCAGACCTTGGCAAGGCAGGCAATAATGCAGCTGTAGGGTGAGTCAGTTCCCCAAGCTGAATTTGGGAAAAAACATTCTTTCTTACACTGCAGTAAGTAACTCTTAAATTACCTATTTGCAATGCCATCTGAAGCATAAGAAACACATTAATGTTGTTGCAAGCAATCACTGTTTAAAAAAAACCTGCATAATTTTAGTTGTCCTACATTCAAAAGATTTTTTTTTTTAATTAGACAAAAAATACCAAGATCATTCACAGGTTAGTCTTTAAAATTGATTTTTTTTCTTTGTAATTCAGAACAAAACACACAAAAAATCCTAAACATGGAAACTGAACAGAAAACTATGCTGAGAGACAGTTCAAATTTCATCCTGCAATGAAATTACTTCCCTAGAAGAATCTATACCTTTTTTATCAGCACAACTACTACATTTACCAAAATTCCTCCTAAGAATATGTCTATTTCTATACCTAAAATGGCAAATACTATCATTACCAATTCAATTATGCATGTATCAAACCTCCTTGCTAGTCGGTAACTACATATTTTATTTGGGTGGTGTTGAGAGCAATGGTTTCCAGCTTTCACAAGACCATGGGCAGCAATGCTAACTGTATGTTGTAGATGTTGTAGCAGGTTCTTAAACTTGTGGGGTGTTAGGGCTCTCCCCTGACAGCTGCTGAAGATCATTAATCATCGACATGTGGATGGAAAGACGACATTTTTATTTTCTCATAAACCTTTTTCTCTTACTATGTGGGGATTGTTTTCGTGATACACAGGAGAAAACTAAACATGTTCATACAGTAGCAGAGACTCCTTGTATTAGCAATGAACTTGTTTTAATGCGGCCTAGGGACGTGGCACCTGTTACAGTAGTGGAGCTGTCTGTTTACTACTAAGAGCAGAAAGATGAGTAGAGAAAGGGAGATATAAAAGATGCTTCGTGGTATCAAAGTAGAGGAATGTAAGAATTTGCTCCCTCACACTGAATTTCCCAGATACATAATCAGAAAAAAACTTATTTAAAATGGGACAACCAAACAAACTGCTTGCAAGGCAGATTTTGGTCAAGCAAGTAGCTTGACATACTTCAAAACTAGAACCCCCCCAAAATAAATTGCAGCATTTTACCTATTTTATAAATGAAAAAATATTGCCCTCTGAGTAAAAGCACTGTTTCTCTCCCTGAACACCAACAGCTAGTCCACTTCACTTCTAGTGAGTTCATTCTCCTCATATGGCAACATTCCAAGGGACAGGACCAGTAACAGACACTACAGACATTCAGCTTTCAACTCCTTCCACCAAAGTACTGAAACATTAATTTTCTCCACTTTTTCCTACGGTGGAAAGTCACTGTCTATAGCCTATTCTTTTCTCTGTCAAGAGGCATGAAGACCCTCAAACTGAAGCTGACATCTTCCCAGCACCTATAACCACAGACAACTAAGGAGTCACGTAAGCGAATGCTAAAAGAGGGTCGGTTTGTTTATGAAACGCTATTACTTGTGCATAATTTCTATATCATAAAGACTTGGCAATCTGCAACCCGCAACCTGCTTCACTCAAAGTACAAAAAGAATTAATATGCAGGAAAATAGAAGGTAATTTAAGTATGAAAATGAGTGTTGAAAATTTTGAAAATATAAACACTTTTTGACAAGCAGACAAAACCCAACAACCATAGAGAAAGGAACCTGGGTTTAGAAGCAAAAAAGTACACAAGAAAGAAGATCCGTAAGGGATAAAACATGGTGTCTAATGCCATGAACCTGTGAAGACTTGAGTATGCTTAATATTAAGCCCTGAGTATGCTTAATATTAAGCCCTGAGTAATCCAAGTGAATTCAATGGCAGCCTGCTTATAACATTTAAGATAAACACCAGCACTTAGAATTTCAGGGAAAAGAGAAAAAGCAACAGAAGACAACGGGGAAAAACAAGGGCCACAGGATGAGATGTAAGTAGAGACAGAGGGAGGAACAGAAAGTGAGAATAAAGGAAAGGTGAAAAACAAGGGAAGGTTTCAAGTGAGCTGAGCTGCAACAGTTTACAGTGGCTGGAATCTACAGTCTATAATATTAGGAACTGTCTTTTTTTTCTTCTCAAACCCTTTGACTCATTGTAACATAAAGAACATAATTTCACTTTGGAAATGAATTACAGCAATACATCTGGTTCCTAAGTAGTCAGGAAGAAGACTCAAAACTCATCTCCCGAAACGTAATTACTCCTACCATTAATGTTGCTTGCCCAAGATTAAACCATGTATATTGTGCCTTATAGTTTATTGACTGAAATAAAAATATAGGAAGCACCAATGGAGAGAATGATGCCAAAGGATGCTGTAAGCTTTTTATAAAGCAATTTTTCAGTTCAGAAGGAGTTATTTTCTTGTGCAAACAGGCATAAAATTGCTACCCACTGCCCTGCTTCTCATTGATTTCTACTTGGCACAGTTTGCCAGATGCTGTTTGGTCTAAGTGTTGCCTTAACCTCCACTGGTGACGCTGGCCCCTTTTTGCTTTGTTGCGCAGCATTTTCCCAGCAGGGAGGTCCCACCCCTCTAATAGTTCAGTTGCAACTTTTGCTAAAGGCTTATAGGTTACCCATATGTTGTATTGGAGGGGCCAGTCTGACTGGAATTAACTCAGAAGTGGCGTCCAGCATTGTGGCTGGAGCTGGCCCAGAGGAGATTATAAATGCCCCAAAACTAATTAAATATTTTGTCTCCCACTGGTAAACAAAAGCGAATGAGGGCAAAAATATGAAATGCTTGATTTAACTAGGCTCTGTAAGTAGCTTGACAACGACAACCCTGAAGTCAGCGATGCATGATTTAAAAGCCCCTAATGGGTCAAAGCTGTTACATATATGAGACTTTTGTCAATTACCCTCCCTTCATACACTTGCAAAACTGTTACATAAATGTACTTACCATCCGTTTTCAGAGTATTTCACAATGGCTTTTCTGAGGTAAGAGCTGTGCAGTCCAGATATTTATTTGGAAGCATTCTTAACTTTCAGTTTTGCACTGAAAAAAGACAGAAAATAAATATGACCACCCACAGAAAAATGTACAAATAAAAAGTGACAGTATTTTCAGTAACGTTTTCAAGGATATGAACTGTCAAATGGTGCTTCCTATAAATAAGATAGAAGAATTCTCTTATTAATAACATATTTAGTAACACTTTAAAAAAATTGTTAGCAAAGTGTCTTTTTCAAGGCACTTCTATTTAAAGAAATATATAGAGAATACACATATAAGAATATATAAATAAATCAGTTAAATTATTTAAATACAGTATAATATATATTTAAAGAAATCAGATAAATTATTTAAATAATGGATCAACTGCTTTTTATATCATTCAGATTTAATGTATTCAGTATTGTAAATTAAAATTTCTCTCTTGTGGCATTTTAAATGTTGTAAGTCTATAAGGGGATATGATATTTTAAAATACACTCCTGCAGAGTTAACTTGTTTTCTTATGTATAATAGGTATCACGTAAATATTCCATGAATACGTTTTAGAACATTAAGTGAAGAAATGTCCCACAAAAATCCCGTTAGTAAAAAAAATAAGAGTTCTAATTAGATGATCTATACTCTAATTTCACATCATGCTTAACTTCACACATTTTTGCAATCCTGCTGTAGTTAATGGGACTAATCTAGTGTCCAAAGTTAAAAATAGCTGCAAGTTTTGGTCATCCAGGACCTCAGTTCATAATGCTGTTAGTATGAACTAGAAAGTTACTTGTTAAATGAAAGCATAGCATTCACCTTTCCTGGGAGGGTATGTGTTAAATCTTTATGTTTTCCATGAGCACGTTTTTACTTACTTTTTAAAAAAAACCTTTACAATAAGGTTATCTTTACTTGCTGGAATTTGAAACTTACTGAAAAATGGCAATGATCAAATATATGGGTAAAAGCCAAGGAAACCTTAAATCAAATTGATACATACATATACATACATACACAAAAAATATCATCTCAATTCATTTTTATAGTACTTGACCATTAGACTTTTCCTTTATAATTAAACAGTTACGCAAATCAAGCAATCCGCACTCAGTTTAAGTCAAGTTTACACTACTAACTGCAAGAGCTGATGTTGTAATTAATGCTTTCCAAATTAACCAGGAACTTTTGTAGCTATATTGGTTTGCATCCTGACACAGACAGCTGAGCGCACATGCATATAACACATCTGCTCTATTGTCCAAACGGACAGCAGGACGCCACAGAGGTTTCTCCATCAAAAGAAATGCAATTCCAAAAGATTAAGATGTTCTAGTTAGGCACATGGTAACATTGAATGCTTCAGGTTTTCAAATTTCCCAAGTGTCACATTTCCAAACTATAACGAGTGAGATGTGACGGGTATATTCTAAAAGCTACTAGTAAAGCTTGTTTGTGAATAAAGAAACACTTAATGTCGTGATTGCTAATATATAATGCTGGATTTAGACTGCACAAAGGACAATGCTTTCCATTAGGTACATCAGAATAAAAAGTGATAAACCATGTCTAGAAGAGCAAAAAACTCACTTCGTTCAATGTATATCGAAAAAGGACTGAATACTTGGCATCAAAAAACTTGTTTGTTTTTTCTCCCGTGAAGCTAGTTGTTCCTTTTAATTCCACATTATTTCAGAGATTTCAAGAATCTTGAATGACAGCATTCTATCAGATTTTAGTGGAGTTTTCGCTTGAATTATCCAAACTTGAGGGTGAGGAAGTTTTCTCAGACTTAATATCTCAGTGGAAATTCTAAACGATAAGGTTTTTACAGCAATATATTCAGCCACTTCAGTTAAGATTTTTTTAAGATATACAAAATAAATGACAGAATCTTGCTTATTTAATTGCATGCATTGTGTTTTATGTTATCAACTACTCACACATCTTACTTCCTAATGCAAAAAATGCAGTACAGTAGCTATATTTCTATTGCTGCTGGTCTTCACATATGACTGAGAAGCAAAAAGGTATGTATTACTTTGTTTTTCCCTACAGCTTAAAAAAAAAGTGTCTGAGCATAATAATAACTATATTTTTGTAATTCAGATTCACTGAAAAATGTGCATTGAATAAAAGTGCTACCCGTTTAAAGAATTAGGAACGATTCTGGAGTCAAACATGAGGAAAACTTCCCATCCAAGTTCCACAGCATCCAGAAGTCAAGAACGCAAGCTGTACAGCAAGGGCTATTTAATCTAACAGACAAACCCATAAAAACATCCAATAGCTGGAGGACAAAGTTTGAAAACTATAAACTGGAAACATAGAATATATTTTCAACAGAAAACTCCTAGATATTTTACCAAGGAATATGAGAGGTTCTTCATATGCTTACATTTTTATATTAAATTTGGACGTCTTTCCACTACACCTAGACCACAAAGTATTGGCATCAGTGCACAGATTGCTTTGTGGAGTACTGCTGTCTGCAGTACATGTTCAGATAATAAGATTAGATGATGGCCCCATATATATGCACCTATGAAATGCAGAAAAGACTATCGAAGTTACCTAATAATCCGAGGCAGAGATCCAGTAAGAGTCTGAAACTACAAAGCATTCTGGTAAACTGCATGCAGATTAATTTCTCTTACCCTCTAAATCTTTTTCTTTAGGGAAATCATGTATCTTCTCTAAGGTGAGTGGAAGCCATTTTATGTATCTCAGGCATTCAGAGAACAAAGAAACTGTAAAATTCACAGTGCTTGATGAAGAGGAAACAAACCCAAATATTTTACTGGTATCACTGAAGCCCAAAACCTTATCACCATATCACTCTGTCTTCCTCTGAATTTTGAGTATGGGTGACAAAATAGGAACGTGTATAACCGGACAGAGACCACAAGCTTGTATTTATTTTTTTCAGAAGGGTTGTTTTCTAGAAAGGGTGTTAATGTATTCTTCCACAAAGGAAAAGGATCGGTTGATTAGACTGTTTTCAATACATTCTACATGGTACACACTGGGAAAAACAAATTTGTCCTAGACCAACATAATCAGTCCAGGGTCTCAATAAGAGAAGAAAGATGCCTGTAAACAGTGGAGGAGGGAAAATGAACGTACAGAACTTAGGATTCCTATTCTACTTTTTCTTGGCTGGCAGGGAAGGCTAAGTGAAGTGATGGATTCGTATTGTACCATTTTATGGATCAGGATTCCACCTTGGTTTTGTCCATCTCAAAATCCTAGGTCATAGCACAACTTAATCTAGTCAGCACAACTCCCAGTCAGCAGGGAAATCTAGTGAAGCTTACACCTCCTGAAGTACAATTCCCTTTGGAGCTCTTGCTGGAACTGTCTGACTGTGCCACTTTTCAGTCAGTGCTAGTGCGTGATCAGACAATTGAATCCTTTGTTAAGAACTTCCAAAATGAAACAGAAGTACCAACTAATTGGTATTCTTGCTGGGACTAATTCAAAGGTGTCTTCCAGTACCTTGGGATATGGTGTGTTCTACTTTGGAGAGAATCAATCAGTCAGAGATTGATGAAGGGGTGGTGAGGTCAGGTTTGCAAATACAGAACCATCTGCAGAGTCTCCTGGGTTGGTACCCGCAGCATCGTAATTTACAGGAGCAGGTGTTTCCTTTTAATCTACATTTTTTTTCTGCTGAAATCGTAACTTTATTGAGAAAGTGCCCAGGTTTTTTTCAAGAAGGTATTTTGTTTATTGTTGCTATTAACTATTAAATGCTGAAAGGTTTCTGGAAATTGTAGTAACCATATTCCTTAAAAACACAAGTAAGAACAGAGGCTGTGATGTTAAAAATTTAGTCAATCAGACACATCTTTGGAAAGCTGCTATGCATAAACATATTAAAGTCCAAAAGGCTGGTTTTAAAACATAATTATTTTGTTCAGAAAGGAGCCATTTCTTTCTGCACACGGGTGACTGAAATTATCAGTCATTAAGACTATAATTTATGTCTGTTAACAGCCATAAATATTTATGGAGAAAAAGGTTTTTGAAACAAAAGACAATTCAAGAGTTCCAGCTAAAATTTCCCACCTGAACTGAGCTTTGTGGGATGGGCACGCTGGTAAGTCCCCTTTGGCTTGGATCAAAAGCATAGCAAAATGTCAGTAAAGAATACATTTGAATTCAAATTCAGGTTCCTGGCTTTGCTGAACCTCATACTCTGCTCCAGCTCTACTATAATCTACATAATCTCCTCTGCAGCCTAAACATCTCTCAACCTGACTCCCAGACCATACAAACTGTCTTTGCATCATTAACTTCAACTAGTGGCAAAAACTGAGGGCATGCCCTGAAGTGTTTTAACTGCACTCACATATCAGAGTCTCTACACAGGCATTACGCATCCTTCTCCTCTTCCCGCTCCTCACAAACCTGCTTCATTTCCTTCAAACCCCTTCCTCTTCAAAATTCTAGAAACATTCTTAGAATTTTTCTTGGGTTTGCTTACTGTACTGTATCTACCCTGTAATTTTAAACAGGACAAAAATTCCATACAGGAAGTAGTTTCTTGGTCTGAGTGTTTCACTAAAAAAAGTCACAGAAGACTGGAAAGTGAATAAAACTCAGGTGTATATGATTCATGACAATAAAGCCCCGGGAATGTCCTCCTTTGCCAGTCAGTGAGGCAAAAACACAAGTCAAAGTAAGCCTCTTCCCAAAGAAACCAACAGTTAGAAATGTTTATTTTTTCATACTGTGCTTTAGACATTAAGTCTAAACTAAAGGTCTTAGTCTCCAACTGACCTATTGTAAAAAAATGTTCACGCTTTTCAACTATCTGGTAATACACTGAGTTTTGTTACTCCACTTCCCATTCTTTTGAAAAAGTGCAATTATAGTTTGTAGTCAATTTTAGACAATACAAGGACAGTGACTCAACAATTGAGAAGAATCCCTTGTTCTGTCTTTTTGTTTAAGTCTGCTAATTACTTTACAGACAGATAGATTCCTCTGGTAAAAAAATAATAGAAATTAGAAGTCAGATTCAAACTGCTTAATTGCAGGATTTTTGAGGTTTTAATTGAACTGATGTAATTTCTACCTGATCTGGCATCATCCTTAATTTTCATTTAGTTTCCCTTTTTTTTTTTTTTTTTTTTACTTCTGGGAAGGTTCCCTCTGTTCCTGGCTTGTTTCCCTGTCACTCTCATGAATACTGAGACAAAAGAATCTTTCCTTTCTCAGAAATAACCACTCATCTGTTGCTAATTTCCCTTCCTGTCCCTTATGGAACACATGGCTCCTTTCTATGACCTCTTGCTGTGTACACATTCAGGAAATCTTTTATTTCCACCTTTTCCAAAATTTTCCGATTTTGTTAACACCTTTTAAATGTATGTTTTCTATATATTCTTATCTAGATAACACAAAAGAAATGCAAACTATTTTCATTAATCCTTTAGGCAAATCTGTTAAATGGTTTGTTGAATAAAAAAAATGTCTTCCCATTTTCTTTTCATCCCTTTCAGGTGTACATTCATTTCCACAGCAACAAACTTACATGGTTTCTGTTGCTCAATATTTTTTTCTTCTTATTTTACTTCCTTCCTCATGGTTATGTGATTTCTTCCTGACTCTTACATGAGCTATACCTCTGCAGAGGCACACACCAAGGAAGGAGAATGAACAAACATGCATCTACAATTTCATGTCTTGGCGGCTCGATCTATCCATGGATTTACTCAAAACTTACAGTGACGTGTAACTTAGTGACCTTCTGTGGATAGGACTCTCACAATAAATAACTTTCAAGCACCCAGGAATTTTTGGAATGGTATTTTCCTTTCACATAATTCGCTCTTGGTTCAAGACATCCCTATGCTACAGCCTTAATTAAGCAAGCAGCATAAAACAGTTCTACAAACCCTTTGTACCAGAAACACTAAACACAGACATTGCATTTTTCCAACCTTCCACTTAGTACCTTCACTTAATTTAACTTTTAATTCAGCATTTTAATTTAATCAAAACAATGCAAGTTAACTATTTTCTTAGAGAAATACTGAATTCCAAACTTCTATATTAATAATTGTAATATTATACAGGCAGTTCCAGAAAACTCTCTCTTAAGCCAAGTTTTATTTAATTAATGAGGAAGGCCTAGCAACTTCCATTAAAAAATTAGTCCATGGGAAGTCCATGATGATGAAGTCTGTATGAAATTCTATAGCACTCAGACATTGTATTTAGCATTAAAAGGACCTAAAAATCATGTTGCATAGGTTGAAGATCACATGGCACTAATGTTCATTTAAATGAACATTAATCTCTTCACAGAAATCCACCTTTAAGTATTGTTTCCTTTCTGCATTTTCCACCCTGACTTTGGCTTTTAGAAATTAACTTAGTTACAGACCACTGTGTTCCTCTTTTTCTTGATGAGAAACTCAACACGTTTTTGAGTCTGAATTCTCATATCAAGTGTAATCAGACATTTCATGTGGTGCTAAGGGAACTGAGCATTCACGATCTTGTTCAAAGTTAAGATAGTTAAGCTAGATTAACCATATACTGGTGATAAACCCAGCAGGTAAATCCTTCACATGAAAATGTGAAACAATGCCACACAAATTCTATTTATTTGAAGTTTGCCCAAACTATTTTTCGCACTAGGAAAGATGGACTGAATTTGTTGCAACAATTCATTTCCTTTACTGTTGACCAAAAATGTGCCACGTATTAAAATAAGTTACTGAGTAATTAGGATCACCAGGTCAACTACACAATATTTCACGAGAATAAAGTTGCTACTCAGAAAAGGAGTGCTCTTTCTTGCCACTCTCAGCAGCCTGGCTTGTTTTGCATATGGTTGCATGTTTAATTAGCAATCCTTCTGTAAGTGTCTGCAATTAGCACAATGATGATTAATAAAATAACTCCTTTAAAGGTCCATTTAGGCAGGAGAACTGCACAATCAGGTATAATTAATTCATCATTAATAAATCATGGCTGATTAACTAATATGTTGATTACAAACACATTACAGTATAGACTCCCACCTGAGCTCTGGTCATTTTTCTATCCTGAACAGAAATAGAGACAAAGTAGTAGTAAACTATACAAAAATGCATTAAGCAGCAAAGATAGTGATTTGGTCAGGAAATTTAGATAGCAAGTATCTTTAACATTTACCAGGCTTTGTTCATAATTAGTTCCCTTGCACAAAAAAAACCCAACCATACTGTCTTGTTTGTTAAATGTGGCCAGCTGAACAATAACTGCTCCTTTAGTTCACTTATATTCTTAAGGAAGTGGGGTTTTTTCCCAAAATATCTCAGATTATGAGCCAGATTCACTCTTGGCATAAGCCAGTAGAACGTAGGAAATGTGGCAAAACAAGCTTGCACTATTGCTCCTCAAGACCCAGTTCTTGCCCCTCAAGATTCCAGAAGGTGATCAATCTGCTTTGTGAGAAGGCAAGGTCATGGTGGCTGCTAGATATGCCACTGCCCCATTGCTGTGAAGCTGTGTCCATAGCCATGCCCTGCATCCAATGATGAGTGCATGTTCATAAACCACACTTCAGGTCCATGAACTTCGGCAAGATTGGATATGGAAGAAGGAACATGCATTTCCATTTGGCAATTTCTTTTGCTTGCCACCCAGCTCTTGAGCTTTACAGTGCATTTAAATCTCATTTTCAATGCATTCTGTGTAGCGGCAGGAGCTGGAAACTTTCATTTCAAATGAATCTCAGGATTCTCACAGTTACATGTCTCCAGCTATTTGGACTTAAGTAAGATGCAAGTCAAGAATTAGGATAAACTTCAAAATATCTGGAAATAGGGGAACTTGGCACAACCAAGTTCCTCATCATTTATAAAGGGCTGACATCCAGGTGTTCCTACAGTATGAAAATGCCTTTGAGTTCAAAATACTTCATCCTGAAATATGGCAAAGATCAAGAACTAACGCAAAGCTCGGGACAAAAGTGATTTGAAAGGGAAAATAGTTTTAGCTAGAGTAACTGAAACAGTTCAATATTTCTAATAAATCCAGAGAAAGACCAGAACACTAAAGGAAAAAGTGACAAAACCTGAAGCAGTGCACTTCAAGAAGAAAATTACAGAAGAAACTTTCAATTTGGGAGCAAATCTTCAGTCTTTGAAAAGTAACTTGCTGTAAGCAATAAAGTTTTCTTTCAGATTTTAACCAGTTTTATGTGCATCAGTGTGCCAATCTCTTAGACCTTTCTGCTAAAACTTTAATTAAAAATATTGACTAACAGTAGTACTAGGGGCCACTGCAATACCATTCATCTTGGAAAAATACTGTTCGGAAAAGAACCATAAGCACATTTCTAAACAATTTATATTTTTTAAAATATTTTAATTCAAGTAAATTAATGAACAATGAGGTTCATTTCAATATATGGCAAAGATTTTTTTTTTAAAAGGACTATAGTCAGATTTCATGCGAAAGGACAGAATATGGAAAAGTTTGATTATTTTAGCAATCAGAAAAGTTCAGGAAGCAGGAATGACATGGAAGCTGGTAATAAAGAAAAGAATCATTTAAAAGCAGAAAAACAAAAGAGCGGTCCTTGGGCATTTTCTGCGGTCAGTGCGTATATCAAGCAGCAAGATGAAAGGGAAGAAAACAATACTAAGAATCTTGAAGATTAGAAGTGAGCATTATCAAGCACTTTTTTAAAATGAAGAATAAGTAAACAAAGACTTTTGAGGCCAGTGGTGATTCACTGCCTACAGCTAAGGTATAATTAGTATGTATTAGTATGAATAATTTGAAGGTGTGAGAGATTAGTGTCCATTTCTTCAGAAAGTCAGGTTTCCTTTTAATACAACAGCAGTTTGCCCCGCAATGTCAACTCTTCCATCATTACGCAGTGAAATCTTCAACTCTCCTCCACGGCGGGAACATTGAAAAGCTAAATAGAAACGAGAATCCACAGTTAAAAGAATAGCATTGATCACAAATTACCTAAAAGTCCATGAAAACTCAGGGAAACAAGGTCCCTGTCTCCACAAAGCAAGCAGCATGAGGGCAAGCCCTGTACCAGGGATGCCCTGGATGAACTGTCTTTATGGATGAAGATTAGCTGGAACTTGGCTATTGAGTCTGACAGAAATGCCAATTCAAGCAAGTAGTGAAGGGTGGTTTGCTGTGCTGTAGCCAACCAAGTTTCCTTTGTATATCTAAAGAAGTCTGGAATTCTGCCATTCATGGGATAGACAGTTTCTGTGGGTAAGAATGAAGAACACAAGTATTATCTGTGTCAGAATGAAGAACCACTTTACCAGTATTGAACATCTGAAGTAGCTACTAGGCTCAAAGAATGTGTTTGGCTAATGGGTAAATAAAGCTCAAGCAGGCAGTGGAAAAAGTCTACAGAGAAACACAGATTCAGCCTCAGCTGTCACACACTCTTACATAGACAGGAACAGACACTGATTTATACAAACCCAAATATATAATTTAATAGAGCTGGAGTAAGTAGAAATTGCCTTTCACTTGTAAATAATTACAGAACTATTCTTTTTCCTAAACTGTTTAGTCAGAAACAGGAGGGATGATAATGCTCCCTTAGCATGTTGGTCTGTAGAGTTGTTTCAGTAGTCCAATTTTAGGTGCACAACTACTTGATCAGAAAATAGTCTGGTTCAGATGGCATTTAGCAAAGGTTTGAGTTTCATACAGTGTTGTTCTCATAAAAGACTGTAAACGGACGAAGAGGCATTAACGTTCACAGTCGTCTTAGTCAACAAACTTCCAACTGCTATAAAAGTTGTTGAAAGCCAAAGGGAATGTTTTTCCTTACAAACCCACTATTTGTAAATTGGGTAGAGATTGTATTCAGATCCCAACAGATGAGATGGGATCTCTAACAGATGGCATATATACTGTATGCTTTAAAACAATTCCTCAGCCACAGCTGACAAGAAAGCTCTTCCTTGTAACAGGATATTAGATTCTCAGACAAAGCAAACACTCCAAGACAGTGGAAACAGGGGTAATACAAAGATGTATGCTGATACTTCCTGTTCTTTTCCATTTAAAGAACCACCTGTTATTGTTTTTAACCTGTCAGTACAACATCTCTGCATGGAGTAATGCCTTCAATTGAATATTCCAGACTCTTAAAAGAGCTTAATCTATATGTTAAGATTACCTGGGGAAGATGAAAGCTGTGATTACAACTCTGCAAAACTCTTCACTTCATGAGAACTCAAATTAGCAAAAGCTTAAATACAGGGAGATTTAGTCTACCTGCATAAAGCAAATCCTTCACCAAAAAAAAAATAAAGTGAGGAGATGGAAAAGTTAGAAGATGGAATGGACTCTGTATTGAAAGAAATCCTGGCAAAATTTGTGAAAATACGATCTTACAGTTATGAAAGTAAGGTCTGGGGTTTGGTTTGGTTTGGTTTCCCCCGCCTTAAAACCCTTAAATGGTATAAACCTGTTCTGTACTGGGAAGGAATCAGAGAAGTTAAAGGCAGTAAAAAGAACCAACATTTCCCCACAAATTAATATAGTTGTCTGAAGTAAATAGGTCCAGAAATATTCCTCTAGCTTTCCCTGAGATTAAAAATTATCCTGGATAAAGCCCCTTTTCTTCAACAGTAATTTGGAAAGTCCTCTATAATCTGTTTGAATATATCAAGTTCCTTTTGCATGTTTATAAACATTATCTTAGAAATGTGAAAACTGTGTGAAGGTCTGGACACTGAGACAGTTGCTAAATATTGCATTCGTTAGCAATTATGAAAGTCTATACACAGAATCATAGAATCTGATAAGAGAGATTATAATTTTCTGAATATTGCAGAGACTCTCAAAATGAAAAAAAGGCAAGGACTGACACTGCACTCTGATTTAACACTCAGCTTCAATTCAAGGATATGTACATAGTTTCAAGAAAGATCATGAAGTATTTTATCTTGTAAAAAGACTGGAAAATTCTCTGTAGTCGATGGGGTGGTCATTCTTTGACAATTTGGTTTAATAAAAGTAGGAAGAGAACCTAATCACAGGAAATTACGTCTGATACATCAGCAGAGATGCAGCTGACCTCCTCTTAGAGGTCACGATACCCAGAAGATCTGACAATAGATTTCACATTCCTCATTTTTATGTTATTTCATATCTAATCTATCCTGGAACCAACAGATGCTTCATTTTATGGGAGAAAAATCTTCCTTTATTCTTGCAATAAAAGGTATCGGATATTACAGAAGCTACTGGCAAAGGTTTCTGAAAAGTAAAAAGATGCTCTTATTTATTAATCTTTGGTGATACGGAATCTTCTTGGTTGCCAGCCATCTTTTCCAAATAATCTCTTTAGTAATAGAATTCGCCCCAGTACTACCTGATACCCCTCGGTCATATGCATGTAAGGAAAAGTTACTTCTCATAAACACACATGAAGACCACATGAAGATGAGATGTTAAAGTAACCTGTATTTAAATCTGTTTTGTGTGATTTCTACCACAAAAGAAGTCTGAGGACATACATGCATGAAATTTAAGGGAAAAAAAAAAAAAAAATCTTGTCTTCTGGGAAGAAGGGACTTTTTTTGCACTAAACACATTAGAGAAGTTGATTAGTGTATCGATTGTCTTTGCTGCCTGAGATAGTTTCTCTAAAAGAGGAAATGTCACAGTACATACAAAATACATGAAAAAGCAAAACAGGTAGAAAGTATCACCTAACAATACAGACAGAATTCTGTCTGTTTGATTTTTTTAGAGAAGCAGTGGCTATAGATGGCATGGAAGAGTTTCAAATTCCATGTTAACATCCAAAAATGTCAAAATCTTCTGGGAAACAGCCAGTCCATAAGAATGCATTACCAAAGACAGTTTCTCCTCTTCAGAAAATACATTGGGATTTTTCCCCCCAACGTTACGGAAACTATCACAGATTTGTGTGATGTTAATGCAAATATGAGATCTTCAAAACAGAACGTTAAACCTGTCCTTCAATCCACAGCAGAGGTCTCAGTCATTATGGATTGCCACACTGCGCTATGGAGCGCAAACAGATCCTTTAAAGAGTTTATCATTCTCAAGAAAATCCATTTTGAGATTCATTTGACCAAGCATAAGAAGGCTTATATTGAAGATAGCCGTTTGTTTGGAAAGCTATTTACTTTTACGGACAAGGAACCTTATTAGATCACTGGTCCAAACTCTGCTATAAATTAAATGTTACCAAAGACTTAATAGTTGTCTGGTGCACAGCAGAATGTTGTGGGTAATCCTCTGCCCCCTCTCAGAGAACCAGACAGGGACTAAGGGATTTTCTATTGTTTCTGTTGTTCTTCCATTCTCTGGCAAAGCACTAGAAACATGAGAAGCGAACAGACACCCAATGCCTCTTGTCTAGTGTTGTCATGCATTAACAGTTGCTCTCATTTTTTTCCAAGTTCTTCAGTTTCTTGCTTAACAACAAATATGTGATCTAACAAGCATCTCACATTGATTGAAAGAGTACCAATAAATCTGTGCTTTGACTTCAGAAGTCCAGCCATTTCGAATTCTTTTAAGGCTTAATAATTTAAAAATAAGACTGCAAATAAATTACAAACAAATCAAATTTGCCAATGCCCATGTATCTTGTTCCCATTCATATATATTTAAGGTCAGTCAAATTCTTTCTGATCTTGTAATGTAAGTGACTACTCTTTCTTATATACGTCCTGGTTTCACTGGGGTAGAATCATAGAATCAATTTTCTGCTCAGGAAAGCTGCATCTTTGAGAAGATTGCAGCACCCGGTTTGGTGAGAACAGAGCTGATAGACAGTTTGGTTTTGTTTGTGGCCAGCCATGGTGTGCAGGTCTCAGAGTAATCGAGGTCTTTAGCAGGTTCAAGTCAGCCAGGTGCTAAAGCCAGGAGAAGCAACAGCCAGGGCAGCTGACCCAAGCTGGCCAACAGAAATATTCTATACTATAAACGTCATGCTCATATAGATTAGAAAGTTTGCTGGGGATGGTCTCTTCTCCTGATGGCTGCCCTCCCTGGAGGGTCTCACCCATCATTCTGCTCCCAAGGTCGACTCTCCTGTGTGCTGTGACCGTCACGTTTTCACTGGAGCCATGGTGGTCGCAGTGCTCGAAGTCTAGTGTTCACTGCTGGAAGTGCACAGCTCACGGCCACTGCATTGGCTGAGTATAACTTCACATATTCTCTATCAGTATTAGTATTAATATTAGGTTTTTAATTGTTATTTTATTTTACTAAATCTGTTTCCATTTCAACCCATGCATCTCCTTTTCTTTTCCCAATTCCTCTTCCCAGGGTGGGGGGGTGTCATTGGGTGATAGAACTACTGACTAAATGAAGACAATATACTTCCTTGCTACCAAGGAAAAGATCATCATCCTGCAGAAAATCAATCTTCCTATCTAAATATACGGATGTATCAGAAACCAGAAAAAATGTACCGTAAAGCACATTTTGTACATAGAATCTGAATGTTAAAAATACATCACCTTATCTAGCTATAATAACACCAGCTATTCTTAACCCTAAGTTTTCTAAAGAAGTCACTGAAGGGATTAATCTGGAGTAATTTGCAAGAAAATACAAAAATCAGGCAGAAACCATGACATGTTCAGTCTCATCTTAATACGCATGGATTAATATACAATCCAAACTGTACTGAAAAGTAGACATTGTGAATGGAAATACTCATACCTGTTCCAAATACCCAAAATGCAAGCCATAAAGACCAAGAAGTAAAGTAAAATTAAGTCAAAACACTAAAACATCATCTGAAGTTCACCAAGCTTCAGTTACAATGAAAGGTCACAAGAACTAAAATCCAAAAGCTGAGATGAAAAACTAACTGCAGAGTGTTATGATCCAGAAACCGACACTTCAAATTCCCTGCAGGCCTGATGTGTCATGGTGGTGGTGGTTAGGAAAGAAAGCAATTTCTCAAAGATTACCTCAGACACAAAAATATCACATAATACTCTATTCATATTGAGAAAATGGATAGAATTACTGCTTCAGTTTGGATTGCAGTAATAATAGGACTCTTTTAGTGAGTAGCTTTCACATAACAGGCAGCTTTGCAAGAAAATATTTTCTCTTACCGAGCATTTCTTTCTTCCCCAGCTGCTCTGACCAGTAGCTGCTTAAAACTGCATGGGCAGATCCTTAAGAGAAATTGGAAAATGAAGTACAGAATTAAACTAGAATCATTACTTTTCAGAGCAAGCACATTCAAAATGTAAATGCCATAAACAAATCAAGTGCCACGTGTGTTTCCAGGGCAAAAACACCTAAGAATTTTCACAGCAGACAGAACTTCAGGCTTTATCATTTCATTTATTTATGATAGAGCAGTATTACTTCCTCATCCTCTGGCTTTAATGGAAATTTTGCCTCGGCAAGGGCTTCATGATTAGCCACACCACTGGTAGGAATAACAAACAGTACCGATTACAATCCTCAAGCCAAAATACTCATTTGTTTACCAAAAGTGAAGTTTCCTCATAACAGAATCTCAAAATAATAAGTTTAAGATATTCATCTAAACATGACATTATTCAGTGAAATGTGAACAGCTACCTACCAAAAATCTGAACAGGCTTTTGGACATTAAGAATAGAACAGGTAGATAGAAGTCACTTTGTAAAACAAAGGTATTTCTTCTCCTAGCAGTTTTCACAACAAAACCTGAGAGTTTTTTCAGTCTTGAACATTGATAAGTATCAGGATGTAACTCAATGAGATCTTTATGGTTTCACCACAGCTTCAGAAAACTAAAAGACCAATTTCTTCTTTCCTGACAAGCAGAAAGCTTAAAAACTTAGGATGACTTCCCCAATTCATAGCTAGACATGCTGCTTCATTCTACATTAGCAGATAGGGGCAAAGACACTCTGCTGGAAACCCGACTGTGAACTATCTATAATTATCAGTGCTCAAGGATACCAAGGCATGTAGCATTATTGAGGAATCATTACAAAAGTAATATAATACAAAGCTGTAACACTGCTAAAAGTATCCTTCAGCTATACAATAAAAAAAAAAATTGTTACTATAAAAGAAAAGAGACTTAAAGATAGAAGACAAGCAACAGTGAGCTATAACAGTTCTAGAAAAATCTCATATGTGGGAACAGCTAGAATTCAGGAAACTTATAGCTTTTCCTACATATCCATACTAGTCTTCCCAGAAATCCTAAGCAATGAGCTCTGGGATTAGATATGGCTACCAGACTCTGTACTTGGCTTTATGAGGAAAGAGGTCTGACAGCTTAAAAAATAACTGAAATACTTGGCTTGTGTTTGTTTGTAAACCTTTCCTTCTGCTAGAGTGCTGAATAACTGGCATTATTCCAACAAAGAATGATGTCTCTTTATTTAGCAAAACATTCAATGAGCACTTTTGACAATGTTCTCAGCTGACTAATAATTAACCAGTGACTAACTGGCACTTAGGCAAACAACATCATTTGGCAGCACTCATCATCACACCTACTGAGTGGAACATCAAAGGAATAGGCAGAGCACTAGCCTTCCTGTCCCTAAATACACAACTAACTGAGTTCATATTATTCACAGGACTGAGAATATCCGCAGGAAGTGTCATGAAACTACAGTACTCGTTCAACAACAAACTAGTCTCTTGCTTTTCTCTAATTGGAATACTTTAGGGAAAAGATAAGGAACCTGGCCTGATGACAGGAAGAAGCTGATTTTTTCTGGCATCAGTCATGAAAGTTTTCAGTTTAATGAGCACACTCTTGCTGTCCGCATAAAACAGTAATTTATAAGAAGAAGTCCAAAATAAAAAACCAGATTCATAGCATTATTTAATAAGAACCTTTTAATTGAACTGAAGCAACAGTGAGAGTCACTTATCACACAAACACATACCTGTAACAGGGTCTTCCAGAACTCCATACCAAGGTGCAAAATATCTGGAGTAAAAATCATGGCCTTTTTGTTTTCCTCTGGAACTTCCCTTAAGAGTGAGTATGAGTCCTTTCACCTTTCCCGTCTTTTCAGCTGACAAAAAGTGTTGTGCTCTCACTTGCAGTTCTTCCAACACAGACCTTGAATATAATTATAGAATTTTAATAGTCCATATTCTTCATTTTACATGAGCTTAAGTATTGAAAAGAAACATAAAACTACAAAATCTTCTTTTCTACAATCCCAAAACAGACACAGTAAAATGTTAGAGGAGCCGAGATTCCTAGCATTGTCCTCCCTGAATACAATACACTCCAAGTGAGCAGGGAAAAGTCCAATCCACGCATTTCCTATTTATTTCTGAAAACGGAGCATCCTGGAATACTAGCTACAAAAGAGCACACTTCTGTTTCAACATTTTAATCATTGAAAGAAACATTTCAGAATGCAAAGAGTAAGCACTCCACCTCCTTTGAGAGGAAGCACATAACTAACACCATTCAGGTGTTCATGGGATTCTAAAGCACCCTACAACAGTCTCAAGTCTGTGGAGTTGCAGAGACCTTCCTACAAAATAAAGTCTGAAATAATAAAAATATTAATTATCCAGCTGAGGATATTTCTATCTCCCCACTAGCCCAATCTTTAAACACTAGTTAGGGCCACACTTTAAAAGAAAATAATAGCAATTTGGCCTGATTAGAGACGCTGAGTTTCAGCAATACATACCCAAACCATACCTGACTTAACAATGAAATTTAGCTCTCTGAGATTAATAAATTGCTTTGGAATAATTTGAATTGGAATTTCCTCTATAAAGCTACTTAGATGCTGTTAAGTATGTGTAAGCAGTTTACAGTCAAATGGGAATGAGAATGCATGGCTGCCTGTCAGTGTGCCCTGTCTGGCTAAGCAGGCCTCTATAGCTACAAAAGTATCACGTCTTTATTTGAGAAGCAAGACTCCTCATTTCCTGCTAGGGTACTGGATCATTTTTTTTACTCTGATGGGGAAAAATACACCATCACTCAAACTGTTTCCTACACCCTCCTTTCTTGAAGACAGATTTCAGGTTGATCTTATTGAGCTTTGCAGGTTCAATAAGCTCACATTAGAAGATAAAATAACTATTTAACACCAGAGTTTAAATGAGAGTTTTTAATCTCCACATTTTACAACTAGTAAAAAGAGGCCAGTGTGGAAGGAACAGAGGTTAAACAAGCACAGCATATTTGATTTTTTAAAAAAAAAAGTATAAGACACCTTTCATAAGTATCACTGAGGCGGACTAAGAGTTTCTTTGTGTCAGGAGAATAACGGAGATCTTGAACAATCATGTCACCAACGGCTACCTGGTGGAAAAGTTAAAGGAGACAAAGAAAAACATCAACATTTGAATATTAATTATTTATTCCTTAAATATTTTTAATTAATTATTTTATTGATGAAATATTTTATTCCTTAACATTTTCACAGAACAAATTCCCTGCTAGCACAGAGCTTATGCAAGGTCTTTCATGCAGCCCTCAAGTACATAGAAGCAAGAAAATTAAATGCACTAAGTGCATGCACGGATATGGGTAGGTGCTAAGGGCTCTGTGTATGTCAACTTGGAAAGAAATTCAGGAACCAGAAGGGGACAAGGCCACCAGGTTGCCCTCACATGCTTAAAACAGGCTGAAAATGCCACTGAAATAAATACTGACACTCCAGCCATTGGTAGTGGGAGACAGAAGTTTAACTGTAGCTGCATGAGTGAGATCTTTAAAGTTTAGTGTTTCAAGTTCAGGAGTACATCAAGTAATGCCATGTTGCCGCTTTTCAGCCATTTTAATATACAAAAATAAGCATAGCTATTTTAAGTGTGCTTCTAAAACCAGATAAGATTCTTTTTTTACCTTTATTAACTCTTCTACTTCCTGAAGTACCTGAAGAAAAAAACAAAACAACACACCCACACTGTAAAAAAGAGAACATATATATGGAGGTATCTATCCCATTACAGGCAGATAGACTTACATACACATACAAACATAAACACACACTTTCCTTGAAGGCCTTTAATGAACAAAATTTTGACTAACCTGTGGGTAGGTTAAGTAAAGCGGTAAGTCCAGGACAATATGATCTTCCACTTGTCTGGCTTTTAATTCCCCACTCAGTGTCACAAATGTGAGAACTGAATTTGTGTTTTCTAGAAAGAGAACATGGCAACATTATCAAACAGAAGAATTTGAATCTAAATTATTTTAGCTCTTAGAGTGGGTCAGTATATTCAGAAAAGGTTAGTTATGCAGCTGAAATATGATCACTACAGTAAACCCGTATTCTGAGACAAAATTCCCAACTAACTCCGTAAATAATCTGCTGAGGCTAATAAACACTGCAATATTCCCAATTCATCAAATTCTACTGTATCTCTCCCAGATGACATTGGCATATTACACATTTCTTAAACAAGAGTAATAGTAGAACATCGGAATCCAAGTGTAGGCATCAGACTATGACATTAGAATCATAAAGCAGTGATAAAAGACAATACCTAGGGTATCTCCCTACGTGTTCTTTAAATATTCTGAATATTTAACTGCCTTTGCTGTAGAAAACAGAGAACTTCTTAATCAGAAGTAAGTTTTCTAAAAAGTCATTGTAATAAATAGCTTGAAAACATACTTTGTACATGAAACAACACAGCAGCTGATGCAAGTGTAGCATGACCACAGAGAGGAACTTCATTGGTTGGGGTGAACCACCTGAGTCCAAAGCAGGAACCTTGAAAATAAAGTTTATTTAGCATTATTAAGTGGAAGAAGTCTCTTTCTTCAATCTCAAAACTTTATACAGGGCGATGACAATTGGATTAATCAGAATGCATGTCATGATCAGTCTTGGTCTTAAACACACTTTTTGGAACCTATTTTGTGCTGACTTTTGGAAATAGTGATTGCTTTTGAGTCAGGTCAACCACAAGAGTCTACTACTAGCAGAGGAAAGCTCCTTTGTTACAAGGGCAAAGGTGCTGCAAGGCAGAAACACCTGCTGGCCTGGGAACCAGAAGCATCCTTCAGAAGCACAGCTGCCACCACTGAAGTGCTGCTGGGTCGCTAGAAACCAGAGACATGTGGAGATATCATCGGTAAGCACAAAACCAGCAAACTGTAACAGCAAATTATCACCTGAAAAGGTGAAAAACAATCTGGAACAGGGGGAAAAACACCCTGAGAACATAAGATTTGGCAACTGCTACTGGCCTTTCTAACTGAAGGAACAAGGAAACAGTCCGGGAAAAATAAAAATTGGTCTGAAAGAAAACATTATCATCTATTGGCTGTTCCAGGTGAAAAACAGAAATTAACAGTATCTTTTCGCTTCCTGAAGTGGTGGACTCCTATGTTCTCTTATGTCTCTATGATATAAAAATGACTTAGTTTTTACCCAAAATGGAGCTTCTCTCTCTCTCTCTCTGAGAACTTCCTGTGCTGCATGTATTTTTCCCTTTCCTAAACAGGTCTGCATGAACCTTCCACAAGATGAAGGACCCTTGCCAGGGACACACGGCTGACTCCAAACTCCATGACATAGATCATCTTCGAAGTGCAACTCTGTCCAACTCTGGGCCAACTTCCAGGCTCAGTTTGGTTTGTCCTCCCACTTCAGGGATGGCCGGGTACCCTTCTGGGATCTGTTTGTCCTCCCCTCTGGAATCTATTTAATGTGCTTGGTACCGTATATATGCATGTAAGTACTCTATCTACCATTATATTATTGATGTTTGATTATTGACTAGTCATAATTCTGTAGGAAGTTGTAATATTATATATATTTCTTGCTGCTACTATTGATTCCTGCTATGCTACTGATCATTGATAAATAATTTGCAATAGCTTGAGATATAGATTATATATATATTCACTTTATGAATCATAGGTATACTTGCTAGTGGTGATTTTTGTGGTATTCATGATAATCTGTGATATTAGAGAATTTAGAAGATAAAGTCTCCATGTACTTGTGTATTATGGAAGCTTACAACGTCATGGTGGCAACCTTGATATACCTGCAGGCTGGGTTACCCTTTATGGGTTAAAGAGAGATTTGTTGTTATAATGGAATCCATATTGGAGCTAGGTCAGTTATGAATTACTTTACTTAAACCACCAGTCAAGTCTGGTAAAAGCCTCTAATGTATATTAATTTCACCAGAAATCGTATTTCTATTTGTTGTTTAAAAAAAGTTGAACCCAAGAGCACTACACTTGGTTTCCTGTAGCTTTTACAGAGTTCTTGTACCACAGCATTTAAGACGATGCTTATGAAAACATATATCAAGTGAATAATTACCATACAAACACTGAAAAAAAGGTGCAAAAGAAATAAACAATACTTAAAAAATATAATCCCAACAAAACCTAGTGGCTGTGGCAAAGGAGTGCTCTGAGACAGGGCAGACAGAACCCCACTGTGAGCTGCCTTGTGATGTTAAGGCACTTCCCCCAAGTGGAAACTGTGGTTGCAAGCAGGAGGAATCAGAGTCAGTCATGACCAACCAGAGACAGACAAGCTTGAGACATACAGCTGTACTCAGTCTGAGAGACATTTTGGGTCTGATGTCACAAACACTAGTCCCATTAATATCAAAAGCACTTTAATGTGCTTACATGCTGTTGGATATGGATGATTTGAAAATAAATAAAGGCATGTTAACATGAAAAATGAAAAGTAGTATCACTTCTTGAGTCAAGAAATTAGCCTAACCCTAAAACAAATACCAACTTATTAACAATAGGAGTAAGCGATGATAGTTACCACTTTAAAGAAAATCCTCTTAAATTATGGAGACTGTCAAAATCCCACTCCCTGAACAAACAATCAAATGATAAAGACCAGTGTCTTTGCCATCTGTTCCAGGGTCTCTTTCAGACAGCCCATAAGCCCAAAGCTGTTCATCTCGCTCTTCCACTATGTTGTAGCAAAGCGGGGGCATGCCAACATGACACCTTAATCTGAAATCTACCTCCAAGCAAGTGTGGCTCCAGACCCTTGGCTCATGCCACCACACAATGGCAAAGCGAGCAGATTCAGTACACTGGTTCAGCTGAAAACTAATCCACAAAGCGATGATGAACAGCCTCTGTAGTTGCCTGATATTTTCTAACTTGTCTCGTGTCTCTTCATTTCCTTTCCCATCACATATACACATCCCATCAAAGAACTCCACTCAAACCTATCAAATGAGCAGCCTAATGGGTTTGATTTGGGCAACTTCAGATTTCCCAATTTCCATAGAAAGCTGTAATTTTCAGTGTTGGCTCCACAGGCAGCTTATGAGATTTTGTGACAAACTCAAATATATCTTACAGTTACCCTAGTGATGATTTCCCAGTGATGATTTCCTGAACAGCCAAGCCAGATTCTACTCACTTTGCTGTCTTGTGCGTATGGAATAAGCACATTCCATCTATTCTTCTGCTTGTATAATAAGAAATTACCTCAGGAGATTATTAGTAGTAATGGAAGTATTAATTGAAAGATCTTTGCATAGCATTTTTAGGAGATTTTCTATCTACAACTTGCTTATTTAGCAAAAGACACTAAAACAAATGGTCTGATTTATGAATAATAAATGTTTGTATATTGTAAAATTAATTTGAAACTGAGCACAAATACTTTAAGGAATCCATGTGCAAAAGGCTTATTATTATCTGAAGTAAGATACATCACAGTTCAAACATTCCGTTTTGGCTGTCTTACAAATTAGCACCATTCCTTATAAATGCACCTACAGTGTCTTCCTATTCCCTTGCAAGAGATTTTGGCGACAAACAGAACCGCTCACTTTTGGTAAAGTCATCTCCAGGGTGCAGTTTTCTGATGAAAGCTGTTTCTGAAAGGTTCATTTCTGTTGCGATTTTTTGGTGCAAATCTTCATCCAAGTCCTGATGAGGAAACAACAAATACAACTAAAATGCAGGCCAAAATATACAGAACAAACTTCGTGTCAAATACTTAGTCATTTCATTTTCTATTGTAATAAAACATAGGTTCATTTTTAGTTCAAAATACTTTGAGAGTAAAAAAAAACCATTAAGCATGAAACACGAGTAACTAGTTCAATCCCTGTGATACTTAAGCATTTCTAGTATCGGTCCCATTAGTTCACAAACTCTTGGAATACATGGAAAATAAAACCACCAAAAAATCTAAACTCAGTATTTCCATAAATATAAATCCTTTTTTTTAAGTTATGATTAAATGTTATGAAATTATGTTAGATAAATAGATAAATGTTAGAAGTTATGACTTCTCTTCACACTGAGAAGTCATTATGAGCATAATCTAAAAAGGAACTACAACTCTGTTTTTATATAACTCTGAAAAATCCACACCAGCAAGAGGCATGTAGTAATGGCCAGGGCAACAGCCAGGATGGCTGATCAGTGCTTACAGCTGTACTCTCAATCCTACTCTTTGAACAACAGGAACAATATGCTACGTCAGTACAAGCTGAGAGGAGATAAACTGAAAACCAAAAATGCTGAAGCTCACTGCATTCTGCTCTAACCGCCTGCAGATTTAAGCCAGTAAACATTGATCCCAGGATATATGAGCTGTAGCGATTGTATAAAATTCTATTTCACCCTTGCTCTTTCCCCTCAACTACACTGACTGGCCAGGTTTGAGAACCCCATCTTGAAAATACTGAAACACAAAGGAAACAAGGTACTAAGTGGTCCTGGTCAGGTTCAACCTCTGAGAGACAAAAATTTGCCCTGCTAACTTTACTTATTTCCCTTCATAACTTTAATCCTTTTCTGCCAAAGATCCCATACTATAGATAAGAAACAATTACTGACATGTACCACAGACCTCTATTTGCAGAGTGAATTCTAAACCAACATTCTAACCTCCTACAGTAACAAGCACCTCTCCTTTATTGTACGAAAATAGTTCTGTTAATTACACTAAAGATACTAAACTAGAACACAGACCAAGGAAAATGTTATTAAAAATAATGGAACTTTATTGAAATACTGCCATCCTGTGGCACTTCTGTAAACACAGAAGGGGCTACTTTTGCCATTTTTGCGTTACTCCCAATGGTTTTTGTAAAGCATCTGCTGAGACTCTGAAGAGAACAGAAATACTGCTGCTACCTGCACCATTCTTTCTTGGAGAATAGAATAAAATTATGAATTACAATCTCAGCTTTAGCTTTTGACACTATAGCCTCTAGTGTAGAAAAAACTTTAAAACCTCAACACTCCAAAGACAACACTCAAATAAGTTGCCCTCACAATATATTAATGTAATAAAGTAAAATGAATATAAAAAATGCTATTAGAAGCTCATTGTTTTAAAGTAAGTTCATTCTCAGAGGGAGTATTTCTATTTTAGGGGGCCAATAACACCTCTGAAGTGAGATGTCCTCTGTTGCAACTTTAGCTGACCCAGTAAGTAGGCTATATTGTCTGAGATGTACATAGGTTTAAAAGCATCTAGAAAGGATACGTACCGCCAGTACAAGCTATTGCCCCTGACTGCTCTACATATATTTTCACACTTACAATTTTCAGCAGGTGTTACCACACAATAATATAAGGCCTGTAAGTTTCTAATCCAGCCTAATCTAATTTAATAACTAGGTTTTGGTAGAAATTGTCAACAGTGTACCAATTAGTACCAACTGTTCAGAACACCTTGATGAGGGCAATGACTACTGTCCATTGCACTAAGTACACCATACAACTTTAAAGCAATAAAATCTGGCTCTTTAAACTTGGCTAAAGCTGAACCTGACCCACTACCAGTGAAAGACTCAGATCCAGGTCTATACTCCCCGTCTTTCCTTCCATACAAAGAGAAAAAATGAAAGAAAAAAGAAAGAAGAGGGGGGGAAACATACAAAAAACCCCCACCAAAACAAAAAAAATACATTGTAACACTTCATTAAAAAAATATTGACTGCTAATTCTATGCTGTTGCATTTCGTTTCAGTGATTTCTTTCTGAATCCATTGGCTTAAGAAATCAAGTAATTTCTTTTTGACTTAAACTAGAATAAAACCAGTATATCCCTTAAATTTTAAAACCACACATTCAAAAAAAAAACACCACTACAAAGTATGTCTTGTATGAAATCGTTCTGATGGGCTAACTTCTCTGTATTCTGGAACAGCAGCAATCAGTGCTGGCAAGTAGAACCCCTGAGTAAAGGAGGCATAGTCTAACGCAGCGCTGAGTGCACAGGTCAAGTACAGAATGCTAAATGCTATTGCAGTCCCTCATAAAAGTTTGGGGTTTTTTTTAACTTACGTTTTCAAGCAGACAAACTGCCGCGGGATTTCCAGAAAAAGGCTGGTTTGTAAACGCATCAACCGTAAAAATAGGAATTTGCATTGTCTTTTGCGCCTATTTAGCCTTAAGCTGTGTTCTGCAAGGTACGCTCTAACCCGTTTCACCCCCGAAGGACAGCGGAACTCCAAGTTAATGTTTCTCTACCGACAGGAGGAGCCAGCGGGCCCCATCCCGTCAGCTCCGAGCACGTCCATGGACTCCGGCCTCTTTCCACCCCCCCCCCAGCGCTGAGTACTGGCTGTTTTTCACCTTTTTTAGAAAAAATGTTAACCCCCCTCTCGCATCGCTTGCTGTCAGCTCCGGAACACCCTCACGGGCCGTTCCACCACAGCGCCCGTCCCGGCCTGACCCGCGGTGAGGCATTTACGACGGCATGAGCTGGGCGAGGTTCCCCCGGCTCCGGCCTGCCGCGGGTTTACCACAGCCGCAAAGCCGAGGAGACGCGGGCAGCCATTCCGTGCGCTCCCACCGGACAACATCCTCCCTCCACAACCTACGCCGCTCCCGGGCGACACACGGTCGGTGGCACAACCGGCCGCCGTCCCTGTGAAGGGATGCCTGAGCCGCGCGCGACCCCAGCTCAGCGCCCGCTTGCCGCCAAGCGAACAGAGGCGCCGCGTGACCGCAGGCCTAGCGCGCACGCGCCGCGGCACGCCTCAACCGTAGGAGTGAACGCAACAGGCGGGAACTCACCACCCGCCGCGCCGCGCATGCGCCGTAGTTACTTCTCCGCGGAGACGCGCATGCTCTGGTGCCGCCCAGCCGGGGCTGAGGAGCGCGGTGTGGCTATCGCGATAGCTGCGCAGCCGGGGCGCCATCCTGCCCATCTTCGTTGCGTAGGTTTCGAGCCCCCCGGCCAGTTAGAAGTGAGAAGGAGCTTCCTTCCCGGCAGAAGCTCCTACCGGAGCACGTCGAGGAGTGTCCGAGGGTCTTCTGGTGAGTGGAGAGGAAGAGCGGAGCGGAAGAGCGGAGCGAGCGAGTCCGAGCTGGGCCCGCCCGGGGCGCTCGCAGGCAGGGCGGCGATAGCCGTGGAGGCTCGGGCCCTGAGGCGGACGGGCCTTTCCGCCCCTCGGCTTGGTGTCGGGGCCGGCGCACACTTGCGGCAACCGTGGGCAGCGTCGCTCCTGGAGGAGGGCGTGGGGGAGGGGGTGGTGCGGCGCCGCTCCGCGGAGCCTCGTTCCCGACCGCGCCGCCATTTTGAGTGGTGGAGTCGAGGGCGGTGACGGCCCCAGGAGAAGAGCGGGCGGCGGCGAGGGGCTTCTGAGGGACTGAGGTTGCGCGGGCGGAGGCCAGGTAGCTCCTGCGAGGCGGGAGATGTGGCAGCGGGGCGAGGTGGGGAGTGGGGGAGGCGTGAAGGGCGGCCCTGGAGGAGCGCGGTAAATGGCGCCGGGGAGCGGGCGGTGGGTCAGGGCCGCGATTTCGGCGGTAGTTGGCGCCGCAGGTCGGAAGGACAGTGGGGGCGGATGAGGCGCGGGGTTGGGGGGGTCGCTCCGCGTCTGACGAGGGCGGCGATCGCGGTTCTCTTGCTGTGGCCGCTCGGCGACCGCGCGGTCCATTGTGGGGCGCTCCCGGTAAACCCCCCCGCCCCCCGCACACACTCGCACCGGCTGAGGGCGGTGCGCGCGCACCTGCCGCCGCGCGGTAGCCGAGGCGCCGGCGCGAGCCGCCCCCGCCGCGCGGGCCCGACCGCCTTTTTCCCGGCGGGGCCTGGGCGCGCGCCGCTCGCCTCAATGTCCGGCGGCACCGACCCGCCGCCGCCGTCCCTCGGGGTGAGCCCGCGGCTCCCCGCCTGGCCCGCGCCCTCGTCATCCGAGGTAACCCGTCGCCGTAAAGGAGAAAACAAAACCGACGGCGAGCGTGGCCTGTGGCGCTTTGTTCGCAGACAAAGGAAGGCCTTGTGCTTCCACGCAGGAACCGTGGCATGGTGCTTACCCGTTCTACAACTGTCGTGCTTAAAGAAATAAAATCCCGAAATAACAACCGAAAAAAACCCCAACGTACAAAACCTTACAGGCTGGCTGTTCGGTGTGCTCCGAGTACACAGCGAGCTTGCCGTGGTGTACCTACCCACGTGGTGCCCTCCCTACAGCTTCTCAGCAGAGCTGGGGATGTGTGCCTGCTGTAGGGGTGCTAAAGTACGATTTTAAATCCATAACAGAAAGAAAGCTCGTTATCTGTAACACCTGAAGAAAACCTACCAGCGACGGGATGGGGACCTAGGTGTATATGAAATCTCAAATTTTTTTCCTTTTTTTTTTTTTAAGGTTTGATTTAAATAAAAGATGGACTGGAGTGGAAAACACAATGGGCCAAATGATACAACTAACGATGGAACAGTGGTGCGACTTCGAGGCCTGCCGTTTGGTTGCAGCAAAGAAGAGATTGTTCAGTTTTTCCAAGGTACCTCTAGTATAGTCAAAGTGACTTGAGTTTTCTTGTACCTTTTACGGAATGTTTTGCGTGTAATAGCTGTTAAAGGGTTGGATGGGAGGGATTGTATTATTGGTTTATGTTAAGTAAGAATTATGCCCTGTAAATGAAGTACAAGTAACTGTAGATGTAGTAAAGCACAGAATGTATCTAATTGTGTTGAGGTGGTAAACTTATTTTGCATATTGGGGTAACCTGAATATTAGCATTTGGATCAGTTAAATTGCTTGATTGGTAGCTATATTTTCTTCGTATAACTGAGGTGGTTGTATTTTTGCATAGTTTAAAGAGAAAAGAAGTATGGCTAAATCCATAAACGTTTAATGAAAGATCATTGGCTTGTGGTGTTGGGTGATGGGGGAAACAAGGTGGTTTTCTTTTTCGTTGTTGTTGTTTAGATATGCTTTAAGTATTTGCTACAGATGGGAATGTTTCAGCCTTTAACACTGTTCCCCTTGATGGGGTTATTTGTCCTTGGGTTAAAGGGTTGGAAATCGTGCCAAATGGGATAACATTGACGCTGGACTACCAGGGGAGAAGCACAGGGGAGGCCTTCGTGCAGTTTGCTTCAAAGGAGATAGCAGAAAATGCTCTGGGGAAACACAAGGAAAGAATAGGGCACAGGTGGGGATGGAGAGTTTGGGATGGTGTTAAATCTTTATTTTTGGGGGTTGTGGGTCAGTAATGCTTTTGGGGGGGTTGGGGACCATTATATGGAACTGGCTGTTTTTAAGAATTTTTATAACTGATCCTAATTTAACTTGGGAAATACACTAGATTGGGGGGTGGGGGAGACAGTATTGCTCTGGATAGTTTGCTAAACGCAGAAAATTGTTTCAGTCGTTCTTGTGCAGGGTAATTTGTGATAAATGCAGCTATAGCTAGACATCGTTTTTCAACAGTATGTTTCTCATACTGGAAAGACATGTTTTATGCTTAATTTGTACAGCTACAGTTTTCACATAGTAATTTTTGCCACTGTAAAGTGTTCTCTTTTTTGTAATACACTTAAGATTCTTACGGTTTTGAGGAGAAACTTAAGTTGTATGGCATCTCTAGTCACTTCTGTTGGATTGTTTAGTTATAGAAAACGTAGTATGGCCTTTGATAATCTTCAGCCAGCTTATGCATGTGTTCTTATTGGTGCCTTGAAAATGCTCTTTTATTAGATACATTGAAATCTTCAAAAGTAGTAAGAGCGAAATCAGAGGATTCTGTGACATGCCAAGAAGAATGATGGGACAACAACGACCTGGACCATATGATAGACCATTAGGAGGAAGAGGGGGTTATTATGGAGCTGGGCGTGGAAGTATGTATGACAGAATGCGTCGAGGAGGTGGTGGATATGACGGTGGTATGTTTATCTAATGAACGGAGGTTCTGTTGTCAGTGTCATGTTTCTGACATCTTTGTCAAGAAATAAAGAAATGGCAGTAGCTGCAGTACCACTTAGGTTTGACATACATCTCGCAAAATTTTTACTTGTAATGTATCGAACAATGTGGCTTAGTATTTAAGATGAATGGAAATAATAAGGAAACTATATTTTCAGCAGAATTTGATCTCTCACTTGTATGTTTAAGTCTTTTTACTATATAAAAGAAAATTTATATCTGCACTCTGTTCAGAAATCCAGGTTTAACAGTCTGTGGAGGCTGTTTGCAAACTTCTGGGTGCCCAAAGGCTGCAAAATTGACTCTTGTGCATTGCTCTGTGAATTCTGAGTAATGATGTAATCGCTCCTTCCTTTCTCTCCATTGCGCAGGATATGGTGGCTTCGATGATTATGGTGGATATAATAACTATGGCTACGGAAATGATGGCTACGATGACAGAATGAGGGATGGGAGAGGTAATAAAAAAGATAGTTTAATTGTTTAAAAAGATTTTTATTTGAATTGTAAGACATAGTATTTCTAAAACAGATAATTTTGTAAAGAAGGTTGTTTAAAAAGGGGGGAATTGGGGAATCTTGGGAAAAAGTAAATTCATTGCTGAGCATGCCTGCTGGGTAAGGGTTTGGGAAGAATAAACATCTTACGTTCAGGGGTATAAAGTCAGTGCTTTCAGAAAAACAGTAATAATGACTTATCTGGGTTTCCATGATCTCACAGGTCTGTGGTTTTGTTTGGTGTGGATTTTTTAACAGGCATGGGAGGACATGGCTATGGAGCGGGAGATGCAGGGTCGGGTTTCCATGGTGGTGGTCATTTTGTTCACATGAGAGGGCTGCCTTTTCGAGCGACAGAAAATGATATCGCTAATGTAAGTACAGCGGGGCAAAGGGCTTCCTAACGCCAAGGGTTTGCGTGTTCTTGTCTTTCCTATTTGAAATCCGGCTGAAGTTCTCCAAGTGATCGATAGCTCTAACATGTCTGCTTAAAGTCATGGCCCTCTCTGTGGGTTTTGCAAAGTTTAGTAATAAATGAACTTTTATAAAGGTAGTCTGAGGTAAGATTACTGAAGGAGTCAGCCGAGCTATATTTAACATAAATCTCTCTACTCTTTGCTCATTCTTTTCCATAAAAGGTGTATTGGAGAGAGTACAGTTGTTGCAATCAGTGTCCTCATTTTAAGCCTTTCAGAAGTTGCTTTACGCTCAACTGAAGATTTATGATTTTGTAAGAGTGATAGCAGATGTGAAACTTTCTATGTTGACTTGAGACTTATTTTAGGAGAGACAAGGTGGAAAGGCGGTAGAGAGCTGCGCTGGCTTGGAGGGGACGGTATCTCAGTACGCCTAAGAGCTCGGTGGCAGATAAAAGCACATTGGCAAGATTTTAGGAATATGTTCCTGTGTCAGTGTAGGTGTGGTGCTTCTAGGAGAAAGTTTTGTTGTAAACACAGCCTTTCTGTGTGGGGAGGGGCGGCTCCTCTTTATTAGTTACACCTATATATTATATACACAGAACTCCATTCTTCAACTGAGCTTGTGTTCTTTGTGGGTGGGTTGGTTGGTTTTTAAATTGAGCTATATTTCCTTCTGTCAGTTTGATTGTTTTCTTTAGTCTGAAGACTCTTGAGAACAAAGGCGAGACTTCAGGCTTTGGTTCAGAGCCTGTTGTTGCAAGTTGATGAGTAGCCCTCCAGAACCAAAGGCTTGTTTCCAGATGCTCTTTGGTAAAAAGGCTGTTGCTCAGAAATACCGCTGTGTCTCTGAGCTCAGTAGCAAGGAGGAGCAGTCTGATTGCCTGTCAGCCTTTTTTTGAGCTCCACAAGTAAGTCCTTGCTTTGAGAAATTTGGCTCTGCTTCTTCAAAAACAAAGTAATTATTTTCCTTCTCCAGGATGGCATCATATTAGAACTTGTTGCCTAAAGCAGAGCGCGTGGGCAGGAGTTTCAGGAAAGCTCCTCAAGCTCTGTAGCTCTTCCTGTTGTATAATAATGATGTGTAGATTGATTTAATGTTGAAGGTCCACTAAGTAATATTTTGGAAAAGAGTAATTAAATTTATGTGGTAGGATGGGGTGAAATCAATGCAGTGCTCCACTAACCACCAGGATGAAATAAAAGTACCTGGCTTGACCTCTACATTAATGTGGTGGTTGTTGTTGTTTGTTTTATTTTTAGTTTTTCTCGCCATTGAATCCTATAAGAGTTCACATTGATATTGGGGCAGATGGAAGAGCCACAGGAGAAGCAGATGTGGAATTTGTAACACATGAGGATGCAGTAGCTGCCATGTCTAAGGACAAAAATCACATGCGTGAGTGTCATGTTCACCTGAAGCTTTCATTGACCAGGCCTTAGCAGGGTCTGTAAGGGTAAACTGCATGTAAGGGTTTCAACTGCATGTAACTTCCGTTGCTGTGCACTAAATGCACAGATCATAAGACTTTCTGCCATTTACCAGATTTCAAACTCATTTTTTGCAGGCTTCTAACTGTTGTTTGCTCTGTGCTTCTGGTTTCTGAAACAAAGTAAGGCTTTTGTGTTTCCTGCAGAGCATCGATATATTGAACTATTCCTGAATTCAACTGCTGGAGGTGGTTCTGGGATGGGAGGCTACGGCAGAGATGGAATGGGTACGCATCAGTTCAGACTTTGCTGACGCTTTGCCAAGTCGAGTGAGTTCTGGGCTTGTAATGGTGCCCTTTCTTGCCTTTCAGATCAAGGTTACGGCTCTGTGGGTAGAATGGGAATGGGTAGCAATTACAGTGGTGGATACGGAACTCCTGATGGCTTGGGCGGATATAGTAAGTAAAAGTTCTGTTCTATGTGTGTTTTGTGAAAATGTTGCTAATGTCTGTCTTCCGATGGACAGTCGGGAAGGGTGGTGGGTTGTGTGTACTGAAAGCATTTGTGCAGGGAGAAGGGGAAGCGGGGTGGTGGGTTTATGTAAAACTGTGCATCACTTCAGGTTTTATGCATTTTGCTACGGCAACAAATGCTTGTTTAGAAAAACAGTGCTGAGGTGTTGTTATTTTAGTGTAAGTGAAGTCATCTTGAACCAACTGTTCCGTATTACCCATCACATTTTTTCTTTTTTTAAGGTATGTATGCGTGACCTTGTGTCAATTGTTTGCAGGTCGTGGCAGTGGAAATAGTGGAGGATACTATGGGCAAGGCAGTATGGGTGGAGGAGGATGGCGTGGGATGTATTGAAGGATATAGCCTTGCTTCTGCAAAACATCTGGAAGAAACAGTCTCTGGTCTACTAGACTTTCTTACAAAATTTAATTTCTTTTGTATTTTAAGAACTTTATAATGACTGAAGGAATGTGTTTTCACAATATTATTTGGTAAGCAACAGATTGTGATGGGGAAATCTGTTTTCTGTAGGTTTTATTTGTTGCATACTCTGACTTTAAATAAATTTTTATATTCAAACCACTGATGTTGATACTTTTTATACTAGTTACTCCTAAGGATGTATTAAGTATTCAGGACTCCAGTCGGTTTAAACTGTTGTACCATGGTTCAATAAAGGTGGTTGTACTGTAACTCCTATGAACACTGATTCAGTTCTATGTAATCTTGGTGTAGTGAATGAGTTTGAAAAAAATCACTTGTTTAAGGGAAAAAAGGTAGATGAATAGGTTAGTTCATTTGGTAACAATCTTTCCTAAACCCTTTTGATAAGTTGTATGTAGTAACTTCTCAACACAGTGTAAAGCTGTGGAGGCTAAAAGTCATCGTTCTGGCTTTCTTCCTTATACTACCACAATCCACTGTCACCTTCCAGTGCACAAGGGCACAAAGGAGGCCTGCCCAAGGCTTGGGCCTCCACAAAACCAAGAACGCTTATTTCTGCACTTTGCTGTAGAACTCCAGATGCTGCATTCACACTTGTAAACTGCATATCAAACTGAAACACTAGCACAGCTTTTAGTTAACATGAAATAGGTCAAATAGTTGTTAATTTGAAGCTATCGACTTAGGAGGGTTTGGGGTTTTTTCCACAAATGGAGCTTTTGGGACGAGTGGGGGATTTAGAAGCAAGTTACAACTTTTTTTTCTTCCATGAAATTATTGTATTTAAACATGGTTCAGCTTGGGGTTTTTTCCTGCACAGAGTGGATTTGTATTTGTTCAGAATTTGACAAGCCATGACATAGGTCAGCTCATTAGAAGCAAGGTATCTCTCAAATAACAAGCCCAGTACTTGCTGAACACCACACAACCCAAACACGTTGATAAAACTTTTTGTGCATTTGTGACATGTAAGATATGTAAGAAACTATTGTTTGAAGACACTTAACATACCTGATGTGTAATGGAAAAAAGGTATTTATTCTTCTGAGCAAAATTAACTGCTTTGTCCTCAATGCCTCCCTTAAAATGTCAAATGTGATCTTGGGTATTGAAAGTCTGTCACCTGTTTTGCTAGTACTGTGTTATATATGTAATAAATGTCTTCTTGTGGGTGAGGAGAATGGAGTTTATTTCCCTAGAGAGTGTGTTCTTGTGTCAGAGCGACTGGAAATAACAGCTGGAAGGGTACAGCCAGAGGAAGCTTCCCCAGTACTGGACTCTCTGTGGCTAGGAAGGGGAGGGTAGGTGTGCATGTAACAGCAGTGATCTTACAGGACTTTGTTTTAACTTGGCCCTCTTAAAAAACTAGTGGGTTCTTGGCATTTCAGAAAATGAAGAGGGCAAGGGTCTCAGTTACAGGAACGAATCCCTTACAGTAAGGTGGAGGACATCTACATGTAATGGAAGTGTGGTTTTCTATCTGTGGGGCAGACATCTGTATAGCTGGCAGCTTTGTGCCATTTCCTCCCTTGTCAGGTGTGCTCCATTTTAGAAGGAACAGTAGCACCGCTGTAAGACTCGCCTTTCAAGTGCAGGCTGGGGGTCAGGCTGTGAGCTATCTTGTGTAACCAAGCAGTCTGCAAAAAGTACAACTTCAGTCCTGATGAGTAAGACTCCACTGTACTGGGCAGTGAGTCCCTGGGGCCTGTCCTGTCCCTTCCACAGCAACATGTCACCCTGGAACGAGCAGCATTCAGCACTGAGCATTGTAACTCAATTAAGCAGCGTTTAAATTGTAGAGGACTTGTTTTTGAGAAGAAAAAAGACGGCTTAGGCAGTGAGAAATGTTAATCACAGCACAGAGTTAAGTTGTAGCCTTTGCTGTGAAGAGCTGAAGCGCTTGTTTGCCTGAGACCAGCTGACACAGGCAGCGGTGTGAGGAACACGGGATCCACTGGTTCCCTTTGCTGACACAGGAGGAGGTGCACCTACAGTGAAAGAAGCTCCTGTGGTCCCCGTGTGGGGAGGAGGAGGAGCATATTTTTCTCTATTAACCTGCTAGTGCCCCCAGCTCACTGCGTCAGAAGTCGTGCTGCTCTGATCCTGTGTGAACCCGTTTCCTGTGATGACTGGAGTAGGTGCCCCAGAGATCTTCCTCCACTTGATCTGGATCAGTCAGACAACAGGGGTTTATAGAAGGACAAAGATACAGGATGAATAACAGCGTGGTCGGAACAACCGCTAAAAGCAAGCTGGGTGTGTAGCCTGGCGCAAAGGGAAACAAAACCACACGGAACATAACAGTATTCACCGTTTTGCTCAAGGCAGAAGTTTCACGTGTTGTACTAATTAAAAGCAAACGGAATAAATAATCACACAGTACTTCAGTGACTTCTCCCTGTGCAGATAGGGCAGCACAGAGGAGAGGAAAAGATTGCACTTAAGCAACAGACATTTAACTGATGGCACGTTCGGGAATGCACAATACTCCTATTTCAAAAGATTGCCTATTTTAAGCAGGACAGACGAGAATCATCTATATCCTAGATCAAACCCTGCTGCCTCCGTACCTGCCCCACACAAAGGCAACCAGAAAACCCTCTGGGAATACTTCCAGGAGGCAGACAAGCAGCACTTGGTTTGTTACATCATTAGCATGGCAGCTCCCCACTCCCCAACATACGCAAAGACTTCCTAAGCAACTTGAACGGGCATAATAAAATACTCAAAATACTCTGAATTATGGATTTAAATAAAGCAACATTATTCCCATAGTTAAGTTGCAGATCAATTAAATTTATTTTTTTTTTCCAAAAGCTATTTACAAATTTACAAGTATTTGTTGAGTATTTTACAAAAAGTTACATCAGGTAATTTTAAAAACATTTTTCTTTACAAAAGCTACGTAAGCAACTACACTGAGGTGTTAAAAAGAACAGCCGTATTAGCTTTTAGAGTATTAACTAATCGCCTATCCTCAGAAGACAAAGCTAAGCTACACAAAGTGCAAGAACAATTAAAAGACCTGTTTCGAAGCCCCCCTTTTCCTGTTGGTAAGAATATTCCAAGCCCATGGCTGAAGGAATACTGGGCTGATAATTCTGCTGACCAGAGCGTGGAGGTTCCACGGCTGGGGCCCAGCGCAGGAGCAGCTAAAGGGAGGAGGGCAGACTGGTTCTAGTGCAGTGATGTGGAAGTGAGGACAACCTATCAAAGGACGTGTTTGTGTTTGCCTACAGAGAGAATTAAGCATTTACACTCCAGCAGAAGTTACCATCAGTGTGAAGAGTGGTCAGACTTAGACAAAAGTGCTCTGGAAAAAAATTAACAAACTCTGAAAGTTTGAGAAGGATGATAACAAAGCCTTCCTCTCCAACACAGAAAGAACGTGGTCCCCAGTGTTTAGTCTGGTCTGTCTCGGTGGCAGATTCACTCTGCTTCTAGTACAAGTGGCTACATGTACAAGCCTGAAAGCGTGACTCACCTGAAAATACTGCAAAGATGCTTGTTCAAGGTTTCAGACAATGTCAGGCAAAAAAATTGTGATGGACACCTCTCTTTTAATGGAAACACGGGTATGTCAAATTAATAGTTAGTATTGAAAAAATAATTCAGCAAAATACACCTTCCTTCATCAAGTGCCTGGAGGCACCATTTGTTACCTCTGTGAAATCTCTCCTTCCACCTGTGACTGCAGAGAAGAGAGCTGTCAGTGCCGTACTCTGAGATGTGTCCAACCTTGATAAATGAGGGGAAGTAAATAAATACGGTATTTGGCAATAACTTACCAACCACCGCCTTAGTTACACCACGTTTTTAAAATACCATTTTAAACCAGCTACTGCACAGTTTTGATTCACAACAGCTTATCACAGGCACATTCTGCAGCAGAACTGGGTGTTGCAGACTAGTCTGTAAAAGCAGGTAAGTGTGTATCACCATTTTCAAGATCATCATAACAACTAAGACACTCATCAAACACTCAGTCTCCTCTATCAACTGCCCTGCTTCCTCCGAAAGTGCTCTGAGCCATTTGTTAGACTAATGTTGTCATCTCTATTTTTAACACGTGCATCTTCTACATTTGGGTCCCATTTCCTCCCCTTGTTTCAAGACGAAGCAGACAGGTAACTCCTCCACAGTACCTCGAAAATGCAACTCCAAACCGCTTACCTGAAGTGCTGGCAATACTGCTGTACATTCTTTAGTTGTGTTTTTGTTTGGTTTTTTACAGGATTAGCTAAATACCAACAGGTAATAAATAGCTTGTAAAATGATCTTATGGCACGTGAGAAGAGCACCGTTGTATAAGTATTGCGTGGCAGGAATCGCAGACCCGAACAGGCTTTGGTGAAGAAGGCAGAGGCAGTTCATTGTCAGAACAGGCATTACAGAAGATCTCACCACAGTTTCTACAATGATGCTAAATAATGGGGAGAAGATTAAAAATTAAATTTTACAATGGAAATACACTTGGTAATTGGATACTGATAAACAATACACACAGTGCAATCCAAACTGATGCCTTCCACTTCCTCGGTCTGAGCATGGAATCGGTTTTCAAACGATAATTCATCTCAATCCCAACCTGCAGTGCAATCCCAGACAGAGCAAAGGTCGGCAGACAGATGCCCTGTCTAGGACCATACCTATTTTGAATTTCATATATATAGATATATATATGCTTTGCAGATTTTGTTCAATCCCTGGATAAGAACATACTCAGCTATATCAAAATCTAATATAAGCAATCATATCCAAGAGAGGGGATGATTCTGTCAGGTAGCTAATTGAGATTTAACATAGAAGGTAAAATAAAAATCCTGCATGCAGTAATAAAGCATGGAAATTAACATCACATTTGACTTTAAAATGACAGTGAGATCATAATTTCTTAGTCTATTGTATAAAAAAATGCCATAAAAAGACTTCCACTCGTGTCAAACTGTAACAGTGCCAGAACTGACAAGCATTTGAGATGATGATTCCACAAAGTAGGCTGAATAACGTTTAAGTATGTTCCTTTGTGGCACTTCACCAAAAGGCAGCATTTCTTTTGAAATTAGCGCCCAGCTGCATTGTACATATCAAAGAACTAGAAAGATACATCAAAAATAACCGTGTGTTCATCTGAGGGTTGACATTTCATGCCACAGCTCTAAGATAATTAATCTTTTCCTCATAAGACATTTAAACAAGTTGAAAGAAATTTTGTTCAAGTTTTACCTTCCTTTTGGAAAGAGAAAATTCCTTTTCACATAATTTGCAATGCGTAGCCTCTTTGTCCTTCAACCAAACCTGGCCCTAGAGAAAAAAAATTGTCATAACTGTACGTATCTGATGAAGTTCAACTTTGGGTTCCAGGGGATGAGACAAATCAATAGCCATCCATTTACTGCTTGAATTGCTTCGTGCCCCCCGACCAGTACAATGTCACAAGGACACCCTAAAGCAGCGCAAGACCGCTCCAAAACACTGCAAACCTCATGAGACAAGACAGAGCAGTAAGATGTGCAAAGAGAATACGCTCCAGGTAGTAAAGCTGGTGAAAAGCAGAAAGGTATCTGAACCTGAAGACTATTTCCCTGCCCAGCACATAGGAACAGTCTCCAAGATGCAGGGCAGCAAAAAAACCAGGACAGTGTCAAGAGCGTTGATTTCCTTCTGTCTAAATCAATTAACAAAACCAAAAATCTGCCCAACAAAACCATTTCTGTGCCTGTACTTGGACTGACATAATACACTAGGAGACAGAGCATGTGATCAAACATGTGCAGACAGAATATCTGCTTTCAAGCGCTCCCTGCGTATCTTTAAGAAAGTTCCAAACTTCTTGACATTACAGATCAGATTTTATGAGCTTTAGTGCTACAAGTTTACTGAATTTCCAGGATGATCAAATATTTATTGATCACTGAGAAGCAGTACGTAAGTGAAGCTCAGTTGGCCACATACTCTGTCCCAGATATACGTGATAAGATACAGAGGGGTGCACCACCCCAAGGAAAGTGTCAGAAAGCGCAGCTGCACATCAAACGAGAAAAATCTAAAGCGACCAAGGATATTCTCCCCATAAGGTTACAGGGAGTCTGTGGCTCTCCCACTGGAAGAAGTCACACAATGAGTCTCTTCTGAATAGCTGCTATAAGAGAGAAGTCTTCTCCTGCTTACAAAGTACTTCAAAGGGAACAGTCAAAAAAAAGTTTCTCTTTCCTCCAAATACTACTAACCTGCAACGCTTTGTTCGCTTCTTTTATATCTTCTATTTTCAGCTTCGATCTGAAAAATAAGATGATGCTATTTCAACTTCTGTACTGTCAGTTAAGATCTAACACTTTAAAAGCTGTAGGTACTTAAACAGTTAAAAGCCAAGTACTCTGAACTTTTAGTTAGTAGTTTATACTACAGCAGCATCCAGGAGATATCTCGCCCTGCTCTTGTAAGCGTTATACAAAGATGAGCTCTCCCCAAAGAGCTCAGAACCCTCTGCATGGCTGGAGATTTGCTTGGGGTTATGTGGATAAGAGAGATCTGTACCAGCACAGCTCTGTGCAAATACCTAAAGCTAGCACACAGCATCGGTACAAAACCAGAGTTTACACTTCTGCACTTGTACAAGACCACGTTATGTCATTACAGAGAGACCAGCCTCCCCACAGCCATCCAGTGCCAACCCACGCAGAACTGAGTCACGGTATAGATACTAAGTTATTCTGTAGGCATCAAAGTCCACACCAATCACAGCAAAAGCAGGGAGATCATTAAAGGAAACTTCAACAGCATGTATCAATACCGAGAGCTGCACTCGGGGCTCCCTATAGTCTGAAGGCTGTTGATAAGGTCATCCCTTACACCTCTACAGACTCAGCACCAACGGCCTGTGATTGTCATACAGAGAATCTTCACCTCCTCAAAGAAGAGATTCCATGAACGCGCATCCTCACAAACACATAAGCACTGCCCTGCCAGAGCCAGAGGCTGTTACCTTCTACGTGGGTGCTTCTTTGGGAATGCCACAACACGCAAACCATCCGTTTTCCATGCAAAACCACCCCTAATGCCCCAGGCCCTTTTAAAGCAGGATTTTCTGTTCAGAGCATTGTAATTAACCGTGAGTCCACAGCTGGCCCACCAGCCAAACATAAAAATAAACAGACCTGACCTAACTAGACCTATTTCTTTTTGATAACTGACTAGGTAATAGTGTCATATACAGACTAATTGACATGACCGCCATCCTATTATTTTTCCTAAATCAAGTTTACATGACAAAAATAATCATCATGAATAATGAAATTACTCGCTCAGCTTGGATGCCAGTTCTTGGAGCGCAGCTTCTTGGTCTTCACATATCCTTTTCAGTTGTTTGTTCTTTTCCTGAAGTTTAAGGAACTCCTTAAAACAAAAAACAAAACAAACAAACAAAAAACCCCCAATTATTCTCAAAATTACATTTGCCTACTGCCTAGAAAACTGCTACTACCCAAAGCTGATCTTAATGAGAAAGCCAAGTGAAAGAACGATCCATCACACTCCCTGTTAGGATTCCCAAATCCAACTCAAACAGCAACACAGGATTAAACTCTCTTACACCCCAAGAGATGAAGCATTTTTGTTTCCACAGTCCTCCCCAGGAAGAAAATGAAAACGATTGACTGCAGAGACCAACAACACTACACAGCCACGCAGACGGAGCCAGAGAGGCGCAGACGCACTTCCTGGCCTACGGTGAGAAGACAGAGACTTCAACTGAGAAAGGAAAACGAGGGTTTTGGTTTTCCTTATTCAAAGCACTGAGTTCTGATCTGAAGACCAAAAGAGGAGTAAAGAAACATTTTTTTCCTTAATCTGTTTGTGAGAATACACAAATCTAATCCTCCTTATCTACTCGCAGAAATTCTTAAAAATACCAAGTCTTTGTTCATAACTTAACTTTGCAGTCCATTTCTAAATTACTAGTCAAGTTTTACTGCAGAATTTACTTTTTTAAGGTTAATTATTTCTTGGGTCTCTACTCTCAGATGAGATACAGTTTCCTTTTCCTTTTGAAGATCATCCTCTAAGGTTTGCCGCCACTCTTTTTCTATCTTCAAATCGGTTTCCAGCTGAAGCCTAAAATACGCGAAACAAACAAAAAACATCACTGTGTACAAGAGTATCATTTTTAACAAACAAAAATGACTGTATTTCTGGGTGCAATATACTATTATCATAATACACAAAGCATCAACCCACGTTTTCTAAAACAAAAATAATGTATCAATATCATAATATTTTAGACATCACTGAATAAATAAAACAAAACACTGTCACTTCAAAAAGGCTTTTAAAAAGAAGAGTATTTAAAGGACCAAGAATGCGGCATAATTTTGAAGAGATGACCTTTGTAATAAATGAGCAAGACAAGATTAACCACAAAATTCTAAAGTATTTTTAAAACATGCGTATGGCAAACCCCCCTTAACCTTACACATCTTGTTTCTAAAATAAAACAAACCAGCCAACCAACCACAGTGCACAGCGACTGCTCACAAAAGTTACTTAATACTACACCCTTAGATGTGAATCTCCTCTTTTAGACTCAGGCTCATGGCATTTTGAACAGAATTGAAAATAAAGGAGGAAGGACTTTAAATCACTATTTTTATTGAGCTTTCCACATAGCTGAGATTCTACATAAAGAGGGATCTAGATTCTATTGGTTTAACTGGAGTCCGGTTAAAGGAATTAGGGCTACTCTGATGGAAGATCTGCTCTAGCTGCAATTTCACTACCAGCTTCACAGAAGAGTTGGTGTTTAAAACGTTAGGTAGAAACCAAAGGATGGAAGTACACTGTTCAACCTTCTAGATCTAAATTGTGCCAACACAATAAAAGAGGAAAAAAATCGGAGAGTAGTCATGCAAGGTGTTTTGATGGAAAACCTGTATCCACATTAATTTTCCTGTTTTAAAACCAAAACCATTTTTAAAGGAAAGACTTACATTTTGGGACACTACCTCAGCATCTGGCTGGAAAAGATCAGAAGTGAACATGACCTTGAGGTTTCAGAATTGCAGAATTCTAAGGCTGGGGTCTGAACTGTTCTTTTGCCAAAATCTGCAAAGATGACTGTGGTAGTAAAGTGAGCATTTGTCATGACAGTTAAACAAGTTTATTAACATTCAGAGTTGTATGAGAGGCAGGGTGGGCTAATAATTGATTTGGAAACCAGTAATTTTTAAGCCCTAATCCTTGCTGTGCCACAGATTTGCACGTCTTCAATAATTTGCTTGTTATCTTTCCGAACAGGGAAATCACCTGTCCTTACAGGGAGCTTTTTACGTTACATACTTATTTAAATCAGTACTGAAGGATTTAACAGGAGAAAGACTAGAGGGTTGGCTTTTATATTACTTTTTAGTATTTATGTTTCCAGCGGATTTTTATTTTTTATTTCCTGCACAGTGGTTAAGTTAAACCACTTCTACCTTATTCATAAGCTTGATCAATGAAACTATTCTTATGCCACTTCTGTTTAAGTTTATGCTACTATACACTTGTGGGGTTTGTTAAAAAACTTTCGGGGTTTGTGTATTACTACTACTACACTATGTATTTTCTCCCGCTTATGACAAATTTCCTTGTCTGGCACTTTTAGACAAAAAAATTATGCTGTTCTTCCCCCTCCTTTCAAGCACCCAAAGGTAGCCTGACTGTCTTGGAAGGGCATATTTTCTTCCACCTTGCCAGTACCTAACACGAAGACCTTTCATATTTACATTCTGTTCAAAATCATTTATCAACACCAGCCTATATTAAGACACAGGACATTGCAATGTATAATTTTTACTGCTGTATATTTTTCCGAACAGGAGAGATATACTTACAGCTGTTTCTCTTTCTGGGAGAATTCTTTCTGCAGACTTTCAGATTTATTCACATACTCCTGTTTAAGTTTCTCATCCTCGGCCTCAGCCTCCATTTGAGCCTCCTCTGCTTGCTGCAATCTGGTGTAATTCAAATCAACTTTGGGTAAAACTGAAGCTAGAACTAGGGTGTAGAGGGTGAAGAAGACAAATAAAAGAAAAATGGGGAAATAGAAACATTTCTAAATAAAAACAAAGTTTGGGGAAAACTCACGAACTCAAACGAGAAATCCATACAATGCCTAGAGAACTAGCTCCTGCTTTTTCACACAGTAAGAGAGTGATCACTGTAAGTAATCGCGGGTTTATTTTATGTTCACAAATAACAGATGCCAAAGCATGATGATACATATTTTGTAATTGAAGCATATACTTTAATGCTTTTTTTTTTATAATTTTCCCCTAGCATATGCTCACATGTTATTTTTGGAAGCTTTTTTTTCCCCCACCCCCAAATAAAGCCTGTAAAAGTACTTGGCTTGTACTGACCACCCAGCATGTGTTGTGCAAAAGCAGCTCAAAACAATTCAGGCGTAAGGCTGAATACAGAGCACTGCCATCAGACAGCCAAAAAACTTAACTAGCCTCATACAGCAAGACACACCCTGACCAGTCCCACTACATTTATAGAACTACCTCAACTACACCATATTATTAAATTCATTTAAATAATCTGTATTAAAAATAATGCATTCTTACACTGTTTAATATAGCTCCATACCATAGACAAAATAAACCCGATTGATCAAGACATGAGGGATTGAGGGGGTTATTTAATCATTCCTTTCTGAATTCCAGGGCTCTGTTTCTGCCTCAGCTAGCACTCCCCTTGGAATCTGTTAGCTCACTGTGGTTCTTCTCTGCATGGTCCCCTCTTCAGTCCAAAGAAAAGATGGATGTAATGTAACAAAAGATACTGAAAGGGAACTTGTGCTCTGTCATGGCTACACCTGCCTTGATGAAACGGCAGGAGAGTAAAAGAACCTGTAAAACACCACTGCATGTCCCCACCTGCTGCGTCGTGTTTTACAAAACTGTTTCAAGGGCCACTCGGGTAAGTGGTGGGAGAAATCTGTGATACTCTCTCTCTGTGCTTGATTTCTCACTCTCCAGCAGCTAGCTGAACGTAGAGTGACAACTCCCAGTGTCAGCTAAAAAGAAATTACATCAGCAATATGTCTACATTTGTGCTTCTACTGATGAAGGTGCACCAGCAGGTTTCCAAAAGCTGCCAGTAAACAAAAGAAAAAAGATTGGGATTACACTACCTTATAAAGTGTGTACTATCTCATTTAGCCAAACCCGTTGTTTTAGGAGTGTTCCCAGTCACACTTGCAATGGTAGTGCACACAGGGCCAAAACTGGGAAAAAACAGGGTCAACTCACTGGGCCAAAGCAGCTGGATGAAGCTACACAAGACAGTATCACCACAAGCAAGTTAAAACCCTCCTTAAATCACAAATTAACCCGCATTAGTTTCCACAAGGAAGGTAGAAAGGGAGCTCACTACCCAGAAACTCGCCAGCCAACCTGAGCTACAGCAGCAATCTCCCAGACTAGCACCAAGGCTAACTGCACCGCTGCAGTTCAGACAAACGCTGACCTGGACTGAGTTCGCAGCAGGATTTGCAATTCAGATGACACCAAGGTAGACAGTTGCTTGCATAGACGACCGTGAGATGGTTAGTTTACCTGGTGTTGTATTCAGTGTTTCTGGTTTGGGTTTTCTTTGAGGAGGGGACATACTTAGTTATTTTTATTTATTAGTAGCCAGCCCATGTTAAAGGCTCTTTGTGATTCCAAACCAAGGAAGAAGGTCACATACAATCATGGAGTAGAAACCCTTTCTGTGTTATTGCATCCTGCTCCCACTTTTGCAAACACATTCCCTTCTGCTGAAAGATTCTTTTCCCAGTCAGCTTCTCCTCCACACTTCCGAGCAAACACTGAGAAGCACGTCAAGGGCAGTCAGCAGCAGCTAGAGCTCTCTTTTCTCTGCAGTGCAGGTGAGCAGAACTCAAAGCAGAAATCTGACCTGTAAAGACTGCCTAACAATGGTGGACGGAGGGAAAAAGGGTTGGGCAAAACCACAGGTTACGATTAGACATAGCTGCAGACTGGCAAGATCCATAGCTGACGAGTTAGACAACTTCAGGATTTGTGCCCTAAAGGTAAACCCTATTTATTACTACAACTTCCACTGCAGCTACCATAGTGCAGCTGTTCTAGGCAGGAGACACAGCTACAACATTTTCTAGAGCCACTGTGCTTCCTGCCTGGAGCCCCGTCCAAGTCCTGGCTCCAAACACATTTTAACTACAAGAAAATATTTTACACCACGTCACGTCAGCAAAATGCAGTTGTGCTTTAGCTGCTTTATCCCCAAACCCTGCAATTCTTCCACTGTACATACTGAACATGTATGTTTACCCTCTTTTTATCCTTCTTTGACGGATACCCTCTTTCTTAAAATAGATCGTTCTGATATAGCACTCAAGCCCCCTTCCCCCAAACTCCCGTCAGTCTGTTTAAGAAAACAGTGCTAGTAACAACCAAAATACCCAGCAGACAGCATGCTTTTGGGATAAATACAGCCTGAAAGTGAAATAAATAAGCAGGGGAGAAGGGAAATAATAATCAGAAGGGCTACTTTAAAAATCTAGCAGTACCATAAAAGAATAGCAAAAATCACTGATTAGAAACAAATGTCATAAAAATGTACGGTCAAAGTAAAGATAGGTAAACCGTTCAAAATAAATTTACTTTGACAGTTAAGAAGTGATTAAATAGCATTAGAAAACTAGCTCTACATTTGCTTAATAATAGTGCAGTAGTTTACTTTTTTTTTCTTTTTTTTTTTTTTTGTTAAGAGGGGTAGAGTGAGATCGGAGATGATGTTCTTTCAGAAAACAAAACAGAACCCAGCTACGATCAGTTACAGTGCAGGATTTCTAATACCACTTTAAAGTTCTAATTTTAAAATTCTGAAGTTGTATTTTATCAGTGATTATTTAAACACAACGGAGCTGGAGGAGCGTTCAGAATGATATATCTTTGACAAGTTTATATTGGTGCTGAGCCTCATTGCTGGCACATTTGACAAATGACATTGCAATAGTCCTAGTCTGAGTTAACAGATCTTTGTCACTTCATGAAGGCAGTGGACAAAAATCAAAGACAGATGAAGGCAGTGAAATAGTAAAAACAAAAATTGGGATAAAGGATAAAAAGAAAAAGACAAAAGAGGAAAAAGGATGTCAATAAAAGAATATTCATGTCACTAGTTTTTTTAATACATAACCATGTTTTTCATAATCAGATTTAAATGAAAAAAAAGACATGTCAAACACCAACATGACAGGGCTTATGGATATGTTGTATTTTACAATTAAAAAGATCAATGTTGCACAAAGGCCACTAAATTAAAACATATGAATCACATTTTAATATTATGTATCACATGCAGTCTAACCAAAACATAAATGTATATACTGGAATTTTAGTCTTTCACTTTTCAACCTTTCCATGGAAAAATTTATTATGTCATTGAAAAGAATGACAATTCCAAAGCAACAGACAACAATTTTAATAGCTTCAGCAAATACAGCAGTGATCCATGAAGGCATTAAATGTTTATATTAAGCATGTGCTTAAGTATAAGCAAGATTAATGCTTTGGTTTCTATTGCATTTCATTCAGGTGGGGAAAAAAAAAAAAGAGGTAATAATCAGAATTTTGAAACAGCTGAAAGAAGAACTTTTGATATCAGCACAGAAACCTAGGACCAAAAGAAAGATGGTGGAGGGAGAAAACTGAAAGATTAAGTTTGTGTTTAAAATATGTGTATTTGTTTAAAAAAAAAAAAAATCAAACAGTAAAGTTTCAGAAAGGTTCTTTTTAAATTTTCTAGTTGAAAGTTACATTTCAATAGCAACTGTGTAGGAATGCAGTAAAATTTAAGGGGATGGAGACATAAATGAAGAAAAACAAAGATGGGCCTGTACCTTTGTTCTAGTTGTTTCATAGTCGCATTAATTTGATTGGTCTTATCCTCTAATCGACCAATTATTTCATCCTTCTCTTTCATAGCATCTTCAGAAACCTGTGTTACAAAAAAAGTTAAAACTGAAGTAGGTTTATATTACCCTCATGGGTTGTTTTTTTTTTATTCAGTATTTGAAGGGAAAAATGTGAAAATGGCTTCAGGTTTGTTTGGTTGGTTTTTTAAACATTTGCATGTAAAAAAAAAGCAGTTAGAATTTTACGCCTCGCAAGTTTTGTACTTTGCAAGCATAGATGTTATTTAATAAGTATATACTTTTCGTTCTGGTTTCCTTTCTTTACCATTTTGCAAGTCAACTTAAATTCACTGATCATCTTTTTAAGCAGCCCATTAGTACCTTACCAGTAAAGATGCTTAGTACTGGAAATCACTACGGTTCTCCAACTCTTATCAAACTACCACATGTCCCTAAAAATCCTTTAAGAATTTTACTAACACATTTCACAATTTTGATTGCTTGCAGAGCTGTGACAACGACAGCTTGAAGATCTAAATAAAAGGTAGAGCATTATCCTTGCGATACAGATCAACCCTATCAACTGGTCCCTAAACAGCAGAGACTGGGCATGATTAAACTGTTTTACTCTGCCCAGAGAGCGAGACTGAATGTCATTAAGTGAAATCAGTGTCACCTACAGACCCCAAAAGTACAGCTTTAAAAGAAAAACAAACCCCTACAGATCCTAACATACTGAATAACATTCTCTTCCTATTTTTCTTTCCAGCTCTATTTATATTCTCTTCCTCTGGTTCAGTTTCCTCACAGCTGCAGGTGGAAAAGTAATATCCTTTGTCCATCATCTCAATTACCTCTCTGCAGCGTCCTAATTTTTTTCCCCTCATTCTGCCACATATTTTACTGGTTTCTTGTGCAATTTTTGTTAATTTATGTTCTGCATAAATAACTAACTGCTAAACTTCCCTGGTGTTTGGTCATTTGTTAACTGTATGTTGGGTCTCTGGGAATCATATTCTCCCAAAGCAGCATTGCACCGTTACCGATTTTCTTAATTTGTTAACAGACTTAAAAAAACCCAACCCCGTAATCAGCTTTTTCCCATTTAGCACAACCTTGTTTTCCAAATGCCTTTCCCTACTTTGAAAGTTCAGTTTTCCTCTTTGACTCCTCACTACATGCCTACATTATCTTGGTTTTTTATACAATGCAGACCAAAAAGTGTCAGTATCAGGAGACGTACGATTACTCTTCCTACTCCACATAGCATGTTATTGGGCCATGACCTTATTCTCACGCTCTTTTCTTCTATAAACCCACTAATATTAAGTGACTGCCTTAAGAACTTCTTTGTATGAAATCATGCTTGCATCAGTAAATGTTCCAAAACAACACGCTGGCCTAAGAAGCAGAAAGAAACCAAAAATTAAGGAAACAGCAGCATTTAACTAAATGAAATGATAATGCACCTCTCTCACTCAAAGTCGTTTAACCAGTGTAACAGCAGACTCTTCCTTTACCTGCAGCTTTTGGTACATTTCCATGTTAATTGCTTTAACTTCATCGAGCTGCTGCCGAAGGCCTATGAGGGTATCCTGCTTCTCATGGATGTCCTTCTCCAGCAACTTCATGGCAAGCTCTATCTCATGCTTCATACTCACTTGAACCACTAGCTCATTCTCCATATCCTATACAGCACAAACACAATGCAACATAGAATATTGACATAACTATGCAACATTTTATCTCTGTTTGGAAATAGACAAAGGCTAACTCTGGCGCAGCTGCAGCACCACCTATTTCACCACTTCCCTTTGCAGTTTATCCACTACAGCAACACCACACTTTCACGTAATTAGTGACCCACGTGGGGTTTTTTTTGACTTGGGGAAATGATAACTCATAAGAAATCACCCTGCCAGTGTTGCATAGGGTTGCCTAGGTATTAATTTCAAAAATAGAACTAAAGGATTTCTACTTTCTCGAGAAAGATTTAGCATACATACAGAGCACACAGTATTGCTAACAACATACTTAAAATTTCTCAAGAAAATGTATTTTCTTTACTATGCTTTAACAACAGTGTTACTGAAACAGTGATGCACTGATTGCTCTGTTAAAAAACCTATTTTATTACAGGCAGTTAGAGAAAAGGCTATTAAAGTCAATTAAAGGCAGCATCTAAGCTCAGCAAAAGCAAAACTAGAAATGTTTATAAACTGACTCTTCTCAAGCATAATCTTTTCTAGAAGTGCTGTGTAATTCTAGAAAAGAACGCTTACCTGTCGAAGTTGTGATTCTTCTCGAAGCTGTCTACGTGCATCATTGTACATTTCATCTAAACCTTGTCTGGAGTGTTTGTATGTCTGAAGTTCTGCTTCAACATCCACTTTAGTTGCCTACAAAGATACAGAGAATCCATCTTTCTTCATGACAATTTTAGCAATTAGTAGCATAAATTTAACACTTGTGAGGAAAAAAAGAAAAAAGAACCAACTTCAAAATACATTCCCCAAGCACAGTAAAACATGGAAAGAGCTATTTCTGCTCTGTGGGCATCAGTTTTATGATGAGAAATGAGTAAATCTAGCAAAATAAACAGCTGTACTGCAGAATACAGTCCTCCTGCAGTAAGTCACTCTATTACACAACTATTTCACTAGTGAGCAATCCAAACATTCAAGAATAAGTTCTCTTAGATTACCTTACAGTCCAAAGAAAAGAGGACGAAGGGAAGAAAAACAGAAAGAATACAAGGAAAAATGCTATGAAATTTGAATATTATTATAAAATAATCTAATGTCCTAGAATTTCAATATATTTATGCTGTTATAAAGCTTCCCAGATTTAATAGATGCTTTCCCTAATAAAGGTTGTTTTAGATTTGGCTCAGCTACTGCTTACTTCAAGTTGTCATATAAGAACATTTGAATGACAATGAACTACATGACTTTACTATGTTAAATGTGGCAAAATTAACATACCTCTAGGTGATGCTGTGTTTTCATTAAAATAAGAGTATTTTCACTCCTTAATTGATGGTTTTCTTCCTGAAGTTTAATTATATTGTTTTTAGCTATTGCTAACTGAAAAGAGAAAAAGAAAAAAAATAAAAGGAAAAGCAGTGTGACCACTTTTGTGAGTAGAAACAAAGAAAACTATGTTCTGATGAACACAAGATCAAGACATTCTCTGCTCTACTCTCACAGTCTACCAAACAGGCTTAATTGTTTTTAAAGAAAACATAAAGCTCCTGATTTTAGTAATGAGTCACTCTCATTACACAACAGCAAGCGTATTCAAGGTACTTCATTATTTCATGGCTGGAAAAGCATATGCTTTCTTTTAATTGCTTCATTATGCCTTAAAGTCTCTCAATTCCCTTCCTTCATCCTAAATTTTTTCTTTCCATTTTGTTTCAAATATATCCAGGTTTGTTCTCTTCTGGAAATCTTACCATATCATATGGAGCTATTTACATAAAAAAACTTCTCCTGGATGAAAAGAAAACATATTTACAAAAGAGGAAACAGCATTACTGGGCCTTACAGTATATCCCTTAACGCCAGAACTATAAGTCAGCTGATCAAAATCGGTGGACAGTTGGGCTGAAGGTTTGTAAAGGAACCAGAATACTCTTGAAAATTCACACTCAGAAAAAATGCTTTCCCTCTGCCTGGGTACATTAATACCCAGAGTGAGCTATTCCCTAGCCATCCCTTCAACAGATACAGTCTAAAAACTGTATATAAGCACATGGTAAATAAGCAAGAAACAACCCTTTGGCTAAAGCTGAGAACAGTTACAGAAGTTGCTTGGCAAGCTACTTTCTGTCTCTTCGTAGCAACTGCTGTCATCCATTATGGACTAGTCATCTGCACGCAATCAGACTGACAGCTGGCATGAGGAAAGGCTTCCCTCCTGCTTTTGTCCAAAGTGGGAAATTTCTGCAGAATTGATTTACTGATGCTGCAGGTTTCCTAGGCAAGCTGACTTAAAATCCCTGCAGGTACTGCACCTTTTCTTCAAGCCAAAATAAAGGTGTCTGAACAATACTATATTACACAGAACTTACGTAGATTAAAATAATGTAAGTATATTTAGAAAAACAGTGTTTCAAAGTAAGTCATATCTATTATACGTTACTAAAAGAACATAATACCTCTTCGATCAGTTTTGTATTTGATTTCTCTAGTGAATCAACTCTTGCATGTAGGCTGCTAACTGTGCTACTGAAAAAGAAAAATCATTAGTCAAAATTACATCAAAACTCATTCAACCAATCTCAAAAGCTTTAATATGAGGGACAACGATTAATGGCTAAATGCTTAAAGGTCTGCTCCCACTCTTTGAGATTTTCCTAAACATAAGAAAATTAGTCTCCTTTGCTGAACATTTATATACTTCTTTCCAACTCCGAATGTCATCCCAGTCACTTAAAACTCCTGGTTAGGTGCGACTTTACATGTATGCTCCCTTTCCTTTACCCTCACAACTATATTGTATAAAAAGGTTTAATGAGTTCCCTTAAGAGACAGTTTACAAACCTCTTGGGGATTTTCCCCCATTTAACAAAACCATTCTCCAGGTTCCCTTCCTCCAAAACCCATTTCTTTTATAAAATTATTTGCTTCTCTGCACTTTTTGAGATTTATCCTCAGGCTACCTCTTTCTTGATGCTTCTTGACTTCAGTTATAAGTCTCATCAGAAATTAATTTTATTACTCTGTGGGTTTTGTAGCATATCAAACTACATCCAGGCCTTCTCCATTACACAACTGCCTATTTGTGCTGTAAGCACTTTTTTTTAGGCTGCACTTCACAAGCAGAAAAACAATCTTATTCAGTGACACTGTTTACTTTTCCACATGTTTCTGCTGTGGTGTCCTCAGAAGTTACCAGTTCATTAAGAATGGCAAGGCAGAGGAGATTAATGCATTTTACGATGTGTGGAAAGGAACAGCTGACTAAAATAAAATAGGAGAGTTGTGGAACCAATGGTTTGCAAGTAATTCCATGCAAGAACATACTCAACATCCAGGGGCTCATCTGAATAACGACAGCTATCATCACACAAACACCACTATTCTTAATTGGGATAGTTCCTTTCTCCTCCTCAACTAACTTTCATTTTGCTCATAATGCACTCAAGTTATTCTGTCCTGTTCCTACTCCGTGACCAACACAAATTTAAATCAGAATACCTGTACCCCAACAGTAGCCACAGAGTAACTAATAATCGAGATTACCAGCATTAAAATGGAAAAACATATGATTACATTCCAAAAAGGGATCAAGAAGATCAGCTGTACTACAGATTCTACACAAGTTCTTTGTGGGTTTATTTGGTCTTGGTTGGGTTTTTATTTTCTTTGATAACTCCTCACGCTGTTTAATTTTGTACAATACTCCTCAGAGGATCACAATCACTCTATTTGTACAGTAACAAACAAGAGTGATGGACTAGGTTTGGTCTATCCAGCAAAGTAAGGGGGAAAGGCTGCTTTCCTGAAAACTGTTTCTACAGGATCCACAACCTACAACGTCTACATAGTTTACAGGAAACAATGAACTTACTCAGTTTCGGTCCTAAAGCTACAAACTAAAATATTATAAAAGGCAAAGAAACAAAACCATATGGATTCACCCAGAACACTCAGTAACACTTTTTGAAAACCGTTAAATAGAAGGTAGTTAAAATCTGGATCAAGCTTCTCATTCCTGTGAAGTTATGAATCACGAGGACCTTGATCAGTTTTGGCCTGCTGTTATTCGTTTCTTCGAAGAATAAAGGTTCTGACTGTCAAAAACAGAAGCATGGAAACTAAGTCTCTCCAGAAGAGTGTATCCCTTCCATCTTCACTACATCCTCAGTCTACACATGAAGAATGTACAGCCCTTTCTCTGAAGTTCTCTGACAAGCTGTGGCACAAAAGGAATTAGAGGTGTTTTACCTGTCAGCCTGGCCTTACATGCGTACTTCAAAGTAATACTTACTTCAGCTGCCTGTTTAGTTCTTCAACATAATTCTTTTGGTCCAAAATTGCAGCAATCTGTTCATTTCTAAAGCAAGCACATAACAGAATAAGCTTTGACAAAATGACATAGCGAACATATTGAAAATGTACATATCTATCGTACGCAAATGTCCATCTTAACTGTCCTTTTTAAAAAGGAAGCAACTTCATCTCACAATCACGAAGTCAATAACTTACATGTTGTGACATCAGTGAGAGATTAAAAACCCCAATGCTTTAACTACAAACAGTTTCTCTACATGAAATATGAGAACATATACAAACTCAAAAGAAAAAGAATGTTTGTTTATTTGCTCTGCCATAGCTCTGGTTCTCTGAAACACTGACTAAATCCCAAGCTGAGGGCTTAAAGGTTAGCAGGTTCCCTTTCTCTGCCACCTCACAATCCTCCAATACTGTCCATCAGGTGATGCTGCTGAAGCTTGTTTCAGAGTGCAAATATTCTTCTAGCTAACCAGCAAAACTGAACAATGTAGCGTGCTGTTTTTCTCAAGACAGTGAGATCAGAAGACCTCATCTTTAGGGAACCTGACTTATTTTTACAAAGAGCAGGGCATCAGTTCAGAAATTATTTGTTAACATGCAAAATCTGAGGTATTTGGTGAGGACGTACCTTTCCTTACCCCCAATGTCATCATCGCTCTTTAAATACATAGAGAAATCGATCACCCCAACCTAGGGGAAAGCAAAGGGATGCAGTTTCATGTCATACAAATAACTGCTGTAGATATTCACAGTCTTGTATCTCCATAATTCCTAACACCTCGGTTACATCAGCTTTTTAAAGACTGGTCAAACTAACAAATGTGCCATGTGCCATGTGCCAAATCCCAAAGAAAAGATGACGTTGTACCTCTGACTGAGCTTAGCCAAGAACTTGCAGGAAGACTTTCATTTGGGGAATCATCAGATACTACTCAGCCCTAGCAATGATTGATTAGACTTGTGATAATTAGTGTTTCAAGTGATTTCCTATAATAGCACATCTCCCAAACTGATGTTTTTCCATGTTTAGTTTTTCAATATTCCCTGACAAATAGTACTGCCTCTCCACACTTACTGGTTCCCAGGTGTGCCAACTCAACTGCATTCATTTTTTAAAACCTTGCTAAATCTGAATCTAATTAATTTATTTTCTATTCAATTGTAATTTAATCATATGTACTATAAACAATGTTACCATGAGTTCTGCTTCCAACCCTATTCACAAACCTCTAACAAAAGTATTTAGCCACATTTGCTTTACCAAAACCTTTCCTTTTTGGTCTCTAGTAGCCTCTTCACGAAAGTATTTCAATTTATCCGATCTACTGCTTCCTTCTTGAGCTCCCTTTAGCTTTTGAATACAAGTAACTTAAGTCTAACATTTCCTTGGTTTATACAAGGCTCTCCAGTTAGCTTCCTATGATGGTTTTCTACTTGTTCTTTTCACATCTTTTCTAAAAAGGCTCTTCTCCAAAAGCTTTTTAAAAATAATATTTAGCTTATTAGAGAGGAATACTGTCTCTATAAAAAAGTAAAATGTTAACCTAACAAAAGTTACTTTGTTTTAATTCTCCATGTGTGCCTACACACATTTCATGTTGATGCATGACATTACACATTGGTAAGTTTTCTATGATTACAGGCCTTTCAATGTTACGTCTCCTGGTACACAAGATCAGTGCCTAAAACTTTAGGTAGTAACTAGAACAGACAATCAAAGTCAAGTTAATTCACCAGCACACATACCAAATTAACTATAATTTTTCTTAGCCATAGAAATTGCTTTTTCATCCAATATATGCTGAAATACAGTAATAATCACTTGAACTATTACAATTGTTTCCACAAAGAAGCTTAGAAAAAAAAATGAGGACTGAACGCAGCCTGCATTTGTTTATAAATACTTGTGCATCTGCCTTTATAAAGAATCTGTCAAGATTCTCTTGGAAAAGATCAGAGTTCAAAGTCAAAGCACTTTGCAAAGGAGGAAGAATTCTAAGTATTGTTTTGCAGATTGAAAGCTGTCACCCTCTTATAAGGTCTCTTCTTACACTATGCAAATCAAGTTTTCGTTTCAGGTCCTTGAAACATTCCTATTATGTTCCACTAAGTGACCCAAAAGGGATAAACTGATCGTGGAACTATACTTCTTTTGCAAAGGAAAAGCACGAGTCACACGAGTAAAATGGAGAGAACTCTGGACTGTTATTGCATCCATTTGATGACAAAGCATAAAACTTCACCCTTACGCTCTGACAATTACCACCATCTAAAGGCGTGACCCAATGGATACTGAGGTTAATGCAACAGTCCCCACTGATCCAGGAGCTGGATCACGCCCTAAACAGTCTCTAATAATATTTTTAACAAGTCACAACTCCATAGTGACAAAATTCACTGTGCATAAAAATCTTACGGATTGCACACGCATTACTTCATCTGTAGTGACTTACTTGTGAATCTAGGTCTTCTCCCTTCACACACAGGTTAGCATCTATCACATTTAACCCAACTAACAGCCCAACGATAACTGCTCCTTCTTCCTCCATCATTAGTGCATGATACTCATAAAATTCACTGTAAAGAAAGAAAATTGCAGCTTATTGGTATATTCAGTATAATTACATGCAATAAATTAATAATAAGTGACATCTAAGTCTGAACTGTTTCTCTTATTTTAGCCTTACTCCAACATCCTTAAAGATGAACTAGGTCTGCCCATACTTTCACCTCATAAATCTTTAAAAATTGAAAGTGCATGGTTTGTCTCAGGGACTATTTAAAATAAAACACTACCTTTGACTCCAGAAATCTGAGCCACAAGCTGCTGGAGGGCTGGGAAATTTGGGGGGCAAAACTTATTCTGCCTTTAAAAAAAAACCCCAACAAAAAAGCTCTTCCCTATACACTTGCTATTAGCCACTTTTGAGTAGGATACCACAACAAATGGATGTTTGGCCACACTGAGTCGGAAAATTCTTATGTTGTTAAGAAATACTAACAAATACAAAAAAGGAATGGTAAAAAATTTACCTCGTGTGAAAAAAGGTCTGGTCTTTAATGAACACATGCTTCAAATTAGAGAACCCAAGTAAAAGATTAAATGGGTGGGAGAAGAGAAACAGAAAGGGCTGAAATGCTCAAAAGGTTTTTAGAAGAAAACCACTCCACTAAACAATATAATACCAACATTTACTTCCTCCTCCTCAAGTTTTTAAATGAAGTATTAGACTCTATGAAACAAACAATGCTTTCAATGAAAAAGCCCATCGCTGTTGAACACCGATGTCATCCTGACAGACCAGCATTACCTAGGCATGCAAGAAAAGTCTTAAAAATATGTATAGGTTACAGAACTGATATTAAGATTACAAGTGTTTTTTGCCTTTGTGCCTCAACTACCTCATGAGAAAGGAGAAGTTATACTAGAAGAGAGCAAAGCCAGTTTTAGAACTGTGGGAGGAAAGGAAAGTTCAAGGCAATAGTCCTCCATGCATGGCAGCGCAGTAGGAAACCACGCATACAGTAGGGGTGAATTCATCTCCTCTCCAGAGGTTTCTAGTCCCTATTCTGCATGATGGAAGAACGCAGTAGGAGCCCTTCCCCACCACTCTGACCTATGAAAGAACAGTCAGGCATGGTGCAGAAGGCCCACCTATACGATGGGGAGGAAACATTTCTCCACCCACCAGCTGGCCCACAATCTTGATGAGGCAGCACTGTTTGGTCCCTCTACCCTAAACCTGGAAGAAATCAGCCTGCAGGCCAGAAGCTGCACCTTGCTACGCTAAGGATACATTAAACAGTAGCAAATATAAAATATTTCTTTTCAGGAGACTAAACCTCTAAAAATAAATTATAAACAAAATCTCGTATTTGTTTACCTGAGAAGATCTCTCTGAATGATTAAACAGCGAAGATAGTCAGCCATTTTCTTCTGCATTAGCGCTAACCGTAACCACGCCCGGGCACGGCCCAGTGGTGTTCTGAAAAAAAGGGCACGAAGACAAGCACTCCCAAATCAACGATAAATCAATTCATTCACTGTCTTAGTCATCTTAGTGTATTGGCAGAGCAACTGGTATGTCTGAAAGAGTGTTTTGAACTATTAGCTGAGCGATGCAACCTGGGAAGCCATAATGTCTAGGCTTTGACTCCAAGCTTTGGGACAGTATCAGAAAAATTTTCATCAACTCAGCTGGGCTTGGGAGCAGACGGTGGAAAGAACAGGAATAGAGAAAGCACAAGAGTCTTACACTAAAATTAACTGTTTTGCTCAGAGTGAAAACATGCAGCTCTCTACACACTGCTGTATTTCAACATGCCTCGTTCTCACACAGTACCTGGCTAGCAGCACAGAAAGGATTTTTAAGAGTGGTGCTGTTCTCCTCTAAGTACCTTCGTAACCTGACAGTGCCTGTAAAGACAATCTTGCAAGTCGTTTCTAGCTGAAGTAAAAAGTCTGCAGCAGTTTAGACTCCTTTCTGCAAGTTGTTTATAAAATAGTCTTCAGGGGAATTGTGAGAAAAGTAACTGAAAGTCTGTTACAACTCAGCACGCAAGCTTGCCTTCCCAATCCTGTTCTTCAGGCCTACACAACACATACTGCATTCTAGCTTTAACTCACACTTCTTTACTAATTCAGTGATATTTTAGAAAGACAACTCAAAAAATATGAAAATGTATATAACTGGCAAAGATTAACAACCAACAAATTAACCCTGGACCTTTAGATCCTTCTCTTCTAGAGCCTCCACATTTATGAGTGGTAAGCACATAAATGAAAAAAAAAAAAAAGAAAAAACCCATATGCTATATCAAGATAGGAAGAGTGTAACACATTTGGCAAAGGATATTATTTCATCTGGCCTGATGCAAGAGTAAATAATAGTTTATATACCTATAAGCTTTACATATAGTCTAAAGCTATAAATTATAACCCTTATGCCGTCATATACCAACACAATGTAAGTAAACCCTTTTGGAATTTAACATACGGCCAATTCTAAAGTTAAATACAAAAGCAGAGTGCAGAGGAACAGGAGGAGATGGTAGTTCAAAGGATACACATACATTTACATATAGGAAGGACCCTACACACCAGAATCCACCTAACACTCTCCTATTCAGTATGTTACCTTTTGCTTTCCTGCAGCCTGTCTGCTGCAGTTCCAGACTGCAGACTGTTCCTTCCGCACCGTTTTTGTCCACCATTCAGAAAACCTTTCTTCCAGGAACGTCAGAGAACACAAACACACTACTTTTTTTAGCTGTTTTGTGCGGAACATGAAAAGCTGGTGGGATTCTCCTGTGCTCTCCCCCAATATTATGTGCGAGTGGTTCAAGGTTTGATTAATGCCAAATGAAATCCTGAGACATCTGTAGATCCTCAGGTCCTTCATTTTCTTGCTCTGTTTTACTGATACTACTTACTTAAGGCCAGGCAAATCTCTGACGCTTGCTGCTATTTCCTCAGCTTCTGGATATAATTTCTCCACAAGTTCCAGAGGACCCCAGATGGTTTTATTGTAACTTAGAAAGGATTTTCTTACTAGGAAAAGAAAAATTAAGTAACTGAATTAATTTAAATTACTGTAGTAGCTTCCTTCAAAATATATGGAATACGAAAGAAAAAGCTGGTAAATGTGGAAATACATATTGTGAGGAATTAATAATAGCACTATTAATTATAAAAGGTGACAATTTACGTATTTTCTTCACTTCTTAAAGCAATATAACACATTTTAATTTTACCTTATTCAAGAAAGGAAGGAAGAAAAATGGCATGTTTAGGATAAGAAATATGCAGCCAGAGCAATTACCACACCTTTAAGGCCATGCTTCAGACAGTGTTCCATGACAACAAAGAACTGCTGCAAAGGCGGGTAGTCAGAATCCAGAGTGCGGCCAAAGCTCAAAGCTGATTCAATAAGTCCTTTGATACTCAATTTAGCCATGTTCAGTAAATTTGCTCTTTCTACAGCGGTAGGGTCCTTTGCAGCTAAGACAATGAAGAACAAAAAAAGTTACGGTTCCAGTTTTAGAAGAGACACAAAATAATTAAATGCTTCACGGCCGCCTTGTTCAGAGAAAAAACTTATCTTAACCTAGATAAGCTCAAAGAAGTAATTCAGTCGGTGCTATAAGCCATCACGTTATAGAAAGGCGTCCACCCCAACAAGCACCCTTACAGCTCTTTCACTGTTTTAATAGGTGAGCGATAAAACAAGGCTGGAAATGTCCGTGCTCAGGTCCTGTGCTGTCTCAGTCAGTAACTGCAAATCAGCACCAGCATCAACGCTGCCCTCGAAAGCTTTGCTGCGTAACAGCCATCAGTGCTCCTGCCAGGATACCAAAGCAGTGTTCCCGTTAACACAGAGGTCTAGTTGGTGTGTTATAGCTTACCTACAGAAACAGACATCATACTGCTTATGTAGAATCACTTGCCACTGTAGTCTTAATTTTAGTCACATGAACACAAGCTTTCCTTCTCAGGCTGCACATAGTCTCAGGCAGTAAAGCAGGAGCAGTTACAGGAAAATATTACATATTACATACTGATATTTCAGTTTCTCATATAGTGACAGAAAAGCTTAAGAACTAAAGGCTTTGACTTAAAGATGCTTTTGGTAAACTTTACAAAATGTACACTATAAAAATACATTTAGGAATTACATCTATTCAGTAAAAACCCCACAGCTTGCTAAATTCATCTTAATCTGACAGAACGGACAAGGTTCCTCTTCATAGAGCTCTTGCTGCTGTAACTAGAGTGTTCAGGAGATCCTTAGTTTATTTTCATTCGTTAGGAAGCAGTTCAAACCCTCAGGCCACCCTCTATTTAGCCAAACTGAAACAGAGACAGATCAACCTTCTGGTTACTCACCACGATCAAAGTAACTTGGAAAGAAGCAAAAAAAGATGATGATTTACTGTTTTCTGCTATTTGCAATGAAATATAACAAATTCAGTAAAAAACAAAGAGACATATCACCTTTTTTAAGACACTGAGACACAGATATCAAAATATCTATAGATTTGTGTCAGAGAAAAACCATGAGCCTCTTTCTCTGCAAATTCGAGTACTGGTATTTGGCCTTATCTCTTTGCACATTAGAAAGCATAAAGAACTGTACACATTAAAACGAAAAACAAGAAACCCAAACCACTGTAACAGATGGGTACTTTCTCCGTTCCTCAAACAGCAATGAAACGACTTGTCACATTTCCTGCGTGCCAAGGTTTAGGTATTAGATTCGCTATTAGAAACTTACTGCCCTACCATCATACAACATAACCTATCTCAGCTTTCTAGAAAACAAAACGAAACAAAGAGATAACGTATCCAAGACAACCTCAAAAACTATTTCTATTGTGTCTCAATTTACCAGTACTTCAGCAGAAAAGACAAAAAAATGCTGGAAGACAGAGCAGACTCTTAGCGACAGTGGTCTGGCAAACACCTACCGAGTTAGCAGTCGCAGCTCACTAGTTTGTCTCTTGACTTCCCGCCCACTCAGCCGCCTGGGACTGAACCTACCCGACCGTGAGCAGCACCAGTACCCCCCGCTCTGGAGCAGATGGAGGTTTACAGTAACACGAGCGTTTCTGTTGGTAAAGCTCATGTCAGACCTCCTGCCCATTAGGTTTGCTACCGACAGTACTAAATACGAGTGTTATTGAAGGAAAAGCCTTGCTGGATTCAGATTTCAGGCGCACAGCTCTCCCTCACCACGCATTCAGTCCATTTCCCTGAAGGCATCTGACAAATTCCTTTTTCAGGTGACCTCATTTTGACTTTTGGAGCTGGTTCTCCCCACAGTCCAGCTTCCAGCCTACTGTCCTTTTAATTTCTAAAGACCTCTTTGCCTGGTCTGAGGCAAAACACATTTTAGGTCTGTTCTAAAGTGTGGTCTACCTGCACATAGATATTTTTTTCACCTGCTTCTTGAAGAAAAAAAATCAAAATTTAGGATTTCCCACGGTATGTTTTCTAGCAGCTGCTGCTCAGGGACTGTACGAGGCAGACCGTACATGGAGCAAGATGAGCTAGCTATGAAGGGCTCTTCTCACCTCAAAGCAGCAGCCTATTCGCAGGTGGCACTGATACCACCAGCCTCACACAGCCTGACTAGCAAGGCTTGGCCCAAGAGACAACGTTCCTCTCACAGTTTGGATGAGCAGCCAAACCCTTACTGCAACAGTATTTGTGAAACAAACAAACAAACAAACCCCGAAAAAAACAGAAAAACCACCCAAGCGTGTGGTGGCTACAGCTTGAACAAGGTCGCCCTATGTCACCTCACGGCTAGCAGAGAACAAGTATTTTCCTCCACTACCGCGTCCTCACCGGCACAAAGCCCTCAGCCTTCCAAACGCACGGTCGCCCGGCACACCACTCGGTCTCCGTGAGCGCCGGCCACGCCTCGCAGCGACAGGGAAGGAGGGAGGGAGGGAGGGAAGGAGGGAGGGAGCGAGGGAGACCCGCCAGCGCCCGGGCCCCCCACAGCGGCTGACACGTCGCGAGGCCGGACACCGCCCCCAAAGCCGGGCCGGCACCGCCGACCCCCCGCCCCAGCCGGAGGCCGCGGGCGGTCCCCAGCCCCGCTCCCGCCGCAGCGGACGTTTCCCGCCTGTGCGGGCGCCGCCGCCGCGCGCCTCGCAGCCGTCACCCCCGGCGGGTGAGGGGCGGCGGCGGCCGCGGGCACCCTGGTCCCCCGCCGCCCTCCACCCAGCCCAGCCCCGCTCCCCGGGCGCCGCAGCCGCCACTCACCCATGGCTGGAGAGGAGGAGCCGCCGCCTCGGCCGCTCCCTGCGGGCCCTGCGGCTCCTCCCGTCCCGCCGCTGTCTGCGCGCGGCCCCTTCGCCGGCGCCCAACGGCGCCCCCGGCGGCGGGAGGACCCGCCCCCAGTCCCAGCCCGGCCCCACCCGGCGGCTGCGGCTCTTCCGATCGTGAGAACGCCGCAAGCCGCGTTACCGACAGGGATGCCGGTACTGCACTGTGCGTACAGCCCTTGCCCTGAGCGGGCGGCAGCAAAGATGGGAGCTGCGTTTCCAAACAGAGAGGGCCAAGGGTGTCAGGGCAGCTCTAACCATGCTCCTGTCTCGGGTACACGAAGCCTTTCATAAGCACAAGCAAGCAGCATACCTGTCTCTTGTGAGCAACAGCTTCAACCGTTAACATTTATTCAAAATAATTCTCTAATGCTATTACTATTATTCTAAAAAAAAAAAAAAAATCGTTTTAGTGTTCTGGGAAAAAAAGTTGGGCTTTTAAAAACCACATATTTCAAGTTTTTAATTTTAAAACCCCCTGAACTTTAATTTCACCAGGAAACCAAAGAAACATGGCAACCCCAGAGGTCTGAGGTTGTTTAACCGCAAGCATTAGCCATAGAGAGAGGGTACAGAAATTTCAACTGAGGTCCCATAAACACTAGGACTTGCTTAATTCCTCCTCTGCCCTGCTTAGGGAAGGATAACCAGCAAGCTGTAAGACTAACCGTGTGCCTCACCTTGCCCACTTTCAGGGACTACACACAATACAGCTTGGAGAAAAAGGACGGCATTGCCTTGGCCAGCAAGGAAGGATGGTGGAAAGACAAGGGTAGAACAGGGTCAAAACTCAGCCTATGGTGACATGACAGCTTCTTCTACCTGTGATTCCCACCTCTTAGAAGGCAAAAAAAAAAGGAACCTATTGCTCTGATCCTAGTACTCTGGCATAACATATCTTTTTTTCCCCTTTTTTGTGCTCAACCTGTGTCTGGATGTTTTCCAGCAGCCCCTGTGCCTGTTCCTGCATTAGAAAGCTGTTTTAAAGACAAACAGAACAACTGATTCATTTTACTTTTACAAGACACTCCTCTGATATATACATTCAACAGATATATAAATATTCAATTTTGTTTGAGATGACCAGATCAAAACATTGAGCAGAGAGTACAGGTTAAACAACCTGATTTTTACCACTCGAGAGGACATGGTTTTGGAGTAGATAAGGAAGTACTGGATTGTTCTGGTGACTGTTTCTCATGCGACTTTGTGGAAGAAGATATTGATTTATTAACTTTCAGATCACTTCCTGGATAAGTATAATGTGGTGTAAGAAAAGAGATAAGCTAAATCTTAAAGCTTCTGTACACATAGATCCTACACATAGAAAGAAAAACTTCTCTATAACAGGATATGTTACTCTGAAGTCATCATTGTAATAAAAAAACCAGGGTAAAATACACTTTTGATCTTTTGAAAGACCCAAAGCCCATACACAGGTGATAAAAAGGATATCCTGTCAACTATTCAGAATATTTTTGCACCGTTCAAAATATTTGTATTAGATAAAGCAAAGTATTAACAAAGCATAAACAACTATAGCAAAACCAACAAACTTTATTATTTGAAACATTACGGAAGTTAGGGAGCAGTTTAAAAAAGGAGAGTGAAAATGCCCACATTTAACATCTAGAAGTTCGTCTGCAACTATATGCACACAACTAGTTGACACCGATCCAAGAGAAAACAAACACTAATGATTCTGAAGAATCAAAAAAAAAAGAATGTTTCCACCAGCGATCTGGGAAAGCAACCTCTCAGTAACAGGCTAGCATATGAGGTGGTATAAAGGAACTACAAGAGATCTGTCAAATAGAGGATATTTTGTGTTGTACATATGCTCACTAAGCACATAAAGTTCATAGTCATCAAGCTGCATCTCTTTTTTTCCTTGGGATTTTTTTTTTTTCTTTTTTTTTTACAACTGCAGATCAGATTGAACTGTGGTTTCAGTTTACTGTGATCTTCAACTGGGCAGCATTTCCCTTCAGATTTATCAGCTAAATACATTAGTTTATAAAAGCGAATTAAGTGAATCAACATCCCATTTCTCCCAGATGTATGCAAAATCAAAAGATTAGAAAAGTCATCAAGGGATCTTTGTATGAGAGATTGATTAGATTACATATACAATTATAAGACTTCAGTATTTAAAAAAATAGAGGCACACTTTAAAGAAAAACGTGAGGCTTTGAAGAAGAGTTTCTCCCCGTTTTTCTTCCAAACAGCACAACACAGTACCTCAAGTTGGAATTCTAACTAATGGAATTACTGTATGTAAACTGCATTTTCAAGTCTTTAAAACCAAAGTTCTCTTTAGCAGCAGTGGTTTAGCTCCCCCTTCTCAAGTGTCCCCCCATTCACTTACACAGATAACTGTTTATCAAGATAAAAGCCAATATGGACATAACTATCCAGTATCTGAAGGCACAGAGAACTTCCTATTTCTGGTTTGTGACAAGTACTCTGGTACTAAAACCAGCTTAGTGATCAGTTTCATGAACAAAATATGTGGTGGTGTTTTATTGCAAGGAAACCTTTAAAATAATTCCATGCAGTTCCTGGTTTGGCTTCAATCAGATTAAACAGAACCCGTCAGCACTCATACCTCTCTAACCAGTTATGGACATTAAGCAGCACCAGAGGAAAATATACAAATGCCTGTAACACTTTCCATCTTCACAATCACAAAATGTTACACTTGTGGATGCTTTCATGGGCCCCTGCTGGAAGACTGAAGATGTAGCAAGTCAAGGAAGCATTTTGGTAACATACCGCTGTCCCAAAACCACAAAACCTGTTTGAATATCTATTGGTGTTTGCAAAGAAAGCAGCTAACAAGGTCTTTCCTATTTAAGTAGGCAATGGAAACGGCCATAGCTAGAGCAAACCCCGTACAATGCCAGAGAGGAAGGAAAAATAAAAGAGTCATCTGAAAGTTACACTTTTTCATCCTAGCAATGCTACTCATGAACGTTCTCTCACTGCACGCGTTTATGTGCATGGTACTTCTGAGGAAAACAATCACACTGACATTAAGATGCCAAAAAACTGGGGTGATAAAAAATGCAAAAGTATTGAACATTAAAAATTCAGGCCTCAAAATTAAATTATGTCAAGGTTGACTTCCAAATCAGCATGGACTTTTATTCCTACTTTTGAAGGCTCTGAAGGTTCTGGACCCATCCGTTAGCTTGATCAAGTATATTTTTGGCATGTTTAATTGGTACATTTTGTACTGTGTTGTCAATCAGTGTCACAAGCGTAAGCTAAATCACTTAAGATCTTCTCCTCCTTATCCCAAATCTCGAGAAGCCAATCTTACATTTCCCCTTTCACAAAACAGCGTGGAGAAAAAGGATATCATTGCCTCGGACTGCAAGTGGCAGAGCAGCTTCTCTAGAGGAGGGTAGCGGCACAGGGATGGAACGCAGCCCACCATGATCAGTTTGTGCTTGGCTCTTGTGATAGCAACATTAAGACGTCGCCAATCCTTCAGGAGGGCACCAAGCTGTTACAAAAATGTAATTTGCTTTTATTTTTCCTACTTAAACTTCAGAATTGAACGTAGATAGAAGCATTTTGAAATGAGGTTTAACTATTAAAATTGACTGAAACAAAGTTAATATGAGCAACTTACATTTTCATCAGTACTGTTCCTAACAAAAGATACAATTATGATACTTTTGTCTCTTCCCTGGTATTTGTCTACTGTGTTGACTTCCACTCTGTTCTCCTTCCATTTTGCCATCAAATCTGTGATTGTTTTTAACTGATGTCTGTATGGTGATATAATGCCAATGTCTGAAGGCTTACAGCCAGCCTGAATGAAGGAGAAACAGAAGGAAAAAAAAAAAATTGTCACTGCAGTTAGCTTGAGATACTCATTACTGTCAGAAGACCCTCACGGATTTTTTTTTTTAAACAGTGCTGTTAAGATATTGTGTCCACACTAAGTTGTCAATGGAACTCTAGGTATAACTGATATTAAAGAAAAATGTTACTGCAAGCTCCCAAGCTTCATCTTAACCTAGCATAAAGACAGATATCCTTGAAATTCTCATTTTTCTTTCTTCCTCAAACTGCAACAAGAACATTCAAAACTCCCAGTCTGTACTACTCCTGAAGCTGACTGGATGAAATAAGAAAGGCAAATCCTCTCCCCTCCCTCATAAGAGAGTCCTCATCTCTTAAAAGAATCTAGAATCCAGCTTTTTTTGCACCCCAAATCCAGCCAGGTAAGGGACAGGGAACTGAATGCAGACCTCAGGCTTCTCTCTATGCTGACGTGTAGGCAACCTTTAATTTGTCCTTAGGGTTATCCCTCAAAGAACAGCCCAATACATCTAGTTGCCATTCCTACAGCAATGTAAAAATGATTAATTATAAAGCTGTCCCTCTGACCAATGTAATAAAGTAAAAGATACCTTAATAAATAAGGATGTGAGGAAGAGTACCAGTTTAGCTTCTGTCACATTACTTACACCACCTTTTTCTGCATGCTCTGGTGCTGGGACCTTTAAAACATAAACAGAAAATAATGACTCTTGCTGTCTACAATGGCATACTATACTCTGATCACTAACCCACTGTATCACTGAACCCTATTTTTCTGCAACATGTCCTCCAAGCTTCTTTTACATGACAGTTTGTTTTCAGTATGTTGTGTAGATTATAGAAGCAGAAAATATTTTCCTTCATATTAGAAGGTTCCAGTGCCTTTCCCAAACAGCAGTTTCTCCATCACTTGTGTCTCAACAGCTACACAACTTAATACTTATTGTAAGCCAACTTGTTTTTACACTGCCATCATGCATTCAGTCTAACTGTTGTTATGACCTGTCATATGACAACTGAATCAAGAGCTGCACGGCTGGTTTTTTTTAAATACACTATCCTGAAAACATCACACCTAAGAAGCCTCCAAACTTGCATGTGCTCTAGTTTTCTTCAAGCAGAACTGTTTTAATGAACAGTTGGTTTCTATCTACACTAACATTAACATAGCCAAAAAGACAGGAAAACTATTTTAGGGGAAAGAAGTTCTAAAACTAGGTCATGCTTATGGTAACACATGCTTACATTTATATTTATTATGTTCACACAGTATACCAAAACCCACAAACCCCAACAAAAATACCTTTAGCCTAGAATTACTCAAAAATCTGGTATCAAAGATACATATTTTCAACATGAAGAACCCAAGATGTCAGAAGTGCTGACTGACACAGGGTTTGGCAGAAGAGGAACAAAAAGATTGCTGCTACTGTCACAAACGTGTTGCATTATTAAACAGAAAACAATAGAGGCTCTTTTCTTTTTTAGAAAAGTATGCATAATAAATGCAAACTTCCTAGTCATGTCATACAATATTTTTTCTTCCCTCTTCCCGTTTGTAACCCCCCCATATAATTTTCTTCAGAAGCCTTTCTTGATTACACTATGAAAAACAGCATACAGGGAAAAATAAGCTTTCACATTACCAGTTTTGGTATGACTAATAAATGAACAGTGTATGAGCCAGTTTCCTATTGGAACAGACCTCCTCCCTGGGACCAGCCATCTGCTTTTCTGTGACAGGAACAGCAGCTATTGAGCCACTCCTGGGAAAGGTCCACTTAGTAAAGGCATTTTTAGAAATTTCCCTAAGTCACTAAAATAAACACGGTGTTTATTTTTAGATCATTGAAGAGATTCCTATCAGAACTCTTAAAAAAAAAAAATTAATCCTGTAGAATGTCCTGGAGAGCACAGAAAGAGATTAGAGAGTTCTTTCCAGGGCCAGCACAAAAGATTGTCAGCTGATACAATTACTGGCAAAACAGTGTTAATGGGAATCCACCTGTTAGACAGAAAGATGGACTCACATCTTCATAATCCAGCCACTAACCACAGTGACAGCAAGTACAACAGACCACAAATATGTACTAATTTATTAATATTTTTCCACAAGCGTTTAAACTGTTCCTTATTTTACCTAGAAGTCAGTTTCTTTGCATAATTCTTATCTCCTCTAGAGTTTTATTTTTCTAGCAAAAGTTTGAATCTCCGTGAAAGGACACACCTAAACCAACTTACTCCTCCCTCACACTTCAGCGTATAGAATGTCTGCAAAATTCGGTGGAGAATTACAATTATTCCTGCCACTAGCACACAGCTTTGACACCACTGACTCTCAGCTGCTGGAAATGAGGTCATTCTGTGGTTGTAAGGACATCCAACATGGCTACAGTTTGAGCTACACTCTGTACATGAGAACAAAGTTTATAGTACATTCAGTATTTCCTGAAATATTATCTGCATTAGACTTTTCAGCTGCTCTTAGATGCAATGTTTCCAGCAGAAGTTGTACCCCCCAGCTGATCATCTCTATTAATGACATTTTGCATGCTGCACATTTTATATGTAACTAGGAAAATGGGTTTTAAGTTGCATATTTTACCCTACCTAAGCTGTATGAAGTTTCACGTGTTAACTGTACTGAGAACTTGCATCAAAAATACAGTTTTGAAAGGAGAACATAATGAACTTTACCTTCTCTGTGTTCAGAAAACACACAGGTGTGTCTGGATCAAGTACTTCTTTCAACCATGTTTTTGAAGCATCTGCAAGCTCCAGTTTCATTTTCTTTAGGTTGGGCAAGTTAACAGTGGCATTTGACACCTTCTCTGAGCCACATTCCAGTTTGCCTTCATACACTAACATGTTACTCAGTGACATAATTTTTCTAAAGATTTGAAAAACAAGAAAAAACAAGAAATTTTGCAGTCTGAATCCCAAACTAAAACCCCAAAATAATAAATCAAAGTTTAAAATACCTATTCATTCTGTATTGCACTGTTAATTGGACAACAGCATTTTTGTTTTGTTCCAGCCTTTTAAATAAGCTTTCACTCATACCAAGATCTCTGTTACAAGAGAAAAAACAAAAAACAAAAATGTACCAGTCAAAAGACTGCAAGAGCCTTCCCAGAATTCATGTGACTAATAGTTGTCCAGCAGCATTTTATCTTACCTTGCTTCTGCATTCAGTACAAGTGGAGGCAGCTGCTGATGATCCCCTACCAGCACAAACCTTTTGGAGCAGAATAGCGGGCCCAGACAGATCAGCTGGCTTATTTGGGAAGCTTCATCAACTATACAGAAATCAAATCGCTTCTGAACAAAGATGGGGTGATTGACTCCCATGCAGGACGTTGCTACCACTGGCTGAAAATTGAGACACGCTTTGAGGATAAGACACATCTTATATCCTTTAGTACTATGTTCTCCAGGTTAAAAGAAAAAAATATTTCCCATTAAACTGAACCAAAACGTAAAACAAATCATACTATTAATCCTTGAAATCAGATCAACACACCTTACATACATTTTGGCCTCACATATTCTTGCATCAAGCAAGTGACAAATATCATGCGGGTGACAAACAAAAACTACCTTTAGAGGAGACTCTAGTAAATAACTTGTTCTTGCCATGTGTTTGGAGTGATATCAGGTTCTATGCATATACAATTCATGGAGTGTGCTGAAATAACTACTGTAGAAAATTATGTGGTTTGGTTTTTTTTAATTCCAACAAGAAGATAAAACCACAACAGCAGCACAGTTCTTCCCACTGCTGCGCAATCCGAGACTAAAATATGAATCATTAAGTCTCTTCCCTTATGACTCCAATCATTCCCCTGCAATGCCTATCAACAAAAGAGAAAATGGCAGCTTCTACAACTACCGTGAAGCTTATTCTTTGAATGAGTTTAATTTAAAGCTGCCCCTGACTCAATTTACCCAGTTCACATTATGGTTTGTATTAATATTCACGCAGGCAGCACTAAAATCTTGCAATCAAAAATTAATGTTTGGCCAGGTCAGGCCCACAGCACACAGCTTCCTCTTCCCTATCTGCTGATTGTACAAATGGCACAACGAGCCTAAGTGGGAGGGAAAAAGGGACAAACAGCAGCAATATGCGAGTAAAGATAGAAGAGGTTACAGCAGTTAATCATTACTACCACACACACAATCTCAGATAAAAGCACGGGAGTGTTTGAGACTTATTACTTACAATGATAAGTTACTTTATGTGGACATAAACAATGCTTTTCAACTTTCAGACTGTTAATTTTGGTCATTACTGGCTATAAAGAAATTGAAGTGATGCAGAGATTATCTTCTTCAGCTCAGATTTCTTACAGCAGTAACGCGCCCTTGGGATGGGTTCCTTCTCTGCAGCATCCAAACAACCAAACACTAATATGTGCAGGCTACACATTGTTGCAGGGCTACAAAAACAACTTTTCTCACCTGACTGTTATAGACCTCTTCCAAATCCGCTACAGATTTAATTGATTTAGACCTGCAAATTTCTTCTTCTGTAAATTTCTGTATATCTGGATGAACCTTCTGAGCTCGGCCCAAGCGCAAGAAGCCAACTTTGAATTTGGCTAACTTCAACAGGATATTGTCTACAGCAGTGTGTGTAAAACTAGTCAGAAGAACACTGAAGCCACAAGCAGAAAGAATTCTCACCTAATGAGTGGTAAAGGGAGAGAAAACTTATTAATTCATATACAAGAATCAGCAATCCCATGTTTGACTAGGTAAAAAAATACAAGAAGTTTTGGAGGGAGCCTGTAACAAGCGTGACTGCATTTATATCACTCTTTCTGGCCAGATCTGCCAGTTAGCTATTGTCAGAGCAATACAGGCAACAGACTGGACGGTTCTCATTAACAGCAGGCTTATTCTGCATGCTGCAAACAGCGAGAGCTAAGAGCATCCATGCACACCTGCAAACCGCACTGAAAAGAAACTGCACTCTAAAGACCCCCACGGCAAGAGCAAGTCACACAGCCCATTCCCACAAACACTGCTCTCCATGACAATGTAACCGCAACAGATTCAGTAGGATGAGCTGATCTGGGAACAGCAGCAGCTGCTGGCTCTCCAGCCTTCTCTTTCCTCATGAGCTGATGACAACTGGTAGTGGGATGCTATTTCAAGAACAACTCAGTCGGCCCACAGCCTGAATCCAGTACACTCCTACTGTCCACTCCTGGGGAAAGGGAATCAGCAGCTAGAGGAGATGGCTAAAGGCTGCACATTGCTTCAGCACTACGGGTTTATACAAGTTACAATGGACAAGTTACTGACTTCCCCAAGGAGTCCCTTTTTTGAACTGTAACTCAGGATTTGAGGACTTGCTGATAATTGGGGACAAAGAATTTTAACACTAAAGTGTCAAAGAAATGATTAAATATCACACTTAAATCTCTTCCCTCCCACATAGATTCCCACACAAACAAAAGAGAATCCTACTTCACAAAATGCATTTTTAGTTCTACCAAATACAAGTTCTTCAATAAAAAGAAATGTGTTTTCTTCTCTGAAAGTATGCAGATACCAGTAGACTAAGTCACGACAATTCATTTTGGACAGGATGCTTCATCACAGTTTAATGCTATCCTTTAAATCTGACAAAAAAACAACCCATCAAGCTACATGATCTTACTAGAGCACATATTGTAGTAGTTTTTCCTGTTCCAGGCATACCCACAATAAGTGTGTAGTCTTTTGAAAGTAGCACTTGTTTCATTGCTTGTTTCTGAGGTTTATTCAGACCTTTAAGAAGAAAAAGCAAAATTAAATGTCTACAATTCATAATCATTGTAATAACTGCTAAAGTTAATAAAACAAAACTATATTTTCCTCCTCCACTAAAGCCCTTAAAGAATTAAGCACAATAAATCTTTAGGTTCTAATGAAGTAATGATACTAAATATAATATACAAGACATGTAGTACAGGGTCTGTGCTACAGACCTAGAAATATATCACCGAAAATATTTTTATTCTTAGGCCTTCTGTGACCTTTTTTCCTAATATCCTAGATGACCACCTCCACATGATATCATGTATGGGCACTTCTATTTCATTACACCCTCTTCGACGTTCAAACATGCGGCTCACAGCAAAGGGAAATGAGTTGCCATGTAGCACCATCTTGTTTAGAAGAAACATTACATCAGAGCTGTTTTTTCCCCAGCCTGATGCACATTCCAGCTATTTGGACTAGGCAGAACTCAAACAAAAAAGTAAGTCTTCAGACTTAGAGAAGTTCTATTTGCTCTAAGAGAATTTGATTAAATTTCTGTTTTCACGGACCAGTCTGTCAGAGAACAATGAACTATTTTCACCAAATATGAGACTGCCACATACCTAAACAAATTTTGATCTTAAAAAAAAAAAAAAAAAAAGAGTGCCACAAACCATTGCACACTACAAAGCGGCCAACAAGTGCACAAGAGTAATTCTGCAAGTGAATGCTTACACCAAAGCCCATCTCCTTCCACGGCCTCAAAGTCTGCTTCCTCTACACCCTGAGAGCCTTCCCTGTTTCTTCCTTTTGTAAAGGTTAGGGAGGAAATCATATGGCACTCTGAAACTGCAAGCTGCATCAACTAACAGGCATAAAGTGAAGTTGCAAACAACTATCTATTTGGTCAGGTATTCCAACTAGTTTAAGACTAATTCAATCACAGGAAGACTTGCAAGGTAAGCACCTGTTTTTAGTTTTTAAACAGAAAAATATCACCGGACCCCAAAGCAGGAAAAAAAACCTTGTACTTAGTGTGATAAGTGCTTTGGCTATAGAGACATACTACTAAACAGAGAATTTTTGGGAAAGCCATTTCGTACCCTTTAAAATATTTGCAACGGTTTCCTTAGCTTCTGGAGGAAGGACAGAGCTCAAATGCTGAATGAAACGTGGTTTGTGGAAGTCAATTATCAAGTTGCGGAGCCTTTCACTGTGGATAAAAAACAAGAACAGTTATCAGTTGAGAAACTTTATCTTAAAATAGAAGTGTGAAATTTATTTGATTTTCCATACCTGACTGGGGAGTCTTTCATCAGTTTAGAAAGGTTTTCAAAAGGAACTCCTATACCAAAATCTCCTTCTTCATGATCCAGTCTAAATATGGTGTTCTTGGGGAGCTTTGACAAATTCCTGAATGATGCAGTAACATAGACAAAATAATTCCATTTACAAGCAGTATGCTTATTAAAGACTTAGTAATGAGTGTCAGGTGATGTATTCCAGAGGTCCCAGAGTGAAGCAATAGCTAGAAGAAGCAGATTATTAAGGGATCTAAATAAAATATGATCAGAGCCCAATTTAAGGACAATATAATCTGAATAATGAAAGTCACTCTTAACACAGTAATGACTGTATCCATACAGTCGCACACTGGAGACATAAGTAAATGGAGTTTGCAAGCACGCTTTAATTCAAACCTATTGAACTAGGCAGGCATATACGCTGACCAAGCACCGATATTTTCAATCGAGGTAAGAGAATTTCTGAAGGGTACTTCCCCAAGCCCAGCAAGAAGAGTCAGAAAGTGTCAGAGCTTTCTGGACACCTAGAAGCATCCTTCCTGAAGCCAGTATCATAGTGTCTTCAAACAGATATTTTTCCTTTTATTCCATTACCTGCCCAACAAACAGGAGACTTTTGTCACACTGACTTCTCTAATGTAGCCAGTAGCCAAACCAAGTAAACCATTTTCCTCTCCACTCACAACCACTCGATCACCAGCAAATAGGTTTATTCCAGGTATGGCACCATTTCTACGCTGGAAAAAATGTAGATACTGTCCCTCCGAAATTTCCTGCACTTCGTCAACTCTGATCATGTTTCCGACACAATCTCCAGCCTTCTCTCTGAAGATATTAGAAAAATAAATATTTTAATATTAAGATCCTCTCAGTAAGAGAAATATAAAAAAACCCATCACAAGCAAAAACAACATACCACCCACAACCAAACACCAAAACCACAATACAAAACCCAAAATATCCACAAAGCAACACGAAAAAAAACAACCCAAGCACACACAAGAACCAGGAAGATTAAGTACTCATTTTACAATAGCTGCATTGACCAGAAAATGATTGTAAAATTATGCACTTGTTCTGAGAACAGACTGTAATATTTAGGCTAAATATTTAGCCTTTTAAAATACGAATTTAGCCTGTTAAAAAAAGAATACTGAAATGAATGGATCTGCTTCACTAAGATGTTCCACATTTGCTTATGGAGTTGCTTGTTTCACTTAAAACAACAGAGCTACATTTCATTTCTACAGATGCCTTGAAATGGGCCGACAAACTGCTAAGTATGTTTTCCCCAGCTGTTCAACTGTGATGTATAACGACATGCTACTTCAGCCAAAAAGAGCCCTTAGTCTGCTTTTATCGACATTCATAGCCATGCCTAGGAGTAAGGTCCAAAACATGTCATTGTTTGTCAAGTAAACCCTCACGAAACCAGCACAATGAGCCTGGCTCACAGTCAGCACCCAGCCTCAGCCCCCAGAGACACAAACCAGAATTACATTTTTGCTTCTGAAGACTGAGGTTGCAGTTTGCTGCTTCCTATATGTGACTTAACAACAACAAGAAATACCATATGGCAAATACAAAACCAGTAAATCTGTTAGGCTAACGTTACCATCAGATCACATCTCACAAAAAGCTACCTATAAAAGTAGCATATTCGACTATTTCTACAAGCACAAGAAAACATCTAGTTGTCCTTGTAGTGAAAACACAATCTGACAATGCCTCATTTCCAGCTACCGAAGGGAGCATCATTTGTGTTAGGTTAGAAATACGCCTTACCTTTCCAAAGAATTTATCATCCATATGTTTTTATATCCCTTTTTACCCTCTCCACTTTGCAGCTCCAAGGTTAACATTAGATACCATAGGCTGAAATACTCTAAGTGGGAGGGTTTCAGGTGCTGGGTCTCTCTTTCAATAACAGGTACCATAGCAGGAGGAAAAGACACGCTGGCCATCTTTTGCTCTACGGCTCTAGGAGTAGAGCCAAAGGAAAGAGTCAACTTGTATCTTCTCTCTTGCAAGTCTATATGTACATAATGGCAATCTAAATACATACTCTAGCACACTGGATAGATTAACCTATCATCACTGAAATAAAGTTGAATCTGTATCCTTTGTTCATATGAACTATCTCATATTAGTAACTCCACATCATCTCCATGATTTTAAATTAAGGACAATAAGTTAGTCAAAGACCAATTAAAGACATTTAAAAATAGTACGGAATACATTTAGATAGTTGACCTTTTATTCCTTTGTTTGTAACATATGAATACTATATTGAGATTTAGCTAAGTGAAGAGGACTTAATACACAAGCAGACTTCAAGTCAATTTATCTCAAAGTTAAATATCAGTAGGCGTTATACCTAATCACATATACAAAACGCAACCAAAGAAAGATAGTTGAGAAGTGAATGGCTACCCAGTTTAGTAATACTCCTGATGCTGTAACAACAGAATACTAGTAGTAGTATTTCACAAAAACATATCATGTATGCCCACAAAGCTACCTCCCTCAACATACCCTTTTACCCTACAATTTTAAAAACAATCAGGCGCTATATTTACACAAGATCACCCCAAAAGCCCTCCTTTTCTAACAGATCTCATTTATCTCTTCAGTGAACAATCTTGATTCTGGTTTTTGTGCAGCATAAAGACTAAAACATTCACAATTCAATAACTTTGTGTGAAAACATATCAAATATTTGCTCATGACTTCTCTTTAACAGGAGATACACTTCAGCAGAGTAATATCAATGTATCATTACTTGTGTGATACCCTACAGGGAATCAATCTCCTACAGAATCGAAGTGAAAAAGTTGTTGTCCAGCCTCAGAAGACTACCCATTTCAAAAAGTTACAAGAATACAGCTTCTTAAATCATAATTAACTTCAATATAACAGAAATCTGGGTTTGTCATAAAGTATTTTGTTGCGACTTATGTCACATTTTGTCTGGCAGAAAGTGTATCTGAGCAAGCTTATTAAGTCTCTGCCAGATCAGGGACTTGCACTATCAGAGTTGCAGAGGAGTCTGTGGAACAGTTATTTGGGGTACAAGAGTACTCAATAAAGAAATAAGAAATGGTCAACCACAAAAATGAAATCATGGTATCAAAAGCTACATTTATTCAAGCTTATTTAAAAACATGAGCAAATTTCTTTTTTACCTGCTGTACAGAAAGCAATTGTGGTTTTGGGAGCAATATTTACAGGCTTGACTGTCATCAGTTATAGGAGGCAAAGCAGCAAGCTGTGAACGCTGTCCTCCTACAGCAGATTTACAGGTACTGTGCATTAAGTAGAAGGCCACATGGTTTCTTAATTTCATTAATTCTGTCAAGAAAAGAACAAACTAAGCTGATGTTTTTGGGTTTGTTTGTAGTACTTTCTAACTCAAAAGTAACTAGCCATCAAGTTTTCAGTCAGCTAAGAAGTGAGTATTCATATAGCAAAGTTCTAGTGGAGCATTAATAAAACAATTAAGTTTTTAACATAACCTTATTGGAATTAATAACTATATAACAAGTTATAACATCTATACGTACAGATGTGTTCATGAGAGCAAACCGTATAACCATTACTAAAATGTGTTAATTTAAGATCATTACAGTTTCTGGGGAAGGGGAGGAACTTTACCTCTTCGGTCCATGCGAGCTCCAGAAACAGGGTACATGGTACCACTTTTAAGATAAAGAAGAAATCCAGCTTCAGGATCTATTCTCCGTTCTAAATTCAGCAATGTATACAGAATAACCTGCAAATATTATATATAAACTTATTGCAATGTATTAAACACAAAATACATTATTAGCTGTATTTAGTTTTTCCATAATCTATATGGTTCAGCAGCTGTTAATATGACATGTAATCTAGAAGCCATAAACAGTAAGTACCTAACCAAGGATTTCAATTAAAAGGCATTTTCCTTAACAGAAGCTTATAACAAGGCTACTACCTCTGGAACAGGCCATCTATCTGAAAAGACGTACAACCCCAATTCCTGAAGCAGTCTGCCTCAACCTAATACTAGAACGCAGCAAGAAGAGGCTAAAGAACAGGTATTTCAGGATAAAACTATAAATGAGTTTGAAAGTGGTAGATGTATGTATTTCTCAGTTCAACTTCATTTTATATCAGCAGCTTTGGGCATGCCAGGATCAGCCATCCATCATATCAATCTAGATTATACCACATGCAAAGTGTTTCACATTCGTAAGACAAAATAAATAATCTAAGAATTAAAAATTATACATAGCCACTGATAGTGAAATTAGACATCTGGGTTTTATACCTGACTTCTGTGTTCTATGGAGTTCGATTCCTTGCCAGACTTGATCTCTAACGGCATTATCCTAGACTGTACTCCAGACTGGTGATGGATTTTCACCCTGGCCGTAACATCGATCTTTCCCTTTAACCCAAACCTGGGAGACCAGATATTTTCCTTCAATGTCCAAGATATCTACAATCTCTATCTTAGAAGAGAAATCTTCTCTTTTTCACCACTTGACCTGGGAAGAAATTAAGTCAGAAGTTAACAACTTGCCTTAATTCTTATGTATTCAAATGTGTTGCAATTAAATGTTTAATACTTTTGCATTATAGGTACTCTTTAGGCACTAACTTTAGAAATAAAAATGCATTAAGTCTCTCTCAAACTACCTTCCCATTAACAGAGGAAGCATCACATCAGAAAGTTACTTCAAATTGCACATTGGCATGTAGTTCTGCTATTCACCTAAATTTCAAAGTTAAAAAAGAATCTGAAACTGGTCTTAATACTTTTTTCTCTTTACTAAATAACCACACTCCAAAACACTTTGTTTCTTCATGAACTTTAGTGATAGACACTGGCGAGAAGCATATAGATCTTACTCAGACCTGCCATTTCTCTGAAACTTGAACACCCTATAGCTATTACAGTTAACAGCAAGAAGCTGCTCAGCCAGAAGAGCTCAGCAGCAGTTGAGCAAAATCACTATTTCACTGATAAACTGTTATCTAACTGAAGAATTACATTTGATTACTAAACAGTTTCACATTCTGATTTGTAGTCTTGCACATATTTACAGTAACTTCTAGCTTAGTCAGTAGATCAGATACATTTGCTTTTCTAATTAATCAAATTTCTACTGCCTACCACACTGTTTACAAGGATTAAGACCAATAAGATTCTTATGTTGTTTTCACCCTCAGTCTTAATGTCCCTCTCAGCACTCAAAGGCAGAGAAACACGCAGCTCTCCCGATTAGCTATTTTGGCAGCAAGGCCATGAATTAGCCCTGTATCACTGAACATATTTGCGTAAAAAGCACTGTTATAAAAATTAAAAGTGACCCAAACAAGATATACGACATTCTAACTTTTCATTCTGGCTTCTTACAGTTTTAGTTGCATTTTATTTTGGTTAGCTGGATTGTGCATGAAGTCTTCCGCCCACTTAAAAAATGATGGCAAATATTCTTCCACTTCCTGCATTATTTCTGTTTGTTTCAGATTTAGGTGATACCTAAAAAGTAAAGCCATGCACATTAAGGTGACAGAAATATTAGATTTGCTGCTGGTACTATCAAGATTTTCGCCTCGAGTAGCAAGAGTAATGAAAATAACTGTCAAGTTTTAATAAACATCTATAAATTGTAGATAATGACAGATTCATTAAGGTTCAACTCAATTAATTTACAAAACTAACTGAACACCCATTACAAGAGATAGAATACACTATGTTCGCTTCTGATGTAACTTTTGAAATGACAGGTGTAGCACAATGAAAGCATCAGCACAGGAGACGTGATGAAACAAAACTAATCATTAGACTGCAGGAAAGGAGTACCAGACTCATGCATTTAAAAATTGTCATTCCTATGCTTTATGCAAAATTGAAAATATTTTTAACACAATTAAAAAAAAAAGAGACTATTTGCTTTTTGTCTGAATACACTGATCTGCTACTTGTTCTTCGCATATGTTTTGATAGGCTTCAAACCATTTTAATTGGAAAGGAATCATGATCCTCTGCAGTTGCTACAGTTACAAATACACAAGAAAGTAGAAATCTCATTAAACAGAGCTTAATCATACGATGTTAGATAATTCAGTGCTGGCATTCACTGGAAATAATGTCATTATTCCACAGCAACAGAGAAATACAAGCGAGTTTTGCACAAAAATTCTTCATATGAGTGCAAATGACCACAGCCAGCAGACTCTCCTAACTCACTTTTCATTTTCAACAATACTAGCCTACATATGCAAAGAGGAATTGCAAACCAACAGCTTCAGAGAAGCCCAGAGTGACACAAAACCCTTTAAGTAATCTTAGCAGTCACAATTCAAAATACCTACTTTCATAACAGAACTAGAGTAATAAGTCATGTTAAAATTTTAACTTCCATCTTGTCTGGGCTAATAGATACTGATGTTGCCCAACATACAATTTCTAATATTCTAGATATAATAATTTTTTTACATGACTTGAATTAGATTTTAACCAAGTCTGCAGTAAAATCTTAAAACTGACAGCCATTCAGCTTGCCATTTTCCAATGGAAACATTAAGACTATTTATTTGGCTAGCATTCCTATCAGTTTTGTAGAGAAAATAAGTTAAAGGTCCTCTAACAAGTAAGCCATTAAATAACCTGATAAAGAACATCAAACTAGCAGGCATCTCAATGCTTGGTCAGTCACAAGTGTCTAGTTCATCTCCTGAGAGTCAAAATTAATTATGCTTCATCACATTTAACTCAGCTTTGGGAGACACCTGAAAATCTAGTGTTACAGGTACAAACACTCCAACCTGCTGGGCCTGAAAGATAAAAAAAAAAAAAAACCACACACATACAGTTACTCCAGAAGCCTAGTTCAGTTCTATAGAAGTAGCTCAGCAGGGAAGACATATCACATTATGAAACAAGAAATTATCTTGCTAAGATACCCAAGTTTCATTAAGCAAGGTCATTTGGCACAATATTCTCCCAATGCTAGCGCTACATTTTTTAAATTAGAACTTTATCTGTTAGTTCAAGTGTTCCTACGCTGTCTGCCAAACGTAAAAAGACACCTGTAGTGCTACTTACATTTCTTTGAGATACTTTTGTCCATACACAATTTTATTTGCTAGCTCTTCTACTTTTTCTTGTGCCAAGTTATTTGTTACAGATTGCTGGAAAATTTCATGAAGAATTGTACCAATGAGCGTCTGGCGTGAACCAGACTCTGAGCCCTGCAACAGATGTTACAAAACACACATGTATGTACATGAAGATTTATGTCCACTTTATGTCAACTTTTCTATAAAAATCTCTGAGCTTTACTTGCTGGGCATGGTAGACTGTGCTTACTTAATTACAAGGTCATGAGAGCTTTCACCTCACTAATTAATATCTATTCAAACCTGATTGTGAAAACAGCCAAAGAGAAATGGGTCTCTCCTATTGCTTATCGTTTTGTTTTCATCCCAACCCCGATACTATTAGGATACAATCCCTATGTGATTGACAGCTGAGAACCAAGGCAGAGATTAAAATGAATTTTGAGCAAGTTTGCCTGTGGGCAGTACCAACCGCAGTATTTCCTAACGTTAATACTCGCCTCCACAATCTTACAGATACTATTTTTTTCATGAAGCAGTTCTCGTGTGTTACCAACTCACACAAAATTATCCCACGGATCACCAAAGTGGCTCCGAAACCCATCTAACCACCACCAGGACTGGGCTCTGTAGAATCGTAAGAACTGAAAGTAGCAGTACATTATGGCCTCTGCATGAGCCACCGCCAAACAACTGGAAATCTAATCACTGTGGTTTAAGGACTTACTGGTATCTTTCACAGACCTGGCACTTGCAGGCTGCACTCACAACTGGTGGGGGGCGCTATCCCAGAGTCAGGACCCTCTGCATCATCCCCTCCAAGTGATTAGCTTATTCCCATTACTCCCCTAGCAAAGGGCTGACACAACTTCACAGTCTTAATCTCCTGTACTTAATTTTCTCGTTTTAGCCACAGCTCCCAGCCGCTCTGCTTACCACACCATTACCATTCTATTACCCATTCAGATTTATATTCCTACCACATTTGGAACTTTTCCTCAGCTGAAAGTGGCAGCTGTTGTTTCTCTGCCATCCACAGCTCAGCAAGGACACTACCACAAGAAACTCTTCCTCTTTCCAGCATCCAGCAGATGGATTCAGATTCCAGAGTTAGCTCACACCAGTTCCTAACTGAACTGGCCTTTATTTTCAGAGGCTTCTGACTTGGCCAAGTGCGGTTATGTTTTCATATGGTCAACAAGAGGCACATCCCTCACAAAGGATTCATAGCCACACAAAACATGGCAAGAGATTATCAAAAAGTTGCCAGAATTTTAAGTGGGAAAACCATTTCTTGCCCCATTAGCTATACTATGAATACAGGATTATTTCAATCACAATTCTCAGAACACAAGAAGTTCAAACAGATAAGGCAGCTTCCACTCTAAATTATTCTGTTGTGAACCATATGAATAGCTAAAAATGACATTTGCAATACAGTATCTCAGTTTTTAATATTGAGCTGAACCACCAGTCTCAATGGAACAGTAAACCACTAACACACTTGATGCTCTAGAATTAACACCTACCTTAAACCTTTCATTCAGCACTGCTCTTCTCAAACATCGAATACTATTCGATATCGTGGTGCCAGAAAGCAGCAGATCTGGGTAAATAACCAGGTATCCAGACTGTTCATTTATGACCCAGGTACCAGAGTTACACTCCCCTTCTAAATGAACAATGTCTCCTGGAACAACCGGAACAGACTCCCTATAACGCAATACAGTTGAACAACCATTTGCAAGCTTCGGACACAGCATATTAGAAATTATACAGTAATAAATCAGATTTGAAACTGGAGGTCATTGTGATTCTTTTTTAAGAAGTTGACCTAAATAAATTCTGAAAGTGAATAAAGGAATTTTTATTGACAAAACATTGATAATTTTGAGTACTTATCTCAAAGGCAACATAAAGAAAATTGACTTATTAATCCAGTATTTCATCCTCTTTTCAAACATCTATATTCAGTATGGATTACCAGCCATTCCTAAGAATGCACAGTTCTGTATCTTCCAGTGACTGAGATGCTGTAATCGTCAAGTGTTTCTCAGGATTGCTCCCATTTCTCTGTATTTCGCTGACTTCCAACACACGGTATCTGTTGTTCAACCCATTCTTAAGAATTGTGTCAGGGGAGTTGGTCACTTTCTTCTGAAAACTGAAGTTGCAATTCATTAACGCACAGACATGACACTATTTGAAAAGAAAACAGCCAATCCCTATACAAGTAGAGGGAGAGCTTCAAGTATAACCCAACTTTAACCCTCTTCAATTTTTATATATATATATTTGTTGTGGGGTTTTTAGTTCTATGCAGGTAGATTGTAGGAAAACTTCTCTCTGGTAATGTTTTCACATTGTCTCTTTGACTGACAGGGATGAAAAACAAGCCTTTGGACACAGGAGAGATAAGGAGAAAGACATAAAAATTAAGAAAGTTATATAACCATACTGTAACCTTGTGCTTGCGAGAAAACTTGTATCTCTTTGAACGCCGTGAAGCGTGTAAGAATTCCCACAACCACCCAAGTACACCAAACACGGAGAACTAACTTTTTCTGCCTTCACCTCACATGATCAGAAAACGGATATTCAAGGTTCTGTTTTCGTTTGGCCAATGGCCAAAACCTCAGATAGAGCAGCCGGGCCAAGGACTCTCCGGACACGGAAGGATGCCTGCTAGAGCCCCGGGACGCGGGCACGGACAGAGCTTCCAGGCGCCTGCCCTGCAGCCTGCCCTGCCCAGCGCACGGGACAGTTACTCGCTAAGCAGCGGCGGGTTCCGCTCACCGGTTACTCCAGGCAGACCCGAGCGCTTCCCACCTCTCCCCCACGCACGACGAAGGCCCGCGCCGTGCCGTGCCGTGCCATGCCATGCCATGCCGCCCCGTCCCCCCTCAGGGCGCCGTCCCGCCTTCCCGCGCCCGGAGCAGTCAGGAGCGGGGCGCGAGGCAGGGCAGTGGGGGCACGAGACAGCCCGCGCGCCCCGCTTTAAATTTCAACGCCCCGCGCTCGCAGCTGTCTCCACCCCCGCGTGGGTTCTTCCCCCCACGCGGCTGCTACCTCTCCGCCATAAGCGGGTCCTCCGCCGCGCACGGCTCGTCCCGCCTCAGCTCCACGACCCAGCCCGTAGCCCGGCCCCGGGCAAACACTCAGGTATGTGCCGGTCCCTCTACCGCCGCGCCACACAAAACCCCACCGTCCCGCCAAGGCGCAGGCGCACTACAGCCGCCGTCCCCGCCCCTCGTCCCTCCCAGCTCGGCCACTGGCGGGGAGAGAGCTGGCGCAGCCAATGGGAGGTGCGGTTTTCCGCAGGGGCGGGCAGAGGGGTTGAAGGCGCGAAGTGGCGCGCGACTCCTCCCGCCGCCACAGGGAAGGGACCCGCGCCGCGAGGGGGCCTGAGGCGGCTGCGCCTCTCCTGACGAGGGCGGTTCTCAGCCCTACCTGTCAGCAAGTGCTGTCACAACCGTGGCCCCTCTTCTGACACCACTGCAGGAGAATGAGATAAACTAGATGTGCCTTTTGCACCCAGCTACTCACAGGGGAATCTCAGCCTGAGGGTGGCACGTTTCTCTGGTAAGAACTTGTTCCATTCGGCGCTGTTCCCTGACAGGCTTTCTGAGGTGATGGGGAAGTCTCAGATACACAGGCTTCCTTCGGTTTTTTTTCTTGGCCACAAAACCACTGCTTCAGCAAAGCACTCGTGATTTGAAACTGTGACTTCTGGCACAGATTGGAAGACACAGGTATTAAAACTATTCTTAATATATCAGTATGACTGTTCTGTAGTTTAAATGTCAGGAAAATGGTGGATTAAGAGTTTGTCTGGTATCTCTTTATTGTAGGCAAACACTGGGAAACAGTATTAAGCTCTAGAGCTGCAAAGGTGACAGTTTTGGCCAATGGTTAGACATCCCAAGGAAAGGATCAAAGCGTGGGTTTTAAAAGGTGAGGACACTCTTAAATTAGCCCCTTCAGTTTCCTTTGGTATAGTCCTGAAATACTTGCGTTAAATGTTAATGTCACTTTCCATTGCAGAACCTCTAACATAAGCTTACTTGTAATTTAATAGCTATGTGTCAATACCATTAAATGCACAGCCACATTATTGGTATGATAGTAACAGAGATTACTAAACACTTTTACTTTGTATACTTGATGCCTTCCTGTTCTGTAGTATCTTTCATGTTGCTATACCTCTCTCATATGCTAAAAAAACCCCAATCTTAACACAAGAAAGGTTATAAAAGTGCAAAATATGCTTTAAATGTTTTTTTGAAGTTAGCTAAAATCCAAGCAGTCTGGGAAAACTCTACAGAAGGTCTGTGAAATCCAGAAAAACTCCAAACGTTATTTTAGTACCAAGAGTTGTAATGTAGTGTCCAGACTACGTCTCTCTTTCTGGCATCAGTGGTTGAAAAAAAATATTCTTATAATTTTACAATACACCAGCGCTTTCCATCAAGTTTGAACTGTGTAAATTCAGGAATTTGTACTAAAAAAATTATCACAAGATAATGAAATCTGTTTCTTCCAAATCCTATGACAACAGGGTGTTAGTTATCCATACTTGCAGTTACATATGCTTTATATGCCCTTATTTTTAAGGCCACAGATTTAATCAGGGAAATCTGAGGGAAACCTACAGCCATGTCTTCCCCAGCCACTGACTCAGTAATATATACTAGCCTACAGCCACCCCAGGTGGCAAGTTTATTCTTAAAGCTAAATCTGGGATTAAATTTATCTTGCATCAGATCTAGCTAAGTGTGCAGCCACAGTGTGAGCTGGTTCAGTAAGGTGACACCAATAAAATCCTATAAAATTCTTTTGGTGTGTAAACCTTTCATCAGATCAGTGGAAGCTCCATGGTGGCTAGTCCATCTACCCTGGATGAGGCAAAATGTTGAACAGGACCCAAAGGTGCAGTCAAGCAGCAGCATAAATTAGCTGCAAAGAAAGCTGACAGCTTCCTGAACAGATTTATCATGCAACCCCTGCAGGGTAAGAGAACAGGTCAAGTCCTGCCAACAGGAGTGGAAATGAGAGTGAAAGTCCACAAAACCTCACTCAGACCTGCCTAAAGGATCCTGGGATCCACTCTGAGGATGCTCAGGCAGCAGTCTGTCACTCACATCATTCCTGAAGCAGAGATCTGAGCTGAACACACTCACTTGGACTAATTGTGCAGAATAAAAACACAGTTAAGGACCAAGCACAGAGATCTTTTGTTTTATACCTGTTGGAATTGAATAAATATAGTTGGTTTGAGTTGCAAACATAAAAGGCAGCTTATAGCAAGTGCCTTGCACGCTCCTTTTTCAGGGAAGGAGGGGATGAATTTGAAGACTATCAATAGCATTTGTCCACCTTGAGGTCTCAGCTCATTTTAAATGAAAACCAAAAAACCTCTGGATAATATTAGTAATGAAATAGAGACATTGCAATTAATGAGTGTAAAAAAATGGTTTAAATACCTGAAACTTTTTGCATAATGACTGCAAATTGCAATATTGGTCATAAATGCCTTTGTTACAGCAGGCAAAATTTTCAATTGTAAGAACTTGGAGATGAAGTGTGGGGTTTATTTCAAAGACACATGTTTAATCACTGGAAACAAATCCCCCAAGACTGAGATTAAGATCATGGATAAACTTGTATGAGATTGTCTCAGAAGTGGTGAGGTTTTATTTTCTACTTTCATATCAGAGTATTGGAGATAGGTCGGTTTAACAGAGTTTCAATATATTATCCAAAGCTACATAACTAGTTCGTCACAAAAATAATTACTTCCCTGGATATAACTATTAGTTATGAGATTATGATGGTAAAGATTTTTATGGAAGTAAAGACAAAACCAGATATTCAGGGCCCCTTCTATTTGCTAAAAAAATAATTAGAAAAAATAATTAGAAAGTATGTGATTAAGGCACAGAAATGAGCTTGGCTGGAGCCCAATCTTGTACTTCACACTGGCTAAATTTGTTCAGGACACTGAAAATACTTAAGAGACAGTCCAAGAAAAAAGGGAATAAATCCTTCAGTAGTTCAAAAAGAAAATAAATCCAGTTTTCCTAGGGCTGTCACTGGAGAAAAAAAGGAGGACTTACAGTTAAGTCCCATGTTTCTACTGTGGTAGTTGGATATTCTAAATAAATTCTATGTTCTAACTGAATAAGAAATACCTGAATAAGCTTTCTAGGAAGAGTTAGAAATAGCTACTTAAAAATTAGAAACTCCAGTCTCCTCACATCTATCCCCTGGATATTTTTCTTTCATCTACCTTGCTCAAAAGCATTAAAATACTTCCAAATTTAAAGTTATTCATACACTTTAAAATTTTATTTTTAAATCTAATCCTGCAAATACAGCACAATTTCATTCAGTATTTTTCACATTCAATATCCTACTCAATTATTTAGGGAACACTTTTACTGCTCTTTTCCTCTTGAGATTGAATATGCCAGATTCTGCTTTATTCTGCGTAAGAACTGTTTAACTTTTCATGGCACAGCTCAAACCTATTTGAGTTTCTCAAATATAGCGCTTTTAATAAAATTAAGATATAAAGCTCTAAACTTAAACATCCTTAACAGTATTAAGACTGCAAAGAACTGGCATTACACAGCAGAACAAGACAGGAAAGAAAAATGGTGCATCTCTCTTTTTTTTTTTTCAATACAGTGGATTTAGCTCTACTGCAAGGACTTTAAAATATAAAAATTCACTGTGATATTGGTTAGTTTTCCTTTAAGTGGAACTAAAGATCATATGAAAAGTCTTATTTGCTGTCTCTTAATTAGGAATGACAATGTTATACAGATTTCCCTATGAGGTTAAACATACAAATAATTCCAGAAACATGCATTCTTTCTGGCTGCAACACATACAAATCACACAAAGACATTAGTTCAAAATTTTTAATAAAATAAATTCAAATGCATCTCATTCTCTGTCCATAGCTACATTGTTAAATATCAAAGAAATACATACTTCGAAGAAACTGGAAAAAAATTGAGCCACAAATTTGGTATTGAATATATAACTCAAAATCCAGTTTGTCAAATCTGTCAAAATTAAGCAAATTGCTCTCACCATCCACCACTTAACATAACCATTAACATTCTTAAAAGACACTGCGGAAATACCTACAATAAATAAATAACTTACATCACTTACAGTAAATGCTTTACAGTTTCCTGAATCAAGTGAGTAAAATCAAGAGTACCAACGCAAATCATGTATAAACAAGTCCGGAAAATAATTCCCTCTACAAAAGGAATTGTAGGAGGAGGAAAACATGTAATTGTCTATTGCATTCCATACTTCAGAAACAGTACATATACACGTCTACAGACTTTGATACAATCTTCATTTTCTTTTCTTGCATGAGAGGTTGAATATGGTCCATATGCCTAAATTGGTAAATGCAGCAGCATGCAGTCTTGTTTGTCGCCATGTTTCAAGGCAAGGACAAACCTGTTTACACAAGCTAGTACTGGAAAGTCCATAAAATACTTAGCCTTCAATAAACTGAATCGAGAACATTCAGCTCCACAGAAAAGGTGCGGAAATGCCTTGTAAGATTAGGCCCATACTGACTGCCTTAAGGAGATCTTCACTAGCACTTGCCACTGTGAGGTTTCCCCTGGTTTATTTCTGTAGATACAGCATTTTCTAGAATAGAACGTATGCCAAGAAACTGGTTTCCAAATTGCAAGATTTCTCATAATGTTAAATACATCTTGTCAAGTTTTTGTTGAACTGGGTGAAGAGACTTGCACTGTTCTTGCATACAGAAAACTTGTACAAAAAAGAAGAATGAAAAGATGCTTAAGTTGTGGTCTGCTGAGTTCACCTTCTACAGAGCTGGCAAGTATTTGAATACGAAAATCATTCCATTTTGTTCAAATCAGTTTATTCATTTTTATTTTTAAAGAACAGACACCTAACTACTAGCTTAAAAGCAATAAAATCATGTGTGTAGCTCCTGTAATGGTGGTAAGCTGAATAACTACCAGCTTGAAATCCATATAAAATGTGGGTGTCCTTTTAAAACTCCGTGATTCTTAACACTAATCTAATGAAGCCTAGATGATCAAATACAAAAAAATGTTTATTTTGATCTGTCTCCTGGTTTGACTCCAGGAAATTAACCACATTTTGGCAAACCGAAATGTCAGACAACAGCAGTTCCACAGTAACAGATAGCTTTTCTTTTTAAACTTATTTACTCACCAATATAATTTGAGGACTGATAGTGTATTTTACAGGAAAGTCTTCTAGAAAAAAAAAATTAGTTGAGGTGCAAGAATTGCTTCATAAGTTCATATGTGGTAAAAGCCACAGCCTGGGAAGGAATGCAACGAATATAATTTAGAGATAAACCACGGTATAATCCTCTTCTTATTCCATGTTGTTGATACACATATTTCAGTGTCTGCACCATGGTACTGGAAAAATAAGAACCCAAATCATTATTGGATACACATACTCAATAGTCAAAATCACTTTCTTTAAATACAAGACACTTGTTTTACTTGGCTCTTAAGAGATCTATTGAGAAAAACTGATGGGACTCAATATAGCAAAGCATTATACTCTTCTTAGGACTCTGAAGACAGTCTGTGCTTCTGCAAGAAATTTGGGCACAAGGGCTGGGAATTGGAAAGAGGACAATGCAATCCCACCCAAAGAAGTTTCAGTCTGAAAACACCTGCCCTAAAAGACATATTAAGACATTTTACACCAGAACGACTATGCATGTTCTGTTGCTTCTCTGACAGGAAGGAGCTGAGAAGCATCAATTCTTCTTACAAATGGAATACAGAGTAACAGAAACATGATTTGCCCAACATAGCACACACTTCTTGCATTAAAGATCAGTATTTAGGCTTGTATCCCATTCTCTTTGAGCAGTCGATCACACTACCCATCCTTCTAAGCTCTGCATATAAAATTTATGTTTAGTTCTGTATTCTACATCTACAAGCATGTGTGTGGCTTCCTCCACCATGACAATTACCTAGTATTTTCTCTCAAAGAGAATGCTATCATTTATGTTAATTTACATTATTAAAAGTAGAATTGCAGTGTATATGCAAGGAGAATGATTTTCCTCACCTACTTAAACTCAGCAAATGGATATTAAATGCAAGGCAATGTAAAAATCTTTAAGTGCTCAATATGTGCAGGCTACTAAAGACACCGATCTTTGAGATCTTCCCTATGCCTGAAAGCTTCAAGATTTCCTACTTGTTTTATCCTCTCATCCTCTAAAGACATATGTCTTCAAGGCACAGCTCTCTCCAAACACAGTCACAACATATTGTCAAATCAGGAAGCCTAATGTCTACAGAAGTACTTATCACAAATGCATAAAGTAAAACCCCCAAAACAATTAACACATTTTTTATTTTTTAAAGTATCTGGAGTGGAAAACAGCAAGAAAAAAAAACAAAAAACCAAACATTAAAGCTGCTAAGGAAAACAGAACAGCAACGTTCACAGTAAGCAACATCTAAGTTGTTAATGAAAGGTCACTAAGACAGACTACTGTCAGTAAGATCGAATTCACCACACAGGAAGGTCCCAGTGAATCACGATGGATCAGACATACACAATTCCACAAGATAGAAAGTAAACAAAACTGTCCTAGAACTGAATGTGGTTGAGTAAATTCAAAATTCAGAAAGTCTGTCAAGAGGAGAGCTGATATAATATTATCATTTTAAGAATTCTATGGTACTTCACTTCTACTGGCACAACCCCAACTACATGTAGGGTGTGGGACATGACCATAAATGCAGAAAGGTCAAATAAAACAGTATTATGCGAAATCATTTTATCGAAAGGATTCTGCACCATTAAAAAACACTTGGAAACATTTCATTTCAGTAGAAGCACACAGTCTCTCAGGGATCCTGCTGCTATTAAAGACATTGCAAGTCAAGTTAAAATGCGAAAAAAAAAAAAAAATGTTACTAACTCAAACACAGTATTACTAACAAAGGTGCCATTGTGATTTCAGTTATTTTTTTAACCCCAGAGCAATAAAGGGAACTTTTGTCCCTGTGGAAACTTACTCATTAAATTAATACAGAAATCAGCTACATAGCAGTTTGGGATTTTGTTTTTTAAATTTAAAACTAAGAATTTAACTTTGCTCAGACATCTAAGAATTCAGTTCCTATGGATTAAAAGAAAATACTTACAGGCACTTTTCAGAGTCTGGGAGAACTGCTCCTAACTGCATTCGTCTACGAGTTACATCAAGGGGATATCTACAGATAAGATATTGGAACAGCAGTTCAAGCAGATGTGTGATGACTGTATGAGTATTGTTTAAAAAAAGAATACAAAGAAGTCCATGTGCAACCTCCAACTCCCTTTTCAGTGAGTCAGGAATCCAGCTCAGATTCTCAACACAGCTGAAAGTTCTCCAAGAAGGGAGACTTCCCCTATACAACCAAAACCAACAAGTCAGATCTCTTAATATATTCCATTTGGCACGAATAAGGAAGATAGATGAGAGTGTAAAAGTCTGTAAAACACTGGAGGAGAAGACACCTGAATCGAAAATAAAATTAACAGTATAAGGATTAATAGAAAATTACATTTGTAATGCAATGATTTGGTGAAAAATTCATACCATAAGTCCATAAAATTAATTTATTTCATGGACAAAATAAAATATGACAAGGACAACATGAGAATGGAGAAAGCAAACAAAGTAATAAAAAAATTAATGCCAAATACAATATCTAAGACTTTTTTCTTTTTTGTCTTTTTTTTTATGGCTTCACAGGTTACATTGTTTTGAACATAAACTGGAATAATAAAATTCTGCAAATTAAATTCATGGTCAAAATTCCATAGTCTACCAAACAAGACTCCACCTGATTTTACGAGATTGGTCTGAATTTGTTTAATTGACTCAATGCATGTATCTTAAATATGCTGAAGATTAAAAAGGATTTAAGTAAACGAACAATGGAAATAAATGAATTCAGTGTCTCAATCTGATTTAAAAACAAGATAATGAACATACATAAAATCATATTCTCGAAAAGGTTTCTTAAAATGAACAGCTATATAGAAAAAAATAAAACAAACCCACACAGTACCCAAACTTACGATATCGTCTGAGCTATTGCTCCAGCTATGCCACCACACAGCAGATTACATGTGTTTTCAAAACTAAGACATCGGGATTATCTAATGAAGGCCGTCCAAGCAAGTTAGGTGCTTGAGCAAGTCCAATGCTCTTTAAGGTACCAAAGGTAAAAAATGAAAAACCTAAAAGGAAATTTACTTTTATGTACTTTCATAAAAAAGCAAACTATTTGTCGATGCATCATCATCATAAACAAGAAGCTGTAATTACAAAATGAAACTATTTTCCAATTTTAGAAGTTTTTAAGCAGAAAGAAATAACACTTTGAAATTCTACACGTAACTTCTGCCCAATGAATTAGCATTTATAATTAACATTGAAAGAACACTTAATAGCTACACTGTGAGTTTTAAATTACTAGATTGCTTGTTAAGAATAACTACTAAGATTTAACTGAAGAACATCTTTTGTCTTTTAAATGAGATGTTGTTTAGCTGGACAGTTCTCATGGTTCCTCCATCCACATCACAACCTGCTTTAACTTGCGCATTTACATAGAAGTCACCAGGAGATGGAGCCAATAACAGCTTTAAGTCTCCATCTATAGAGCGCTCCCCTCTCTCATGGATCTACCTGTTTGAAATATCCTCCAAGCTTTCTTGCGGGAAAACTAGGAAACAGGAGAGAAACTTTATCTCTCTCAACGCTAAGTTCAGAAAAGCTAGGCTATGCCTATTGAAGATGCTTTAGCACATTTTGATCAATTCTAGATTAAGATTGAAGAGCTGCAAATGCCCCTACTGGCCTCCCCTCTCCATTCAGTAGAAAACAGAATCCTTGATTTTTACAGAAGGTAATTCAGTGTGCAAATATATAATGTAAACTGAAGACTAGTGAATATAACTGCTGAAGGACTGCCACATTCTGTTTTTAACTTACCCGCGTACGGTGCCATTCCTACAATAGTTGGCATCAGCCCTCTGTAGAAACCACTAAAACCACCTTCCTTTGAAAGAAAAATACATTTGTGGCAGAAATAACAAATGTCTTAACAAGTTATAGGACTGTTCATACAGATTCACGACAGCAATCTGACTAGCATCACCTGGCACCAGGAGCTAACATCCACTTCCATTTCTTGTGCCCAAAGAACTGAGGGGACAACTGCCTGGCTCCATAGGAGATAAAGAAGAGAAAATGAAGAAAAGAAAAAAATCTACATCCAACATTATAATCTGGGAGACATTTCTGCATTATACATATCCCTCCTCCCCAAAATACTCTGTATCATTACTACTTGTTCTTGAAAAGCAACTTCTCTCTGCTGTTTTTGGCCTACCACTTAGATGAGTCTTAGCTCCACTTCGCAGCCTAAGTAGAAGGAAGTATCCAGATACTTTTTTACATTAAAAAATTTCAATGTGCACGCAATGAAGTCATGCAATTTTCCACCAAGCCACTATTTTCAATGCAGTGCAACATTCTTTAAAGAGCATATTTTGCTTTGACAGGACTGAGATTAAAAGAAAAAATACCTTTGTGTAAATCATCTTGAATGCATGGATAATTCCCATGTACTTGTGTTCCCCTTTTACTTGGAATGCCAGACGAACTCTAACCATATCAAGAGGGTAAGTACAAATCACTGCTGTAATACCTTTATTAAACAACAAAAACAAAACAAGCAAACAAAACTCACCTACACCTTATCTGATTCTAGGATTATTTGAAAATTAGAATTTCCTTTTGTCGCAGTGAATATAACAGAACATACAAATTATTTTGTTAAAGAAACAAAGTCATTTATAATCAGCAAACAGGAACACTAACTTCAGCAACACCAAAGGATTTATGTTTATACTTGGTGTTCACTGAAGCTGCACACCTCTAGGCCTTGATCTTCCAAAGATTTATGGGCCTAACTTTATTCACAGAAGCAATCTTATTTCAGTCCACAGCTCATACGCATTCAGCTAGTCAAGTGCATCAGCTTTACTGGATGGCAACCATGAAACCTGATCCTACCATATCTTAAAAACAACAAACAACCAAATTTACAGTTTATTTCAAAAAGGTTTTGTCAGAATTTTATGTGATTACTGGATATAGATACATGCATCTATCTACTGCATCTGAAAATGCTACATATATTCTTATGACATAAATACAGTCTGGATCATACTGATAGAGAGTACTTAGCTGCGTTGCAATACTGCATTTTAATAGTTCATGTTACACCAGCACTTCTGTTTAAGACTCTGACCAAAAGAAGCTATTTCTACACTTCACGATGTCAAAAAAAAACCAGTCTTAGGATTCATCCAGTTATGAACTGCTTCAAAACTGATTAGACGCTGATCAACTTGTAATTTTGAAAACTCCAGTACAGAGAACAACTCTCTAACAGTTACCTGAATAACAAATTCTTCCCTATTACTAGTTTTTTGAGGTAAACCCACTCAAGTGCTGACAATTTGGAGGGAATAGTTAAAACTGTTTGCTAAAACAGAGATCAGTTTTTTGTGGCATATCACCATCACTAAAATAAAAAAAATCGTGAAAAGGAGAAGCAACCAAAAACATTTGTGATTGATATTGTTTTCTAGCAGCTGCTCTGATTTAGCGAAACATCACTCTTAAAAATTGGTACTACAGAAGATAAGCACACTTACTATGCTGACAAGAAATTGCCACTTCCTCAAGTTTTAATAGACTTTTAATGATATCTTTTTTTGTAGGTGTATCATTTCCCTTCGTCTCCACAAGGGTCAAGAGAAAGCCACAAAGGGAGGTAAAAAAAAACAAAAACCCCACAACCAACAACAAAACCCAAACATACAGCTCCTCCAGCAAACAAACTCTTCATAACTTTTATGCCTGCAGCAAAAAAAAAAGCAATTTAGTAAGCTGAATGATCTGGCAGCAGATATCAGGATTAGATTAAAAATAAAAATGAACACCATGAATGAGCTATCCAAAAAGCTGACACTAGTCAACTGTCAATTGAGAGTAAAGTTTGTGGCCTTCTGGAGTATCCTACCAGTAATTTATTTAGAAAAACAAATACACGTCTTTCAGAGATTTTTTGATGACTCCTCTAAACAAAAGCAGACATCTGCAGTTGATTCTGATGTTATCTTACCCTAGGCTTCAAAAGTTAGAAGCTGCAAAACACCAAAGAAACTTTAGGACTATTTCCACCAACTTACACTATTAATTGCAATCCATCAGACTACAGCCTTTCCTAATGGATTGCATGTGATATCCAGAAATACTGTAAAATGGGTGAATTCAAGCAGTTTAAAAAAAAAGAGAAAAAAAGCTTTTACAGAGCTTGAGAGTTCACAGTAAAGTCACCCCCCTTCAGAAAACAGACAACTTATCCCCCTTGTCTTTCCAGTCATGCACTGATACATATCCGGGAATACTCTCTGAACAAAGACTAGCAAACAGACCAACCAAGAGCTTGGTGAACGCACTAGCTAGTGAAACACAGTCCAGAAAATAGTACAATTGGAAAAAAAATCAGATGGAACTGAAAGAAACCATATGTAGTAAGGATTTAGATAGGATTTTCTTTTTCTTAAAATCCTCTAGCCACAAATTCTGAAAAAGCATGGTATTTCTAACATCAGTCACAAAATAAGCTTTCTTGAAGCAACGGGGAGAGGCATGTTACTGCTTACTGTTCATATAAGCAGAATGTACATACAAGGGATCAAGATTTCCTTTGGGGCTCAGAAGAGACACTATCCTTTCTGGGAGGAATGGTGGCCAGCTTTGGGACAGAAAGTCATTGCAGTGAAGTCTACAAAACTATTGATCTCATCTCTACTCCCTAAATACCATGAGTTTCTGAAGTCAGATCACAGCATCTTAAGACTGATTCCCTGTCTTGAGGAAGCAAAGTCCATGCCAAATAATGAGAGTTGAGCCAAGAATCTCTCCCATGGTTGGTGAAACAGGACAGAATTGGAAGGGTCTCAACAATTAAGAGATACATACTACAATCCCAGTGTCTCATCTGGAATAATCATAATAGGGCAATGCAACTCCTCCTCTAAGGACCCACTTCTTCAAAAGCAGCAGGCCTTCATGGCAAATGCTGACTCAGAAGTCAAGGAAGTCAGGGCAAAACAATTCTTCACTTCCCATATTGTCCTCAAGGACCTTTGACCGCTCTTGGGACCAGATACTGGGTTACACAGACCTTTACTTAGACTTAGTGTCAAAGAAGCACAACAGGAATTAGGCTGTCCTTGATTTGCTTCCAGGCTTTGGGAGTTAACAATGAGATTAGCTGTATAGGGATTTGTCTCTGTCTCCAATTTCCCTACAATTCCTCCTCTCTTAGTAATTGCCTTTCTTTGAAAATAAAAACCATCTGGAGCCAGAAAAAAATTAATACATTTACAAAGAACAGGTTGTGCAAACCATATCGGATACACATTTTTATGATTTCTGTATCATGCTCTTTACATTTTATCAATAACTACACAGATCAAATTAAGTACTACCAGGCGATTCAGAGGTTTACAGTTCAAAAAGTGATAAGCACAAGTCACAGCCTTGAACTGCAGAAGATATGCTCCTTAACTAGTATAAGATTAATCTATCAAGAAGACATCTTAACAAAACCAAGCTTCAGGAACTATACATACAGAGAAACAGCTGATGACAAAGAATATTTATCAGACAGGTTAAAAAACTGCCTAATTTACGAACACTAATATTTCTAGACCTCCAATGTATAATTCTGTCTCCTTCTGAATTGCACCTAAAGAAATAGCACAGATTCTTTTAAAATGTTGACTCGAATAAGTAACTGTTAATTATATACTATTTAAAACTGAGACCATCAGTATCCTCCAAGACCAGTACTATTTTACTAAAAGTAAAAAGAAAAACGTGCTTTCTGTATTAGTTTCATGGAACTTGAGTTTATTCTAGGTAACATCTAGTCTTTTTGGCTTTTTTTATTTTAAGTTAATCGAGTGCAGGGAAGGAAATACATATTTCTGTTTAATTCAGATTTTTTCAATTAGAGACCTAAAACAGATTTAGATTTGCAAAATCAACCTGCGATACAGGTGTTATTTGATAATTTTGTTTTCTAAACCCCAATGACCTCTATGATTTCTCTATCTTCTCCTTAGCTCTGTCTTTCCTTAAAAGAAGTTATACACCATTTATCTGCTAATGAGGTGTTACAGCTGAAATTTGAATCACACAAGACTCAGGAAATTCAGAGTTAACACAGTAACTTTAGCTAGGCCTCCTTAAATATACGCATCACAATAGCTTTTTCTTTTCTCTCACTCCACTACCCCCATCCTCATTGCCTTGTTTTTCCCTGTGGATATGCTTTTGATCCTGTTTATCAGTTACAGAAGATACTCAAATGTTCTCACCACTTGGAAGCTGATTCAGGTCTGAGGACGGTTAGTAATGTTGGAAACACTGACCTAAGCAAGATTTAAGTGCACACTTAAGCAAGATTTTCAGTAGCCACACTGAAGTGAAAGCAGACAGCTGTGTGGCTAGATGGTGTAGAGAGGACAAAAAGGAAAGGGAAACAAGGGTTACCCACTGTCAACTGCGTAATATTGGGTTCCCGGAAACTGCAAAGACCCCTCTCCACCAACACTGTGCTGCAGCACAATGTCTCCTTTAGTCATTTCAACTTGGAAGAAACAGAATAATATCCCTTAATGGAGCCAGCAAGAAACTAAGCCATAGGAGTTAAAGCAAGAAATACATCCAATTGCTTTTAAAAGTCTTTTCTTACTCTGTTTACAAACCTAGAGAAATTCTGTATCAGATTTCAAACTCTGCACTCTCCTTAGTGCCTCCTTCCTCCCCTATATCTTCTTGGTGTACTCAACATAAACCCTCCCCTCGTAGTTATCTAATGAATATCCCAAAAAGCAGTTAATGCCACTAGTAAACACAGAGTAAGACACTCACACGTGACACTATACTTGACTGCTATATTCATTTCACTGCACATCTAAGTCTAGCTCATCTACTCAGTTTTGGGGTTCTCAGTACCAGACTACTGAGTATATCATACTTAAATGTACCTCAAGAAACATTTCATTTGATCGTGGTTTCCAGATAATACTGTATATTATTTCTGTTACTCTAACCACAGATTTAACCAGTAAGGTGCTTAAAATGATGCCAGATGCTATTAATTTATCTACGCAAAGAATTCCAGCATGTCCAACACTGACAGAGTTAAGCTGATTAGTCAGTGTTTTCACAGTGCCTCACAAGCCAGGTTTCAGGTCTCTAACAAGGCTCCTGAAAAATCTAATAATAAGCTTTTGAGGAAAAAAAAATAAAGCATTCTTTAGTACTATTGAAGCCATGGGGAAGAAATTAAAAAAAAAGGGAGGGAAAGTCTATATATTTTTTTCAGTTCTTTCAGTTAGGAAGCCAGCCAAGTTCTGGAATGTATCTTGCAAATGGGTTTTGCTTGCTAGTTTCAGGATCTCTGAATTGTTTCATTTCACTCTCTTTCCTTTTCCTCTCATGGCATGCAAAGCCAAAATATTTCCATGAAGTCTTCCTAGTTTAACTAAAGGCAATATTAACAAAACCCAGAATTTTTGTTCACAGAGAAGCTAAATACTAATACTCATGTTCTATCTATTTAAGGACTGTCACTAGACACTATTAAGCCTGTTTTTACAAAGTAAAAGCGCATGAAGAACCACCTCAAAAATCGGTCCACTATTACTTACCTTCCCTGTTTTTCTTAGCTATATTTAGCTGAATGACTAGCAGGAGGAAAACAGAAATGTTTGTACTATATACAGGCAGTTTACAAATGGGTTTTTCTACTGCTACTGCACTAATTGATCAATGATGTTTTTCAATGTTCACACACATGATCTAAAGACTATCCTGACAACCCCGCATTGAATGTTGAAAAGTACAGACATTTCTGGCAAATCCAAAGAATCCACCCATTTAAGGAGCTGCAGTTCTCTATTTCTATGGGCTTGTATTCAACCTAGCAGCAATACAGACAGGCTGATGAGGCAATTCTCTAAAACCTGCATCTTTATTACTTCATCTCTATGACACTGGATTTCTCAGGTTTTTTAAAAGTCATAATAAACGCTCTAAAAACTGTGCTTTACAACATAGCACAGAATTCAATGCTTGAACAAATACATTTTCAAGAATACTCTTAGACAAACAGTCTCAGTTAGGCAACTATTGTTACATTAACCATTTACTAGTATTTTTGCTTAATACAAATTTGCAACAGTTTGACCTGAAAACACATCAAATCATCCTCTAAACAAATATTAACTTTTCAGCAAAAGGGATGTCTGAAATCCAAGTACAGAACTTTACCTGCCATGGATCCAGCCATTAATCGATGCACATGCCCTGAAATCCCAAGTTGCTTCTTTATTATCTACAAAATACAGAACATTTACAGTAGTCATGTATCAGAAAATACAGGGAAGTACACCACACATTTCTTAGCACATTAATGCAAACTCTGTAGCTGTGTCCAAGAAGTGCACAACACTACAAATTCAGAGCACTTAATTACCATTAAAATAATTCTCGGAACATTGCTGCTATTACCAATTCCTTATTAAAAACCATGAAAGTGCTAAAATTCTACTAACAAGGCAGAACAATGAGTTGAAAGTACTTGTACTGTTTACTTCAGAAAATGGATTGTTTATTTAGTTATCTTTAATGTGTGTCAAACGACGCAAACTGATACTACCCTGTTGCATGATAGAGAGCAAAGGACACTGAGCAAAGTTGAAAAGTGCCACATTTGAGAAAAGTGAATTTTTCTTCCATGCACAGCATGTGAAACACAGTCCTATAAAGATATTTTTAAGACTTTGTTTAATTGGATAAAAAAAGGAGAAGACAGAAGTCGGACATTTGTGAGGCATTTGAGAACAAGATCTTCCTAAGTTTCATTTTGTCCTGGAAGGAAGTTAGAAATTAGACATTAGTTTCCAGGCTTTTATCAAATAACTAAGACTATTTAAGAAGCAGTTTCTGCTATAAGATAAATCCCTATTTTCCTTTAAGAATTATTTGAGGTTTTTTTCCTTTTACGTATTCCTGCAAAACATCTGACTGTTGTCAATTAATAGATAAAAGAAATTGCTATCATGCTAAATAGTTTCTGGAAATTTGCAGATTCATAGGTCATTTCATTATGAAGCATGGTATGCAGTCATTATTCCACATGACATAAAAGAAGCATAGATCAAGCATTTATGATTACACCACAAAAAAGAACAGATGAAACCCATTACAGTTACTTCTTTGTGTCAGCCTTCAGAAATTTGCTCTTTAGGGGAGGGAATCACAATTTCAGTCTCACTGTCTTCAGTAAAGATCACGCAATTTACTTCACCAGGTATTAAATCTGGTCTTTCTAACATGGAATTCCTCATCGCTGACAGTAAAATGGTATTTTTCACCACATACAAGCAATGTTTAAAAAAATGTTCATGCTAACACCTCATCTCCAGAAAGTGTTACAGGGATTTATTATATATTTATTATGAAAGAGTAAATGCATGGGAGCAGAAGGGAATCCACCAGTTTTGTGGGACCCTGAATGAGCATTTTCTCTTACAGGTCATTTTTATCTAGAGCCTGACACAGTCATTTGTCAGGTCAAATGTAACAGTCATATCCAGACAGACTTTCATGTTTAAGTTACTCCATCCATCAAGTCCTAAGAATCCCAACACAATATAAGAGGTTCCATTTTACATTTTGTTCCTACATTATTCACAAAGGGCTAACTTACAGCATGACAAGCAGCCGCAGACTTTAATTATCTCTTTGTTTCATTAAAATAAGTATTACTCAACAATACAAAGGTACAAAAATTGGTGGGAATTTTTTTCCTTAAAAAATAAGTTTCACTGTAAAAAGTTTCACCGTTGCCCTGACATTTTTTATGAGTATATTCAGATAAAATCAAGCAACCTTTGAAAAGACATGCAGCTAATTAATAAGACTCAAGACACAGTGACAGTTTCAATCACCTAAAGAATCTGTATTTATTGTAGGCAGAAAAAAAAGGAAAACAAAAATAAATTCAACTACCTTTTATACTGGTCAAATGCCATAAACTGAATTGCGCCATATGGAAAGATCCTAATCATCATGGCCCCGTTTCCTTTATAGAGCCCAAGGTAACCCTCCTTTTTGGGGACAGCACACAAGGTAGAAAACACTCCTGCTAGCAAGACAAAAAGATATTTAACAGTTACACTGTGGGGAGGGGGAAAAAAAAAAAATCAAGCAAATATTGCTGACAATAAGTATGCACAGAACTAAGGCAGGATCATGTTGCTCAGATAGCTATGAAGAGTGGAAAATCCACTTTCCTTGCCCAAACATTGTCAGAAGGAGGAGGTTTGAGGTTCAGTTTTATCAGCTTTCTCACCCCCAGACCCAGTGGAGCTCCTTCTGAATGCAGATATCCAGGCTCTGTGACTTGCGGGCTGCAAGCGAGCCTAGGTGCAGGTGACACCACCCACCCACAGAAGCTAATACCAGCGACAGAAGGAAGGAAACTGGTTGACTTGCAATTCAGTCCATTCAAAATAAATAATTATATATTGAAAAAATCTACAGCTGTAGGAAAACTAGCTACGTGCTAAATTACAGAGTAAATGCCGTCACTGAGGAAATGAAGTAACAAGTTCAAGACTCTCATTACTTACAACTTAAACATTTCACACTTCCTGTCCCAGAGTTGTTGCAACAAGAAGCAATCCTATTCCCTTTTAATAGGTGGGAAATAATGCAAGATCACACAAAGTTTGGGCAAAATCTACAGTTTTATTATAAACATATTATTAGATCCACACAACTGCTATCAAAGTGACTATTTCTTTTGTAAAGCAATAAACTGTAACAGTTAAGCAGTTTTCATTCATATGCAACTACTTAATAATGTAAGAGCTGAATATAAAAACATGTTTATCAGGCAGAAGAGGGTAGCTGACAAACTTTTGTTTGAAGTTTAAATAAAACAGGTATTAATCAGTTTCTGGGGTTCTAGGCATACAATATTAAGATGTCACGTCTATTACATGCCTCTGAAAATACTTATGCCATGATTAGAATTTCTTTCTACCCTGCAGTGAGAAGTTACTGTTCTAAGACACATGCTCTGAGTTCCATGTGGCACAAACTCTCTCAGAGCAAGGTCAGTAAAAACATTGAGAGAAGAATTTGATGAACTAATCCATCATGTCTCTGCACTTACAGGTATCTCATCCACGTCATTTTCTTTTTTGCCTGCACGTAACAAGGACATGCATTCAAGTCAGGCACATTTCAAAATATCAGCATTGTATCTAACCACTAAATAGGGAAAAATACCGAATTTTACTTGCCAATTATGGCACAGCACAAAGCAAACAAAGAAAAAGGATTTAAAATATCAGTCAAACCAATTACTTCAGCCTTCAATTTTCAAACTGCAGATTTGAGCGCATACTTGTGTGACTGCATTACCAAAGCATCACATTACTTGCGTTTCCCTTTTGGTACACTGAAGTGCATATAAAGCCATAGAATTTTGTTCCAAGATTTATTTTTCCAGCCTTTAAAAAAAATTATCTTTAGCGTCTAAGTTAAAAATTCCACTTTCATTACATATAAATTAACCAACTCAAATTGCTTCTTTTTTCTTGACAATTGTGACACACTTAGATTTTGGAACATAAGTTATGTCATATTTCAAGAACACATGAAAAAACACCTCAAATTCTGTGCACAAGAGGGCACTGTTAGAGCCCACAGAGCATAGCTCTGAACATGCTGACACTCCGGATTTATTCTCTCACCATGATGCAACACAGATGCGGAGTACAGATCACCGGCACCTCACGCCAAGCACAAATCCGCTTCTATCGTCAACTCACATCCACCACACTGCTCTCTGGCAGTCTAAGCGCACGTGAGTCTTGCAGGATTCGGTGGTCACTGTCGTGTAACCGCCAGCCGCCAGGAGGGCTACCGAGCCCTGAAAAGCACAGGTTCCCACGGCCCCTAGGAAGTGGCAATGGCTGTAGCAGATTGCAGCAGCTACCAGCGGTGCCAGGTTTGATATAAATGATCCAGGCTGCAAACCTGCGATTACTAATTTCCTGCTGGCTGCAGTCAGGAGAAGACCAAGCCGGACCCTTCCATGTCTTACTGAGGATTATTCTGACATCTCAATTGCCAACACATCAACCAGTACTGCAATTACTCACACAGGGCTTTGTTTTTCTTTTTAAACACTAACAAAACAAGGCACAGAGACTGCCCAGACAGATCCAACCCTCTGTCTGACCAGCGGCCTTTTGTACCAGCCTCATCACTGAATAAATCAACATACCCAAACCATCCACATCGCACTTAAACCCCCAAATTCGACATGCAGCAGCCATCTTACCTAGATGTTGTAATGGTGGTTATGAGCTTGCAGCAAAATCTTTACTCGATCCAGGGGTGCAGTAGTTGTTTTGGCACAACATCCTGCAACACCTTTCCAAGAGGGGAAACAGAAAAGTGCAGAAGTTCTTTGTGTCAGCACATAAATAAGGGATTTTTTCTAACGGTTTTTTAAACGGAATAGGGGAGGAAAAACTCAGGAACTAGAAAAAGCCCCGATGATGAGTAAACAGCCTCTATCAGAAGTGTGTTACAAACCCCTTAAAGCTTAATGAAAAGCATAAGCTTCTTTTCCCGATTACAAAAACCCCGGGCACCATCTCTCAGCTGTGAAGTCACAACAGAAGGTTTCAGAAAAAGTTACTCAGGTTTTCCACCCTGCTCCCTTCTCCTCTGCAGAAAACAGCCTCGGGGACTCTCCTCAAAGGAGCGGGCTCTGGATGCTCTACTTCAGAGTGGGATCCACGAGTGAGCACAGCCTGTTGTGAAGACTTCAAACAAGCAAAACATCTTCCTACCCCGTGAAAGCCAGACAGCTGGGACAATACCCCATGGGAAGAATAAGGAGGTTCCTTCTCTGGGAGGTCAATGACATGGGGTTTGTTTCGGGGCCGCCCCCACTTCATACCCGCAATAGCTTCAGGACACGGCCAACCCGCCTTCCCCGAGTACCCTAACGGGGCTTTGGGCTCTTCGAACATTTAACTGGCAACCGCCCGGGGCTCCTCGCTGGTTCTGACACACGTGCGAGTCACTCGCGTGTACCGAGTGACCTGCATTAGCACACTCGGGGAAAAACGGGGGGAAAGGGAAGGAGAGACCCCCGTTTCCCCAGGTGACGATACTCTCGACCGCAGTTTTGCCGGGGATATTGACACGGAAGTGACCTCCGCCTGCCCGCCGCGCCACCCCTGGACCCCAGCCCGCCTCGCCCCGCGACTACGCCCGGCCTCCGTGCCCTCGCAGCAGGCCCGCAGAGACCGGGCACCGCACGCCGTCGAGCAGGGGCCCGCCCGGGGCACCCACCTCCGGCGATGAAGGAGCGCAGCCAGTAGAAGTCGCGGCGCGCCGCGCCCGGCGGCAGCGCGGCGCCGGGCCCCGCCGCTGCCGGGGAAGCCATGGGGCAGGGCTGGGCGCTGGCAGCGCCAGCTCCCTCAGGCAGCGAGCGGGCAGCGCGTGGTGCCGCGCGGCGCCCCCGCCGCGGCGCAGGGGCGGAGCTCGGGGCGGCCCGCGGCGTCACTGCGGTCCCGGCCGCGCCGAGCCATGGCCGGGGCCGCCGGGCCAGGCCGCGGAGCGGCGCCTGCGGATCGCGTCAGAGGCGGCCGGTGCGCGGCGGCCCGCCCCTCCGCCGCCACCTCTCCTCGGACGGCAGCGGTGGCCTCCGGGTAAGGCTAGAGTTAACCCGCCCGGAGCCCGGTTCTCACCGTGTACTTGGTCCGGAGCAGACCGGCCCGTCCGCTGCGGCGGCGCGAATGGCTGGGCGAGGAGCCGGCGTCTCGGCGGGACGTGTGTTAGTACCACCGGGGAGCGCCTGCTGCTGCCTAGAGTGGTCATCCATGTCCAGTTCCCACAAATTCATACATTCAGCGCTTGTATGTGCATGCAAACAAACCGGAATAGTTTTAATTAGGCTATACAATAAAATACATCGATTTTGTTTAAGCATTTAAGGAGCTACTTAAGCTTCATGCTAGGACATCAATGTCTACAATTATAGTTTCATGTCTAGCAAGAAACTATTCATATTCAAGTTTCAAAATGCATCAGAAAGAGGCAGATACTGGGGAAAAAAAAAAAAGACTTCTGCTTTTTAGAATGAGAAAGGTCAAACCCCGTATCATCTCTGCAGCTGTCAACATATTTTGCTATTTTTTAGGTTTTCTGCAATGTCTGATGTGAATACAGTGTATAGAGCTTTCCAGGAGGCATTTAGCTAAACTTCTGTCCTCAACTGCTGAAAAAAGCCCCCACACTCTGAATGCTCATGCATGGTGTGGGACAGGAGAGCATACCTGATGCCGGACATGCAGGAAACTTAACACTGTCAGCTCTTCTCTCAGTTTTCCACAGTTACTCATATATTTCTCATACACTTCTTGCCCCATACATCTTGACCCAAGTTTCAAGTATTTCATATACCAAAATCCCCTTTTTAATAGTCTACCTTTTAACATGAAGAAAACAGTCAAATAGGTCTCAATGCTTGCACAAGTAAAATGAACCCATTTCCAAACAAATTTGCTGGAACATTTTTTCTTCCTGCTTTTGTCAAATTGCCTTCAACAGAAATACTCATTTTTTCCTTTAATAGGTTATATTCCTTAAAATTAAGTTTGCTTCGGCATTGGAAAAATTTTATTTTGCCCTGTCTAATCCTTATGTCATTTGTATATTTGGGAAATGGCTGTTACAATACGTATTTTTTTCCAATAATAAAAAAAACACATAGCAAAAGGGGACAGATTTCTTCCAGAAAATATGGCATAAGTCCTTTATAGCAGAAAAATCAAGGGTTTTCATATTTTTTTAAATGTACCTGGGAAATGCATAATTTTTGTTGAAGCCACCCTGATGTTTAGGTCTCTAATGAAAAAGTAACTTTTCTGGGAGTTATTGAGGCAAGCTTTATAGTCACTCATGATGTAGTTTTCCCCAGCCAATTTGTATTCTTTCGGGATTCTGCTCAGGAAAAGCCTCCCTCAAACCACAGCAATCACACTGCTTTAACAGCTCCAACTGTAGAAACTTAATTTATTTACTGATTTCACACAGGAAAGTGTTGCAACTACACTAACAGCTGAAAGTCATCTAGTTCCTAGAGTTGCACCAGGGACTAGAAGAATTGGATAACTGCATAAAGAGTTTGTTGCCTCTTTTGGATACAGGCAAGATATTTCAGGAAGGTACTTTGTCAACCCTTGTAATTTAAGGAAGCATGCACCCCGAATGCACACTGGTTAGGAAAGCAATCAAAAACTTGCACTGCAAAATTAACTCATAGCAACATACTAACACACAAAGGAATTCAGGAATAAACTTTATGTATACAGCTTTGTTTTAAATACTTGCCAGTATAAACTGCTCTGAAATGCTGTTTTCTTTCCAGCTTTTGTAGTAGTTAATTATTTGCACCTTTAAATCTTAACATTCTCAGTGCTGTCACTTCAGCTTTTTACCTTGAAGTGTTTATGCCCTTTACAGTATTTCTCTGGTATGACCCATTCTTAAAAATCATCAGCTTTTTTAATGTCATTTGGGCTACACTCATGCCTGATGCTATGTCATCCTTCCCTGGCAGATTGACAATAAATGGGGCAAGACATTAAAGTCAAGATACTCAAGAGCAGAGCCACTAACTTGAAGAAACAGTCAAGCAGGTAGGTAGTTTTATCAGTAGGTGTAATTTGTATCTGAATTTTTTTTTTTGATGCTTCATTTTGTAAAAATATTTCAAATATTTATCAATTGAAATACATTATCAAGGCTAAAGTTAGATCAGCTCTTCTCATGGCAGGTGGAGCTGAAAAGATTGTTTTCAGTGCTCTTAAAATGCTGATGTACATCAAGCTCTGTTTTGATATGGCTGTACAAGTTATCCCCAAGGGTCATGCTGCTCGGCTATAAGCATCACAAAGTTTTTTTTTTCACTTCGTACTTGCTTCTGGTCTTTACTAGTTAGCAATCTAAAGTGACCTCTGTCTAGTTGTCTGATCATTTGCCCCAAACCACTAGAAGTGCAGAACTTTTTCAGCATGAGACTCAGGAATCTAAGGACTTTTGTTTCTTCTGCAACAGGAATTATGGCTTGCAGATTGGAAATACTCAAGCAAAAAAAAAAATGCCAGAGTGGTATCTTAAGAACTCTTTGTCTCTGTCAGCAAGCAGACAGGACAGAGCTGCTTGCTGAGGTGAGTTAAGCTAGGAACCAAGGGTGACCACAGCATATAGTATCCTCACCGACAGAGCGCAGTCCTGCAGCAGGACAGGCAGAGCTGGGTGCTGGGAACAGGCTCCATCAACAGTCACAGCAACAGCCCAAAGCAAGTCCAGGGGCCATCCAGAGAGGCAAGTGAAGAACAGCAGGAGATAAGACCCAAAACAAGACTGGAAACAAGTCTGAGATTCATCTAGCAACCACATCCACGCAAGAAACAAAGCCAGAACCAGAGCTCAACACAAGCACACCTATAACATAGCTTAGACAAGGAGCAGCTGCCTGGCCAGGCCTGGGCTTAAATGGAGCTTCTGGGCTGAAGGACCAGGTGTGTGGGTGGAGGCCCCAGGTGAGGCTGGTCAGGGCCATTAACACCTGTTGGCACCCTGAGCACCCTGTCAGTCCCTACCCAAAGCCTGTCAGTGAGGCCTTAAAGGAGCAGAAATACTTGACTCTCTAAAGTTTTTGAGTCTGCAAGTACAATGGTGCCAAATTTCTCTAGCTAAGCAGGCCTCTTCCTTTCTTTTAGGAGCAGGGAAGAGGTGTGCACTTCATGCCCTCTGGTATCACATGGCTTACTACAAAAGTGCAATAGATTTCAGACATCCAAAAAGGCTGTGTCAGTGCATGCAAAATTTGCCATGTCTTCCCCTAGAGTGTTTACCAGCCAGGCACGACACAATCATTCTGCACTCATGCTTTTTATTGCTCATACACAATGATGCAGTGAAGTAAGGGACAAGATTTCCCAATGCAAATAGAATCTGGGGGCAAACAGCTGTCCACCACAGGTCAGGAGCATCTGATGGGAAATATTTAGAATAAATGCAATGGGCCTTTATAATGGGTGTCAGAAGATGAAATCATAGTTCCTTCTGGCCTTACTTCAAGTAAAATGGTATTAACATTTAAAATGTCTGTGTTCAGCATGCTTACAAATGTTAACTTATTTTCAGCACCAACGAGGCACGTAGATACTATCTACAGAACCAGGGCCAAGAAAGGTTAAATGAGGAAGTCATTGTCAAAACCACAATTAGAATTCAAGAGTTTTTGCATTAAACTTGCGTTGTTCAAGGCTTTTCTCTTTCAGATCCTGCCAACTAACAATGCTGTGGCTGATTTATCTGATCATCTGTATTATGAATACAAAGGCATAAACAGTGAGTGGTTGGCTTGTGTTCAGCTGGGTTTGCAGGCACAGCACCACATCAGCACAGCACAGAGCTTCCCAGGTCACGTCTGACCTGGGAGCAGGTTGGTCACAGTGAAGTCTGAAGTAATAAATGTGAGGGAGGCTTTGTGAGGTAGATGCTTTAATCCATGCTTTGTAATTGCACAAGGAGCCAGCTCTAATATCTCAGCAGCACGTTTCTGCTCCAAAAGAAGCAGGGCTAGCCAAAGTAGGTCTGGTTAGATCCAATCTTTCCCTTACAAAGCAGCATAGTGTCTTTGCAGTGTAATTCCTACAGCTTTTGGGGGGCTTAACTTAGGTTCAGGAGCAGTGACACATCTAACCTTCCCTAGCCTGGACTGATGCTGTGCCTGTTGTAGAGGTCTGATCCAGATGACTCTGCAGGACTGATGTGGGAACAACATACCTAAATATGTAACATGCATTCTGTTTCCCTGAGGGCACTAATAGGCCTTAATGGACCTGACCAGCTGCACCTGGGGCCTCCACCCACGTCCTCTGCCCATGGGCCCAGGAGCTCTATTTAAGCTCAGCCTTGGCTAAGCTATGGGCCCTGTTTGTTTGGAGCCTGGCCTGGGCTCTGTTTGGTCACCATGAAGTCTGCTCATTATCTACTTGAATGGTGCCTAACTTTGTTCACTCAATGGGTCTTCAGATCTGCTCTTCATCTGCAGCTTGACTTTTTAATTCAACCTCAAACTTGTTTTATCTCCTGAAAGCTCATCTGGACTCCTGGCTAAGTGTGGATAGCCTTCCTAGGCCTGTTCTGTTTGCCTTGTGTGTGTACATTGGGGCCTGGTGCTGACTAGTGAGGTCCTTGTCCTGCTGGCTATTGTGTGGGACTTCCAGACTCTATGGGAAGCAACTACCCCTCACAGCTCTCTGATACACAGTCCTAAGCTTTGCCAGAGCTGCCTGCCATGCAGAGGTACTTATGGGTTGGTGCGCTGTGTTTCTTGGTACTGTGTTGTTGAGTTTTATTCATTCTGGATGGATGGCAGCATTGTGTCAGACCAAAGATATACTAGCTTAAAACTTGACTTCTGACAGTAGCCAGTAGCATGTACAGAGGGAAGAAGGCTGGAGTAGCATACAGGGCTGTTTTCTCAGCACACTCTTACAGCTTCAACTAATGTGTAACCAAAAGAGTACTTTTGTGTTAGGTAGCTTTTGATTAGATTTTCTTCCATTCATTTTGCTTTTAAAAATCTAACTTGTGAAGTTTTGAGCATCTACAATGTGCTGTAGCAGTTGGTTCCATGGTTTGGTGGCATGTTGCATGAAATAGCTGTCTTAGATGCACCAGTGTGATAAACTGACTCAATATCCTCTACTTGGGAGAAACAGGGAGTGTTCACTCTCTGATAAGACTTTCCATGCTGCTTTTGTTTTTATAATAGACTGGTATTTATAAAATATTGGCATTTCACCTGGATTGCCTTCTTTCCAGAGTGAAAATCTTGGTGTATTTAGCTGCTCCTTGTACTTTTGGCCACCCTTGCTACATTTCTCTATGCCATTTTAAGTTCCACTTTGCACCTTTTTAAGCATGTTCTATTTAAGATGAAAGCGGATGATAGATCTGGGCTAAATAATGATGGTGTAGTGAAGTTTCCTGTTCTGTTCTCCCCTTCTTTTCTGATGATTCCAAGTGCTCCACTGAAGCACACGGATGAGTTTCACAGAGGTATCTGTCAGAGTACTGAAATCTCTATTTTTAATGGTAGCAGCTAATCTGGAGGCCGCAATTTCCATGTTTCCTCCTAAGTGCCTCAGTTATTTTAGTGAAGGGATTCATCTACCATTTTGTTGCCCAGCCAGTCATTACTGTGAGGTTTTTCTCCAGTCTTGTCTTGGTGGGCTCTGAGTTTCTTAGTGTTGCCAGGAAAGATTGTCACCTGGTGCTACTCACTTCCTAGGCTATTTATTAGTGTTGAAAAAGACCCTGAGCTTGTTGAAAATGAACAGTTGTTCATTTGTGTTTGTTTCCCAGTGTTCAGCGGGTTTTTAATGGAGCTGTGATTGTAGGTGTTTAGGTGCTCCTGTTGACCTTATTCTAACCAACTCTTAGCCCTCCTTGCTTGTTGCTTTCCTCCAAATTACTAATTTCTTGCTCTGCATTTTTTTCAAGCCCATAAATTCCAACTTATTATGGTCTTCCCGAGAAACATACTCAGCTTATGTGGGGCTTTATCATCAAGTTGTGGTTCCTTCTACTTACTTTTGTTGTGTGCAGCACTTGGAGGACAATAGTTCTTCTACTTCTCAAATCATCTATTATTTTATCCTATAAAAATATCTTGTATTACCTCTTTTTTTAGCAGGGCATGTCTTTGGAGTGACAGGAGTCTAGAAGAGGCTGCTAGAAAGGCAGTCTTTTCAGTAAAGTGTCAGATGGAGGAGGAGGTGGTAGGTTATACCTGGCAAAGCACTCATGCGCATTGCCAAAATTACCTGCCACTGAGAGCTGATCAGGCAAATATTCAAAATTCAGGAGTATGTGGTGTTGGTTTCACCTCGTTGCATCTGAAATGTGTCTGTGAGCTTGGCTAAGATTCTCAGACTCTTCCTTTTTCACTGCAAGAAGATAAAGGGGAGAAGAGGATGGAGGGACAAGCTGGAGATGGGGTGGGGTACCTACCCACCGGCACTGAACTGCAGCAGCAACAATAAGCTGTGCAGGTCTGTGCCACTGCTGCTCCCTTCCCATGTGTTGATTAAAACAGTGAGCAAAGCACTGGCATTGCAAGTGTCTTTGCAGGAGTGGATGGGGACAGTGCTACTCTCCTGTAGGCAGTAGAAAAGCCTCTCTGCAGGCTTGCATTTGAATGGGTTGGTTCACACGTGAAGTGCTTCATACAACAGCTAAAGACTTAATAATGAAGCTTTAAAAAGAAAAAGTACTGCTAGGGTATATTGTTTCATAGATTGCGTTTCCAGCATCTGTTTTCTAGTCTGAAGAGACTAGACTTGGTGGCCTGCTTTCCACTCTGACAAAGGCTGTAGTGATGAGTTGTGTAAGAGGGCTGGACCGACTCTTCCTCTTACTACAACGTTTTGCTCACCAGCTTCCCTCTGGGAAGCAAATATCATCAGCGGCTCTTAATGGATGAGGTGGGGGATGGGGAGAGCAAGGCTCTTTTTTTTTTTTCTCCCCTCCGTGCAGGAGGGAGAGGGCGGCTGAGCAGCTCTTCCTCCTCTCAACCAGCATCTTCCCTGTGCTTCTGGGTGTGTTTGCTCCACTCGCGGGACGGCCGGGCCCGGGTGGTTGCCGGTGTTTGGGGATCCTCCTGCATGGCTCATGTAAGGGGAAGGGGGCTTGGCCCCCCGGCAAACCCCTCACCCGTCACGGCTGACCAGACTTTCCCTCTTCCAGCCTGAAAACATAAGGAATGATTTCACAGGGTGTCCCCTCCGTTGCTGATCGGGAGGTATGTGGTGTCAAACCGCAGCCTCTGCAAGTAACGGAATAATTTGCCTTTTTCTCTTATTATCGTCATTTTATTTATTATTGTTGTTGTTGTTAAATAATCCCCGGCGATACCAGCCTGACACGCCGGCTACGGCTCTCGAGGGGCAGCCGGGGAGGGACCGCCGCCACCCTTGCTTTCCGAGGGGCCGTCTCGGGCCAGCCCCGCCACTGGGTCGCCCCGCAGTGCGGGGGCGTGGATGGGGTGGTGGTGGGGGCGGCGGCGAATCCCGCTCCAGCCGCGGGGATCCAGGGCGTGTTTTGCCGCCTGCCGGGAGGGCTCGGTGCGGCAAGCGCCCCGCCGAGCCGCCCCCTCCCCGCTCCCTCCCGGAGGGTCCGGCCAGGGGCGACGCGCGCCGCCGCCGAGAGCACGTTTCGCGGCCCGGGGCTCCCTCTCCCGTGCCTGGGCTCGTCGCGCCATGGGAGCCGGCCGCCCGCGGGGGCCCGGGCCGTGAACCGCGCCTCGCCCCGCTCCGAGCGCGGTCCGCCAAGCCATGCCAGCATCGCCCCTTTCTGTGAGCTGCGGGCCGGCCGCGCCGCAGCCCTGGTACGTGTGTGAGACGGGTCCCGGGGCTGCTGCGGGTGGGGGTGGCGATGGAGACCTCTGCTTTTGGAGCCTCCTTCCTTTTTTTATTTTTTACACCCCCCCCGGATCCCCATTTCTCCCCCCTTTCGCTCTCCTTTAACCGCTTGGCTCCTTGCAAAGTTGAGCTCTGGTGGAGTGGGGAGGGGGAGTCAGGGGCACCTCCGCGGCCGGGCTCGGAGCCCCGCGGGTCGGACCGTTTCGAGGCGAGGAGGACGGCAGGCGGGCAGGCTAGGGGTTATTCAAATGCAAAACGCAGTTTGTTGGCCGAAAGCGCGAAAAAGTCCGGTCTCCCTGGCTGTGCTGGAGCGTGTTTGCGCTGCAGCAGCCAGAGCCTGCCTGGAAAAACCCGCCAGGCAGGAGAAACCGCCTGCAGCCTCCGCGGAGGGCAGGGAACAATTAAAGGGACCCTGTCCGGTAGCCGAGGCCTCCGGCCAGCCGGAAAAACCCCGCAGCCACCCCCACCAGAAAAAAAACCAACCCAGGCGAGCGAGGGCCGTGCACAGCATCACCCCCGGGAGGTGCCGCTGGTGTGCGGGGCCGGGGGGGAGCATCCTCGGGGGCGGTTTCTCCGCCTTTGCCGCGGGAGCGTCCGGTTGGGCGCTGCGGGTCCCCAGCTCTCCCGCTGGGGCCGGCCCCATTGTTTGCAGCCCCGGGGAGGGCTCCTGGGGTTGGGGGGACACGGCCAGCGGCGGGGCCGGGCCACGAGGAGCCGCTGCACCCCCCCCAGGCGGGCCCTGCCTTTCCCTTCCCTCCCCCCTGCGGGGACCGCCTGCCTGCGCTGAAGGAACCAGAGCCCGGCGGGGCTGCAGCCCCCGAGGTGCTCCTGGGTGCAGAGCGTCTATCCAGCTGCTTCTGGAGCTGGCGAAGAAGAGGTGGTGGCCTTGTCGGAACTGGAGGTTTGGTGCTGGCGGGGATGGTCCCTGCCGTGCTCATGATGGAGCCAGGGGAGAAGGATGCAGTTCGCCGAATGGGATGGGTAAGGAGAAAGGACCAGGAGGCCTGCTGGGAGGCAGAACCAGTTAACCTTACAAAGGTATGGCTGCCGTGCCCGAGGACCGAGCGGTGGAGCATACTGGATTTGCAAAGGGACCAGGCGCCGTAGTAGTCAAAGGAGTCGTGCCAATCGTGTGCCTCGCCTGTCCTACACCTAGCCAGCCTATCCTGCTGCACCCCAAAGATATTTAAAGAGCAACGTAGTAGTCAGCATCACTTGCATTTCGGCCTATGTAGCAACAGCCCAGTCCTTTAAGGAGGAGAGGGGAGCGTGCAAGTAGGCATCTAGAGCAGGTTATGAGCCCACCAGTGTTAGTTCACGGCCTCGAGTGGGCCCTCTGCAAAGAGGCTGCCCAGGGCAGCTGCACCAGCATGTAGCTGGGCAAAGCGCTTGCTTTCTAGAAGTGTTAATACAGTAATGGCAAAACTGGGCAAAGATGCACTTGGAATGTTAGATATTTAAACCTGACCGGCCAGACTTCTAGGGCAAAGGTGTGGCTTTAAATTCTAAAGCCAATGGAGAAACCTGTGAAAATAATAACAATATAAAAAAAAAAAAAGTCTTCAAAATAGTGGCTCTTCCCAGCTGTGCTCTGTGCAGTTTTTAAGGTACTCTTGTGGAGAGGCAGAAGGCTGTTCTGCACAGTCATCACCTTGTTTTCATTAATGTCAGTCAACACAAATTAGGAGTAGAGATTGAATCCAGAAAACTTAGTGTTTATTCTTGGTCTGGACAAAATTGGGCAGGTAGCCTGGTCGACCCTGACTGAAAAGAGGGGAAGGCTGGTTTATGCTTTTCAGGAGCAGTTTCTCCAGCAGCACGAGGATGGGTGGTGGTTGCTCAGTCCTTCTGGACTAGAGGGATTGGTTGTGCTTGGAGAAGACAAGGGTGGGCTGACAAAGCAGGCAAGAATTCAAGGTGAGGCGTACCAAGGAACTTTCTGATATTTATGGTTGCTGTAAGACCTGAGTCTTCACTGTGTAATAATTCCAAATCTCCACTGATGGTGGTGTATTACGACTGGTGTGCTACTCGTGGTTGTTAAAGCTGGCCTAAGCATTTCCATCCTGCTTTCTGTTTTCAGTTACTTACATTTCAAAACACCTTTCAGGCTGAAATTTTCCAGGCTTAATCTTTGCCTGAAGGTTCTTCAGTTCTTCCCTCCACCTCCCCCTTCTTTTAATTGAGTTTGAGATAAGGTGATTCAGTTACTGTTTTTTTTTTCTCTTGCTTTCTTTCCTTTTTTTTTTTTTGTTAAGAAGAGGCAGACCCCCTGAATAATGGAGTCACATATTATCAGAAAGAAATGCAGTGTTTGAAGCACTGTAAACACAGAATTAGAGGGCCATATGATTAGCTGAGGGATTTTGTTTTGCTTGCTTTTTTTTTGTATTCAAAAGTACCTGGAGTAATCTGGTTGAATGGTCTTTCATTTGGTGAACCCTTAGAAATTATTTGGTATTTCTCTACTTCTTAGAATTCCCCCTGTTAAGGTCACTGTTTGGCTGCACTAAATGGAGGTTAAAGCAAGCCTATGCTCCTGCCTGCGCTGGAGGGAGGATTCTTGCACATGCGGTGTGAGTCTTCACAATGGATTTTTGGTGCCAGTTGTTTGTCTGAGGCATAATCTAGTTTTGTGGTTTAAGCATATGTGGTTCCTTGCCACACTTTTAATTGTTCCAGTAGAGCTTTCTCTAGACCAGGAGGGCTTTTTTTTTTTTTGTTTCACTCGCTGTGCGGGCTCCAAGGTGCATGAGTTAATGACAGTGCAAAATACTGAACGCAGAATTCTCTTGCTGAATTCATTGGGAGCGTGTATTTCACAACAGTCTTCAGCTCCTCACACAGTGCAGGGGATCAGGACATGGTGGCAGTCCTGCCTTATCCAGACTTCTCCTCCAAGCACAGAGGTGGCCTTCCAGGTCCAGCAAGGACAAAAATTTAGGATGAAGGCCTTGGTGCTTGGTCTGCTCAGCATCACCTTGTTATTGATGTTAGTGGGAAAAGGATTATGCTTTGAGTGTATGCCTTTGAGAGAAACTGAGGTGGCATCCTGCAGTGCCTGTCCCAGATTTGCAGTTATGGTACTGGAAAGTTTTAAGGTTTAATATATGTAAAATATGGCTGATTGCCTTAAGAGTGGCATAATCCTGTAAAGTAAAGCAGAAAACTTACATGTAATAAAATGGAAAATTGTTCTTGAATGGCATATGAGATTATAGAAACGCCACTTGAAACACAACTGTGGGAAGAGAGGTCTGGAGGGCTATGGTGAGCGAGGGGGGACCTTGGGGGTGCCTCTGTAGAGGGACCTTGGGGAGGCCTCTTTATCAGGCTGTATATGAAATAACTCATTGTACTGAGAAGGCAGATGAGAAATTTCATTTTTATTTCTTAACCAAATCCAAATGGGTACTCAAGGATTAAAGAAGCGGGAAAAGGGAAAATTAAAGCTAATTTCCTCCTCCTAACCCATTTCCCTTCTTTTCATATACAAAGTATTGTACAGAGCAATCAGTAGATGCAGGGAATTAGGCAAGATTGAAAAGCAGGTCGACATTGGTGCAGCTGGGAGGAATATGCAGGTAATATGACATGATCTTGAAAGGACTATGAAAAAAGCTTTACACCTAACATGTGGGTCAGATTTTCTAATGTCTGTCTTCTCTTGTGCCTCTTGCATCTTCCTCTAGAGTATTTGCTGCCAGAAGATGAGAAATTTTTCAATTCAGAGTTGTAGATCTGACCTTGTGTGACAACTTCCAAGGCAAATTGTGGCCCTTATTGCTTGTGACCTGTGTATTAAGTGGGTTTTATGAAAGCTTCCAGGTCTTGTTTCCCCACCAAGCCAATCTCAGGTGACTTTTAAAAAGATACCTAAAAACTGGAACAAAATGTATTTAATTAATGCATCCGATTGTAGTGTAGCCAGGCTCAACTGGCCTAGCTGCGTCGTTTTTGTTCCCCATACAGCTGTATTTGTTCAGGGGTCACTCACTCTCTTTCATGATGTCATTAAAAAGCTGCCACCATTTTATGAGAACACAACTTTTAATCTCCTTTTTTCCCTCCACCTTCCAACAAGAATCAATATATGGAACAGAATCTTGATGGACACTACCTCTAAAAAGAAAACTTGCTGTATTTTTTTATCTCTTTGTGTAAAGAGGAAGCAAATAAGAAAAGCACGATGGAGGATTGGGTTGGTTTCTTTTTCTGGAAGCATTCCAGCAATATGGGGTTAAATTCCCCAATTACTTTGTAGGCAAAATTCTCATTATAATTGTTTGGAATTTTGACCAAGATGGGATAAAAGATTTAGCCTTTGATTAGCTTTTTAGCAGTATTTGTTGAGGATTATAGCAGTCAGTGGGATTGCTCCAGATTTATTACTGTGAGCAAAACTTAAGCAACTGGCCCTAAAACCAGCTTTCAGCTTTGCACATGAATTAGAAGAGTTAAATCAGCTCTAAGTAACAAACAGCTTTGGGATGCACTGTTATTATCTAGGGCAGTTCCCTGCAAATCCTCTTGTACCTATTACCTATTTGAGTTCATAGAGACGCTTGTCCTCTGCTCTCAGGGAGGGTATGGTACATCCAACCTGATTTGGCTTTCAGAAGAGAGCATTGAAGTAAATTTCTTACTCTCCAGGATGGTAAAAAACTGCCAAGTTGTTATATTGCCCCATGAGGCTTGTATTGGATAATCCTGCTAAGTCCACATAAATATTTTGGAAATATAATTAATTTATGGCTATGAAATGTGACCAGTGTGTTAAAGCCATTTGTTGTCCTTAAGAAGTGACATGAGGCAATTTGCAACTGCTGCAGGCATCGACAGAGTCATTGCCAGTGCTTTAAATGGAAAAGGGAAGGTAAAAGACTTTCTAGTGGTACTAGAAACAAAACTTAAATACTGGCCTTGTAGTTACCTAATATTTTGGTCCTAAATGTGGGAGAGTAGACAAAGAAATAACAACATAATTTAGTTTTACTAGGCACTTTATTTAAAAAATGTTAAGACAGCTTTTATCTTGAGGTTAAGGTGGTTGTGGTGGGCTAGTATTCATCAAGACTATAGGCCTTCTTTGAGGGAGCAAAGATCTCTTGCTGACAGGCATTTCTCCCAAGAGCTTACAGGCACCTTGGGAGTCGGGCTCTCTGAGTTGCAGACAAATATAACTGAAGTCAAGTATTAACTGAAAATAAATAACTAAAACGAAACTCTTTCTTTAGGGGATCTATTGCCCAGATCTCTTCTGAAAAACCTAAATTCGCTCCAGTGACAAAATTGGAACAAAACAGATAAAACTGTTTCTGTTCTTGTGCCCCTGTGTTGTCATCTCTGAGCAAGACAAATACTAACAGGCTTTGCCATATTCTTCAAGGCAGCATTTAAATGCCAATCAATTTCCTACAAATATGAGCATTCTTTGTTTACCAAGAAAAAGGGAAGTCTTCTACCACTCGATGTTCATAGCCTTTTATTCTGGCTCTGAAAAGAAGCAACAATTTGGGTTTTCTTCATGCTTGCCAGACAGGTATGTTTTTCTGTCCTAAAAAACCCCAAAACCCAACAGGTTGGTCTTGCTTCTTCAGTCCTGAAGCAACCATGTTGCAATTTCCAAAGGCATGTAAAGACATATTGTCATGTAATTATAATGATGATTTAAAAAAAAAACAAAATTGTTATAAATGAATCTTCTAATTGGTGATTCTTGTGATTACACTTCCCAAACTTCCACAAGACCAGTGGCAGCTGCTTATGTAGAGAAGTAATGAGCAAAGCATTATACACTTTCAGTGTCTTCGAAAATCCAGTCTCCGTTTCTGCTCCAGATCTCTCTCATCCTCTCATCATTCTGCTTCTGTTTCAGGGCTGATAAAGACAAAAAACTTCTATCTCTCCAGTCCCCCTCCTGATTCACATATTGCCCTGTTGCTTGGCCCTTCTTCTTGTTTGCTCACTTTCTTCCTCCCTGTCCTGCGTATAGCCCCTAAAAGTAGCTCGCATTTCCTCTCCTGCCAGTGTTATGTAGCCCTGGCTGCTAATGGCTGCAGATAACCTGCCTGCTGCTTGCTTCCCACTGGTTTGCAGCCCTCCAGGCTATCCTTTGGAATGAGGAGCCCAGTCTCTGTCAAAACCACAAGAAAATGGGGAAGCTTTTTGCAGGCTGCCAACACTATTTCATGAACCTGCTGATGTGCTGATGATGCCCTCTTTGATTCATGAGTTGACTAGTGATGGCCATGTCCTCCTTCCCCCGTGCATCTCCAGAGGAAGGGAGTGGGAGGAAAGTCCTCAGATTACCTTCATTTCAACTTCGTGTTTATTTTGCTGTTTCAGTGTCAGACCCAGCTTTTGTAGAGTGCTTCTGCGGGAGCTGTTCAGGTCTCTTCTGTGGCCTTTGAAGCTTTACCCACTCTTAAAAAACTACACCTGTCTGCTTAGTCTCTCAAGGTTGGATGTTTTGCTGTGATGGAGGAGGGATGCTGTTAACCTGTTTTTTGTGTGTTTGGTGGGCAGTATTTTTGGATCTGACCTTAGGAGTGTGTTGAACCTTGTCTTGTAGAGCAGTGCTGGCTCTAAAGTGGTATTTGAGTGTGTGGAAAAGCTGCTGTCTCAGTAATAATGCTCATGTGACATGTAATATGAAGATATGATATGGAATAATCACATGTTTAAGGTAAGGTGGTTTATATGTTGTAGTACACAGGATCAGTCAGCTGAATAAGCAAGAGCAAGGCTTCAAAATGCTTTCAATAAGCTGTTTGAAAAGAGTTAGGGAAGTTGCTGTTAGCCTCGGCAGGTACTGTGCCCACTGGGCAGCCTGCTCAGGGCTGAGACAGTCAAAGAAGCTCACTGCCACTGTGCTGGTTTGGGGAGCAGCAGTAGCTGGTGATCCCACACAGAGGTAGTGCATGTTGGCTGTGCTAGACCATCCCCTCAGCGGGCTAGCGAGCTTATCTTGGTGCAGTGCTGTGTGATGCGGGTGGTTGAAAGCTTTCTGCGCTCCTTGTGCTGTAGATACGTTTTTGTGGTCTGGGGGTCTGCTCTGCTTGTAGAGCCTCCTCTATGTGTCCTGTTCCTTTCTGTTTGCCCTACACCGGCTAGGTTTGGCTGGTGTAGTACCATTAAACATCTGTGGGGCATTAAGTAGCCTGGGCTGCACCAGCAGAGCTCTTCCCACCTTCAGCAGAGCTCAGACCAGGCTGTGGGTAAGTGCAGCCTCTGTGTGCTCACCCTGCTGGCTTTAAGGTGGGGTTGAGGTCACAGGAAGGAGAGTGCGCTCTGCCTCACCAGGCTTTTGAGGTGGTCAGGACCTTGGTAGCACACTTTTTCCCTTTTCGACTTCATTTAGAAGCTGGGATTCCCTTTTTTAACTTTCTGTAGAGGTCAGGATTTTAGACATCATTCCCATGCTTTTTGGTATTTCTTTTCTTTCCTTCTTCCCATCAGTGAGGTGCGGGTGGCCTGTAAGTGACTTGACTTGGGCTTAAAGGATTCAAAGGAATGATGATGAAGGGAAGGCACCCTCCTACCTGAGACTACAGAGCCTCTTGCTCTACCTGCTCCCATTTTTAGGATGCTCTTGTCTATCCATCAGATCTGTTCAAACAGTTAAATAAAGCTTTAAAAGCCTTCCACAAGTACTTCAAAGCACTATGTACTTATGAGAATTGCTTCACATGTAAAAAACCCCAACCTGCCTTGAAGGAAGGTGATTTGGAGAATGAGGAATCTGTTGTATCTTCTGAGATGACTGAATTGCATTTGGGGAGTTGGGGCACTTCTGCATCACAGTTGTATTTGGGGACAAAAGCTTAGGAGATACGTGTGGTATTTTGTTGAAGGCAAATTTGTTGGTGGTTATAATGAAGCAGAAGAGAACTGCCTGCAGAATACATTTGATATAGTTAGGGCAGAGTCAAGGCTTACAACATAATACAGTGTGCTGGTATGTTACCACAGGAGATAACACTGGGAAAGGCATTTCTTCCCTGGTTCAATTCCCCTGTGAGTAACACCACAAGTTGGACATCTCTGGAGAGCTAGTAATGTTTTACTTGAGATCGCACCATAGCGGGCAGCTGATGGATGGTAAAAGAATGAGGGGTGCTCTGATATGAGTGCACGCACACACAATAAACTCAGCTTTGTTCTTTTTTCCTGGATGTCCTTAATGTCACAGATAATGCTGTTGAACATAAAGCTATGGACATAAACTGCCCATTCTGACTCAAGGGAAGGGGTGGTTAATGAACTGATAAGGCTGAGAAAAATTAAATTTCTTAAAATGACATAAACCAGTAAATATGTGATGTTGCTTGTTCATTTGAGTTCTGTTTGCTTTGTCATTTGACTTATAGGCATTTAGGCAAGCTTTCCATTTCAGAATATACTAATATTTTCAAAGCTTCTGTGTTAATGGAACAAAATGTCCAATGCTGATATTTCTAACTCTAGATATTAGAAACAGATATTTTTTAGATACCAAAAAATGCTCAGTTTAATATACGTGCACCCTTCATTAATTAGGACCTAGCTAATTTTATACCTTCTTCTGTTTCAGAGTTGATGCCCTATCACCACAGAGAGCGGCAATGGGAGTGTGCAGTTTTCTGTTGAAAAGTTCTCTCAAGAGCTCATGATTCTTTTCCATCTCTCCTCTTAACATTTCTACTACTCTGCAGACATGGCTCACCACGCAAGGCCTTCCAGATTAGTCAAAAAGGAGGAGTTAGGCAAAAGGAAAACTAACCAGGGCAGAAAGAAATCTAGCCAAGTGAGAAAGAAAACCACAAAGACTTCTACAAAAGCTGTTAGTTCTGGAAAAAGCAAAAAGCCAGCACAAGAAAAAGATGTTAAGAAAAAACAGCAAGAAAAGAAACCGATCATGAGCTCTTCAGGTAGACTTCTCAGGAGCAGTGTAAGCAGAACCTTGTCTGGAGCATCTTGGGTGACTTTGGAGAAAGCTGACAATATCCTCTTTCATAACCAGGATTCTTTCAACTTCAATGGCTTTACAATGTCTCTCCGTAACCGGTCGTTCTCCCGTAGATTGTCCCAAGCTCCAGCAATTGCAAGACCCCGGAAAGCTGCAGCACAAAAAAGGCTAGAAACAAAGGAAAAACATGAACAAGAAGCCCTGGCAGTAGCAGAGGAAAAAAATGTTGAAGCAGGTGAAAGAGGTTTGAAACAAGATTTAGCACAAAATGAGTTGGCTCCTCTGCCTGTAGAAAGTGCTCCATGTAGTGTAGGTGAAGAGCCTGCTACCACATGTGCCGCTCAAGACAAAGAGGTAGAACTACCTGAAACAAATGACTCCCTTCCAAGCAGTCATGGTGATAGAGAAGCATCCGAGGTGAAATGCAAGCACGAAGACCTGCCCTGCGAGGAGACAGCCAGTGATCTCGATACGGGTAGTTCGGCTGAAGTGTTTGTTGAAGATGCTGCGCTTGTGCTTCCATCTCCTTCTCCTGACTCTGTAATCACCTCCGAGTCAAACTCAAAGGTGTGTGCAGAGACTCCCTTTGATCTGGTGCCTAACAGTAGAGAACCTGACTCCAGTTCTGTCGATACCTCAGACCTCAGCTCCGCAGTACTGTTAGAAGAGTCGGTCCCCCTTGCCAAATCCCACATCGAAACAGAGTCAGACCTGGTGCTACCTACTGAAGAACAAGACTCGAATTCTGCACCTGTAGTTACCTCTGAGTTTAACTCACAAGAACACTTATTAGAAGATGCAAGCTCACTTGCAGAGTCCTGCTTGAAGGCAGGCTGGGATTTAGAGTCTGAGAATAAAGACGTTGGTTTAAATTCCAGCTCTCTAGCTGCCACTGAATCAAATTCTCTTTTACATTTGGAAGGTGCAAGCTCACTTGCAGAATCCCCCATGAAACTGACTGTGGATTTTGTACCTGTTCACAAAGAACTTGACTCAAACTTGGATTTGAGCTGTACAAGAGAGAATTCAGAATCTGACACAAAAAACATATTTACAGTATGTGAACCAGTTTCCGATACCTCTTTAAACAATATTGGAGTGGAGGACATTGAACAGCTTGTTAAATGTATTGATGCAGAGACATTAGTTTTGAATTCAGGTTATGTCCCCACTTTATCTCCAGATTTAGAAAAAAACACAGTTGGTCAAATCTCTGGTGAAAGCACTGGACAATTCTCTGAAGGATTTGTTTTGGAGTTGCCTTCAACCATGAAAATCTCTGCTCTTGCCTCAGAAAAAGCCATAAATGCAGATTTGCCAGCTGACTCAAGACTGCAGCATAATGATTATTCATCACAGCTGGGAAGTGTCGGAGTAAGCTTGAATTTGGTTCAGGACAACGTGAGCAACAGCACTGAAGCAGTTGAGGCCTCAGGGCCATCCTCTCTTAAAAATCCAGCTGGTGATTACCCTGTTCCATATTCATCTCTGCTCCCTATGCTAGAGAAAAAGAAACGAAGGCGTTGTGGAGTCTGTGAGCCCTGCCTGCGGAAAACAAATTGTGAAGAATGCAGCTGTTGCAGGAAGCGCAAAACTAGTCACCGGATATGTAAAAAGAGAAAATGTGAAGAACTGAAAAAGCCACCACCGCCAATCACACTACCTTTTGAGGTAAGCCAAAGAAGTTGCAAATTAAATCACTCTTTTGAGGCTTGAGGTACATCTTAAAGTTCTGCAGAGGGAGATGCTGGGCACTGTACAGCTTCAGAGAGCTTAGGGGTATTGTTGGAGCCAACAGGTTGTTTAGTAACTTTCTCTTGTCATCTGTAGAGGTATAGATTAAAGGGAGCTGCTGTTGTTAATTCTTGTTGCTGCTGTGTAAATGCATGAAATCAGAGTTAAGTATGGCTTTAACTCTGTTCCACATATTGGCCAAAACAATGAATTAATCAAGGGCATGAAGAGATGAGAAAGACTTAAGTGCAAAATGTGGGGAGGTGGGAGAATGAGGGTAGTCTTAGGAGGCTGTTAATTATTAGGGAGAGTGTCTGTATTTCAAAATACTTAAGCTTAAAAAGAAAGGAGAGAGGCTATTTGCTCTTCAGTTTGGTTAAAGTAATGTGCTTGTGATGACGGATTTGGTGGAAATAAATCTATAAACTTCAGGACCAAATTGTAGCTGCATTTTCCCCTTTCCCATCTCTCTGCCTTTCTAATTGTCTATTCTTCTGTTTCTCTCATTTCACTCCTCCTGTCTGTCTCCCTTTGTCTTTTACCACACCCCCTCATGCATACTTTCTTTTTCTGTGTTTCTTACTCATTTTTTTGATCCATCAGCCTTTTATAACCCAGGTTATTACTTTTGGAACAAAGAGGAGGGGAAAAGGCAGTCTGTATGCCACTGTGATAACAGCACTGACCTGAGAGATTTCAGTTCAAGATCAGGCTTTAAATCAGGTAAGTAGGGAGTTGAACATGGATTTCCCACATCCCAGCTGAATTCCCTGACTTCTGAGCCACAGAGTTAGCCTCTGCGCTGCTGTGTTCTGCTTAGTATGATCCAGTAGTACCTGAGCCATGGAGGGGGAGATGCTGTCTCAGTACTTAAGTCACTGGGATGTTTGCCGTGGGATGTGGGAAACTGAGGTTCAAGTCTCTGCACCAGCGTGTACGCTGAGCAGAGCAGTTCACGCTGGGGAGAATGTGCCTGCAAGACCTTTCTCAAAAGCATTTTCATTAAGAGGGCACGTTCTTGCAGCAGGTAGAAATTTGTTCAGCTGCGGAGATCTCAGGAGACCTCCTGTTTTCACTGCTCTGTCCTGTGCTTACCAGGGTTTGCAGAGAAATCCTTTCTGTTTTTGAGGTAGGCAAGCAGAAAACAAAGTCTGGTAGCAGTGAGGGGGTATGATATATTCCCCTTTGTGGGGGAAGTATATTTTAAGTTATAACATTTAAGGAAGTAGACTTAACCAGCTTGGCTCAGAGTTCATTCAAAAACCTCTTCGTGTCTCAACTGCTCCTAAATGCTCTAAAAAAAAAAAAGTGAGGGGAGGGACAGCTCTAATGTGACTTAAGATATATATTAAAATATTGAGGTTGATAGAGACAGATCCTGACTTACTACAGCAAAAGAGTAGTGACATTACATCCTTTTGTATATTTAGTCATGTGAGAGAATTGGTGGAGCTGAGGTAGGAAGTGATCTAAAAGCCATGTTTTAAGAAGGTTTTTGACAGGGCGGTTGAAAGGAAGCACTCCAGCTTTGCTGTCAACCTTTGTTTTCCAGGCTAAACATACTTCTTTTCTTGTTGCTCAGGCTGACTTTCTCCTTGCAGATTAGCTTTGCCCCTTCACCTTTGTCCTCTCTGGGCACTCCTTTTGCTTTTTTTATGAGAGATTCCTTGGCTTTAGTCTTTTCTTTGGGAGGTTTTTTTTGGTGTGCTTTTATTTTATTAAACTGGATGCATTTTGTCCAATGCATTTAGAGCTGGTCCAGAGGCCCCCTTCATTTCTTGTGAAATTTCTTGCAAAGTTTGAGTACTGTGTAGAGGAAATGAAGTATTGCTGACATTTAAGAACATGTCAGGTATTTACTTACAAAACTGTATTTGAATAAAACCTGGTACGTCTTCAGATACTCTTAGAAGCAAGCCCTGCCTCATTTGTAATCTCTAGAACCCGTGCTCTGAGAAAATGGAAGAGGAAAATATTTCTACAGTGTAGGTATGTTACAAGAGCCCTTTAAAGATGTGGAGATACAGGGGGAGGTGTTGGGGGATGGGAAGCACTATATCTCTCTGTTGGACAGCTATCCTTTAGATAAGATTGTAGGACTCCGGAAAGGGAATCCCTTTGTATTTTCCCAAACTGGTAGGACTGGGACTACTGCAGCTGGGACTTCTGTGACAGTAATGTGTTTCAAGTAGAGGGCAGCTGGGGAAAAACCAAAACTGTAGGTCTCTGTCCATGGTATAGAAATGAACATAATAATAAAGAGAAATGAAGTTGGCTTCAGTGCATTCCTTGTTTGGAAGAGTCACGCATGTCTCCCTCAAGTTGGTGGAATGTAAGCATTTTTTGGAGGTGATTCACTGGGAGGAGAGTGTAGGGGGATAGACATGCTCTGCATGAACACAGTTAAAACATTGGTGTTTTGCCTTAAAGGGCATTATCTCCTCTCATTCTAACTGAACAATACAAAAGTCATGATGAAGTCAGTGAGAGCCCTGTATGTTACGTGGCTGTAGGATAGCTGGTGCAGGGGCTGGCAGTCCATGCATGCTGTTTTAAAAACAAAAAGTATTGGTTTTCCTTAAGAACTTACATGGCTTTACAGTTGTGGGGAGGAAGGCCTGGCTGGTAGAAGCTGTGAATGTAGACTGAAGCGCATATTCCATCACACATGCCCACGTGTGCACAAGCATTCAACCCTCAGAGAGTATCGGTTGCATGTTTGGAGCTGGTACTAGTTACATTACTGTTATTTTCATTATTTCATACATAATCCAGATAAAAATTTGAAAACTATATTGGACTTGAAAAATATCATTTAAGAATAACATCCACATAAACCTCCAGCGATACTTTACCTTGCTGAATGTAATGGCTTTTGCAGGGACATGACAGCATGAAAGCCTGGCTAAAGCATTGTGGCCTCAAGTTCACAGCCCCTGTGTGTAGTAATGTTGTATGTAATACCCCTCTTCCTAAGGGGTTCATGTCATGGCTGCTTGGTTAGGAGTTGCTAAAGAAAAATTGTAAAATATGGGGGAGGGGGAAGTTTTTGCTTACTGAATTTTTTGAAAGAGCAGCCCGGTGAATAAAAAAATGTAAGCCAGCTTTGAAAAGAGAAGGTGAAAGGCTCTATATTGGGCTGCTGTCCCTTGCAGAATGAATAATGCAGGAACGCTTCACAGCAAAAAGAGGGTCTGACAAGTTTATGCACATGAGAGCGTGATGCTTCCACATTTTTGTCTTGTTTTTTGAAATAGAGTAGCAGTTACCAAAGGCTATTTCACAGTTGTTTTCTACCCGAAAGCATATTCCACTCGAAGCAGTGGTCTGCTTTGCTGCCATTGCATCGTCATGCACATCGAGGCTGTCTGGATATGTTGGGGTGTGGGACAAGGATTTTGTAGGCTTCAAAACCAGCAGGTAGATAGGGAAGGTGGTCCATCATTTATTTTACTTTCTCCTTGGAAAAAGGATTCCCATTTTGTGCAGGCAGGTGTTGTAGATGTAGCTGTGCACGCTTGTGATGGAAAAAAACTGTCTTGTGGGTGCTGACTGTGGTGCGCAGTGTGCTGGGCTCTGGCTGGGCGGGTGGACTTGGCTCTCATCTGGCTCACAGCTGGCGAGCTCTCTCCTGGGCGTAGCCATCACCCCAGCCCTGTCCTGTGGGGCTGCCAAGTTAAGCAGCTCCAGTTACTGAGGTGAACTTGCAGGGTTCCATAACATGCCACTGGAGCTCTTCTTGCCTCAGAGGTCATAAACATACAGGGCTGCTGTGGAACTGCTGCTAAATTGGTGGCTGTGGGGAGCCCTCATCTCCAAAGGCTGCTTTCTGCAAGGCTTGCCAAGGTGCCTGTGTTTTAGGGTTATGCTTGGGCAGGGAGCCCTTATGGGCTGACAGCCTCTGCCAGGGAGAGCTTTCGTTCGTACTGGGTAAGGGACCATGTTAGATTATAGTGGGACCTGGAGTCAACAAACTAGAAAAAAAAATCAGGTCACTGAGTGCAAGTTCACTGGGTTGACCAAGGTGTCTCGAGACATCTTATTTAATAGCTGTAATCTGAGTAATATGGAAGTATTAAATAACAATAAGGGCCTGCTTGCTTGTGGGTTTTTAACATGCTGCCGAAAACCCAGACATATTTAAAAAGGATGCTGCAATTAGAGTTCGTTGGGAACTTTCCAGTAAGCCATTCCTTGAATGGAAAATGCTGATTTAACAGGAAGCTTTCACAGCTACTATCTGTCTCGATGCAACTGTTTTGGGGGGAAAGTTTCTCAAGATTCCAAATGAAATTTCTGCTTAAAACTTAAAAAAGGGGGGAGCTTGGTGGTTCAGGCTTTTTGCCTGTTGCAGACCAGGGGCTTGAACTTTGGTCTCCCACATCCCATCTGTCTCCTTTTGAATGTTTGAAAGATTTGCTCTGCTTTGGAACACAACCAAGTGTTGAAATCTCAAAAAAATAAAAGCAAGATGGAATTCTTGTTTTCCAGCCAGACCTAGTTATAATCAAGAAATTTAGACTTTGTGGTATTTATTTTACAATAGACTCCAGAAATATTTAAGCCAGTTAGATTTTAAAATGAGTGTGCATAAAAACACTCCTCTCGAATATGATACCTGAGCGTTTTGTAAGGGAATAGCTCGTGGGCTTGGAGGGGTTTGGTAACATGTGTGGCAAAGATGAGAAAGCTGTGTGCAGCCTGCCCGGTGGGTCCAGGTCAGGGAGTTGGAGCAGTGCAGATTACTCTGATTTTACACCAATGTGCTCTGTGGGTGTGTAAATATAATTACAACTCACACTTTGCCATTCTCTCTGATCCCAGGTGTGGACTATTTCAGCCTCAATTACAAGGAAATGAGTTAGTTTGGGGTCTAGTTACTTTCAGAGGATGTTAAAAAAAAAAATACCTAAAAACACCCCCAACACCCAAACTTCTTAACTTTTTTCTGTGCCAGTTCTTAAAGCTTTTATAGAGAATTTTTTTATTTGGAGAGGTTTCTTTCCTTCCTTGTGTCTGAGAACCTAGCCTAGCAGGAGGGAGAGCTGCCTGTCTAGCAAGGAATCCTGAAACTGCTGCCTAAGTGCTGTCCAGTGCACGCAACAAATTGGGGACTAAATCAGGATACGGGGCCTTAGGTTTCTAAGCAAATAAATATTTTTTTTATATTTTTTTCTGGACAATAAAGTATTTTATGTTGCCAAAACTGCAAAGAAGAATCAGATCACCAAGTGTATTTTTTTTTAAGGTTAAAGACCCTTGCTGACTTTTGGGAAAACAATACAAATCAGTACTTTTATTTTACCTGATCCTAGATCCTATTTAATACAGTACTCTGGTGTAGCAAATGAGGAGCTTAAGTACAAGGTAGGATCAGACAACAAAAATGGGCAACAGCTTTCTCTGACTTAACTGACAGGCTGGAGGATGAGTTGTGTCCCCACAACTGAGCGTTTGCACCAATCACCAGGCAGGAGTTACACTTGTAATTTAGCAGCAGATAAAGGAAGCAGTTTTAAATCACAGTCTGTAGCTGCTGAAAAGGTGTTCTTGGAGGTTTTCTTCACCTGCAGTGCACAGATCCATGGCCAAGTTTCTGTTTTAGATGTCAACTGCAAATGGTTTCAGTAAATGCTTCAGTGACTAGTGCTGTGTTAGGTGTGCCTTGCTTGTTGTCGGTGGTTAGCGAATGTCTGTGTGACACGTTACGGCTGGGTGTGAAAACTTATGGCTCTCCATTCGTCTTCCAGCCGGATGAATGTTCTAAGCAGGTGGAGACACAGGATAATAATTGTACTTTATGTTTATATGGCGGCCTGTTCACATCGTAACCTGTTGGCAGCAGATGCCTTCTGTTAGGTGCTGTAGGAGTAGATGCAGACAGAACCTTATCTCGCAGCGAGGCTGTGCGGGTTGCGCGCAGCAGCTAGCAGTGGCCGGGCAGGGTCTGTGTGAGCCTGTCGGTTGTTGAGTCCGGTGGGTGTTGGGCTCCCAGTCCAGGCAGAGTTTTTGGAGGGGGCTGGTGCCGTGCAGCGGTTCCCTCGGCTGGGAGCAGCGGGTGAAGGCAGCCCCTCGACTGCGGCTTCCTCCAGGTGAGCGGCGATGTCCACTCTTTGCAGGAGCAGCCGCCGTTACCAGCAGAGTGCCCCAGGTGCTCGGTCCCACACGCACCCTGCGGGTGCCCGATGGTGCATCCCCACCGGGCCTAGGGGGACTCGCTGCTCCCCGCCGCTCGCAGGGAGGGTGTCCGGCCTTGTCCGGTGCTTCGCTGCCCCGCGTCCGCCTGCCCGTGCACACGCGTGTGTACAGGCGCACGCACACGTGCATCGCCGCATGTGCGTGGAGGCGTGCGTGCGGGTGCACAGGGGCCGTGTCCTCGCCTGACCCCGCATGCAGCAGCCCTTGCAGAGCCGAAGCACCCCCGGGACCCCTTGCCCGGGTGGGTGCTCCACGCACCCCCGCACCTGTGCGGGCGCGCGGCGGCGCCGGATCCGCAGGCGCGGGGAGTCCGTGCCGCCTCTTGCGGGCGGCCGCCGCCGTGCCCGCACAGGAGACCCTTTGTTTGGGCAGGGCCGGCGCGAGCGCGGCAGGAGGCCGCGGGGGGGCGCTGCGGGGCGCAGCCGCCCCATTGGCTGGGACCGGGCTCGCGGCTCCTCGCGCCGGCGGCGCGCGGGCGCGCGTGGTCGCGGGGAGGCGGGGCCGGGGCCTGGGCGCGCGGCCGCGGAGCCGCACGAGGCTCGCGCCCGCGACGCCGCCTGGAGGAGGGCGCCGCTGCGGCAGGAAGCAAGATGGCCGCCTCGAGGGCGCCGCTGTGAGGAATGCGGGGCACCAGCGAGGCCGGCTCCAGGGGGGCGGCCGGGCCTCTCCCCGCGGCCGTCTCCGGCGTCGCCGTGTGTCGGGGTGGCGGCGGAGGGGCCGCGTAGAGCCTCCGTCCGCCCTCTAAAGTGCCGCATGTAAAGCATTCTGGGTATTTAAGAAATATTGCAGTTTGATAATAAAATCGGAGGGGTCTGCCTTTGTGACCACAACTTATTCTGCAATTTGATGTTTTTTTAGGTTCTAACTGAAAACAAAAGACCTCAGAGGAGGAAGCAAAGAGTTTTAAAGGTAACCGATGATTGCTTTAATATTTATCCCCTCGCATTTTAAGCAGCATTTTCTTGTCATATAGCTTAGGAAGCCAAAGGGTTAACTTTGGGAAGCGGCGCTTTCCAGCTCTTCAGGAGATTAGCTAATTTTAAAAGCACAGAACGTGTTCTTCTTTTTTTTTTCCCCCTCTTTCTCTCCAGCATGTTGTATATGTATTTGAATCTTTCTGCACAAGTCTGCAGACCAAAGTTTGCTTTCCATTACATTGAAGAGTCACTTTAATTTTCTCTGTTCCTAGTTTCATACTTCCAAAGGTAACAGTTGAATGTTGGTGGCGTTTTTAGTACACAGATTTTTACGGCATCCGATATTTAATGTGAGAAGTCAATGTTATAATGCAAACCAAATGAACAAAAGTGGAAATTTTATGGTTACAATTACTGTAGTTTTGATTTCCTTTTTTCTTTAAACTTTAGAACAGCTCAAGGGAAACTGAAAATTCTGTAAGCTTACAACAGCCTTCAGTTTCACATGGTAACACGTTTCTTCAAGGCTTTTAAGATGGCTATCTTTCATGGTAACAAAAGATTGGTGTTTCAGATGGAAATGTATTTTTTATAACAAAATACAGACTTGCTGCACTCATGGCTCATGTTTTGTAAAAAGAGTAACAGGTAGCCCATGGATACTGCATCTTGCAGTTAGTCTTTAGAGTGTTTTGAGTAGAAATAAGTCATTAATTCTGTTGTAAACTAACATGTTGGATAGTGCGTGGTGCAACCAAGATGGATGGTATATGTAAGATAAGGCTAAAGAATATGAGGAAAAATATATATTAAACTTAATTTGTAGAACTGTTATACCAGCTGAATGTAATATAAGATAGTTTAGTATTTTTTCAGTACATTAAAATTTCAGAGGTTATTGGATGTAGTTGATTTGACAAGTGCTGAATATTTGTAGTGTAATTTTGTTTAAAAACATCCCAGTTTCCTATCAGTCTTGTATTCAGCATTACACATTACAGGAACTTGCTTAAAGGAGTTACAATTTTGTAAGACAAAGCAAAGTTAAGATTAAGCATGGATCAAATAACCTTATTTGACTTGGAAGTATTTCCAGCCTCGAGGGTGTCTGTCTTTTCATGTGGGAGTAGTTGTGCAAACCACTTCCCTGTATGCTAACAGAAATGGTGATGGTACAACACCAGCAAGTGCTTTTTTTCTTGCATTAAATAAATTAATCCATTAAACAATGAGCATTTTTCATTAAGTCATGGATATACTTTTAATTATTCATTTTAATTCCTGCTCCTCTTGTATCATGGCACATGGGTGTAGTTAAAACTTTAGAGCATTTGTTCATCCTATGGTTTTTGTGGTTGATAGTAGCGTGCAAAACAAGGACTGTTTGTAAATGAGTCATTCAGCTTTGTAACATGTATGACACCTGTCAAAGTGTGAAAATTTTTTTTGTGATAGGCAGATATGTTGTATTAGGTGTCTGTCTACAGTACAGGTTCGTAGTGGGTCTTCAGATTTTTCTTTGTGTTGGCTTTACTACTGTTTCTGATTAGATGGCGGAGCAGGTTGCTCTGTAATAGGATGCTGTCATTCATCTCCTTTCCAAAAAGCCTTCTGAGGAATGTGTTTTTCCTTGGCTTTTAAATGGAAAGGCTTGTTAGGTTTTGTGTGTGTGTGTACAGTACCGTATGTTAGTCATTGGTCTTGTATCTATTTCTGATTTGACTTTTGCTTTGCTGAGTTGATTCTGCAGTGTTTCCTCTGGTTTTAGGGGCCATTCTTTGTGTTTTCCAGTATTTGTCTTTGTTCTGTGGTGCTGAAGTGTATTTTATTAGTGTTTGTTCACTTGCATGCACCAGGTAATGCATGGGACTCTTGAAGGCATCTCATGAAACATCTAGGTTGGGATTGGCTTTTTGAAGGAGAGGAGGGAGGTTGGTCATCTGAAGTGAGCTTTCCTATTGCTGTCAGCTGCAGTAAACTTAGAAACTAAGCTACATAATTTGCGGACTTCTTTACAAGGGCATTTTTAGAAATATGATATTCTGGTATATGACTGTCTAACCTGGTTTCTCATATTGGTGGGACTGCCATGTGAAGTGGTGGTGCTGTGTCTATTGAATCAGAACTTCAGCCTTTAATTTAATGACCAGTAGTGATTGAGGGCATCTGAGAAGTGGTGCCTCCAAAATTTTTACAGATTTTTTTTTTTTAGTTATGTTTTGATTCAAACAGTATTGTAAACTTTTTTGAAGGAGGATTCGTGGTACTGTCTTCCAGTAATACATGGTGTTTCTCTAATCCTCCTAGGTTTTATAGATGCACATTTATTTACTTGGAGAGCTAGTGCTCTTTCTAGTTGTGCTTCTTAGCAGCAACGTATTTACCAATTCTTGTGTACAGGCTGAAAATAAGCAATGCTTTCCTCTTGAATACAGGTTGGACAGGTATAAACATGAAGACTAGAAGTGATGCATGCTATTATACTGTAACTTTGGTTTACTACTTGTCATTTCCCACACTTGTGTTTTAGTGGTAGGAGTCATCGTTTAGGAAATTCTCCTATGCCATAAATACTGTATTAGGTTCTCCATGTTTATTTTGAGAGAACATCTGAAATATTCATCACGTCTAGCAAGCCAATGCCCATTGAAGAAAGAGTCTTTGTGAGCTCATAGTAATGGATACTAAGGAGGGAATATACTTGTGGCTTTTCTTACGGTTTATATTGTGTGTTTTCCCCAGTTAAGCAGACACTTCTTTAATTTTATTCCTGATAATGGAAGGTCTATGCAGAAGGGTTTCATGCTTAAAAATTCATTTTCCTGCATATCAAAAGGCAGATTATACACCCTGCTTCACTTGCTACCGTTTTCCTTTTGGCCACTTAGCAGTGCTCTCACTCCGTTTGGGCAGTGCAGCTCACCTCCCCTTAACAGTGGGGAAACATTTGCAAACACGGGCAAGTTTATTAACACAGAGCTCACAAGAACGGGACAATTGAACATGACATTGCATTGTCAGGGAAATCTACACTTATTCAGTATAGGCAGCAGTGGCACCAGTAAGGAAACCTCCCACAGATCAAGCTACAGCTGATGAAGTACAGTCCGTGGTCTTTCTGCTAGGTTCTGTGGAGCCAAGGCTACCATTTGTATGGCTGCAGATGTTTGCTGTGTTGATTAAAACAAGAAAAAAAAAGGGATGGAGACTGTGGGAGAGATCCAGAGTAAAATATGCAGTGTGAAGTGAGCATTAGAACTGCCTGCACATTCTTTGTTCTCTGACTGATTCTGTTTGCGTGTTTATGCATAAACACTGTAATGGTAACCGTGTGCGCCAGGAAAGTGTGAACGATGCCTGCTAAACTCTGTAAAATCTGTTCAGTTTAAGCCAAGCCAAAAGGCAGAGGTGACTCAGTGTGTAGAGTGTTTGGTTTGTTTACAAACATCAAATCAGAAACCAGTAAAAGTTTCATTTCTATCATATTTCTACATATATACACTTAAGCACTCTCTTAATATTTCTCCTCCACACATACGAGTCAGTCTTTCTTATAAAAAACCCCTTTAAAATATAAAGTTGTTTTGGCAGACCTGCTGTTGCACTTTTTATGATGCAATTTTAGTTTTGCTACTTGAAGAAATTTAAAATGCCATTGTTTTGGTCAAGCTCTTGTATGAGTTAATAAGAGTTAAGGAAAATAACTGCTAATGTTCATGGAATGCTTTGAGTGTCCCTAGACGGAACCAATTTTGAACATTTATTCTAAATTAGGGTGTACGTATTTAGTGCGAAATATGTGCCAGAATATTTAGCTGGAATAAATTAAATTTTACTATTTTTTAGCCTTTAAAATAAGATAAGAGCGAGTCAATGAATGGAATTGCATTGCAGTGGAATTTTACAGAGGAAGATGACAGAATGGTGTAATACAACTTGGAGAGGATGTTGTCCAGAAAAATGTTATTCTTTGTGTTTTTTAAAGGGACATTACCACCCTGGAACATAGTCCATCAGTAAATAGCAGTTAAAATTGCTTTGAGTACTGGTTGAAGATGTCTGCCTATTTCTTACGTGTCTTTTGGCTTCCTTTTTTTTGATAGGGAGAGCTTACTTTTGGTATGTGAGTGACCTACACAAATTAGTTAACTTTTATTTTTAAAAATAGGTGATTTAGCTGTTGTTATAATTTTTAAAATCTAGGTATCATCTTTTGCAAGAAATGTTCTGAATTTGACCTTTTTCAAGCTAGATATGTGTCTGTCTATATGAGGTTACTTTCTTTTTTGCTCTTGGTAGGCTCGTGCACCTCACTCGATGAGAGCAGGCATGATTATGGTTTTAATTTCATAGTGCACTTCCACGTGCAGCCTTTCCAGCGCTTCCACACGAATGCCCTCGTGAACGTAAGAAGCCCTTCCATATCTTATTTGTACAGTACTGCTACGACTACTCACGTATGCAGACGTTTTTTGAATGGAGTCCTAACAAAGAAGGCCTTTGTAAATGGTCTGTAAATTATTAATCTTACTCTAGTAATTTTCTAATAGTTAATTTTTCCAGCCAGTTTCTGGGCCAGTTGAAGACTGTCCCTTGTGGGCTTTTTCCTGTGGTGCAGAGTGAGCCGGATAGGATGCGGAGACGCACTCCTTCCCTTGCCCCCCTGTTTCTGCAGAGCTCCCTGTGTCAGGGTTGCTCCCTCTCTCATCTGCCTCCTGCTCAGGACTGCCGCTCAGCAGCACCAACAACCCTGAGGGAAGAAAGGGGCACAGTCCTTCAGAGAAGGACAGGGAGGAGTAGGATTTTCTGGTTTAACTCATTTGTTGCTGTAGCAGAGCAGTTGTGGGGATAGCACCACTCCCTCTCGGGGAACGGTAGAGGCAGAGGCACAGCAAGGCTGGGAAGTGTTGAGTAAGGAAGGCCGGGCTGCACCTAGTGTTCTTGCATGTTTTGAATTACTACTCTTTGTAGATCTTGACTGTTGCTGTGTGTTTTAGTGCAGTGCTGGGTCTTCCACTTCACTAGATTTAGAGGTGGAAGGTCTTAAAAAGGTGGAAAGTGTTTGTGATGAAAAGCTGTCATAAAATAGTCGGTAAAAGTCAGATAGTTTGTGGGAGGGAAGGAAAATGTATGTGTGTGGACACATAGATACAGTGATCCGTTGATCCAGGTGTTCTTAACGAAGTTAAAGCATTACAAAATACACGCTGGTTTCCTATTCCAGGTGGGCTGTTTGTTGATATTATTTGTATTCGGTACTGAGTTATGAACTTTATTGGATACTTGTACTCGCTGTATGTAACGTAGGCATTGAAATAATTGAGACGGCTTTGCACATTCCAGAAATCTGGTGCCCATTTGCTGTTTTCCATAGGTTTATAGATAGTAGTATCTATAATATGCTTTGAAAATGGGCACTACTTGTTTAGAATCTGATACAATATTGCTAAACAAGTTTGTTTATTGCTGTTAGTAACTGATGTGGGAGAAAACCAGTGAGAAGCCCCAGAGTGGCAGCAGATTTTCCCTTCTGTGATTTTTCTTTTTCCTTTCTGCAATGTTATACTAAGATTTTTATTTTTAATGTTACTGAGTAGAGAAGGTTAGCTTAGCAGATACTGCTGCAGCAAGCTTTCCCATTGACATTAGGAGCCTTGCATATGCAGAGACCATAAGATTTAATTCCTACTAAAATGCCGAATTATAGGATTTTGTTTAGGTGGTCAGAAGAATCCATGCATTCTTCAAGGTATTTTCTTGATAAAATGTCAAATACATGAAACTTAACCAGTATCAAGAAAAAAGAAAACCGAAATTACATACAAGGAACTAACAATAATCACTTCTCAGTAAGTTATGTAAAATTAGTATATAGAATATATTTGGCTGTCCTTGTTGTCCTAGCAGCTTTTTAATATTAAGCTTTTTCGAATATTAGGATTTTTCAAGGCTGACTTAAGTGGTTTGTGTCCTGACACTTGACTGTGAATTCCTTTCTCAGTCAGTGTTTTGTTGGTGGTGTCTGTATTGTATTATAATTTAATTGATGCTCTGTAGTAAAATTTGGCTCTACATTTAATTTTCCTAAAATAAAGGTTTTGCCGAACTTATGAATAAGAGGGAAAATTTCTGTGTATTTAAAAATGTCAAGTGTTTACTTTTGTGCCAGATGATCACTGAATTCTGCAATGCAAACCTCACTGCTCCAGTGCTGCTCCAGAACAACAGTGCTCTTACTCCAGTCTGCAAGTGAAAGTTGGTGCTGCTGTAAAGAGAAAGCATGCACCGTGTAAATTCCAATTCAGAGTGAGGGGAAAACGGGATATCTGTGTGTAGGGGCTGGTTGGCTCTGTTACCTAGCAGTGGTGAATGTCCTTAGCAGATCTGATCGGATAGCAGCTACCAGCCTGTAGCAACTTACAAATAATATAATTGGTTGTACAGCAGATAGTCAAGCACTTAAACTGGGTTCTAAGTTAAGGAGCTGGATGTCTTCCTGGTTAGATTATAGGAACTGGAATGTTATGTTGTTAATTTAGCAGTTCAGTTACTGAACTGTAACGGAAGGAAAATTGTTGACTTGTATCAGTTTGGTTCAGGTATGGGAAACCTAGGCAAGATCATTGTGACCACTTGTTCTTGTGCTGAGGTTCTAAAACTGTATCAATTTATTTGGATTAAACATCATGTTGTAAAAATAGCTCAAAGAACTTGAATTTGAGAATTACCGTGGTTGAAAAATGCATCAAAACACCTAACAAGATGCTTAAAAGATACTTTACTCTTTCTCTGTGCCTCTGCAAAAACTTGCACCATTGTTCAAGGCCAGACTTCTTTGACCTTAACTTAAAAGTAATTGAGTCGTTTTATACTTCTATCTGCTAGAACAAGGAGCCTTCTGTTATCAGTGTTCTTTTCCACACAGACTTAGCCACAGTTTGTGGCTTTTCCATTTTCTTTTTCTTTGGTAAATTGCAGAGTGAGTAGAGAGTGAACTTGAGGCTTTCACTTTGAGATGTTTCAATTCTTTGTCTTTCTCATGGTCCTCCAAGCATATCGGTGTCTTGCCAGAACTGGATGCTTTATTCCACTAGAAGGTCCAAAAGTGCCAAGGGCAGGGTAGAAAGTAACCCGTCTTTTCCCAATTACATTGTTATTTATGCACCCAAGGATCTCGCTAACCCTTTAGGCCATAAAGTTGCAGTAGGAGTTTCTGTAGTTGCTGTGCAGTTGATTATTGACTGAGTTAATGTCCTCAAAGGCATTACTGTCTGAGATAGAAACCTGCATTTTGTAAATACAGCCCCATGTCTTTCTTGCTGGATACACGGCTGCACCTTTGGCAGTGTTGAAATGGGTGCTTGCAGCTGCCTTGCCAGTTAATTTAGGAAACACCATGCCTGATCTTTTAATTATTTGCTATTTTTCTCTCAGTATTAATTTCACTGTTCTTTCAGGTCATTGCTAAAACTGTTATCTGTAGCTGTGATCTGTTCCCTGAAGGCACTGTTATGAACACTGTGATGATTCGCCATTTACAGTTAAGGGCCAGGCAGTATGTTCTTAACGCTGTGGTGATGGTTTCATAAATGAGTAGACCACAAGAGACATTAGCTAAGATGGATAAATTCAAAGACTAAATTTCTTTCGTCTCTGCTTCTGAGTTTAAAGCACATTAGGGGAAGGTTGTGTTAGGGAATACATATTGCTGCTGACTGTATCATTTTTCTTTTGTGGCTTAATCGAGTGCTGTATTTTCCAGACCTGCCAGTGTCTCTTTGAGTGCTCGCTTTCAATGTTGAAGACAAATGATTGAATAATTCAAAACACCAGTAAAAAAACCAAACCCCAAAACCATACAAAACAAAAACCACCAAGCAAGATGCTTGTTAATGTTTGCTTCTGTGGCAGAAAAACTACTGTAATGTTTTTCTTAACACATCCACTTCTTGGGTGCCTGTGTAGGAGAATGGGGTGTCCTTCACTCTGTATCTTTTCTTGCTACTGTTTGTAGCTTTCACAGCCTAGAGCTCAGGGTTGACAGAAACAGTAATTTGAGTTTGTGGCTGAGAGCGCCTACTTCTGAGTAGTAATCCAATAAATACACTTCTCTGGCAGTCACCATTTGAAGCCTTTAGAGCTGAAATTAGTATCATGTAGGTTTTTATGTTGAAAGTGCATCCTGTATGGTCTGATACTGTAGATCTTCTCTGTAAGTGGTCTCACTGAAGTTGTTACACAAGGTGGGCAGGAGGACTCTGGTAATGGTGTAGGAGAGAAAATGAAGAGAAGATGTAAAGACTTCAAAGCTATACTATACTAATTCCTCATGGAAAGACAAAATAAGGAAGTTTCCTGGTGGGAAGGCTGGCCAGCGTTTGAACAACATAGCAAAGAGGATATAAATGTAGATAAAATGGAGATGAAACAGAAGGAGAAAGCCAAGTTGTAGGTTGGAGACTGTTCGCTATTGTGGCTATAGACATGAAAAAGATACATCATCAACTAGAACAGACTTGCCATCTGTGTAAGATCCAGTGTGAAATGATACCTGCTGTGATACTCAAGTTGATGGTTTTGGGCCCATTTGATACTCGGGGACGGGGGAGATGGGATTGAGGGGGATCCCAGGCATCCTGAGTGATCTCTGCCACATGTCCCAGGCTGGGTCACTTTCTCTAAATTTGCAGAACCTCTTGTTCCCCTGAGTTTCCATATAAACCAGCCTCTGCTAAAACTTGTTTACGTCATTTTGCCGAGAGTAGAGGTTATTTGCTTTGACTCCAGTAGCTTCTAAAATGCAGAATTATTACCTGTCCTGTCTCTCAGTGCCTTCCGAGAACGTTGTTCTTCTGAGGAACAAAACATCTTTTATATGCAGGCTGTGTTACATTAATAAAGGGCCCCAATCTGTTTCTCTGCACAAAGACCTATAGAAAATGTGCCTTGCCTGATCCACTGTAGAAGTGCAGTATACTAAAAGCCTGTTTCATGTCCGCGGTTGTTACGCGAGTATGGTGGTAATTGCTTTATGCCTCTGGTGAGGTTCATGGGAATATGCCCCAGCTCACAGCTTGGCCCCTGCTCAGCTGTTCTCTCTCTGCTGGTAGCCTGCTTGGAAACCCTGCTCAAGCTGCAGCCTCAGGCAGCAACTTACAGCACGTTGCTGTGTCTGTGTTATGGTAGTCAAACATGAAGCAGTGTGGTCTTAAATAGAAGTTTATCCTTCACTGTATTGTATCTGCATTTATTTTGGAATGCAAAAAAACTTGGCTATACTTAGAAGGTGGCCTATGCTTTCCACAGCATCTTGCCTTACATTTGTCTCTGGTCTAACCAGCACATGGCTTTGTCACAGCACTATTTCTCCACACCTGTGCTCTTTGTCTCCCTCTCCCCTGTCCTATTCATGTCTTATCTCTGTATCCCGATATGTTGCTCCCGTACAGTGGAGATCCAGGATTCCACTGAATTTCTGCATGTCCTGGGGAGCAGACGCTGGACAGTACAAATAAAATTGCATAGCAATAAATTACTGCTGGTCAGCTGTCTGGTGCTTTCTTATCTCTTGGTGAAGCAGTGACATCTGACAGCTGGACCATGCATGAAAGACCCTGTTCAAATGTTAGATAAAGTATGTTTATTTTTTTTTTCCAAATAGTTTTTCTAAAAGAAATCTTCTGTTGTGGTGTTTGAGCTCTGAGGAGCTGCCAGCTCTGTGCCAGCGTGGAAGGGCATGTGGGGCTGGCTGCATGGCTGCAGACACTGCAGCAGGATCCAAACTTACCCACTGTGCTGCAATGGAAGGGAGATGCAAAGGTCAAGCACTTCTCACCCACCTGTCCTTTTATGTTGATGAATGTTGTGACCTGGGAAGAACGGCCTTTTGGGATGCCCTGGTAATTGGCACAAGCTGGGAGGTGCCAGTGTTTTTTGATCTGTTGGGTACTGTATTGCTGCGGGAACCTGGGCAGAATCCTTCAGGAAGGGCTAGTTAGGGGGACTCTGCACTGGTTATCGTGCAACTTGTCACGACTTGCTCGTAGAACCATTTTATCAGTAGCTGATCTGGGCATCACCTGTTATTTCTGGCTTATGAAAGTAGTTGTTTCTGGTTGTGTCCTTTAGTACAGTATGTGCCGTTACCTCCTACAGAGGTTTGAAACCAGAGACAAACCTATGGCCTGCTCTCTCTTGTACAGAAGATGTAGAAATGTCTTTAGGGGAGCTTTAGCATTGTGTTGTGATTGTGAATTGGTGAACTCTGCATTACCTCAGAGGCATCTTATGTCAAAAGTTAGTATTTAAGTCTGACCCTTTTCTGAATGGTAAAGTGATTTGCTGCAACTGGCTTTTGCTGTATGCTAGAAGCATCAGCTCATGGAGTGAATTTTTTATATATTTTTTTAAAAAATTTCATTCTGTTTGTTTTTGATATGCACACACACGTGTGCATATAGTGATAATGTCTGGTTGAAGTTTTAGTGGTACAGCAGTGGCTACAGCCAACTGTATCCCGTGGTTCCTGACTAACTGCTGCAGAGACTAAGCTAGAGCATGATTTCTTGGTGTTCTATGTCTCCAGATAGAGTAGTGCTCCCCTTAATGAGGAAGGGAGGAAATTACTTTTATCGATTCGATTTATTCTTCAGCTTTTCATTACACTTGTGTAAAAGATTTAGAAATCAATCAGGCCAGACTTATATACTTATGTGCTTTGAATTTTAAGACTGTTGTGTGGAATTGTGGTATCCTTGTCTGTAGTTCTCAGTATGGTCTTTTTTTGAGTCTTGATTCAGGAGTTGAAGACTGGTTGCTCCTGGGTTGTTCAGCTGCAAAAGGGTTTTGCTCAGGTATAACTTTTGGTCTGCCAGGCTTATATTGAGGAGAAGAATCAAATGAGCTCTGCCCCTGCTAGTATGTCTACATTTCTTTTTATGTTGGGAAGCAGTAACTTCACAAATTAACAGAAAGGACACTAGAAAGTCTGGTAAGAGAGGAGAGACAAGGACATTTTTTAGGATTCACTGCAGTTCAGTAACAGAAGAGAAAAAGCAACATACTGCTCAAAAAAAAGTTTGATTAAAAAAATCCCATTTTATGATAATATTTATTCTTTGTGTGGAAAATAAAATATGACCCAAATGATGCCAATGATATGATTCATCTGGTTCTTTCTTCCTCATTGCATGTGGACAGCTTCCAGTAATGTTAGTGGAAATTATGTTGAATAAGGAATAATTTTACTTGTAAAGTAATCCCACTTTACTGCTGGGATCACTGGGGTGTTATGGGGACACAGTACTGTACCTGTATGCTATGAGCAGATTAGGGACTATTCTGAGTGGTTCTGAGCATAGCAGTTCTTTTTGGTCAGATGAAAGTATTTTATTGAGGAACAACATAGTTAAGAGTGCTGACATGTTTGCACTTTGAGTGCTGTCAGTGGACTCTGTCAGATCTTTTCATCTCTGCTGGTCATGGATGAACCCTCCTCCTTCCTGCACCTCTCATTGCTCTCAATTTACAGTTTTGTTTTATTTTTTTAACATAGTGAGCGATGCCCTCTAAAAATGAATGGAATACAAAAATGTTTTGTCATGTTGAAAACGTACAGATGCCGGGGGATTATTTTAATCTATTTGCCTCTTTCCTCCTCAACCTCCTAATTGTCTAATTAATCGTAAATAACAATTTTACAAGGTTAAGGCAACTTTCGGATAGAGATCTTTTTTGATAGAGATTTTAGATACACTTTTGCTGAAGAAAACCCAGCAATTTCATATCTTAGTTCTTTCTGAAGTTAAAGCAATGTAACTGAAATTTAGCTTTTGCACAGGTATAGAATTATGGGGGTTTACTTTTCCATGGTGGACCCTTAAAATATTTTTTTGGTAAGCTGCAGAGGCCTGTGTAACGCTCTTACCCCCAGCTAACAATAGAGCTGCTTACCCACTTCTGTAGATCCCTTAGAAAAACTGCTCAGTGGTCCCATGGGTTTTTCATTGATTGAAAATTGAAAATCATCAGGATCCAGAGGAGTTCATGCTCACAGACCACTAGTCAGCATCTCTGTGTAATGAAAAAGCATTAAATAAGGCATCTTTCTTAAGGTAGTTTCCTTAGGTTTGACTTAGCTGTATAGGTCCGGCACACATTTTTACATACTGTTTTCATGAGATTTTATGAGGCCTTTCATACTATCTTGGGAATGCTATGGCTTCCATGTTTTGTTTCTTATCAATCGGGCATCGGTGGTAAGGTGAACATGGGACTGCAGATGGAGCTGGGTCCATTTGCCTTGTTTTGCCTGGGGGTTTCTGGCAGTTCCATCTTGATGATTATGATTAATCATAAATCTAGTTTGCGTTTTTCCTTCTGAGTTATTGTTTCAGAGAAGTCTGTGCACTTTAGTTGATATGACCACAAAACCACGTCTGATTTAACTGAATGTTTTATATTAAACTGGGTGCTATTTTTTGGGAACTGCTCAGATATACTGTGCCAAATGTATGGTTAATTAAGCAGTTGTATTGCTTGTATCTGATTTGAAAAGCAGTGCTGGTTTTCTTGTAAGGTAGGGCTTAAGGCTACAGATTATTTAGATAACTCTTAGAAGGTGCAGTAAGATTAAGTACCAGCACTGTCTATTGTGACTTAAATTTTCTTTTGAAAAATAATTTTAATATAAATAGAAATAACATTTTATTAATATGATAAAAATTGGATTCCTTCCTTTATTGCTGTTTCTGCTTGAGCTCCTATCTTAATTTTTTTTTTTAAACTTAAATTGCATAACTCCATATCCATATGACTGTCTTGAGGCCCATATACATATGCTTTCCAGGACACAGTGTTCTGACTCCTGTCTAGATTTTGACATTGCTTCAACTACATGAATTGTATAATATCAGTGAAGATGAAGAATACATTTAAGCAAATATTAGAATTTAGAGTTTACTAAAATACTGTTAAGGATAGCTTATGTAAGAGACCCTTCAGAACTCTGGAAGTTACCATCTAAGTACAGAAGCTAAGCACAGTGTTGAGAGGGTAACTTCCAGGTGAGCTGATGTTAACTGGCTTACTATCCAGATTAGCTTAGGTTCTGTCAGGTTTTTTTAAAGACTTGAGTTTAAGCCTGAAAACCAGCCATCCTTGCGAGAGTGTCCAACCAAGCATTGTGTCCGTTTATTGGTCTAGCCAAATTGGTGGTGGTATACCAAATTACTACCAAACTTGCTGTGGTATGAGCCTTTAGATTTCAGTCCTGCTTTGAACTCAAGGGGGACTTTCATCTGCTTATGCAAATTCATTAAAAATTGAATCCTTACATCTGATTCTGAATACTAATGTCCTTTATCTGTTCATTCATTTCTTTACTCTCCCACCTCTACTACGTGCACACACTTTCCTCCTCTGCCCCCCCCCTCAACAGTGGGGGAAAATAGCTATAAGTATGGATAGGGTCTTTAGGCTTCAGGGGGTTTTATGACTTTCTGGGTTTTTTAATTCCAATGTCTGTGCCTTTGCTTAATTAGGATATTCCTCATATCTGTCAAAGTAGGGTTTAATTGCTGTGAATCTTATGCTTCTTATTTTTAATGTTTTCAAACAGCTGCTATAACAATTCTTTTTATTGTTATTTTATAGGCAAATTTAGAAAACAAACCAGTAAATGGCCGCAGACCAGAACTCATGGAATGCAGTATATGTGGTCATGGTGAAAAATACAGGGTGAAAACAAACCAAACGGTACCCATTGAAAATGTGCAGTCTAAGGAGAAAGAAAGAATGACAGGCTTAGAAGCAGAGAAGTGGGCACATCACGAGAAGCCATCCTTTGGTGTCCATGTCAACGGAGATATCCATGGAACTGTGACAGGCAACGAACACCTGAAAAATGCTGAAGGCAGTGAAAGAGAAGTCTCTCCCAGTCAGTTAGCTGAGCCAAAAAAATCGTTTGCACAAACCCTCAAAAATGGCATAAAAACCCTACATTACTCACCACCGGAAGCAGTTGCTTCACTGAAAAAATTATCCATAGAGGAAAGGACAGATTTGACAAGCAACTCCCATCTGCAATGGATGAAGGGTACCAACCTGAATAAAATAGTCAACACTCTGACAACTGGTGTTGGCTGTGTTCACCCAGAAAAAGAAGGAAATGTCGTAGTGAAAGAGGAAAACTGCACTTGCAACATCTTTGAGGGTTCAGATAAGTCAGTTTGGCAGACGGGTTCCATTTTGGATCTGCAAGAAAGCTTGTATTGTCCTCCACTGCCTGAAGAGGAAGGGCATGCAGAGAACGATGGCTTCAAAGTACCTAATGCAGTGACAAACACAGAGACACAGCATGAGGATTCTTCACTCCAGCCAACTTTCTTGTCCCTGATTAAAACCAGAAATTTGACTGTGGAACAGGTTGTAGCTATTGAAGCTTTAACACAGTTATCTGAAGCCCCTTTAGAAACTACTTCACCAGCTAAAACTGAAATTACTGAACGTTCAGAAGAAACAACTTTCAACTCACTCCATAGTTACAAAAGGGATATCTCATCCTCCTTGACATCTTCTGCATTAAAAGAAATCAAAGACACTTACTTACAGAATGAGCAACAGCTCTTGGCTCACTGTGCTCACTCGCAGAAACAGCTCCCTAATAAGGCAGCGTTATACAATGGCCAAAGTTCAGTTTCTGAATTGTGTGATAAACCTGCCAATCTAGGTGGTGAGCTGTATAAATTACAGTTATCCTCAAGAGATACCAAAACTTTAACTGACTTACCATCTAATGCAAAATCATTTTCAGGATACACTACCAAGAAAAATTATAGTCATGATCCAGTCCCTCTTGCACGGTATTGCAATGCTTCACACAATGTCCAGCAAACAAGTAACAGCTTGGAAACTCTTGGCGAGTTAGAGCAAAAGCCAACCTGTAACGACGTGAACTTGGAAGCTAGTTCTTTGATTAAAGAGGGAGGAATTCACAGCCAGGACGAAGAGGATGTAGCTACACAACTAACTCAACTTGCAGCGCTAATTGAATCAAACCAGACAAACCCAGAGCAGAAGAATAATATAAAGGCATCGCTGCTTAATCTAATATCACACGAGAGGCAGCCGAAGTATAACCAACATATGCTGCAGAAAAAAGAATCTGCTTTTCTCAGGCATAATTATAGTTCTTTATTGTTAAAGCAAAAACAACCAACAAATAAAAAAGGAAATGCTGTGCCATGGAAACCAAGGCACAAAAAGAAGCCTCCAGAAGCACGCTATCAACAGAATAATCAAAGCCAGCTAGAGCTGTTGTCATGCCAGCGTAATGAGTTACAGGACATTTGGATATCATCAAAACTGCACAAGCTTGGTCAAACCATGCCACAGGACTCCAGAATAGCTCTGTCTGAGAAAAAATCTCCAAGAACCAAAGTACAGAGAGCACTGAATCAAAATACTTCAGCATCACAAGAAAAAACTCGATTATTTCTCCCGCAAACGCAGATAAAATTCCATAGATGTTTACCTGAGGTACCGCAAGAGAAAAAAAAAGACAGGTTGTTTGGCTGTGAAGTGGTGAATGAGCAAATCAAAACTGCAGGCTCTGGCGACCCTCTAGGCATTGACCCACTGAAAAATGAAGTTGTTGCTTGTAACCAACACAGTGACCTGTCCTCCCATAATCCTCTGGCTGTTTCACAGTTGAAACCAGCATCGTTACTGAACAGACCAAGTGAGAATCTTCAGATGTTTACAGAAAAATGTAATTCTCAGGTACAGCAAACAGCAAATGTCAGTCAGACGCATCCTTTGCCTCAAACTTTTAATCAGTCTAACCTGAGAGCTAGTGAAATGCGTCGTGAAGATGAAGCCTATATTCATCACGGTGCTGTTGAACAACAAGTAGAGCCGAAGTCACAGGTGCTGCCTGTCCCTGGAGGTGGGGCCCAGGTACCAGGTGCTGTTGAAGCTCTCAGGAACTTGGATTGTGCAGGTGAAGTGACTGTTCTGACGTCAACCAGTTTGGGTACTGACCACCCAGAGAGCACGGGTGACTCAGGGTGTTCGCCAGCAAAAAACACGCTCAGCAGTTTCCTTGAATCACCAATGAAGTTTCTTGATACCCCTACAAAAAATTTAATAGATACACCTACAAAAAAAGGACAATCTGAATTGCCAACTTGTGACTGTGTTGGTAAGACTTTTTGCTAACTTTTGCCAGTACCTTTCGAGTGGAGCTGTGTTCATGTTGCTTCCTTTGATGTGAGGAAGCGTACTTGATACTTACTCAGCTGTTGCAGAAGGATCAGAGTTTTACCATTAGAAACAGAAGGAAATTATATTTTCCCTCTCTGTAGCTTCAGCTTGGTGTTCTTTGCAAAGCACACCAGAATTGACTATTTTTGGTATTGCAACTGGAAGGTTTAAATTCTCCAATTAAATTTAAATCCAGGAAGAAAAGGAGCTGTTCTATTTGTTACATGGTCATTGCTGACTTGTGCTCCATGTGAATTTATCTGCAGTACAGCAGACTCTGATTTTTGCAGTCTAGAACTAGTTTTTGCCTGAGATGGGCTGGGCAAAAATTTCCTGGTATGTTGTAGTCATTGCCTAAATGCTGTTAGAGAAGTGGCAGGACACAGTTGTGGGCGGTCTTGTTACTGTCAGTCCTGATGACCGATGTCAGTTTGCCTTGAAGAGTCTGTGTCAAAGGCTGTGGGATGTCTCGTGCCCCAGAAGGGAGAGGTGAGTTCAGGTGCGGCCATGTATGCAGTAATTTGCATTGTGGGGTGAGATGTCAGACTGACCTCAGTATTGAGGGTTTTGCAGATACAGCGTGATTGATGGTCTTAGACATGCTGCGTTGTCAGACTATCAGAGTGCATAGATGGAAAAGCAAGTCAGAGACTCAACAACACACTGTACACAGGCAGATTGTTTCATCTTTGCTTTAATGTTCTGAATTGACACGGCACTAGTTAAGAGGCCTGGATTATGTCTTCTGCTCTGTAGTACATGACAGTCGGTTATTTTTTTTTTCCTCCACAATTCTCTTTTGTCTAAAATGAACTGATAGTGTTTTCCTACCAAGAAGGATATTGGGAAGCTTTCTTAGTCAATACATGCCAGCTCCTGTCATGAAAATTTGTCAAGAATGTAAAATATTACTATAATTAGGATTACTTGTAAAATAAAGAAAAAATGCTAGCAGATTAATAGGAGCAAACAAGTATAAAATCATTTTGGTGCCTCTAAGGAGGAAAATCTGTCATACTTTTTATTTTTTACATTTCAGGGACAAATTTTATGTATTATAATTTAATTTTAGATGTTTCTGTAAACCATTTCTAAGCTTACTTATAATGGTGTAAATAAATTCCGTATGTGCCAACGTAGTTTTCTCTACCTGCTTACAGAGCAAATTATAGAGAAGGATGAAGGCCCATATTACACACACCTCGGGACAGGACCAAGTGTTGCTGCTGTGAGAGAAATAATGGAGAACAGGTGAGGAAAATTCAGCATTTAATGCTTACTGTTTCTGACTGTCTAAACAGGGAAGAGCAGCTATGAGAAATCAGGGGCTGTGTTTAGCTTTGTTTGTCTAAACTTTTTGCAGTACTCGTTGGTGAAGTGTTTTCCCGTTCAGATGTGCATGAGGTGAGCACTAACATTTCAGTTCCAAACTAATAGGTTTTTTCTGAGCCCTTGTGGTTTTAGGGTTGAATTTCAGGAGCAGTGTTCTTCTAGGTGCCACTGGAGTCCAGAATCAGCAGCTGGCAGAATTAAGTTTTCTAATGTCCTACATGCATAGAAGCTGTGGCAAACTGGACAGAGCAGTCACATTAGTGACTAAGCACACCAGGATTTACATGCAGATAACATTTTCTTCCTTAGTGGCAGAGGCTTGTTTTCAGAAGAGAGATGTCAAAAATCATGCTTGCAAATAGGATTTTAAATATAAAAGTATTCTTTGACATTATAAATATCTGGCTTTCTTCTGTTCTTAGTAAAGTAAAAGTAAGTGTGTTATTCTTGTTTTATTGAAAATGTTTCCTGTTTAAAAACAACAATTTGTTTTACTTGTGAACTTGTTTTTAATGCAGATATGGAGCAAAAGGAAGCGCTGTAAGAATAGAGGTAGTGGTTTATACAGGAAAGGAAGGAAAAAGCTCTCAGGGGTGTCCAATTGCCAAGTGGGTAAGTTTTTACATTACAGCAGTAAAATTGTTTTGCGTGGCTCTTAAATATGAAACGATTTGTGGTCCTTGAGTTTAAAAATAATCTGATCTTTAACAAAGATCTGGTTCTTCTTTTAAATGACCTACAAGTCTTAATGAATTAAAAAGACAAGGAAAACTTTTTCTAAGATGTGGTGCGATATGTTGTGCTGTGCTTTGAATGAGTGTGAAAGGGAGTTGCTTAACAGAGCTAGCAGAGATGACCCAGTCCAGGGTGAGAAGACCCTGACAGTCTCTGAAAGTTGGAGTGTCTAGTGAAACATGTTATTGGGAAGAGTGAAAGAGAGAAAAGAAGGGATGGCTGCTTGGGAGAGTTGGGAAACTATCCAGAACATTTATCAAAACGCTTCTTAGTTGTATGAACACCTGAAGAAAAGAGTGTGATGGATAAGAGAGTTCATATGTCATGGAGTTCATTCCTGGTTTTGAGGAACCGAACTCAGTATTTGGAAATGTAAATATTATGGTGATAGTTTTCACCAAAGTCTTGTCTCACATTGCTTCATAGGAGCCAGGAAATGAGGTAACAGGCACAAGCTGCAGGAAAGAGCTTGGAAAGAATTGATTGTCCTTAATCTTTGCTGAAACCAACAAGGGAGGTAGAAAATAGACTGGAAATCTTGTAAACTGAGTTTTGGAAAATAATAAAAGAACTTGGTTCTTAAAAGAAAAAAAAATTATTGTTGTGTTTAGGAATTTCAGACTTGATTGAAAAAATGAAGGTAACTATAGTTGGTAGACTGGTGTTTGCTGAAGGTTATTAGATGTTGTACATGAATGGTATTGCATGCTAAACATTTACGGCTTATGTTTGGAACAGTCAAAATGTGGTTTTCATACTCAACTCAAACTATTTTTCAGAAAGGAAGCCCATATGTGCCTGTTGCTTCAGATAATATTTAATAACAAATTAGCATCCAAGAAAAAAAGGTGGTAAAACTAATTTCATAAACAACTGAGCCAAAGAGAAGGGTATGATTTTTCTCAGTGTTTTAACTAAGTAAACCACTCAGTTTTAACAGAGGACAGGAGCTAGAAATCTTACCTTAGAAATGGTTGTAAGCAATTGAAAGGAAGATGACAGTGAAAACTAATTCTTAACCTTGATTTTTCTGTTGCCAGTATCAACATACTGTCTTTTATGTAAACCAGAAATGATGTGTGACTATTCAGTACAAGAGAGGGAAGGATATCACTGAAATCTCCTCTGTAGAACTGTTCCATCCCATATAAAATCCACTCTTTGGGGTTGTATTCTTAATGTATTGCTTTAACTTTTCATTGGCAATGCTAATTTTAATCCTTCTAACAAAGCTTATTTGGGTTTTGGCTATGAACAAAGAAACGTAATTGTGAAATTTGTTTGAAAGCATATGGAAAAAGTTTGCTGTGCTCTCTGATAATTGCAGTCACGAGGTTCTGTCGGCTGCATGGAGACTTTCACTTACTCATTTGCAGTGTATTTTGGGACAGACCCATTTCTGCTTTGCAGATGGACAAGCTATTGCCCTTAGGGCTCCTGAGAGACTTGCTGGTGAGAGCACCATGATGGAGCTCTGCTGAAGTAAATATAATAAAAAGTTGAATGTATCTGTTGAGCATGTTGAACCATTTTTCCCAATTAATTTTTCCTATTTCCACTAGATGATTTGATCTTATTGATTCATTAGAAACATTTTAAGATTAAAGGAGGCTAGCTAAAAATACCTGTGTCCATACATTCTTCTGTTAGTGACTGCATTTCATAATACTGATTCCCTCCTAAATTGTTTTTGCTTAAGTGGCTCCAAACATGTGCTTGGTGTGTTAAACATTTACTGAGACAAACTCCCTTCCCCAAAAGGAGCTGATGTTTTCTTCTTTAAATTTCAGGTTACCACGAACTTGCAGAATCTTCTCTTTCAGTCTTCTTTTGAGAAGAAATAAACACCTCTCTCTTCTGTATTTTTTTTTCTGTATTATATTTTAGGGTAATACTTTGTCCCTCTGGATGTGGACAAGAATGCTCCTAAATGTTACCAGTAAATGCTACCTAGGGCTTGAAACCTTGATAGTTTTGTGTGTAAGCATTAAACTGACACCCACATGAGCTAAACTGTGTGCAGTCAAGATGAGCTTACTATTGTCTCCACTACGTGTGGCGGCAAGGAGGCTGCTTGACCTCTTGGGTTTTTTTGCACCAGAAATTGTATTCATCTCATTTTTAGGTTAAAGTAATAGGTTTTTGCTGCAAATTTCAAGTGTGTGGATATATGTGTATGTGATAACGGAGTGATTACAAGATAACTTGCCATTCTGTGACACATACTGGGGTAAATGTATTCCTTTTTTCTTTTGGATTTTTTTTCTTTGTCCAAGTTCACACTTCTTCATTATAAGTTAAAGAAAAAAAGCCTTTGAAGCACTGAAGTTACTGGCCTGTCACTTAAGTAGCCTGTTCGTGTACTAAAAATTTCCTGTTACCCCATAACCAGCCAGTGATAAGTGACTGGACTCATACTGGTCTCATTGTTTTACCAGTGCTTTAGTTGGTAATGGATGTCTTGTGGGTTGGTTTTTTTTTTTTCCTGCTCCCGGTATGCCTGCAGGTGAATGACAACTACCTCAATTTATGTGAAATGGTTATTGAATTTGTTGTTCATGAGTAACTCACTGTGGATATCATCCTGCTGCACTGAACTCAAAGATATGCGTCACTGACCGCAGAGGAGGTCAGCTTTGGGTTTTAGTGTTTTCTGGGTTTACCCCATTTCCTATGGGTTCCTTCTGGTTTCAGTGGACGTTGACTTGGATCAGCTAAGCTATCGTTGCTGTCTATCTTTATGCCAAGTTGCGGTGTAACTTGTAAGGCTCCAGCTCTGAGTAAAGATGAGGTAAGTAGCGATAAAAACGGCCAGGTCAGGGCAGAGGTCCTTCTTGCCTTCTGGCACAGACTGATAGCAGAAAGGTGTAAGAGCAGGGCAGTTGCCTCCCAGAAGGCTCTGTGGTTCCCTGAGCTGGAGACCAGTGTCTTCGTGTTCAGTTGCCTTTCATAAATGTTGTCATCTTTATTTCTCCCTTTTCTTCCTGTTCACTTATGCAAGGAGTTAAAGCTGGCATAATGTTTTCAGTCTTGTGCTTTACTCCCAGTAATTCCTAGCAGTTGATTTTGCTGCCTCTCCCTTGGAGAGCAGTGAGTTGCCATTTTTGTAGCGCTTTCCATCATTATGCCAGATTCTCATTCTTGCATGGTAACGACCAACTCAAGAGTCCATCTCCATCTAAAAATAGAATTGTTTTCACCATCCGCATTAAATATGCACATCTAGAGTGAATTTTATCTGCCGTTTTACTGCCTGCTCAGCAGTATGAACTCTTCCTTTATTTATTTAGTGCTTGTCTTCACTACTCTGAACTGCTTAGTGTCATCAACAAATGTTGTCACCCTTTTATTTACCCTTAACAAACACACCGAATAGCACAAGCTTGAACATCCTTGTACAGAGCTGCCATCAGAGACATACCAGCCTTTGTTCTGTGTCTTTTCACCAATTACTCATGTGTGGTCTTTTGATTTGTCCCCAGATGCATTAGGGTGTTTTTAAGAGCCTTTACTAAGGAACCTTACTGAATGCCTTTTGGAAATCTAGAAAGACCTGCTGTGTGACTTCAGAGAAGTTTAACTTCTCCCTGTGTGATCACTGCTTTGTCCCACACGGATACCAGGCTACTGTGATCATAGAATCAACATATTTCTTCTAGGGTCTTCTCACAAAGTGGAGTCCTCTTAGTAATCTTTAGGCCCTCTGGTACTAGCGTGTTAGAAATAAAGACAACGCACATCACATTTAACACTTTGGTTGTTCCATCCTTGAGTATCTTTGGTGGACATAATCTGAACTTGGGAAGTTTGGGGGGAGGTGGCTGTTGAGTTTTGGGTTTGGCTTTTTTGTTGCTATTGTCCTCTGACCACTTCGTCAGGGCTTTAACTTCAGGAAAAAAATCCTTGGCTCTCCTCTGAAGAAGGTTTTTGACATAGGAATTGCCCAAACTTCTTGTTTGTGAACACAGCAGAAGTGGGTTTTGCATCTTGAGCCTTATCTTCTCTCAGTGCCTTTTCTTCTTAAACACTTAGATGACCTGCTGGCCCTTCAGGCCTGCTGGTGGCCCTAATTTGTTGGAAAATACAGTATTACGGGTCTTTTGTGCCTTTTGCAAGTAGTTTCTCAAACTCTTTCACTTCTGTTCTGTCTGTCTTTTGGGGTTTTATCTTTAAAAATTGACAGATCTTTATCTTCTCTGTAGCGTTGGGTGTATATTAGTAGGATAGATCACTCATGGCTTGGCTTCGCGGACGAAGATTTGGGAAGGGCTTTGCCCACGCTTATTGCAAGCGCGTTGATGGCTGAAAAGGCCAATGCGGGACAGGCAAGACCGGTTGCAAAGAGCACACCGGAGGGTCTCCTTGGGTGGTATAGTCGAGGCACGGTTCTTTCTGCGCTGTCTTTTCTCCTCGAGACTGATTCTACGCGTGCTCTCAAAGGAGACAGCAGCGTTATGTATGGTGTGTCTCCAAATCTCCCGATTGGAGGCCAGGGTGGACCACTGATGGTGGTCAATATGGCCTAGGCTGAGGTGTTGTTTCAGGGAGTCCTTATATCTCCTCTTTGGAGCTCTTCTCTTGCGGCAGCCGGTGGCAAGTTCACCATAGAACACGATCTTAGGGAGGCGGTGATCCGCCATCCTGGAGACGTGCCCTGCCCAACGCAGCTGCGTTTTCAGCAACATGGCCTCAATACTGGTGACGTCTGCCTGTTCAAGGACAGCAACGTTAGTCACGTAGTCAGTCCAGTGGATGTTTAGGATTGTGCGGAGGCAGCGCTGATGGAAGCGTTCGAGGAGTCGCAGATGGTGGCGGTAGATGACCCATGATTCAGACCCGTACAGAAGAGTAGACAGTACCACGGCTCTGTAGACACTGATCTTTGTACTTTTCTTCAGGTGTTTATTGCACCAGACTCTTTTATGGAGTTTTCCGAAAGCTCTGTTTGCCTTTGCTATTCTGTTGTCGATCTCTTTGTCGATCGTGGCATCTGAGGAGATGATGCTACCCAGATAGCTGAACTGCTGGACTGGCTGAAGCTCTGACTCGCCAATGGTGATGCGGGGATGATGGTAATCATCTTGTGGTGCTGGTTGGTAGAGAACTACTGTCTTCAAGCTGACTTCCAGCCCAAAAAGCTCAGCCGCCTCTGCAAAGCAGGATGTTAAGCGCTGCAGAGCTGCTTCTGTGTGGGCAACAAGGGCGGCATCGTCAGCAAAAAGCAGCTCGCGGACAAGGTGATTCAGGGTCTTGGTGTGGGCCTTCAGTCACCTTAGGTTGAAAAGGCTCCCATCGGTACGATATCGGATATAAATGCCGTCTTGTTCGTCGAGGTCTGCCGTGGCCCTTTGGAGCATCATGCTGAAGAAAATTGTGAATAAAGTTGGTGCGAGAACGCAACCTTGTTTCACACCATTGGCTATTGGGAAGGGCTCAGAGAGTGCATCGCCATATCTGACTTGGCCGCGCTGCCCCTCATGTAACAGGATTATCATTTTGAGGAACTTGGGGGGACATCCTAATCGTTCCAAGATCTGCCACAGACCTTTTCTGCTCACAGTGTCAAAGGCTTTGGTGAGATCAACGAAAGTTACATAGAGACCCTTGTTCTGTTCCCTACACTTCTCTTGCAGTTGTCTGAGAACGAATACCATGTCTGTGGTACTTCTGTTGGCTCTGAAACCACACTGACTTTCAGGTAGAAGTTCTTCTGCGATAGCGGGTACCAATCTGTTCAATAATATTCTTGCGAGAATTTTTCCAGCAATGGAGAGCAGAGTTATGCCTCGGTAGTTTGAGCAGTCTGACTTTACTCCTTTTTTCTTGTACAGGGTGATGATGATTGCATCACGGAGATCTGGTGGTAGTTCGCTTTGTTCCCAACAGCGCACAACTAGCTCGTGAAATTTAGCATGGAGCGTTTGGCCTCCATGTTTCCAGATTTCAGGCGGGATTCCGTCGACCCCAGCTGCCTTGCCGGTTTTCATCTGCTCTATGGCCTTAAGGGTCTCTCCCATAGTAGGGGCTATATCCAATTCATTTTTCACCGTTTGTTTTGGGATGAGCTGGATTCCTGAGTCTTGGACTACACGGTTGGCACTGAAGAGAGTTTGAAAGTGTTCAGACCATCGATTCAGGATGGAGGTTTTATCTGTGAGAAGCGTTTGGCCATCTGCGCTGAGTAGGGGGCTTTGAACTTGGTGTGTGGGTCCGTACGCTGCTTTCAGAGCCTCATAGAATCCTCTGTGGTCACCCAAATCTGCGCATAGTTGAGTCTTTTTTGCTAGGTTGAGCCACCACTTGTTCTGGATGTCTCAAAGTTTCTGTTGGAGTTTACTGCATGCAAGACGAAAGGCTGCTTTTCTTACATGGCAAGATGGTTGAGCGAGGTGTGCTTGGTGAGCAGATCTCTTCTTTGCCAGCAATTCCTGGATCTCTGGATTGTTTTCATCAAACCAGTCTTTGTTCTTCTTTGTGGAGAACCCTAAGAATTCTTCGGAGGACTGCAGGATGCTATTTTTAATATGTTGCCAAAGCGCTTCAGGAGAAGAGTCTAAGGGACAGTCTTCAAGCCTAGTTTGAAGGTTTGCCTGGAAGCTGTCTCTCAGTGCAGCTGTTTGAAGATTGTTAACTTGGAGCCTCCTCCTCAGAATGCCGCCCCTCTTAGGTTTGGGCTTAAAATGGAGGTTAAGTTTGCAGCGCACAAGGCGGTGGTCTGTTTGACATTCTGCACTAGGCATCACTCGGGTGTGACAGACATCGCGAACATTTCTCTGGCGCACTAAGATATAGTCAATGAGGTGCCAGTGTTTAGATCGAGGATGCATCCAGGTTGTCTTCAGGCTGTCTTTCTGCTGGAAGGTAGTGTTGGTGATGGTAAGCTGCTGCTCAGCACAAAACTCTAGCAAGAGGCGACCGTTGTCATTGCAGTTTCCAACTCCATGCTTGCCTAGTACTCCTTTCCAGGCTTCAGAGTTCTTACCTACTCGGGCGTTGAAGTCACCAAGGATTATGATCTTATCATCTGCAGGAACCTTTTGAGTAAGGCGGCGCAGATCGGTGTAGAATTTGTCTTTTTCTGTAGGGTCAGCTTGGAGAGTTGGGGCATATATGCTGAAGAGAACAACATGTTGCTTGTTGTGTAGCGGGAGGCGTAAGGAGATAATGCGATCAGAATGACCTGTTGGCAAATTTTCAAGTTTAGAGGCGATGGAGTTTTTAATCATGAAGCCAACTCCGGAATGATGACTTTCGGTTTTGGGTTTGCCTGACCAATACAGTGTGTAGCCGGCACCATGTTCTTGAAGGCTGCCTTCCTCATGAAGGCGAACTTCACTGAGAGCAGCAATGTCGATGTTGAGTCGTGACAGTTCGTGAGCAATTATAGCAGAACGGCGTTCAGGACGCCCACTGTCTGCTGTATCGAGCATGGTTCTGATGTTCCAACATGCGAGTGTCAATCTGGACACACCTTTGGAGGCAGGTGTATGCCTTTGTCTCTTTGTCTTTGGTTGACCGCAGAAGAAGATGTCCGTTGGCCGCGGCTAGCCAACCGGATTGGAAGGGAGATGAGCTTTGGTTAGGCCACCTTTTCTAGGCCCCTCTCCATGTGGAGCAAGCAGTGCTCTCCTTGAAAAAGGCTGCTTGGTCATTCAGGATGCTGCCGAACGAGACTGTCATCTCCCGGGTCAGTCTCAAGCGACCAATGTCCTGAACCGCCTGCATGCAGGGTTGGGTCTGCGGCTTCCAGTGACATCTTTCCACCTGCCGTTTCGTCCCTTGCCTGTCGCTACAGGGCTTTGCAAACGTGAGTACACCCTTCAAGCCTGCGCGGTGGATTTTTTAGGTGAGGCGCAGCGTGCGCAAGACTGGCCCCACCCTTTACACCTGAGGTTCATCTGCCAGGGCCTAGCGAGCTTGGACGGTGACAGCGAAGTCCTCAGGTCGTAGGTTTGGTTAGAGTATCCTTCTCTTAGATGGATGGCCTTACAGGGCTAAACAAGCTCCATCTGCCCGGGTTTGGAGTTAGAGTTGTCCTTCTCCTAGGATGGTTGCCCGAAGGCTAGTGAGCCCATCTTGCCCCTGGACACACTTTGTCTGACCCTTCAGTTGAGACCTGTCAGGCTTGGGAGACCCTACCGGAGGCATATGCCACCACCAGCATAGCTCTCAACTTCGCAAGGGCACGCAAGCTCTTTCCCCACGGCAAGGGGGTGCCCATGAAAGAGAGTAGGATAGATAAATAATAAAAAAAAAAAAAAAAAAAAAAACAAAAAACGGGTGGGTTAAAAATGGGTAAAAACCCCGATTTATAAATACTTTAAAAATACAGTTAAATTTGAAGCTACAGTCCTGTACAGACCTGAACCTAATATTAGCCACTGAAATTAGTAATTTTTTTCAAAGTAATGCTTAGATAACCCACTGTTATATCCAAGGTTTTATACGTCATTGAACTGATAGGAATTTGTAGCTAAATGCCAGAACCTGCAATTTGTTGAGTGCTGAGTGAGCCTTAATAACAGTAGATTCTTCTGCAGATGCAGAGAAGCTGATTATTTTCAGTTTGCTGCTTTAGCTTGAGTTGAGAAAGTGATTGAAGTTGGGAATTGAAAAGGCAAAAAACCTGAGAAGTTTCTCCAGCTTGCCGGCTCTCTATGTAGAAGTTGCTGTTAGTATTAGAAGAGATCTTTAATTTATTAAAGACAACTTACGGGTGAACACTCTGCAGTGGATGATATTACTCATCAACTGAGCTGTCAGAGGACACTTTGGGAGTCAGGCACCTGTAAGGAGGCTCTCTGGTGCTTATTTTCTCTGCTTATTAACTCTGATGCAGTCTGCTAGTACTCGAGATGGGAGAATTTAGGGAATTGGAACTTATTTCCATTTTAGTACCTCAGGAATTCCGAGAATAAAAGATGTAACATTCTCCAGTAAGAAAAGAGTTTAACGTCATTTAATGTGTGCGTAGAGATGAATTAGGAAAAAGGGGGCAGACTCACTTCTCTGGCAAACAAGGACGTTTCTCCCACTGCCTGTTACACAGCCTCCCCTGCTAGAGCAGCAGCAGGTTTCAAGAGCACGGTGCTCTCACGTTGCGCTCATGTAGGTTATTGGGATTGCAGCTTAACAGAGAATCTCATCCGATGTGGAGAGGGCTCCATATGTGGACATTCCGCAGAGGCAAAACCTGCAAGTTAGAAAACTTGGAGCCAGACTGCTCTGCATGAGTCGCCTGTTTCAGGAAATAGGAAATTACGATGAATGATTAAGCCAAGTTCTCATTTTAAAAGCAACTACTGATACCCTGTGAAGGAGATACAGCTATTTCACTGAGGAAATTCAGAATGCGCTGGAGGGAGTATTGCAGTGGAACCACATGGAGATGAAATAAACCTGAAAAGGACCTTTTTGTTGATTCTATTACTTTTTTCATTCAGTAGCTTATAGCAGGTATTTAACTCACACTTAAAAGTTTGGACTATTTGCTAGTGATATCTGGTTTCAATTATATTACAGTTAGCACAACTATTCTGGTGACCCTAAATTGGAAAGTAATTTCTCATCCCTGTGGTAATTCAGCATCCGGTATGCCGAGCTTCTGCAGTCTGACTATCAGCTACTTACATAAGTCATTTACGTGCTAGTTTAGACAGACTGGCTTATGTTTAAAGACATCAGATAAGTTCTACTCACAGGGTACTTATTCCAGTATGTAGAACTCAAGCATTTGGACAGCTGGAGCAGGCTTCATTGGTAGCCTAACTTTATTGGTGCTGTTCAGTACTTTCAGAAATGATTTGCAAAAAGTGCGAGTCACTCAGGTAACAAACTGCTGATACAGAGTTGTTCAGGATAATGAAGAGGGGCAGGTGTCATGAAGAGCAGGAAGGACTTGTGGTCCAGAACGAATGGCCACTAAAAGGATAGATAAAACTCACTTGGTACGTACAAAGTTACACAGAAAGCAGGTTTTTGCAGTTCTGTGTGCACAGTGATGGACGCTAGGTTGAGTGCTTGGGATGATCGTTCATTAGACATCAGCTTCAGTGTTCATTAGTGGTGAGAACCAGTGAAAGAAACTGGTGAGAATTACTGGAGAGGTAGAAAGAGAACATGAAACATGGTTCTGCCTCTGTGGAAAGCATGCTGCCCCCCAGTCTTGAATACTGTCCAGTTCTGGTCCTGCAACTCGGGGAAGCACAGCAGAGCTGGGAAGACGGGTAGAGGCACAGAGCCATCAGCCTGGCAGAGAGGGAGGGGAGAAGGCAGGGATCCCTAAAGCCTTCAGTGGCTTGGAGAGCTGAGTAGCATCTATTATTCACACACAGTCTCTTCCTCTATCAAAACTAGAGGGCGGTAGCGAGGGTGAGCTCAGCACAAAGAAAAGGTAATGTAATGGTTTTTCTTTCACATAGTCTGGAGTTAAGCTTTGCCCAGGAATGAAGTGGATGGTAAAGTGCTGCATAGATTTAGAAGTGAGTGGATAAAGGCACAGAAGGCAAATCCTTCAAAAGCTGGGACAAAGTAGGTCCCCTTGAGCTGCCGTCAAGCAGCTGGGACATGCCTGGAGGTTGTTGAGAAGCATTTTCTCATCTGAGTGCCTTTCTTACCACTCATCCATAGGCAAGTGCTGTTAGTCACTCTCAGGATCAGGGTAGGGCTGGACAGTCTGCTCCTGACCTCATTCTGGTCTTGTATCCTTTAATTCCCTGCATCCCTTTCTGTCTCCTCACAGTCCTTGTACATGAGGGAGTGAATGTGTGCATGGCACTGCTCCAGTAAATATACTCTAGCTTTTGGCTTGTGCTTTCTGTTAACAAAATTGGGTAAAGTTGTACCTTTGTGGCTTGTAGAAACAGGTTTAGCTGTGGTATGTTGCTGCAATAGCTGTTGATTGTGTTTCAGCCTGAGCCGGCTGGCTGTGGCTCACGTTAAAGGCTTGCTCGTGTTCTCAGATTCTGCCATTTGAGAGTATCTGGGCTAGCTAATCCAATAACATCACTTGAATTGCTGCCTTCCTTTAGATGTGCGCATAAACGAGGACACGTGGGTAGCCATAACCACACGGAACAGGTATGGTACAGAAAGTGGTAGTGGAGGGTACCCGACTGTTGCACAGGAGGGATGGACAAAACTTGGTTTTGAAAATTATCAAAATGAATGAGCATCCTGCCCAAATCAGCACTCTGCAGGGATAGTATTGTGGTATGTGTGTCCAAACACGTCTGCCTATGAGAGAGCTGTTCAGGAGCAGGCGTGTCCCATTTCAGTGTTTCTTTTTGTCCCAGACAGGTGGGGGAACATGTGGCATGTAATGCTCTACAATTCTCTCTACAAGTACCTGAAAGGAGGTGGTAGAGAGGTGAGGGTTGGTCTCTTCTCCTGTGTGACACGTGACAGGACTAGAGGAAACGACCTCAAGTTGTGCCAGGGGAGATTTAGGTTGGGTATTAGGAAAAATGTCTTTACAGAGAGGGTTGTGAAGCATTGGAACAGGCTGCCCGGGGAGGTGGTGGAGTTCCCATCCCGGAAAGTGTTTAAAAGACGTGTAGATGTGGTGTAGGGACCCTGGCAGTGCAGGGTCAATGGTTGGAACCGATGATCTTAAAGATCCATTCCAACCAGCTGATTCTGTGATTCTGTATGTAACTTCACGCAGCTGAGTGCGGAACAGAGCTGATAGGTACTGGTCAAGCACTGGGGGTGGTTTGTTAGGCCCATTGCTTTCCAGAAGTGCTGCCCTGCAGCTGAAACAGATTATTCCTTGTTCATGTGGGAATCTTTGGATGGATGCTTAGTATTGATGATGGCTAGTGCTTGCTGAGATGAGCTCTGGGGTAATCTGGCCCTACATACCTGCAGAAAGATGACCATGTGACATTTTACAAACTTATTACAGGTCTCTTTTGTTGATTATGTTGTTTTTCTGTGTGAGTCACTAAGATGTCGTGGTTATTTTGTGTGGAGAAGTAATTGCAGAGGAAAAGTCATTTTATTTTCCCATTTTAAAGAAATATGGCTTTAAAGTTCTACCACTTAACAAATGTTTACTTTCTCCTTCCTTTTAAATGCATTAGGGACCAAAACTGAATGAACTGAAGTGTTACATTATTTACTTTATCACTGTTAACTACATCACAGAAATCATGAGTAGCACCAACAGCTTTTGGACACAAGATTTGCCAGCTGATGTGTGCATTGTTCACAGTCAGAAATGTTCAGGGACATACTCTTTGCATGTTTAACTTAATATTTGCCATCTCAGTGTTTCACAGGTAAATAGTAAATACTCTGGGAATGAGATTTGCAAACTTTGAGTAGCCAATAAATAAACATTTTAATTTATTGCATGAAGAATTGATTAATAAATCGTATGTTTATCGTGTTCCCTGTGGCTGTGACCATGTACTAATTCCATTTGCCTTACTGAGGAGGGCACTGTGTCAAATGCAGGCTGTGAAGGAAAGCACAATGTGAACTAAAGCGTAGGTTGAGACTGTCTGCACTGTCACTGGCTATCAGCCCAGAGAACCCTGATTGCTTTGGTGCAAACTGTGTTCTTCTAAGACCATAATAAACTAATAAATCCATTAGCTACCCTTGTGGCCTGAAAGGTGCTGGATTGTAAAATGGGTTTGGGTCCAGTTAAGAGTATAGCATTCTCTGCTGTGTGCATAATGAAGCAAACTCCAGGGAAGTGTGGTGTTGGTTTAAAGGAAACGATAAATTTCCTTCCTGCCTGTTTATCATTTCTCCTGGACTATGTATTTCCACTTTAGAACTATATGAGAACTCAAAAAGGGCAACCTGATGATATACTGAGAAAATAAGAGGTATCAGCTTTCTTTATTGAAGGTACAAATTCTAGAACCAACGAAAGAAGAGTAAAAGCGTCACCCTTCATGCAGAGGAACAAAATGAAATCCTTTTCCTTCTGACTTGAAGGAACTGTGCTGCCTCAGGAATGTAAAACTCACGCTGATGTGAATAACCTCACTCGGATGTAAATGAGTTGCGTTATTTTTCTTTCTTTACAAAACATACTGTGCTGGTTGGTCAGTCACAACCAAGACTCCTTTTGAGGAATGGTAGCTCAGATGCATTTGCTTGTTTCCTCATTAAGTTTAAGGCTGATTGTCAGAGTGAACGATTAACTTTAGAAGGGTGATGGTTTCTTGACACAAATCAGTTTTCAGCTCGCTTCTTCCTGCTAAGGCTGCACAGGTTCCCTCTGGAACAGTTCATCTACTGAAAACCTTTTCATTTGCAGAGTAATTGCAGCGTACTTTGGTCCCCACTTATGAGTTCAGATAATTTAGATATTCACAGCTGATCAGGCTGGGGGTCACATATGAATGGCAGCGGCACATCTGGCAACAAAGAAGCTTTGATGTCAGTCCAATAGGGAATCTGCATGAAAACTCAGATATTTGGAGGTATTCAAAGAGTAAGTGAAACTCTGTTGCTTTCCTGCTGTTATGGTCTGTGACTAGTAGCGTGTCTGGGGGGGTTCTGCTGATGGAGAGGGGGTGTGGGGTGGAAAGTCAGGGTGACCGTCTGCTTGTCTTGAGCACACGTATTGCTGTGGAGCTGGGAGAAAGTATCTTGCAGGGTCAGGGCTCCCTGCCTGCATGCAGTGAGGAAAAGAGACTTGCTGGTCTCCATCCTACAGATGACAGAGCCAGGGAAGAGGATTTAGCCCAAGAGAAGTCCAGGCCTAGTACAATTGAAGCTTAACACTGAGGTCTTCACACCTTTGTTGGAGGCCTCGTACAGGCTACGCTGGCTAAAACACATTTGATGAATAGACATATTTTCAAACATAGTGTTTGTGTATTACCTGGCTCCAGTACAGTTTTTTGGTCGTCTTGAAATGCAGCTTCATTTCAGATTGCGTAGAAACCTAAATATGTGGAAGCAGGACTGTCCAGCTTTCTTTTTTTTTCCAGTTCAGTGGTATATTGTACTGTTCCATATTGTATTAGTCTTTGTAGAAGATTGCTTTGTATATCATACAGGTTAGTAAAGAACTTCAGTGTTCTGCTGGGATTTATTCTGAAAAACCTCATTGCATCCTTCACTAGAACTCTGCTTTCATCGCTTTCTTCTAATCTTACTTTGCAAGGTGGGAGCCATCTTACGTACTGACTGTGGTCACCATCCTAACCCCTGTACACCTGCGCTTTTGTGGTGGGCTTTTGTGTACTCACATTTTGGGGTCTGGCAATACGTTCTCAGTATTACTTTCAAGATAACTATTAGGTTTGCAGTGGGTCTGTTGTCTCATGGTTATTATTTCCCTCTAGTGGTTATTTTCTTCTTAATCCATCTTCTTTAATGTTTTGTGTAGAACACCTAAAATTCATCCTTCTGTGAAATGTAAAAAGGCAATGCAAAATTTTGTTCTCCACCAGAGATCAGTGTGTGGGGCTGTCCTGGTCCTGCTTGCTGAGGGACGCTCTTCCAGGACTTACGTCTCCCAGAGGAGGGTAACACATTACTTGTTTCCTGCACTTACCTAAGAATAAACAAAGGTTATCCTTCCAGGTGATACGAAGAAGTAGCGATGAGGAGAAGCTGCTGTGCTTGGTACGTCAGCGTGCAGGACACCACTGTCAAACTGCCGTCATTGTGATTCTCATACTGGCCTGGGAAGGGATCCCTCATCTCCTGGCTGATACACTGTACAAAGAGCTGACGCAGAGTCTCAGAAAATATGGCTGTCCCACCAGCCGTAGATGTGCGTTAAATGAGGAGTAAGTTATTTCTGTGTTGCTTCTTGAATGTTTTGCAATAACTAGCTTGAGAATTCAATAGTTTGACTAATAAATATACAAAAGCTCATTCAAAACTAGAAACCACTAGGTGTCATTTCAGTATGCATCTTAGTTCCTGGCTTTTCCTAGAGACCTGGCTCTAAGCGATAGTTGTACGCACTACACCCAGGGGAAGGGGTGGAGATGAACTTCTCTGCTGGCTTTGCCCATATTGCCCCAGACAGCCAGTGTGCCCTTGGCAGGCATGACCCTGCTAAAGAGCTGCTACAAGGTGACAGGTGACTTTTCAAAATCCCGTGAGAGGAGTTTGACTAGACGGTGTATTGCAACGGAGGCTCTGGAGCAGTGTGGCCTTTGCGCTGATTTTTGTGTAGCCCGTCTTTACCAGACTCTAATAGCTGTACAGTGACCTGAATCTAATGCTTGTGTTCTTAAAGGGCTGGGCTGTGTAGAGTGGTTTCACTTTGGAAGTTAGATCAATCTGGAGCTAATGGTACTGCCACACATGCCAAAAGAATTACTGGACTTCAGGGTAACCTTTAGTAGCAGTGATATTTTCTTGGATAAAATTTTATCCAAGTGGAGAAGTCAAAATGGAAGTAGTGTGGGTGTATTTCTACAGCTAGAACTGAGTGTTACGTATTCCCCAGAAGTGGGACTTTGGGGAATTGAGACTCTTTATGGGGAAGGAAGTCAGCCTTCTACACAGGAATGTTTCCTTAACAGAGAAGATCTAGTTAAACCATTTATTTTATAAGTTCCTGTGTTGTTGTGCTATGTGTTAGAAAAGAAATAGCAAATAGCATTCAAGAAGAGGAGGAGCTGTGTGGTCAGCTGACTTGACGTGTCTTTATTTCCTTTCCTAGTCGTACTTGTGCGTGTCAAGGCCTTGATCCAGAAACTTGTGGAGCATCATTCTCATTTGGCTGTTCATGGAGTATGTATTTCAATGGCTGTAAATTTGCCAGAAGCAAAAACCCCAGGAAATTTAGGCTTCTTACTGATGACCCTAAACAAGTAAGATTTATTTTTATTTTGTGTTGTTGGGTTTTTTCCATCAGTTACTTACTCCGATGATTTTCAGAACTAGAAATTACACCTCTGTATATCCACCCCTTCTCTCTCACACATGCATATGTAGCTTATCACACCAGAACCCAACTAAACCTTTGGTAACTGTAGTATTTATAGTTTTTCCACTGTATGAAAACTCGCTGTTTACTATGTATTTAAATACCCTTGTATTTACCTTTGTAATTGCTGCTTATGACTGTTAGTGATGACATAAAGCTGAGATAGCTTAGAAAATACAGTGATGGATTATGTGAAGCCACGAACCTCTAAAAAAAACCTACAAACAAAAAACAAATTTGTTTTTTACTTTGGAAATATTTTGATGAAGAAGGAATAAAGGTGTCATATTCTGTTAACCACTGCCTGATGAACATATGTTCCTCAGGGTAACTCAGAAGTGCCTTTTGTTCTGACTGTAGATGTCTCCAACCCCGATTCCCCGTGGAGCTCCTAGATAAGCATCATGTCTTCACTAGCACATCTGGCATCATGGTTTAAGAGACATGTACTATAGGGCAGGCAGTTACCTAGGTCTCCCTTGGGGTTACTGTGCTGATAGTCTTTCTTGGCTCCTGTATTCCACTGCTGCCAGCTACCGAGCAGACCAGGCAGACTTGGGTGAGCGTGAACGCACTGCGTGAAACATTATCTCTTGGAAGAGACTGATGTCAGTTGATTCACTGGAGCTAAATATTCCTCCCAAGTCCTAATTTTTTCCTGAAATAGTTGAAGCATCTTTTATGCTTGTGTGCATGAAGGCAAAACCCTCGCTCTCCCCTGAGTTGTGCTGTCCACTCACATTGTGGGTGTTCACAAACTTCATTAGGGCTTAAAGTGGGGTGCTGCAGCCTCAGCAGCATAGGGTACACACAGCCCTTCAGCGCTTCTTCTCACTGGATAAATGACTAAGGCAGCACAAGCTGCAAAGAGCTTTGCTTGTCTGAAATGTCTCAAGAGGGAATTTGTTTTACACATTTTCAGTTCACAGAAAAACGTGTTTATTGGGCTTTCCTACATTCTTAGGAGTCCTGTTCCTCTTCTCTGTTGTCCCTTTCTATTCTCCATGATGCTGTGTGTTCAGGTTCTCCCCTTGTGTAACGCTGTTTGTGGAGCGCTTTGTGCGGGTTTTCTCTGTGGGTTTCTAACGTTTGTAAAGTCAGCAAAGCCAGTAGTCTTCATCTGTGCTGTCTAATGGCATACCAGGCTGTGCCAGATGGCTTGCAAGACAGCTCAGACAGGATACACTTTGTGAGACTGCAGGCTCTGTTGGTGGCATCACTCGCGCCGAGTCAGTGAAATGGCCCCCCGAGCTCCATTCGGACACTTAGTCAAGTGCAGCAGCATCCAGAGCTGATACCCCCTCGTGAGAGCTGCCTGGTGTGGCCTGTGCTCTGGACAGGTCACCGCAGGTTTCTGGAGGAGAAGGCCTTCCACCATGGGGTAAAAGCAGTTGTCTGAAAGAGAATATTACTTAACCAGGACCTTCTCTAGATGTGTGATCCACGTGTGCATTCTCTTATTTCTCCTTTTCCATGGAAGTTGTTTTAAAGCCTCCTTGGATCCTGCAGCTGAGAGGAGGGGAGGGTTGCGCAGGTCCTCCCTGACTGTGTGTACCTGCGAGGGAAGCACGTGCACCCTTGGGCTACCACTGCGCTAAAGCCTCTGACTGCAGGCAGCAGCAGGGCCTAGGCAGCTGCACTGTGCATGCAGGTTGTCAGTGCATCTCAAAGTGAAATGACTGGTAAATAACCTTTCTCTTCATTTGGTTTTGTCATTGGTTTTTCTAGCAGATATTTCTTTTAGCTAAATGTTGGACATTGATGATTTTGCAGATGACATAAAGCTAGGAGGTATAGCAAATTAAGAAGAAGATAGTTCGAAGTCCAGAAAGATTTGGATCATTTGAGGCACTGGATGGAGTGAGATGAGGTTAAGGGTGTAATATCTCTAGGTAAGAATAGTACATAGGACAGACAATTAAGGATGTGTTACCTTCAGTGCAGTTCAGAAAAAATTGTGATGGTGATCAACAGTTAATAAATGGGCTGTAGTGTGAGTTAAAAATACGGTATCATTTGTAATGTAACATCATGTTGAAAAACGTGCAAGTGTCCTTATATGTGTGTATATGTTGGTGTTTACAGTACGTGGTGACAAGTGGGTTTGGGGTTTGGTTTGGGTTTTTTTTTTTTTTTTTAAATGAAAAGCTGTTATTTTTTGCCACTATACAGTGTGTCCAACTGAAGCTGCAGGTGGCTCTCAAAGCCTGGCCCTTGGAGGAAAACAAAGTAGGGAGCATGTCACCACCCTTTTCTTTCCCAGTTGGTTGGTGATCTTCCTGGAAAAGCAAAAATTTAGGAAAAGAATTTAGGCTTGTTTATATAAATAACAGCTTAAATGTTACCCCGCCATAGAAGCCCACCATGATTATATGGCTTACCCCAAGGAAAGAAATATTACCTCCTAACCTAGTAGATAGTTCCATGAAGTCCAAAGTTTTGCACTTGCAAAGAACATAGTTACCAAGTGTTCTTCCTGAGAGTTGTGTGGCAATGTTAGAAACATTCCTCTTCCCCTAAGAGCTGAAGTTAACGTTAAATGCTATTGGGAGTTACTCTTACGATTAAAAGAAAAAGACGATGGAAACCTATATTGACATAAATTAAGGCCCCATAAGTAAAACACTAAAAGAATACTTTGGGGTTCTTTCTCCACTCAGTGTGTGGCATGACTTTTTACTTCTGGATCTTTATTTTGTGTGGAACTTGTCTGTCCATATGTGTCGGAAGGGGGAAATGATGTGGAAATTAGTTCCTTGGGTGTGGGGTTTCTTTCCCCTAGCAGATATCCTCCATTGTTATTTGGTTGACTTATACTTAATTTTGGTGTTTTAGTTGTGCAAAAGTAGGCTTATTTATGGTTGGTGACAATAGGCAGCAAAACAGAAGTCAGATTAACAAAATACAAGATAGAGGTGGACTTATCAGGCATCTCTAAAGTGGATTGGATTCTTTTAAAGCGAATCACAGTGCTCTGAATGTTGCCTTTTTCTGCAGGAGGAACTTCTTGAAAATAATTTGCAAACTTTGGCAACTGATGTGGCTCCGGTGTATAAAAAACTTGCTCCTGAAGCCTTCCAGAACCAGGTGGGTCCGTGGCATTCAACTAGTGTAGCTGTAGCTCTGAGCAGGCAGTGTAGCTTAAAACAAGATGAAACCCCACAGTACGTTCATGGGCAGAAGCTGCTGCCCTTGCAGACGTGGTGAATCCCCTTGCTTAAGCGGCAGTGGTTGCTTCAATTGGCTATTTTAAAATACTGCACCTTTTTTATTTCAACTGATGGTTGCATTATGCCCTGAGCTGTGCACATATAAAAGGCTGAGAGATAATACAGTAAATAAAATGCTTTTGTTATTTAAAGACGCCTTGACTCTGGCTGAGCTGATGATCTCGTTGACATCCAGTCAAAGTGTTGCATGTTTCATAGGAAAAGACGTATTTTCCAATCACTTCCTCAGTCACAAGTGCAGCTGTGGCTCATGCAGGCCCAAGTTTCCCACTTTCAGTCCCAAGTACCTGTAGTTTATTTTCTTTTTAGGTGGAAAATGAGCACATGGGCCCAGACTGTCGGCTTGGATCCAAGGACGGTCGGCCTTTCTCTGGCGTAACAGCTTGTATAGATTTCTGTGCTCACGCGCACAAGGACACACATAACATGCACAATGGAAGCACTGTGGTAGGTACACGGGATTTTCTCATTTGCACTGTTTACTGTTGTGATAACTGTGCGTTTTAAAGCTCTTGCATTTTGGGGGTATGTTTGCATTTTTAGGAGTTCTGAAATTATCAGCATGTTGCCATTTATCAACTCCCATGTTATCTGCATGTATTTATTACTGGTTTAACACAGGACATAAGTTTGTCTTGTTACAGAACAGATCATAAAGGGCTGGGAGTGATCCTTCTGCAAAACACATTAACTGTTTTGAGTTGGCGAGGACCGGCCATAGGACAGAAGCTATTTGCAGTAGAGGTTTGATGTTCAAAGGCAAATAATTATTTGCCTCCTAACGGAGGAGTTGTACAGACTTCTGTAGAGGAAGAGGTAAAACAAACTGATTCATTATTAATTTACCTCTTCCAGGCTCAATTGTCATCAAATTCACTTTTTCTTGCCCTGTGCACTTACCAGGCTTCACGTTAGTGTAGTTACTGGTCAGAAAGAATAGATATGATACCACGGTGGAGTCAGGTGACTATCAGCATCTATAAATCTCCGTATGAAAGGAAAAGCCACAGGTGTGGAGCTTTTTGGTGTGGTTGTTATACCATGCTGGATTGGTAGTGAGAAAACCAGTTGAGATTTACTCAGCTAAGTGATCTTTTAGAAACTGAGACAGTAGTCTTAAAGAACGACAAGCTCAGAGGAGAAAAGACAAAGCTGGCAGTCTGTTTCATTAGTAGTAGTTAGAGCATTGCAGTGCTCTGAATAGCATGGGAGACTTCGTGTCCGTCAGGGGAGGTTACAGTGAAGTTACTTCTCTGTCAAAGGACGCATATCTGGAAAGAAAGATCTATCCAAGATCTCTTGCCTACTCTAGAAACAGTCTTTTGTAAAATTTGGAAATGAAAATCGAATCATTATCTTGCTGTGATTTGATAGTGTTGCATTTACACATATACTTAACATTTACCACACTGTGTGTAACGGCAGTGAAATGACTGGTACAGCTGTTTAATATTAGTTGCATGCTTGGGGGGGGGGGCAAACGTCTGTTACTGTAAAGTGCAGCAGCAAGTCTCTGAATTCACCAGGAGTGCCAGTCCTGGACAGACAGATGGTTTGCCCTAGCACTGAATGCCACCTAGATGCGGGGATGCTGTAAGGAAGCACTGGAAGCGAACTTTGCAAAGTACTAGTAGGATGCTGTGAGTACAAGTGTATTTCATCGGTGATCATCTGATGTTATTTCAGCTTCAGGTTATCCTTGTTGGTGCTGATACTTTATTTCTGTGGATTGCCCATGGTGTGTTTGCAAGTAATCCCAAATCTAAGCAGCATGGAAAACTATGACCTGTAGAGGGTCGTTGTATAGGCCAGAACTTACAGTCTTCCTGTGAAGTTCTGCCAAACTTGAAGTCATGCAGAACATTATCAAATCGTTATAACTGCTGAAAACGATGCCTTGGAATCTGATTTCCATCAGATAGCTCACTCGTACAAATAATGATTGCGTTCCCAATACTCTCTTCATTTAGATTTGGCATCTCTTCATTTTAATGTACTTGCAGAAAAAGGCTCTATAAAAATAGGAAATAGTTGCAAGTGTTAACTCTCAATTTATGTACTTGAATTGGGGTGTTTGGGAGGTGAATTAGAGTTCAGAGTTACCTAAGGAGCTACGTACAGCCTTTGCAGGGAGAAGATGTGGGTGTGACCGATAGGACGTGAGAGTTTGCTGCCCATTAGTCCATCTGGGTATATAGTTACAGTGGTACAGAGTGGGATCCTAGAGCAAAAACTGTTGTTTTGCGAACAGGGTGATAGGACGTGCTGGGCTTTCTTCAGTCAAGATTGGTGATGATGATCAAAACTGGGGTTGCTAACTTTGGCTTATAATGAAATCTGGTAATAACGTAGGAAAACTAGGGGTGAGAACACAAAAAGATATTGCCACTTGTGATTCTAGCATCTGCCTGTCACCTCCTGCATTCCCATCGAGTTCCAGAAGCTGCTTTGGCTGGCTACTTAGGTTAAAACACAGTGTGATTTCTTAGAAATCACTGGTGATCATCATGGAGGAGTCATTTATGTACCTCTGACATGTTTTGTCTGTAAAATGTACTGTGTGCGAGTAACACATCTCACTGAGGTGACAGCTTTCACATAGACGATTGTTTCCTGATAATGTGGCGTTAAGCAGGATGAGAAGGATTTGCCCTGCCTTAGAGAACTCAGACATCCCCAACTTTATTGACTGTTTTTTCTCTTATGTTTTGTTTATTTGATTTGGTAGTCATACCTTATGGTTTAAGGTCTGTACAAAGCATACTTGTCCTCTTGCACCTCGTTAGGTTGGTCAGGTTGCTGCTCTTCTTCCTTATTCCCACACAACATCTACATTTATAAAATCTAGACTAAAAAGGTTAAAATAATACCTTGTGAGATGGTGTTTGTGAATGCTGCCAGCTCTATCGCCACTACTTATGGCGTAATGGACACCTTTCATTTTCTCCCTTCAGTTGCTGGTGAATCACTTTTACCACAAATATGAATGGAACGCTGCATGGTGCGCTGAAAGTAAAGGAAAAACAGAATCACTTTCAATTATTTAAACCAGACACAGACATGAGTTCTGCAAAGCCCTTAAATGAGATCAGTAATAAGAGTGGAGTTTACTGTATGCTTAAAAGAATACATTATCTAATGAGCTGCCAGTAACAATTGTCCTGCTCTGTCTCTGCCAGAATTACAGAGGAGCATTCTTGATGTTTTCTGGGTATGATGATCAGCTGTATTATTTGTACGTGACTCTGAAAATCAGAAAAATACACGGCTGTCATTTTTGTTAGCAGCGGGGGGAAAAAAGTTGTGGAAATGTCGCCTGTAGGTACAAGATAGAATGGTATGTCTTAACTCACACAAGCTGAGGATTGCAGGAGGAGATTTGACTCACTGAACATCTTTCCTGACCAGCAGAATCATGCCCTGGGTTTAGCAGAGCTGCTTTTTGGTAGAAAAGCTTAAAAAAAAAAAAAAAAAAAAAATTCCCTGTTTGCTCTGTAATAGAATGAAAACCCATGGCAGTTCTGCAGAAGGGTAAACTAATGTGTTTCTCTGAAAGAGGCAAAAGTAGTTACTGCCTACGAATTGAGGGTTTTTTAAGAACCTTACACTGTCCATTTTCACTCGGGCTCTTTTGTCACTTTTAACATTCTCAGAAAGGCCACTGAGGTACATTACAACGTTAGGGCGCGGTGTTCCTTGTGGTACGAAGCTAAATGAGCATCACAGGGATAAAAGCTTTATAGTTATTAATGGAGTCTGTGAAATATAAACGTACTGGTTTCTGTATTGGATTAGCTGCCAAGATTCACATTGTTCATACCTCTGTGAATCAATTTAAATGACTGCCGTACAGGGGGTGGTGGTTACAGTGACAGGAGCAGACCGGTTAGCGAAGGCTATGCTGGTTCTGGAGCAAGTATATGGATGTTCCTCATCCTATGGGGCACGTTGCCCTTTTTGCTGGGGTTGAGGAAGGAGAGAGACCAGCTGCAATTATGTGTAATGGCTGGTGCCACACAGTCTGTAGCAGGCACTGCGGAAGAGGGGGAGGAAGATAAATCTGTGCTTCAAGGGCGGCTACAATACAAAATTTATTGTTGGCAGCAGAACTAAGTAGTGTCAGTCAACAATCCACCAGCAAACTGTTCCTGATACAGTTAAAGAACCCAAACTCCTCTGCTCTTCCAATGACTTGCTGTACTTGTGTAGCTACAGCTCATCAAGCCATTGCATCCAGGTCCAGGCCTGTGCGGTGGGTGGCAGGAGGTCTCTGTGAGTGGTTGGGCTGCATTCTGGACCACGCCCACAGCTCACTTTGTGAGCCACAGAAGTCACTAGATGCTTCAGCTGGTGGTTAGATTACAGCTAAACCCCACAGGGCTGTAAAAGAAGGGATTTGTTACTGTTCTTTATGTTGTGAAAAGGGAGAAGCATTAGTTCACTCCACTAACCTGCGAGCTCCCGGACAGCCGTTTGTGTGCCACAGCTGTGTCACAGCCCGTGGCACAGGAGTGCTGTCGTCTGACTCTTCCGATGTTGTGCATAGTTATCAGCTGACCCACACACTTACTCAGGGTAGAACAGGCCGATTGACCAACAGGGTTTGTCTCAGCTGAAAAGGAAACCCAACGATGTTCGTATTTGTAATGGGAAGCGGTGATGCAGCAGCACCCCACTTTCTGTCTGCAAGGGGGAGCTGAGTATAGGAAACTTTAGTCTGTCTTTCATGCCTGCAAAGGCTGTTTGACTGCTTTGCTGAAACTTGAATTTACAACATCTGTTCTTACAACACAGTGGAAAAGTCTGCATCGTTTCTGCCTGTGAAGTCGAAGAGAACAAAGGCAGATCAAAGAGTTCCAGACTAATGCACTGGGAGCTATGTGGCTACAGATGTTCCTCTGGAGATCTGTGGAGGGAGTTTCACTGAGTTCATAGGTGCATTTTAAGTTGAAAGGAAATAAAAACAAAGTTTTATGAATATGCAAGTTTTACCATGACATCACTGAACCCAGAATAGGTCATGGGTTTGGTCACCAAGCACACTGGAAACCTAAACAAACCACTTGGCCAAGGTTTTCTTTGGCTTTAGAGCATCCTGGATGATGTAGCTGCATGTTCTGGAAAAAGTATTTGGAGTAGCAGGATATGCAGCTTCCCTGTGTAATTGGGCTTTAACAGAGTCCGTGATTTTCTTGTTCAGGTTTAATTTTGGTCAGGTTGTAGCATGGTATCTGTGCCAATGGAAAACGTTGCTTTTCACTTCTCAGCGATAGCTTCTCTTTAAGTTTCTCAATGGAATATTTTGCACAGACTGAATGTTGGAGTGGCTTCTGAAAAGGAAGTTTCTCATTTGGTAGATTACTCCAGCTGTGAATTGTGAGTTTATCTGAAGGGCCTTCATTCATAGCTGGTTTCCCTGTAACATTAACTTTTCAGTTACTTACCATCCTTCCTTTTATATTAAAATATACTGGGGGGACACTGACCTTGAAATTTTACATATATTCAATTTGCTGCTGAGCTATCTATGCTGTAGGTGTGCTGGTCTTTAGGCTTTCAACGTAATTTAAAATATATGTTAATGTCTTAATTTTATGTATTCTACCTTGTATTTAATATCTTATGTGTTGGAGTTGACCATACTTCCAACACAGTTCTGCCAATATACTGCAGCCCTCGTCGTCTTTAGTTCCTCACAACAGTTCTCCAGCTTTCTTGTTCCAATGAGGGTGTCAGCTTTGTGATAGTGACAGACACTCATTTTTGCTTAAAATGGGTTTTCCCCCAACCACTATGAGCTTTGATTTTTGCCTTTGCTTATATGTTCTCCCTGGGCCAAGCATTGTGAAAATGTAGAGCTCATCTCCCTTTGCCGAATTGTAAGTCAGGTGAAAGATGATTAATACATTTGAAGAGTAATTCTTTTTTATGAAAAAGAATAAATCTAATAAAAATCAGTTTTCTGTCAAAGCGTCTGGTGAAATGCATGAAAATTTATAACTGTAAGCTGAGGGTCTCAATTTTTAAAATTAAGGGGTTGGGCGTGGGGGAACCTGGGGACGGAGAAGTCTGTAGGGAACCAGGCATCATTCGCTGCTCATGGAACAACTTGTTGTTTTTTCTAAATCTTCCTCATAGTCCAAGGCCTGCCCAGTCGAGGTAAGTACGCATGGAGCAAGCACACCAGTAAGCGCTACTCACCGGCTTCTAACTGCCCCCCTCTGCCTCCTTAAGAGCCCTTCTCTCGATCCTTTCAAAAAGTCACCTGAAAAGCTCTTCTCCTTTGTCTCTGCCCCTCAAATTTTATCCTTTTGCTGCTCTGCAACTGTCCAGCTTTGCGTATAGCTGTTCATAAAGCCCTAACCGCCACCTTAGTGATTTAGGATTTTTAGTTTGTGACTCTGTAATTGTATTATTCTGGAAATAATTGTGTGATGCCTTTATGTGAGAGCTGCGATATAAAATAGAAAAGTGTTTTACCCTCCCCGTTAAATAATGTTCTTCTCCCCTGGAATGTTAGGCATGGTGACAGGTTTCTGGGAAATTGGATTAACTGTTTACGATAAGCATCACATTCCACCTACACAGTGATGGAATGATAACGTTCCATTTAGGGACGATCATCTCATCCTTGGATGGTGCTCAATTCCCCTGTGCGTGTAGTTAGTAACTCCCTGTGGCACAGAAGCTGTTAACGCGTGGCTTTCTAGCGGTGTAGCGTATTGCTGTGAAAACCATCAGTCTCTCGTGAATGTAACCGATCAAACTAGACGTGGCGCAACTGCTTGTACCCTTGCTCGTACATGTAAAACTGTCACTGTCCCTTGGAAAGCACTGACTGAAAAGGGAAAGCTCACTGCTGGTGTGGCACTTCTTTGAAGGTGAAGGATTGGTATTAATAATAGCCGGAACCCTGGAAGTGCTGCAGGTTTGAAGTACTGCAGATGTTTGGCAGTGATTTGGAAAAATTACAATAAAACTTTTGCAGTAAGTTTGAATACTTATCCACGTTTCTGATGTGCCCTTATCAAACTGGCTCTAACCAGCATTCTTCTCTGGGCTCCAGCATCTCACAACACACAAGAGAAAGTAGGTCAGTGGCCTCAGAGAAACCGAACGTTTGCTGGGTCTGGAGGTTTCATTCCAGCAGGCAGTCAGAGATGGGGACGGGTGTTAGTTGAAGACAGTGTGAATAAAGAGAGAGAGGGGGAGTTAGAGCTGAGGTTTGCTAGAAATATAGAGCAGTACAAGTAACTGTTCAGGGCTTTTTTATCTGCCAGCCAAAAGAGAAAACAAAGTCAGTTCCATGTCATAGAGATTTCTTGTTCAATCCAAAAATATTTTCTTTTTTCATATATTTTTAAGTCCTTAAAAATGAATCTGAACATCAAATATGTATAAAATTTCAAAATCTCTGAATGCCTGGGAATTTACAGTATATTTACAGCTCAGATCCTTTCCCAAGGTTTGTAAATATCCATATTTGTGGGTAGTGTAAGTTGACCCAAAATTTCATTTCTCCTGTCTAAGACATGTGCCTTGATCTTATTCTTCAAGTACCAATATTTTTTCTGCATCATCATAAATCAAACAAAATCTTTGTCAGATGTTTGCATTTGAAAGACCCATAGCATTGAGGCCACAAAGTATGAGAGAACAGTGAAGTCCAGGATGACTGCTTAAATATGTCCATCCCTGTTGTACGTTACGGATGTGGTCATAGGTGTAACTGTCTCTGCTCTTGCCAGGTCTGTACACTAACGAAGGAAGATAACCGGAGAGTGGGGGTGATCCCGAGTGACGAACAGCTCCATGTGTTACCTCTTTACAAAATCTCACAAACAGATGAGTTCGGCACTGAGGAGGGACTGGAAGCCAAGATAAAAGCTGGAGCCATACAGGTGCTCACAGCTTTTCCCCGAGAAGTACGAATGTTAGCTGAGCCTCTCAGAGCGACAAAGAAAAAGAAACCAGACACGAGGAGGATCCCGACTGAAAAGCAGCCATTAATAGATAAAAAATATTCAACACCAGTGAAGCTGAAAACTGAAGCCCCAGAAAATCTTGGCAACACTTTGCATTGTTTAGGTGAGTGGTTCTTACTGAATTCTGCCAGTCTCTTGTGATACTGTGTTGCCTCTTGCGCATCTGAGGGGAAGAAAAAGCTCCTGAACACTCTGTTTGATAAAACATTTGTATATTCTGCATTTTAGGGGCTAATGAGCAAGTCATTGTAGTCAATATTCTCTCTTGGCACAGCAAAAAAAACAGGTGATTGCCCTGAAATAAGTTTGTGGCGGTGTGTGAGCACCGGTGAAATATTTCCACATTTCCTTATTGTAATAAATACTGGCAGTAGGATCATCTTGTAGCACTGTTGTAGGACTGTCTATCTGAATAACTGACACTAGTTTCTGTCACTTGAAAGTACAAGAACTGTGCTGTCCACTTCCTGTGAAAATAGTGGCTTTCTCAGAGCACGGGCTGCTGATGATTTCCTATCAGTGGCATGGATATGGCTGCAAAGCAAGAGATCGGCAAATCCTGCAGGTGTTACCGAATCCGGCAGTGCTGCTCAGATTGGTCCCTGAAACATCATTAGTGGGGGCCAGAGAGGTGGACTCAGGCAGCAGCTGCGCTAAAAGTACACCATGTTCCTTCTCTTAGGAGAAGATGATGGTGGCCTGAGTCTTCTGCTACGGCATGTGTTGGTGAAACGTAGAATCGTAACTTGGCTGAGCTGTGCGGAGGCACTTTTGGTGTGGTCAGATTTTGACCACTACTCCGGAGTATAGACCTAGTCTACAGGACTTTTCAGTAATGAGGAGTAGAGAAAAAGGAACAGATGGAGGAAGGCACGGACTTGGATTCTGTGATGAGAGGGGAAAAATAAATAAAAGGAATTAAAGCACAGCCTATCTACCTTTAGGAAGAAGAGAGGAAAACGAGCCAGCCTGCTATAATTCTGAATTTAATTTCATGAGAGACATCCAGATACATGTAGTAGATTTAAAGGGAGGAATAACAGTTAAACATATTTAGAAGAACATCTGTGGTTTGGGTGGATAACATTTAAAAAATAAATCCATTTGACACATGTTCTTCATTTGCACTCAGCACCCTGCTTTGTCAGTAGAGGAGTCAGGGCAACCATAAACGTTGCCTATAGCAAGACGGAGTAAGAACAAGAAAAGGGGTGTTACTGGCACCCTTAGGAAATCAGTCAGACCCTCAGTTAATCTACATGCAAGCCTGGAGGAGACAGTCCAGGCTGTGAACAGATAAAAAAGGACTCCCCAGGCTGAGGACGATGTCCAACAGTAACTCTGAAGCCATGATTAATAACTTCCATTGTGCTTGGGGCGGACTGGATGTCCTGGAAGCAGTAGAGAGCTTTGGTTTGGGAAAGAATTCTAAAATTGTCTGATATCACTGGAAAGTTGTTTTGAAACACTGACAGAGTTACGAAACGCCTACCTGTAGATGACATTTTAGGCACACATCGGTGCAGCTTCGGTACCTGGAAACCCTGATTCAACAAATGGTGCGATAGCCAGAGGTTTGCCATACGCTTTGGGAACACAGAACTTTACTCCTTCAAGGTGCAAAAATAAAATAACTGTGTAAACAAGCCAACTTATGTAACTGGTTTGGACTTAAGTATTTTGGTAAAGTAATTTGAAAGGGCTGCTGAAAAAAATAAGTCACAGAGTGAGGAAGCAATACTTATGAGTGAGAAAGTTGTTTGGAGATGGCAAAATAAGAATGTGAATAGAAATATTTAGTTTCTATCACAAAAATGCAGGTTTTGCCGTGGCAGTTTTGATAATGGAATCCCTCAAGACAGAGGCCAGCACTGCAGTCCCCAAACCCGCCAAAGCACACGCTGCTGTGGTTGGCCATAGGAACAATTTCAGAACGGCATCGCTAACTGGGCAGCAGTGCTGAGGAGGTTCAGGGTCGCAAAGGGCAGAGTGTGGTGCTCTGTGTGAGATAAGTAACTCGGAGCATTTATGTATGTAAAACGAAAGACAAAGGATTGTAAATAGTTTTAAAAGATAGAAAAACTTATTAGTTTTAGATAAGCGGTGAATAAAGTACTGGTAAAGGTCCATTAAGCAAGTCGGTGCTTTTATATTTTCTCCTAATGTGAGAACAAAAGAATACTGAGCTGTGCTTCTGCTGCCAAGGAAAAGGCATTGTTAAATTGTGTATGTCATGTATAGTACTTGATTTACTGATGAGGACAAGAGTTTAGAATATTGGCTTGGCTTTTTAAATATTGAAAAGAATATGGAGAATGTGCAGTTAGATGAGATGAAATAACTGTGGTATCACATCAGTCATATTTTGGTCATGTGAGGCTGTTGCTCTTTGGAGTAGCCCGGCAGGATCATGGAGGAGCCCCATGGCTGGCTCTGCTGTACTGGCTGTTCTTTAGAGGTAGGATGCTCTTTTGACAGAGACCTGACCATCATTCCAGAGCCATCACAGTATCCCCCAGCTGGAAGGCTCGAGAGACTCCTCTAACCTGCCTGCCTTCACCACATGGAGAACTGGAAATTAAAAAGGGATATGAGAGGACTCTCTGGTCCTCTTTACTGTCTTTACCTGGCAGCCAAGATGGTGGTGAGGAGGACCTTCTGACTGCTGAAGACAGATGAAGTTGCCTTGGTAGAGTGTGCATATGCAAAGACTTGGTTTGAATCTCATCTGTGCCAAGTCCTTTGTAGAGACACTGCGTATTAAATAGGGTGCACTTGTCATGCCAACAGCAAGCAGCACAACTGTTAATTGTTACATTTGTGCTAATGCTGCACCTTTGAAATCCTAAATTATTATGAAATACATATTAGAGAATAGAGGCCTTGCATCCTGCCTGGTATAGTCTTCTCATTTAACCACATTATTCTGGACAAATAAACTTGACAGATGGAAAGGTGATTTTTGTCTCCATAAATACCAGCAATTCTTCTTGGCCTCTCTTGGATAGAACAGGAGATGAACTACCCATTTAGAGACAGTTTCTGAGCTGGCCACTGCAGACTAGTGGCCACTTCAGCCAGCAGTGCCCAGTGGAGGAGCATCCGACTGTGTGACCAGGAGGTGTTCCTGGGAGCAGTGCCTCCTAATCTGAACCATCACTGACTTCCCTCCACCCAGACATTCAACTTAACTCCTCTTAATCTCTGCTAATTTGCCCCACTGAGTAAGGAGCTTCTGACGAGATGGGGAAATTGCTGGAGCCGTGAACATTTGGAGAGTGCTGGGGGTTCTTAAGACTTATTTTCAGAGAATGCAGGTCTCTCTTCAGAGAAGAGGGACAGTGCAATTCTCAGGTGCTGTGTTTTAAACCTTTTGTCCAAAGGCCTTGGTCTGGGGCAGGGGGGTGCTCTTCATTAAATTACATGCTTTGAGTCAGCTTTCACAGAGCAGGTGTTTAAAGAGTCACTGTGGTCTCCCTGAGTCCCTCCACAAGTTCAGTATTTGCATGCTAGCTGTTGTGTCCATAACTTATCACACCTTGCCTCTCTTGCATTCCTGTTGAAAGAATGGGCTTTAATCCATGACTAATTATAAATTACTAGAAGACAGAATAGAATAATAAACAGATCTGTATTCAGTAAAGCAGTTAAACATTCTGGCAAAGACAGGCTTCTGTGAGAATACATGAGAGCTCTCAGGGTGGGGAGGAGGTGGTTGCCACCAAAACATGGGTAAAGCAATTCCAGGGCATGAAGCAAAGCCCATCAAAGTGGATGGAATTCTTTCCCATTACTCCAGTGGACACTGGATTGGATGTACCCATGATGAGAATGAGGCATTTGAGGAGACTGTTCAACAAGCACAATTGCAGGGTGCCAGGGCTAGAAATGGATTAGGGAGCTGACATAAACTGAAGAAGTACATCTGCACAGAGATCCGAAATAATGAACGTGTGGCAATTAGATGGCAGGCAGCCAGACCACGTGATGCAGCTTTATAAGGATGGAGTTACCTGGAGAGTGTGGCCAGATACTTTTTTTTTTTTAAGACAATTTCTGAGTAGTGACCTGCTAATGCATGAATCAGTGTAATTCAGTAACTTTTCCGCTGCGATGGACAAGATCCTTTTTCCTTTGATCATAATATGGGGTTAAGCTTAAATCCAGACAGACTGAATTTCATAAGTTGTGTAAGAACTTCTACATAGTGCTCCCTGCTAGCCTGGCCAGTGCTGAAGTCAGCTGCGGGGAAGCGCTTGTGCGGAACTGGGCTGCTGGGTGAATCAGGACTGAGTGGTTACTTCATTGTGTCTGTTTGTTTTATTCATTCCTCTGTGAAATAAGTTTCTGGTTTATATACCGACAGTCTGGCTGGAAAAGGTTACGGTGTTAATTCCACAAGGTTGTGGTGTATGTACTCACAGTCATGAAGATATTCCTGACAAGCTAAAAATAAGTGTTTTTAAAAATCTGTAGTCATCACGTACACCTCTAAGATGAGAAAGTATGGAAATATTATAAAAGCTATATTTTATTAAGTGAGCAAAAGTACTTACACTTTGATGTGCATTTTTTTTAGGGAACAAAACAGACGCTTTAAAACCTGGGATAAAAACGGAGACTTCCGATCACCTCTATGCCATGAAACATACTTCAAACACTACTAAAAATTGCTCCTTATTAAAACAGTATTCGGCTTCCTCCCCTTTCAAGGTGGATGGTTTACATCCTTATTCATCTTTAGCACATAAGCCCGGCCTAACAGCAGTGACCAATATTCAACAAGATTTTTCAGTTCCCTACGGGTATTTTGAATGCAGCAGTAAGCAACCTCACGTGACACCTTACGTTAATTGTAAGAACTTTGATGTGTCGGTCAAAGATTATACTGGAATTTTGCTGAATGATAAGATGAATGGTGTGCCACCAATTCTTCCAGAGGTCACTGCGCCAGGCCCCCCAGCCCACAAAGACCCCCTGCCCACTATACTTGAACATCAGCCGGACAAACAGAATTGTCAGCTTCAGTTAGACAACTCTCCTTCTTCACAGATGATCAGCTCTTGTGATCTGTCAGTACCGCTAAGCTCTCCGGCAAAGGATGCCATTGGGAACGAAGCTGACTGTTCCCATGGATGCCCCGTGGAAAAGGGCAGCTCCCATGGAGAACAGATGTGTGACTTTGACTGTGCTGGCGACAAGCAAAACAGTGCACTGGGACAACCGACTGATTCTGAAGAAAAAGCTGAGGAAATGTGGTCAGACAGCGAGCACAATTTTTTGGATGATGACATTGGCGGGGTTGCTGTGGCACCTTCTCATGGTTCTATCTTAATTGAATGTGCAAGACGTGAACTCCATGCTACCACGCCTATTAAAAAACCCAACCGCAATCATCCCACAAGAATTTCGCTAGTTTTCTACCAACACAAAAATTTAAATGAGCCAAAACATGGTTTAGCCATGTGGGAAGCAAAGATGGCCGAGAGGGCGAAAGAGAAAGAAAAAGAAGCGGAAAGATTAGGAACAGAGAACACCGACCTGAACTCTAGCAGCAGGAAAACAAAGCAAACAAGTGACAACAGAGATCTTTTTTATGAAGACAACGAGTTCAACCAAATTCCATCACGCAGAGCATTAACAGTAACTAAGGATAACGTAATAACAGTATCGTCTTACGCCCTTACACGGGTTGCAGGGCCTTACAACCATTGGGCATAGGTTTCAGTATCGGATGCCTCCTCTCGGTGCAGTGTTACACAGTGTTTCTTTAAGGTGCTGTTAAAGAACAAGTCTCCTGTCGTTTACTATTTGCTCATCTCAACCATTTTAAGGCTGAGGTAAAAAAAAAGGGGGGGGGGTTTCTTCTTAAACTGTGACTTTAACATTTGGTGGTGCTCAAGCACATTTTAAGCAAAAAAAAAAAAAGTAAGTTGTATAGTTTTAATACATTCTAAAAAAAGATTTTGTTTAGGTTATTAACCTTGATTGAATCATTCAGTTTATTACCTTTAGGAATTTATATTTTGGTGCTTTAAATCAAGTCTGTTTACTACAAAAATCATTTATAGGGATTTTAACAGGTTCACATTTTATGGTGTTAAATCAAGTTATACAGTAATAGCTCTACACAGCTCTTGGTGCTTAACCACATCAAACAGTTAAAAATAAATAAGCTGAATTATTACTTCATGGTGCCATTGCTTTAACAACTTCCAACCATTGCGATACAGTCCAAATTACAGATAAATCCTTTACAAAACCAATGATTTTTTTTTTCTTCTTCTCTAGAGTCATCATTACGTATGAAATGAAGTTATTGGTAATGATGGCTGGAAGTTGTTTTTAAGCTGTAAATATATATTTTAAAAGCACTTTCTATTTTTAAAATTAACTTGAAATAGTATAGTATAAGGATCATATTGTCTAAGGTTTGTGCATACTCTACAGAAGAAATCATTTTATTCTTGCTGTGTAGAGTTCCATATCGTTACAGCTGCAGTGTGTGTGCTAATAGCATATGTGATTGTTCTTAGACTTGCCCTTTTTCATCGAAGATTTTATGTTGCGCATAAACAACAGTTGTAAAATACAGAAACATTATATTATTTTCAAGAGAGTGTACAAACAACAAATTAGGAGACGACTTGTCAATGCGTGTGTTGCTATTGGGAGTTAGGAATATGATTTGGTTTTTTAAAGGCAGCATTTGTTATGATTTCTTTGAGCAATAAGTGCATAAGTCTCATTCGTTTGGAGCATTATAAGTTAACGTGACAACCAAATGTTCCTAATGCCTCAGGGGTAGGATTGTTTTGGGATAAAAAAATACCCCCTAGAGTTGCCTTATTCTATTCTGGGAAAAAAAAAAATTTGGGGAAAATACAAAGGAAGTGTTGGAACAGTATGAAATTTCTAATATTTAACAGCAAATTTTTCATTCAGAATAACTGATCTGTAATACTCACCAGCTGTCCAAGTCCAGTTTTTTTACAAAAATGTTTTGTAAATTTTTATACATCTCATGTAGAAAGGGTTGTGTTGTTCCCTCCAAACACATGAAATTTATGTTCTCCGTTTCTGTTGAAAGTGACCTATTATGAAATGAGTAGTTGCTAAACCAGAGGAAAAACAGACACTCCGTTGCTTTTAGATACTGTAGCATCCCACTCTTCTTTCTGATTCTCCTTTCCTATGTATTTCTTTTTTAACCTTATTTATTTAAACAAATTACCAAATGACAATGTTAGCTAAGGACCGACCTCATCCTGCAACTTCTTCCATGAGAACAGCTCTGCGTAGCCATACCTGCCCAGTCAGAGCCAGGACCGCTCAGGCCAGGACTCCTCTCGTGACTGAGAGCTGCAGGATCAGGCCCCAGAGACGAAGCTGTACCTTAATTCCGCCTTGGAGTCCTCCCCAACTGGGTAACCTGTAGGTGTAACGAGGTCAGAGTTTTCCAGTGCGGAAATATACTAATAATATACTTGATAACGTTGTAATGTAGTGGTGCTGTAACAAAGGAACAGAAACTATCTAGATCTGCTTTATTTAAAACCTAGACAAGGTGCTTTCTCCTTGAAAAGCTGAACTCTAAGCGCTCTATTTACGGTTTCGGTACGAAAAGTACATCAGCTGTATTTTTAACACATAGTGCCAGTTAGGACCTTGGTGCTACAAACGCTTAATGCGGCTGTAGACCCCTGAGGCTGTTCTCCTGTACAGACGTGTGCCCGTGTAGTGTTTGCAGGAGCAAGGTCTGACGTAGCAGTCACTATGTAATGACCTTGGGTTCCATTCCTCAGACTCCTGTTAATTAACAGCAGTGTTGATGGCAGAGGGCGGCCGGATCGAACCCATTCTTTGTATCTTACCTATTTTAAGTAAATTTGTAAAAAATCGGGTATGCTGCAAATTTTAGTTCAAAGCTTAATCTTAGTTCAAATAGAGGATATGAAGGGATTGTAAATACTAATAAAACAAAACCAATATTATGCCATCGTTTTGTACCAGCAGTTTTATGCTTCTTGACTATGTACTATACAGTATACATCAAATCATTATGGTATTTTGTGTGCCTTAGATCTCCATTTTAAAACTTGTATATTTTTGGTGAGCTGAAGATTAGTAAGAATTCCAGCTGTCCATGCAGTAAGTGGTACTGTACGATCTCTAGCTGTTCCATTCATGTACTTGCTATCTGAAAACTTGTCCCATGCCACGATCAACCCTTTACAGAAAGGATCAGTTTATTTGTTTCACCGATAGAGCTGCTGGCTTTAGTTTGGATAAATGCAAATTGAAAAAAACATTCAGCATTCAGTGCTCCCATGTGATAACAATTTTTCGACAGGAAACTAGTAAGTTACAGAGCCATCTCTTTACCTTTTAAAATGTTCAGATCATTAAAGTGGATCATTTTTACTTGAATCTTCCCCTATAAATGCCCATGTTGAACTTGTGCATGATTCCACACTTCAAAATGAAAATGTTCCATTGAAAAACCAGCAGCTTCCCTCAAAGAAGTGAGCAACCGAAAGGTGGATCGGACAGGATACCTCTGAACATAGCCCCTGGCAGGTTGCTGCACAAGTCAGTCCAGGTCTGCCTTTTCTGAAAAGGCGAAGTCTATCTGAACTGAAGAGTTGATGCTATTAACTGATAGGTGCTACAACTCACAGTTACTACTTTATTAAGGTTACTCACATGAGAACAATCTATCACTATACAATAAAATGCCATTGGCGGTGCTGTTTCCTTGACTGTCTCTCTCGTAACTGCTTTTCGAAGGTGTACCTAGAGGCAGGCTGGTGGGCTGCTTCCATTGCCCGCTGCCGCACGTAGCAGGAGGTGGTTAGAGAAGAGAGTGGTTTCTGTTGGTGTGCTGCAGAATAGTAAATGCAACTATTCACTGTTTTTACAACTGTGTGCTATTTATTGTAACATTTCAGAATATTTATCAGTCTTGTACACCAATCATGTTTTGAGTAAGGTTATCATTTTATAACAGTATTTGTCTCTTAAAATCTGCAAATCTGTGGGTCTATTGCTCTCCTTTGCAGCCCACACAACCACTTGTAATTTGCTCTCACCCCTTAAAGTCCTTCCAGGATGGACCTATCAGGAGCTGGATGTAAAACTAAGGTAACTGGCTCAGTCATACTTGCATGTTTTACTTGGTTTCCAAGAGCTGGCAGTATGCTCTGGGTGCAGTGGATTCAGGTGTGGGCAGGTGCTGCAGAGTGGTTGTGTTTTGCTCCTTCCTCACAGTATGCTAGGAAAAGCTGTCGTAATCCAACATGTGACACCTCTCACTTCCTAGAAGAAACATCTCTTATCCCTTTCTCCACTGGGTCCAGTAGCACCACTCCACCCTCGCTGTGGAGGGAAGGGGTAGTGCTTTCTGCAGGAGCTGGATCTGTTTGACTCCCGGAGCCCATGTTGGAGTTTACTGCAGTCGTGCCCCATTAAACAGTGAATTTTACTCGTGCAGTTTCTCTATGCTTCCTGATTTGTAACATGCCATTGTATTATAGAAAATAGTATTTCTATAAATATTTTAGTCACAAGTTCCAAAAAGCTTTTTAAGAACTTGCAAGTTACTTGTGACTTTCTAGCTGTTCAGTTGTATTCGGATTTATTTGTTTTTTAAGGACTTTCTAAGCTAACTTTTACTTAGGAATAACTGCTGTTAAAAGTCCTTCTCTTACTGATGACAGTGCTTCTCTGTACTTAGAACAGGAAAGAACTGTAGTATCTTAAGCAACTTTTTACGTTAAGCATGGGTAAATGACAACTTCTTTAGTACTTAAGATTATTTGTAACATAGAACTGTTTGGGGTTTTTAAGGCCCTTTTTAGTATCATGGCAGTATTACACTAAATTTGGTGGGTTAAATTTGGGTCCTGTTGAGGTGGCTGCAGCCCCGTTGACTGCCATGTGCTCACGCATCAGGCTTTTGTGCCGTTTTCACATTTAACTCAATGGCTATGAGTAACAGGTGACCAAAGTCTGGGCCGACTCAAGTCCTTGCGACCCTATAATTGATAGTTCTGCAAGGGCAGATGGAGAGAGATTCGGAGTGAATGTTGTATTTCTGGTTAAACACAAAGGCTGTATTGTTTGGAGCGTGAGAAGCAATTCAAGGTCTGTAAGAGAGACTTCGTACCTTCACCTCAAGTTTTGGGTGTGCAGGCAGGTCTGGTTCAGACTACCTGCAGGCTCATGCTCTTGACAGCTCTTTTGATTTTTCTTGTCTGATGGGTTGTTCCAGGAGAGATTAGTATCGAAGCATGCTAATAAAACTGCATCTTCCGCGGTTTGTATTGAAAATGCAAGGTCAGTCTTGCCCTTTCACTTCCCATTAAACTTCTCTCACATGAAATTCGTTCCTTTTATCAAGCAGTCATCTTTGTAATCCATTTATATATATATATATATATATATGATTTTTCTGGGTTTTTTAACACAGACATCCTGTAGTTTCTAGGTTAACAGGAGGAAATAACTGTGCCCTCAGATATATGAAAACCTAAATTGCGTGTCCACTTCCCCACTTTGCATATGTTAACAGCAGTTACATTCAGGCAGTGTTGGACAAACTCTTTCAGGTCTGTTGTGTCACTAAAATCCAGATGAGGGCCTTTCTGACAAATCTTCCACAAAATTGTGGTTTATTTCTTGTGTGAAAGGTGTCTGCCCAACTGTGACCCATGATGCTGCCTATGATCTGATTTTAAATAACAAGGATGAGGAACAGTCCAATCACGTATGGAACTTCTTTCTTAATTTTATCAGGTGTTGATCAGGAGGAAGCGAAGAGGGAACATCTTCCTATAAAATTAAACTGTAGAGAAAGTTGCTGTGGAAAAGTGTGACAGCAGGGTGCTGCACTGCAATGTCTGTGTTACAGCGTTGCTTCTAACCAGTGAGGATGTGTCATCGTGTCACACAGCTGTGGATATATGTACAAACTCATCTCTTTAGCCAGTTTCTCTGGGGACAGTCATCTCTTCTGCATTCTCTGACTCTGTGCACTGGTTTAGGGAAAAAAACCAAAGGCGGGAGAGAGCCGGTCACCCTTTCTTTAGCCTGTGTAGATGAAGCTGGTAGTAAGCAGTGCTGTCATCCCCAGTCTGTGCTCCTTCCCACCATCGAGAGAGAGAGGATGAAAAGCTGATGGGATGCACAATGTAAGCAAGTCACAGGCAAAGCTGTGAAGGTACAATTGGCTTTAGAGACAGCCTTCTCTGTACACTTGTTGTAGTTGCCAGCTTTATATGGACACTTTCTTTGGTACATCTAATTTTAAATTCATACGCTTTTTCATTTAGTCTGTGACACATTTATGTTCTCCTCTAATTTTAAACAAAGTGGCCAGTGTCAAAAGTCCTGACAACGTGGCTGCTTAGTGGAACAGTACAGAAACTGGCTTCATGTCTTCTGGAACTACCTGATGTTTAGTCAGACCGTTTTCACAAGTTCTCTACCTGCTGCTCCAGTATGTTGCTGCAAAATTATAATTAAATCAAGGAAAGAGTTTTATACTTGAGGTTTTCTCAAAGACCAAGGACTTTTAATAGTATCCAATCAGGCACCAGTACACATACGGATCACTTCTTCCAAAGAGTGGTTGAAAACACATTTTGTGTCTGCATTACTACTTCCCTAAGAAAACATTTTTGTTTATTCCAGAGGAGTGAGCAAAACTTTTTGTTTAATGCTGTCATTTACATACTTGACTAAATTACAAGGAGTTAATTCTACATAATGCTGTGTTGTCTCCCTGAAGAACACTTCATTTGACTAGTGTTGAGCAGTAGATCACGCTTTCTGCTCTGTGCAGACATCGAGGACTAGAGCCACCTTTCTCACCCCGTGGTCTCCATGGATCCTTTGCTGTGGTTGGCTGTTTCACAGTCAGTGCTGGATCCCCTTGTAACCCACTGCTGAACACTGTAAACGCTCATAACTGCTCCAGAAGTTCTTCCTGTCCCTCTGCAGATCTGCTTCAGGACTCCGCATTGGGAGTAGAGCTGTCAGCCTGCTTGTGAATTCCCCACGCACGCTGTCACTGCTTTGTGTGTAAATCAGCCAGTCTGCATCTCAGGAACTTCATCAGAATTTATTCTTCTTGTGACTCTTACAAAATCGATTTCTATCAGTCATCTTTTATTCTATATATGACAGTTCTAGGGTTTTCTTACTTCATGTTCCCTCGTAGGGAGCCTAGAATTTGGGGGTTTTTTTCATTCCAAGAAAGAGGGACAATTCATTATCTGTCACAATTAGTGCTTTCTTACTTTTCAAAACAAATAATCAATTTTTCAGTTTATTTCCAGATTTCTTGAGGTGATTGTTACACTCTGTTCATGTATCTGCAAGTAGCCAAACAAAACAAAAGAGACTTTGCAAGACTAGAAAACTGCTTATCCCCGAGAAGAGAAAGTCATGCCTCCTCAGAGTACAAGACTTTGGCATCTGTTGCCAGTCTCTGTGGAACGCCCTCTTTTCTTTTCAGTTCCTCTACTAGCTCTGCTCAAGTCTTGACATAAGACAGATGCTGCAGACCCTGCACAACTACGAGAGCAGGAGTGCTTCATTACATCTTCTGGTTGGATCAGGTATAGTCCTTGTGAGAAAGCCAAGTACTGCCTGAGTTAAATGCCTTAACTGACACAGGGCTGCTTGGAAAAACAAGTAGTTACTGCCTTTTATCAAAGGGTATAAGGGTGTCAGCATCACTCTTTTCCTCTTTCTAAGACATGAAGACTTCAGGATTCTGTTTTCAGTCCAGTTCCCCAGTTCATCATCCCAACATTTGTTCACAGTGTTTAACCACATACTCATAACTTCAGTTTTAAAAGGTACAAGATGCTTTTCAATGCTGTATCCTTAATCCTTCCCACAACAGTATCTTTTTTCTTCTACTGGACCATTATATACGTAATTTTTCCATACATACTCCTATTAAGATGCTAGAATTTTCCAACAGCATTCTTACGGTGAATGCAAGACTGGGGTGCTAAATAACTTAGTGTGATGGTGATTTGCGCTGTTTGGTGTGCCTGATTAACAGTGCTGTACTCAACACTTTGCACCAGCTTTCCTCATAAAGTCAGAGGACGCAGGTGTAGACCTCAAAAAAACTATGGATGTAAGAGGGAGGGCAGGTTTGGCAGTCTGTCTGCAGAGGTACCAGTTACAGCAGGTGTGCTGTATTCCAAAGTAGTGCTGTTGTGGTGGAACAAGGGAAATGCTAGTTTTATGTTCGGTATTTGCAGCTGTTGCTGCAGAACATATTAATACTGTTGTGGAAAGTTTTGTGACCTGATCAATATTTTACATGTATATCTGTATTTTTATTATAATATTGGAATGGGAAAGGGTCTAGGGTTTGGGAGTCGTCTTAAAACAAGAATGAAGGCCCTGATTCTCATTTATCCTACTGTCGTTTCCATCCCATTAAAAGAACAGTGGGGCCTTAAATGGATGTCAATTTAGCTTACATCCTCTGGAGTATCCCAGAACACTGATAGTGGTATAAAAGGGCAGTAGTGTAAATCAAAACCATTACCGAATAGCCGATTTGTATAATCATCTGAAATCAATTTCATGATATCCCTACTGTGCACGTACTGGCCACTAACATCCAGATTGTTCTTAGTTCAGGAATGCAGGTTGAAAAGAAACTGGCTTGGTTTTTATCAGGGTTTAAGAATTCACTTACATTGACTGTCTCTTTCCCAACATCGACTATGAAGACAATGTGGTAAAAGATTTGGACCTCTAGGTAACGGCCTGGCCAGAAATCTCACAGAATTGCTAATAATGAATGCTATTTCTAAGCTTTGGTAGTTTTTCTTAAAATACTTGCTTCCCTTTATCATAATTTGATCCCTTTTACTTGATTATGTGATGTGGGGTTGTGACAATCTACCAAACTCTGTTCTTTGCTGACTTAAGACCCCACAGGGTGTGCAGTGGTGGTGTCACACTGCAGCAAGTTTTGAGACCTAAATCTAAAAGCCAGCGTTTTCTGACTGCCCTGACTGTAGTGACACTCGATGGGAAACCACTGAAGTGCCCTGCATGCTCATGTCCTGCAGAGCTTCCCTTGCTGCCAGTGGAAGCTTCATGGGAGCATCAAGCCCTGCTACACTGCAGTTAGGAAACACAACGCAATGCAAACTTCTCTTCCAAAAAAGGTTTGGGGAAAAGGAAATCTATTTTTGTTCTTGTATTTCTAAACTGCAGCGATACTGCAGAGCCTGCTGAGGACAGATTTGTACTAACTTTGTGCATGCCAGTCTAATCCACGCAACTCAAAAGGCAGCATCTGGACTTCATGAATCTCTTGTCCTCAAAATGAAAAAATAAGCATAGGCAAGAAAACCAAAAGTGATATCTCAATACTGCTAAAAGAAAAGCAGTTCTAACCAATGCAAACAGTCAGACATTTCCGCCTAACAATTAATTATTCTACGATTATTGGGTCTGTTTGGAAGAGACAGCTCTTCACAATGTGACAGCATGGTACCAGGTGATACAGAAAAGAGCAGTAATATGTAAGGACACCCTGTCCTGAAGTGCTTTGGCTAATGAATTCTTTCCTGCTTTGCAAAATTAACAGTATGCAAAAGCAAAAAAAAAAAAAAGCATTTTCTTTCCTTCTCACTTTCTTCTTTTCTCTTTTTCTTTCTTTCTTTGGGATGCATTTGATATTTATTTTTCAACTTTGAGGTATTTGATTATTTCCCATTACCAACTTACTATACTCAGATCTGGAACATAAACTTTTTTAAACAAAAGATGATGTACAGGGAGAAAAAAACCAGAAAGAAAAAGCACTTCATTATGTCACAGTATTTACAGGAGAAAGTATAAAAATTCCTTCTTTCCTCAAAAACCATTTGGGGCCTGATTCTTCCCTAGTATAACTGAGCATGGCTTCCTGAGGCTGGTGGAGCTGTGAGGAGTTACGCTAGCTGAGAAACTGAACCTTAAAATCTTCTTTGCAGACAAGGGAACCCTTACCAGCAGTACTTGAAGACTTGTGAGTTGTGACTGCATGTTACTTGAAAGATCTAACTAAGCTATGTTTTTTGGTGCAAGCAGTTGTTGTACATGATTTCATGTTTATGTAGCAAGGTGCATTGAAATGTTGATACTAGTATTGAAACATACATGTAAAAATTGTTGTTGTGGAAATTGTCTGTTCTGTTCTATTTTTCTTGTGTGTCTCATCTGTTTAGAACGTAAACTTTCTTTTTTTTATTGTCCTAACTGAATAAGGCTAAATGAATACTGTAATTGAAAATATATTTTAAATCTTGTCATGAGTTTTTAAAAAGACTATTACAAATTGTATCATTCCTGATTACACAGAACTTTGTGGGTGGTTTTAAATAAATTTTATACTTCTATTTTGCACTTAGCCGTCTAATTTTTCTTTCCTGCATTTTTTTCATGCATTTCTTCTTTTAAATGGATTGAGAAATAAAGTTGTTTTCCCAAATCAAAACAAAACCAAAGCTCAAATACGTAAAGACTAAAATTTTAAGCTAGGAGAGCCTGTACAACTTACAGCAAAGTTGATGCCCCGCTACATAATACAGCATGTAATGCTATATAATTTACCCCATAGTCAGACAGTAAAACATCTTGTTAAGGGAGGAGTAAGAAAATAATTGCCAATAAAAGTACTTTTCATTTTTTGAGCTGTTTTCCCTGCAGAAATTTTGCTCTTGCCACTAATAAGCACTGTTACACATCTAAATCTATTTATGAATTAACTCAGCCCTGTGGGGCTGCAGTGGGTTCACCCAAGGCAGCAGGGTTTCTGCACTGGAAAGGGATGGCATGAATCTGGTCCCTGTCGTCAGCCTTTCCTTCATGCAGACCTAACCTGGCCCAGACAGAGCTGTACAGTAAAAGCTACAGCCAGAAAATTCCAAACTTCATCATCTTCTGACTAGAAAGGACAAAATGGTTTGTGACCACAGCTACACAGTGTCTCTTTTTTTCTGCCAGCCCTGTCTGGCAGAGCAAGATTGTGGGAATCATTTACTGTGGCTTTTAATTCCCATCCAATGAAAACAGTGCAGGTTTTATTTGCATCAAATCAGGGGGGCACAGTTTGTGTTTTTCTCAAGACAAAACAGACCTCAGAACAGCAATACTAGACAGAATTCCTGTTGTTTAGATCTGAAGAAAAGCAGGAATACAACTCTGAATATTAGCCTCTTCTCTGGAAGTGCAGTAGCAAAAGCTGCTGTTACAATAATCTTCCAGGTAACTGGAATCTCCTGGAGGGCAGAAGAATGCTGCTGTCCTCAGGCCTCGGTGATTCCCTAGAAATAAACTACAGTCTGTGACATGGTGCATCTAGTTCCTGGGAGCTGAGTGTGGTAATCCAGCAGGAAGGCCTTTACCCTCCTATGTAATTTGCTGCTCTTTTAGAGGATAATCGGGATATTTAGAGGATAATTACTGGGGGTTTATAGCAACATCTCCCAACTTGCCCCAGGCCTCCTCTAAACCCTTCTATCCAATCTATCCGCAGCAGTGTGCGTTCCACAGTTTGGTATTAGAGCTGGTAACCCAGAGCACAGGTGTCTAAAAAGGCATGTGGATTTTGAATGCATTTGGAGCAGACCCAAGAACATCATTATTGAGGGAGAGACATTGGTGAGAAACAACATTTTCCAGCTCCCTTTGAGGTGCTGCCAGCCCAGTGTGTGTTGCCTGCCCTGGCGTTCCCACTGCCTCTGTTCCCACTGCATCGCCAGTCAGAGCTACATTTTTTTCATGCATTACGGAGCATATTACATACAGATTTTGAAATATGCCGTAGATACTGGGAACAAAACCAACCCAAGTTTATCTGCCCTGGCATCCCTGAAAGGTTGCCAAATGCAAGTTTATCTCGTAGAGCTCAACACCTGGAATTAGCTTCAGTACTTTCTCATATCTTGGATTTCTTACATAAATTACACAGGTAGAGAAATATTGATGTAGGACAGTTGTTTTTAAATTCGGAAGATGTTATAGCCTTAAATTGCAATTCAAATTATGGTATTAATTGTTAACAATAGTTTAAACTGCAAGATAAACCTTTGTGCTAGTGCTGCAGTTAGTTTTCTCCAGTAATCTAATACCTGATAAAGGTCATAGAATGGCCAGGTTTGACTGATGTTGAATAATGCTGATGCTGGTTACTGATGTTAAATATTATATATAATATTAGTTCACATCTTCAAAAGGGGTATTCATCAAAATACTGGACTTCCTGTGAATTCTCTACATCAGAACAAGCAGCATATTCAAGTGTCATTTAAACACAAGCAAGATAGTGCTTCAATGAGTAGCGGTTTTGTACAATAAATGGCCTAGATAGTGTAAAATAACTAATCACCAGCAATACCCATCTGGTTTTTAATCTAAGACACACTGGAAAAATGTTTAAAACGCAGAAATTTAAACCCAGCTATTTCAATAGCCAATGGCTACAGCACGATTCCTAAGACAGGCCTCTCATTCCCTGTCCAGTCTGCCTACTTCTGGCTACTTTTTTGCTTTTATGATCCACACCATTTATACAAAACTCTTGGTGGTTGGATTATTGAAAATGTCAATGTCTTTTTACACAAGGCCAACAATCACTTAAAATCCTGACTACGCCATCTGTACCTCTCCATTCATTCGTAACATAACTGGGTAATGCTGCTCTCCTCTTTGATCCTGAATTAGTCCTGAATTGCTGCTGGAGGGCATCACGACTTAGCCTTATTTTTCAGGTCACGACAGTTAAACTTTTGCCTCCTGTGGCACTAAAAAGTTCTCACTTCAGTTTCTTGTGACCACTTTGTTTTACATGTAGACTTCTGTTTTTGCAGGGTGATGACTTTGACTCCCCTCGCTTGAGGAATCCCTTCAGGGGAATGAAGTACTAACGCTGTGCTTCATCAAGCAAACACTTTTATGATAGATCCTAACTCACTTCCACAATAGCAGAAAGCCTTGCAAGGAGTCATCTGGGTTACAGCTGCTACAGATTTTAAGGGTGGGATTTGTTGGGCTGTTGCAAATTACCTTGTTCTATGAGGGTATGAAGCTGTAAGTGGCTCAGGTGTGCCATGGCTTAACAACCCTCCTTAGGCTTTAGCTCTTGTGAGATCTGACTGCTATGTAGTAAAAAAAAAAAAAAAAAAAAAAAAGAAGAAGAATGCTTTACTGGATCACCTCAAAGAGTACAGGTAAGTATTCCCTTTACAGGTAATTTCTATTGCATCTGAGCAAATACTGGAGTTTTAGTCTTCCTCCTTTGCCCTCTCACACTGGAAGGGGCATTACTTGGTGCTGTTACTGTACATAGACATTCTCAAGAAGTTCCCTGCTCTGGGCCACAGCAAGTTAAATCCCTGCATCTGTCCACTCACTGTACTGCCCTGGGAATTACACCTGCCTGTCCTTCAGGTCAGAGGCCTGTGCTCTGCTATGGGAAGAGGCTACGTACTGCAGGCAGCAGTGGAAGGGAAATGGGTTCTCAGCTCTCAGTCTCCTGCTCTTCAAGGGCAGCTGTTCCTATGCTCCCTGGTCAATGTGAATTATGCCTCTTTATCTCCCATGAATCATGAGGAATGGTCTGAACATCATAGCCCTCCCTAGACAGGAAGCCTCACGGTAAACTAACACGCATAGTAATATTTTCTCCTTCAACCAACATGAGGTAAGAGCTATCCTGTAACCCCCTACGGACTGTAAGACTTAGGTGAGTACTTCTGATGAAAGTCAAATGTTAAACAGTTAAGCAAAACCAAAAGTCATAACATTTTAAACCAAATCTCTCTGATTTTAGTTCAGAAATTACTTCACTCTTAAAAGACAGTTACATTTTCCAAAAGGAGATTTCCTCCTTTTGCAAGAAGTGTGTTTCTCCAAAATGTCACATTAGCTATGATCACCCAAAATGATTTTCAAAAGAGTTTCCTTCCAATACAGTCACATGAATGTATTTCTTTTCCAGTTTTGAAGTGTCAAATGGGAGTATTCAGAAGAAAAAAATGTATTTTATACTCGGTTAGGAAAAGCTGTTTAGTTGCTTATATAAAATTACTGTGCCTAAGCATCAGCTCCACTGAAGGAAAGCCAAGCTTTCATGGGACTTGCAGAAGAATAGCTATAAACAACACAGACCCCACAGGTCTCTGTGTAGGAATCTGAGCTCAGAACTGAAATAGAAATGTTTGGAGTAGCTCCCTCACTAGTGGCAAGTCACCCCATTAACAGGGCTACAAGATGGTATTGAGGTTAGATTTCATCTTGGCACCACTGACAATCTGTTCACTCTTCAGTTTACCTCAGAATATCCTCTAAGTTATTACAGAAACATGTTAAGAGTTTCTTCCTATTATTTTTACAGAAATACATCTCTTTCTTGAATCTAGTCTGTGTTCCAAATTCTTTAGCTGAAGATTTTTATGTACCACTTCAGCTTACTTTTTTTTTAATGTCACCACAGAGACTTTATGCCATAACTGCAGTCCACAACTACAGTTCAGGTAACAGCGAGGCTACATGTAATAGCACACATCTCTTCTGCACTGCCACTGCCACTGCCATTGCCTGCACTACAGCCGTTCTGTGAGAAAAGATCTTCATCACACCGATCTAAAGAGCCCTCTCCTTTCCAGTCCAGCGGTCACTGTGGGCAGCACTGTCCTACTAACAGACTATTTTTAATACATCTTTTCTACCTGATTTCAAATCCTTTTCTAAAAATGCTACTGTTTCTTTAAATATTATTTTTTGTTCATAAATCAACTTTGAACATGACTACATTAGGATGGGAGTTGCTCCAGTTCTCTGTCAGCACTCTTCAGAACTAAGCCAGTCTTGTTACATACCCCTCGTTGTATCCCCCTTACCCATCACAGGGAGAACTATAAACTTCTTGTGAAATATATTGGATACCATTTGCATGAACTGCATCACACACAATGCAGCTGTGGAGTATTCAGAAGTTTGTTCTACCTTTTAAATCATTCTGTAAACCTCTAAAGGCCTTTAAAGCTTATCGGAGAGTCAATTCTTGGTATTTCCGATGGAGTTCTCCAGCGTTCCTCAGCGGAAGTATGCCTTAGCTTTCCTGCACTACCATCTGTCAGCACCCAGAGCAGCACCAGATATGCAACTAACGCTAAATTACAGCTACTAATGCCTACCAGCCTTAAAAAGGAGGTTTTTTCTATGCCTGGGAGAGACAATCATTCCATTGACCTTCTAAATTCAGTGTAAATAGATGTTGTACACTTACTCAGATCACGGTGGGATTACATGCTGTATTTAATCTGTATAAACTACAGCAAAATGCAGAAACCCTTATTCTTGAGTTAGAGATGGGAGTGACATGAATAGAAGAGGTAGCAAAATGAGCTGTATCAAGACCAATCCTCTCGTAATTTCACTGGGTCAGACCTCTGTATGTGATACCAGCACAGATAGCTGTGAGATGTGCTGTAAAATACTCCAGGATTCAGCCTTCTAGGAGACAGGGTCAAACTTGGATTTTGGAAGGACCAATCTCTTGTCAAATACATGTATCCTTAATTTGAATTTAAGGAAATAGTTACAAGTGCATTCAGTCTCACAAAGGTAAACAACAGACAAGAGATGTGACAGAAATTCAGTATTTAGGGGATGCACAGACTGTACTGCCCTTGCTCTGTGCTGTAAGACTGCAATTTTTTAACCCAGAGTGCTAAATGTTCTGATGAAAACCTACAAACAATCCATTCAGCTGAAGTCCTTTACATAAAAATTCTAGAAGCGGGACCTTTATCAGACTAGGATCTCCAAGTACTTCTGCAGCAACAGTAAGTGCTAACAACTTCCACCAAGAGATAAGAATTTCTCCTCTGAGCCCCCTGAAAACATGATCTTAAGTCATTTTACTGAAGTGCTACCAATTCCCACAGACAGCAAATTTAACCAGTTAAATGTATAGTATGGGATGTTCATAGATCACAGAACAGCCCAGGTTGGAAAAGACTCCAAAGTTCATCTGGGTCAACCTTTTGTGGAGAAGGGATAGATGAGATGATCTAGCACCCTGTCCAGTTGCACCTGGAAAACCTCCACCACATCTCTGGGAAGGTTCTTCCAGAGATTGATTGTTCTCACTGTGAAAAATCTATTTCTTATATGAAGATGAAAAATCTTTCCTGTGCTCCTGGTGTGTATTAGCGTCAAAATTATTAAAATTTGTTTATTTATGCTAGAGCTTTTATACTAATTCAAACTTTGTCAGAAGTCCATTCTCAACCCATTTAATTTTGACCCAATATAGTAGACCATATTATAAGCCTTTATAAGCCTTTCCTTCCTCACCCTGTGACTCTTAAAAACAAACAAGCCAATAAATAAATGTTATTTGCAATCTGCTAAGCCTCATCAGGTTGATTTAACTCAGTGTTCTCCAATTAATTCCCGTAAGTACATAGTAGAAATACAGTTACATCTCTTTCTGGTTTTCTTCAACCACAAATAAGCCTCTTCCACATTTTCTTCTACAGTTTTCTTTCACAGCACACACCTAAGATATCGCAAACTAGTTTTGTCCTACCTGATGCAGGAAATATCCCAGTACCTCTGTTGCTGCTGTACAGTGACAAGTGTTTGATACGTGCTTAATTTTTGTGTAAATGACACTGTGAAATGGGTTCAGCCATAATGTATTTATTATGGTGTTGAATTCCCCATATAGTGTCAATAATGTATAGTGATTTATTAAAGCGTAATAGTGAAGCCATCTGTGCTTGTGCGAGTAACAGGGGAATTTGCCTCTGAAGCATGCAGTTCTTACCGTTTCCTTATGATAGAAGGACAAGCATTGTAACACCTTCTCTTTTCACTTCATTTCAAAAATAGGATATGTACTTTTCCAAGGCTGTAAGGTAGAACTTAAAGGCATTTCTAAAGGCAATGACAAATATTACTTGCAGCTGATACTCAGTCATCCCTTCGAGACTGCAAAACCCCTGCACCACATACTCCTGTTTTGTGACAAGTTTATGATACAATCGCTGTTGTGAGACACCTTAGGGGCACTTTGAAGATAATAAATATTTGTTTAATGACAAATGTGATTATTTTTCTGCTACTTCAACATCTCAGGGATCTGAAGTTGGAGTAATTATGTTCACCAAGGGCAAATGTGTTTGTATCTCTGAAATTAATTACAGGGGTTTGTTTCTTTTCTTTCTCAGCTGAAGATGAGAGATGCACCGAACAACAAATAGAACGTGGCAAATGTTGATAAATACCAACATCAGTGCAGGTCCAAAGTTCATACCATAAGCAGAAACAGTACGATTTCACGTTCCTTGAGCTCATGGACTCTTCCATCTTGAAGCAAGCCATACACTCACGTTTTGAACACCCAGTATGCTCACTGGAGACCTTCTCAATCTGCACTTCACCTACACCCACTATCAAGATCAGCACGCTTCTACTCACTGCTTCTGTGTTTATGCTTTTGGTGTGTTAGCTGTTGGTGCTACAGTACTGAATCAGTAACAGCTGGATGCTGCTGTGGTAGTGGAAAATGTAATTATTTCTCTGTGTGTAAACTGGAATACAAAGAGGTGGTGTTTCTGAGAGCTCTTTTAAAAAAAACAACCAGAAAGCTGTTCGTTTTAAACCTTTTAAAATAACAGTATTTCAATACCAAATGAGCCTCTGTTCAAAGGGGATATGAATGTTTTCATTCCAGAAAAGCTCTGGCTAGCAAAGAGCATGTACACCACTGTGGAAGGAGCAATGGACCAACATCACACTCTCCTGAGCAAAGGTCGGCAGCTGAGCACTACAGGTCAGAGTTCCAAGGTCTTACCTACAAGACTTTACTGCTACGTAGCAGTTCCTGATACCAAAGTTCTGATCTTTGCACTTGTCCATTCCTCTTTGTTACATGCACTCATTGTACCAAAATACATACAATGTTCTTTGATTATAAGCTCTACAAATTATCTTTTCCCTCTACAATATTCCCACCTTGTTCCTGACTCCCATAACCACCAAGAAGGCTGGAAGCAGCATATGCTTTATGGTTTTTGCCTTCTAATTTGCATCTTGTTCTCAACTTGCCTGATTATTTTAAGGCAACTTGTAGAAATGTCATACCTTTCAGACCTCTGGCCCTTCATCAGTTTTGGATTAAATTGTCCAATGTACTTAAAAGATACTTAGGGCACCTAGTGTTATTTTAAGAAACAAGATAGAAGCACTCACATTTTTCGCTGTGACTTCCATTACAGCTGTTCTTCATCACATCAGCATGATTTATCTTGAGAAGAAGGTGCAGACACCTAAAGAATTCAAAAAGAGTCGTTACTGTACTATAAATGGCAGTGGCAAAATTTACCAGCTAATGGTAGCCATACCTATGTGGAAAGGGGAAAGTACATGAATTAATGTTCTACCTGAGGTACACGAAATCAGGCTTGTGGTTTCCTGTGAGCCTCTAAAGCTTTTTGAGAGCATCGCTAAGAATGATGCATTCTCCGATAAAAAGGCCTGTGCTGGTTATGGCTGGGGTAGAGTTACTTTTTTCCAAGGTAGCTGGTATGGGGCTGTGTTGCGGATTTGTGCTGGAAAGTGTGGATCGCACAGAGATGTTTAGTTTCTGCTGAGCAGTGCTGACACAGAGTCAAGGCCTCTTCTGCCTCTCACACCACCTCGCCCACAAGTAGGCTGGGGGTGCACAGGAAGCTGGGAGGGCACACAGCTGGGACAGCTGACCAAAGGGGTATTCCAGACCATATGACATCATGGTCAGCAATAAAACTGGGGGGAGAAGGAGGAAGGTGGAGATGTTCAGAGTGATGGTGTTTGTCTTCCCAAGTAATGGTAGGGAATGAATTCCTTGTTTGCTTTGCTTGCGTGAGCAACTTTTTCTTTATGTATTAAACCATCTTTATCCAAACTGCAAGTTTTCTCACTTTCACCCTTCCAATTCTCTCCCCCATCTCACTGGGGGGGCGTGTGTGAGCGTCTGTGTGGGGCTTAGTTGCTGGCTGGATAAACCACAAGGCCCTGGGCCAAAAGACTAAAGAATAGAGCTACTACATAAAATCCTGACATTCACTGACAATTATTTTCTCCTTTAATATAATTTTGCTACTGTCCTTTTCATGTACAGGAGGGAGCCCTGTTACCTTTCTAGCCTCTAATCTTATTTCCAGAGTAAAGAGTAGATTCTGCTTTTATCAATTGACTGAGTTGGACGGAGTTAAGCCAGGGAGAGACACGAGTAAGGTTTAAAATGTGTAGACTTCAAAAATTAAGAACTATGCTTATCAGGCTAAAACAACTAAACCCTCATGTAATTTGCAATATACATTACAGGACTAAGGCAGGTCTGTCTTTGTGTATTATTGAGTACCAAATGCTGACAGAAATTTACCTTCACCTGGTGGTTTCCTGCTTCTTTCTCTAGTTGCCCTCCTACAATATAACCCAGCCCACTGCTAGTGAGAATTTAATGTGGCTGCCTCTCAAGATTTTATTCCATCACTTTGTTTTTAATAACAACAGCAAAAAACCACTTCAGAGTCCCAATTTCAAACTGTGTCTTGTTGACTTTACTCTCAAATGTTAAGTAATATCCCATGTGCATATTTCACCTCAAAGCAAACTTGTGTAAAAAACTATTTAAGTGTTGGAAGGCTCTTTATAACATCATCTAAAGCAGGAAGAGAAGAAACTGTTGCCCAGACCTATTGAACTACTTACTGCCATGATTCCTGTCTTCAATTTGTTTCAAAGCATTTTAAGTGCTTGATGAGTCTCTCTGGTGAGTCTGCTCGCAGTTCACCTCAGATGATCCTGCTACCCACCCCACACATTAGCCTGCATGCTTCTGTGCATGAAACCAGCTCTCAGGGATTCAGGGGCTTATGCATGACTTTGCTTCAGGCTGAGCGCTGCCTATTTCCTACAGCAATAAAGCACCCATGACATGGCATGAGAAGCATCTGACAACTGCCTAGCATGACGCCAGCGACTAGGAGGCGTCAGGGGGAAAGAAGGTCGAGCAACGCGCCTGCGGCAGTCAGCGACAGCTAAAGAGGAGACACAGCCGCGCCGCTAGGCCCAGCCGCAAGATGGCGGCCCTGCCGTCCCGCCCCACCTCCGCCTGCTGCGGCCAAGATGGCGCCCGGACCCCTCCTTTCGCCTAACGGCCTCCTCGCACGCGGCAGGCCGGGCGCGCGCCCAACAGCCAGCCTGGCCCCGCCCCGCGCCTGCGCGCTCGGGCCCGCCCGCGTCGTGCCGTCGCAGGCCCTGACGTAAGCAGTATGCGCCGCCGCCGCCTGCCGCCGTCCGCGGGGGTGGGTGCGCCTGCGCAGTGGGGGCGCGCTCGGTGCGGGAGGCTCGGAGAGGCTGGCGATGGCTCCGGAGAGGCGCAGCTCAGGTACCGGCGGCGGCACAACGGGCCCGGGCGGGGCGCGAAGGCTTCCCCGGAGCAGGTCCCTGCGGCGCCTGGGGTGGAGGCGAGCACGTCGGGCGCGGGCCCGCGCTCAGGCCCGCATTGTTGGCCGGGGCCGGCGGGAGGAGGAGGAGGGGCGGGCAGCGGCGGCCTCGCCGCGGCGGGGGGTGGGGAGGCGCCTGCTTCCCGCCCGCCCGGCGCCCGCCGCCTCCCCTTTTGCTTTCTCCGGTGCTGTGTTTTTCGCTTCTCGGCGGCGGGGCCCGGTTACGCGGCGGGTAGTCGAGGCTGCGCGCGTAAAAAAAAAAAAAAAAAAAAAGAAGAAGGGGGTTGGCGGTGCTGAGGGGGGGTTAAGTCGTTTTTAAAAGTGATCGATGCGGGGCAGGGGCGGGCGGTTCCCCCGGCGGGTGCGGCGGGAGGGAGGGAGGCAGCTGGAGTTGGTGAGCGGCCCTGCCGCCTTCGCGTGGTTTACTTACCCTTGTTCGGGGAGAGGGAAGCTAAACCATGGCTGAAAGCGAACGGTGTTCCTCTGCCGGCAGCGCTTCCACACGGCGGCGTAGCCATGGCCCTGAAAAATAATAATAAAAAATAAAAATTCTTCGTTCTGCGGAGGCACCTTTCCCTTAATATTCGTTAGAAATTTAATTAAATGATGACGTTTAAATCGCGTTAGTCCCGTTGTTAATACGGGGAGGGTGGAGATCGTGCCCTAGGAAAATATAATAACTTGTCTTGCAACTTGTGTGTTGCCCGCCAGGTTTAGGGCTGTAAAGATAATCCTTCAACGCTTTTTTCTTTTTTTTTTTTGTTTTTGACGCAGTATTAAAATAGCCTGATGGTGTATGTGTCAAAGATTGTAGCTGCGCTTTATTTTAATAGATTGCGGTTATAGAAGATAGACACCCAGGAGATTTTGCCTTTCGCCATGGCTCAGTTTGGAGGACAGAAGAATCCCCCTTGGGCTACTCAGTTTACAGCCACTGCAGTATCTCAGCCAGGTCAGTTTACATATCACTTCTTGCTTGAACCCTGACATCTAGTAGATCTGGAGATTCCGTAGCTGGGTGTGCAGTGAAGAGCGGCACCATGCTAACTAACTTATTTAAATTTTTTTTAAAGGATTGAAGTGGGGAGTTTTTCCACACCACAGAGACATTAAAGATCACTGCCTAATAGTAGCTGCTGGGTTTTGGTCTCTTTTGTAAAGAGTGATAAGTACAATCCCAGGTGAATTTTTATTGATTCTCTTGGTCAGTAAACAAGATATTAAGTTACTCATATCCAAAGATGTGTAAATCAAATTACCTTTCATCAAACTGCGTTGCTCTAGAATAATAATGGCAGTGATAAGGCATGACAGATATTTTTTTAAGCGTTGTCTGAATTTCATTTCCTGGGCCGCATAAATCAATGGTTACAAAGTGTTTTGCCTTTACTAATGTATTGGACATACTCCATGTAGTGAAGAGGTCTCTGAAATTTGCTGCTTGGATGGGGAGGGGGTATATTTTAAATCTATTTATTGCCAAATTAGAATTCGGGGGTCCCTATAACCAAAGGTATTGCCCTGATAATGATAGAGGGTTTCCTGTGATTTAGCTAAGAAGCCTTATTAATTGCAGGCCAATGTATTTCAAAAACTATCTGGCTAAGTTTTCAAGTTTCAAATTGGTTTATAACATAGAAGTTTTGAGGCAAGAATGTGAAGCTTGCTGCCTGGTGAATCCTGGCACTTCCATTTCCAGTTGTGGGCTGCCTTTTTCCTGTTCCTGAATACAAAGTGTTTGCTCAATATTGGAGCTTCGTTATCTGATATGAAAAGTCTTCAGTGTAGCTGTGCTTCTTGGAGGATTTGGGATGTCAGAATGTGAGCACCTTGCTGAGGAGTTGTATGGTTTTTGCAGTTGTCCTTCGCCTCTTGCTCTGGTTTGGTGCGGAATTGCATGACATACCTCTCTCCTCAGTGGTTTTGCATCTGGGAGCTTAGCAGAAGTTGGGAGTGCCTGCCATACTTTGGAGGTGCCTGTCTGGTGGGGGGAAGAACAAATTTTTCTTCTGACTCAGTTTTCTATCCCAAAATGACTCCTTCATCTCCAGTTTTTACTCTGGGCTCTAGTCAGTCTGAGTGCATATCCTCAGGGAACTGCCACCCCCACCCTGTGTTTCACAATACTCATCCCAGTGTCTTTTCCCCTATCCCCATTCAGTCCCACTCTCTACCTAAACTGTTGCTGTCCCTAACCAGCTGCCTGTGAGCAGTTTTGCACTGTTTCTCTGTTCCAGCTGTTTAACAGGTGGAAAGGGTTGGCGTGAACATGGGAGAGACAAACTTTGCTTTGGTTCTTGTGTCTGACTGGGTGATTCCTTGGAGTGATCAAAGGATGGCGGCATCTGGGCTGGAGTATTCTTGATATGTTGGCTGATGTGACAGCTAGTGCATCAAAAATAGTGGTGGAAGTGTCCCGTTTCAGAGGGAAAGCTGCATAAAACCTGCTGGAGGGGAGGAGCTGGCAGCCATCTTAGACCTCACTGAGCTAGGACCAGAAGGGGGCCCTGGAGAAGAGGTTGATGGAGCAAAGGCACTAGAAGCACACACCAACTTCTTATCCATTTTCTAACTCTTATGACTCTGCCTTTGGTTATCCTGCTTCTGAGCCTCCTTAAATGAAATGAAGTGCAAAATTAAATTGGGATAGGACTGCTCAGCATCAGCTGCTGTGAGAGATTTTTCACCTGCTCAATGAGGACAGTATCTCCAGGGACTTTTAGCTGTTCATCTGATCCAGCAGCACCTGACTCAAGTGGAAGAGCCATTAAAGACTAACATTTCGGTGCACTTTTGCCTTCTTCCTGTGCTAGTTCCACCTTCCTTCATGTTCCTACTGACCCTCTTCACACTGTAGTATCTTCTCTCTGGTATTGCTTGAAGGCATTTAGCTCCTTGTGTCCTTCCGTGCAATCCTTTCCTGTGCCTACTGCAATACACAGTCACCATGTCTGCATCCTCTCTCTTCCCTGTCTGTACTACTGAATCCAGGCCCCGCGATTCTACTGCCCAGCTCATGTTTTAGTACCCATGTACATACTTGTTCCCCTGCTTTTCCTGCTGGCAGTTGTGATTTATAGTATAGCACAGGAAACTTCTTTTGCAAAGTATGTAGTGCCCTTTGGCACTGCTGAGAGCTGAAGAACAGTGTTTACTGTTGAACTGCAGCTGAGTAGTCACCTTTCATGATGCACCTTTCAACATGAAGCTATGACCGTCCAGCCAGGTTGCTTGTCTGACGAAGGGAGATGCTGTCATTGCTCAGGCACGCCGAGTAGCATGTACTACTGCTCACCTGCAACTGTGCTTAAGAAGTTGTGCAGATTGGCTTCCTTTTGTGAATCTCATAAACTGATGTAGAAACTACATTTACCAAATTTTTGTATATTTTCAGAGGATTGGCCAAAGGTGTTATATGTATTTCTGTATGCCAGCTGTTTTTATACAAGTGTCAGGTTCCTTCTCCGGAGCGTCAAGGTGCTTGGGTAAGGAGGAAAGACATCTTGATTTTTATAACACGAGCAACATGATTTATAGCTTTTTCTGAAGCTTTTGTCAAAAGCAGTGAGTGATTGATAATTGCAAAAAGGTAATTTCAGGGTTGGGGGTTTTGTTTTTTGGTTTTTTTTGTATTGCTGACTTGGATGCTGTCTTGGGCAGCCCTGCTGAAGAAGTAGCTGTATGAGTTAGGGCTCTTTGTTAAGGTGTGATGCTCTAAGGTAGTTGTGGAGTGACATGCTGTGTAGTGAAGGGTTTCTGGGATCCCTTTGGGATCGCTGGCTTATTACTGTTTGCCTGTGGTATTAGAAGAGAGATGGGTAATTCTAGGTGCCAGCAAAGCTCTGTGTGTGAAGAGAGACTCCTACTTGTAACACAGTGGAATTGTTTTTCTACTCCTTGTCTCAAGGGTTTGTGCATCACATGACTAGAACTGGAATAAAAAGTCTGCCATGCTGGTTAACCATTGTTAAAGCCTGAATTAAATCATGCCTACCACAGAAAACTAAAGTTTAAAAAATAAAAAAATTCCTAGATAGCACAGATTGATTTTTGCAAGTTCTCTTTATACTTTTAACTTGCATAATAATGTGCAAGTTCCTGAAATGCCTGCAAAGGAGAATCCCATCCTATTATCTCAGCTAGTAATGTTTGGCATGCCTTTGGTGTGTATCGCAGTGCTTGGCGTATGCTGTTCTCAGGGTTATGATTCCCAGTTGCACAGTGAAGCCTGTTTTTATAGAACTGTAGTCAAGGAAGTCCCAGCTATGCTGCATGTTGGCTGATTAGTGTTGTCCTCTTTGCTCTATCAAGAATTAGAATGAAGAACAAAAAACTTTTGCTGATGAAAGCAAAAGTGCCTGAAGCTCAGGATCTTGTTATTGCTGGTGGCCCCTATGAGGAGCTAAAGAAAACTGTAAGAATAGGGCAAGCACGTAGTGGATCTCAGAGCCACTAAGAAATAGTAGCTCATGCACAATTTGCTGGCTTGCTGTAAACGGATGTCCTGTGATAAATACACTGAGCCTAGTTTCTATTGTGTGCCTGTTAAAAGGAAATTTTTTTTTTTAGTAGGTTGCATGGCGTTCATATTGCAAGCTTGAAGAAACTTAAAAACCCAAGGACCCAAACTTCCCATTTCCGACAACTGTGGAAGGTGTCCAGAGGCCTCCTTTACTGTAATCCTAATAAATCTACATCACTTACCAAGGAGATATATCCAGCTACATACTTAGAAAATGTTTTCCTAATCTTAAAGAGTTTCTGGAAGTCAGAAGCAGCAAGGGGGACTACTAAATACTGTCTTTGTGTTTGCTGCCGCATAAGTTTCTGTTGGTTAGAAAGATGCTTGAGCTGCAGCCGAAGACCCCTATTTCTATCCAAGCCCTTTCAGATGGTCATGTCATGCAGTATTTGGTGTGAGTGGAAGTTGTGTAGACTGCTCTTGGAGGAACGCATCTCCATCGCTGCACTTACTGAGATAATTACAAATCCTAAGATGCTGTTGTTTGTCACTGCAGATGCTTGTTGTCAGTAATACCAATAGGGCTGTCAGATGTCAAGTCCACACTTGGTCTGCAATTCCTTCTCTGTCTCTTCATTTCCTATGTGATTTTTTTCCTTTTTATTTTTTTTTTAACTAGCAATGCAAACACAGTCACCTATTTAATCGGAGCCTGTTTGACTGACATGAGTACGTAGATGAAAGGCAGTCAAATTAAACTCCTAGAACACTTCAGGGCAAATTAGTAGAAACAAGATACAGCTTTGACAAACTTGTTACTACAGGTGTTGCCCTTTGAAGGGATCTCAGCAGTCTCTTGTCTTTGCCCTTTGTTAGTAAGTTGATCTGCAGTGCTGTAGATGACATGATACCCAGTTAATAGTAAATGCTCATAAAGTGACAGTGGAGGTGGCAAAAGTTTTATTGTCCCCACCCTTAATGGACAAAATGTGACAAGAGTCTGAGGGTGGGCTGGGTATTGTTTGAGATAATTTCGGGTTATGCTGGAAGGGAAATCGGCATAGTGGAATCTGGAGAGCAGAGTAACCCCAGCGCCATCAGCTTGTCTTCTGGAGATTGTACTCTGCTGGAAAGAAGAGCATGGTAGAGAGGATTGCCTTATTCAGGATCTGTTGAGGTGGTTACAGCATTTTTGTGTATTCTGCATAGTATATTCTACCATTGTGTGCTGATGTTCACCAACTACGGGCAATCTCTTACTGCATCCCTGGGTCAGAAATGAAAGCTTCATTCTGGATCAGTAAGAATACTGTGGAGCACAAACTGCGGGATGAATGCTGTAAACCTGTTAATTTCAATGTGCCTCTTTAATGGCTTTGGAAGAGAAAGGAACCCTGTTCAACTTGAGTGTTCTTCAGTTCTGAAGGTGGCTGGCTGACCTGTTTTTGCTGGCAATATGTTTCTCTGCTGAGTTTCTCTTTGGTTTTACTTAAACATGTGGATTAGACTTGATAGCTTGATGAAGTGATATTTGATCCCGTAGCTGCAAATTACTTTTTAAAAACTGCCAAAGAGGGAGCAGGTTTCCAGATAACGTTTGCAGTTCTGCACTCAGATTTGCGTTGTGCAGGGCTCTTTGTCTCTGAAAGTTCTGTCTGTAAGGCTTAAGCATACCTTGTTTAGAAGTATTGCAGGTGTGAGAAGCATAGCGTGTAGATAGCTGCTCCTCATTAAAAGCTGGTGGGGCAATAAAATAAACTAATCTTTCTTTCCAGGCAGTTTGATTCTGGCCAGCCCAAACCCTTCCTAGTAAGAGCTGGAGAGAGCTTGACTTGGTCCCTTTATACGTGGGAACTGATTAAACTGCCTGTTGCTATAAGGCTGTTCCATCTCTACCAGCCCCCCCATCTACAAAATCCAGCTCACCTGGGGACAAAGACAGTACTGAGTGAAGCGAAGTCTTGTGCATTTTCAGAGGACACGTTCCATAAACCTCTGTGTCACAGCTGCTATTACAGTAAAGATTTCTCTTGCCCTCAGATAGAATGAAATGCATTAATTTACAAAACGGAGCAATGATCCTCGTCTGGCTCATCCAAAACCTGAAAGAATACAGTGTGTTTATGTGTTAGGGGTGGGCGCAGATGGGGAAGACAACTGCTAGAGCTATTATAAAATCACGAGCAACTTGAGAGAAGGAAGTGAAGTGGTCACTGTAAATGAATTTGGAAGAGAAGCTGGTGAGGTGTGATCTTTTATCTTGAATTTTGGCATTGGATTTTCATGAGATTGTCTTTGGAGTGAAGCATCACATACTGCATCTAGTATAACTGTCAGACCTTGGCTGGTTAAAGTCCTTAGTGCTTATAGTGTGTTCTCTTTTCAGCTGCTCTCGGTGTTCAGCAGCCATCGCTGCTTGGAGCCTCTCCCACCATATACAACCAGCAGACAGCATTGGCAGCAGCAGGCCTAACTACACAAACACCAACAAACTACCAGCTAACTCAGACAGCTGCTTTACAGCAGCAAGCTGCAGCTGCAGCAGCTGCCTTACAGCAGGTAAAGAAAAAGGAGCGTTTGCTGTTGACTGCATGAACTTTTAACAGTATAAAACAGTGGCTTTGTAAAGTGGAAGTATCCAGGAGAAAAGCAGAATGGGAAATGGTGAACGTTGCAATATAAATCTGTTTAAAATAACAGTGAGATTTTAGGTCTGCAGCTATCAGTAGTTGTATTAATCTGTGAAGGTGGGAATTTTGGCTAAGGAGGCGCTGACTTTTAGCTATGAAAAGCCTTTGGGAAAAAGGAGTTTTGCTGCACCTAAACTGAGAATCTCAAGTTCCAAGTATCTTCCATCACTGTATGTGTCCTTAATAGCCTTTTGGATGATTTCGTACAGTGCCCTAGATACTGTGTAAGTGTCAGGTTTAACAAAAATTGCTGATTTTAGCTAGAAAGAGTATATCAGAGTCCACTCTAAAGGATAAGAATATTTGTTATGAAAGTAATATGTTGATACTACTAGTTATGTTTTGTATTAGAACTGTTAAATGTAAATAGTTTCTATCTAAAACTTGCTTAGCAGATAACTTGTATTTGGTATCCTTGGGTTAATAATACTTCCTGTTGATATTTTGCTTTTATCTGTTTCAGCAATATTCACAGCCTCAGCAGACTCTCTATAGTGTACAGCAACAGGTTTGTCTGATTCTTACTGTGTACATCACAAATAACTTTAAAAATAATATTGGTTGTGTGTCTTGTAGGATTTGTCTCTGAAATCATCCTCGTGTGGGAAGTTGTTAAAGAAACTGAGTAATATTTTTATGTAGTGAAAGAGAGCTTGAAGTTCATAAACTTGGAGAGACGTGTCCAGAATGGAAGCCTGCCTATCTTCATGCAAGGAGGAAATTTAAAAATACCTATTATTCCATGTGTATGCAATTCCTGCTAAACTTTGCTCTAAACAGGGCCGTGTATTTTAACTGCTGGAAAGATGCTGTCCAAAAAAAGCTCCCTTTTACGTTTTTTTTAATGATCTTTGAACTTAATAGGATTTTGAAAGAGAGTGGAAGGACGTGGAAATTAGAGGCCTAAGCTTCTCCGGCTGCCAAAACCTTTTTGATATTGCTATTAACTTTTGTTACAAAAACCCCAGCATTTCTGCTTACTGAATAAACCTGGATTTTACAATCTTAAAATTAACCACATGAGCACAGTTTTATGCATATGCAAACTGCTGAAATGACCAAACCCCAAAGGACTATTAACTGACTCAGATTAAGCAAAAAGTCTTACTTGTAAAGAGGAGGTAAAATTGTACAATTTCCTTAAGCATATAAAATTAATTTATAACTTTATTTATTTTAAGTTGCAGCAACCTCAGCAGACCCTTTTAACTCAGGTTAGTTTGGTTTTATTGTTTGGTCTTCATCCCCAAACACAGATAATGCAAGAGTGCAAATTCGTGACGTCTTGGGTAGTTTAATCTGTAAAATGAACTAATACGAATGGACATTTTATTGGTACAGGTTTATTTTATCCAGATGTTAAAATATGCATAGCCTTGGTTTCAAAAATTAATAGCAACCACTTTTCCTTAATCTTGAAGGGAATATGTGTGTTGATTACATTTTAATTTTTTTTGTTTGAACTTCAAGCATTCACTTGTTTTGCAGTAAGTAACAAACTGGGAAAATCTCTCCTTTGAGAGGAATTTAACTTTCTTTGTTAACAGTATTGCAGTGTGTGTATAGAGAGGTTTAAAAAGAGTCTTGCTGAGCTTGACAGGCTTAAAACATGCAACCATTTAACACACTAAGTTGCTCTAATTCCATTTTCACTTAATCTTCTAAACGTGCTTTTAAAAAAAGATTAAAATAGGTTATTTAATTTCATTATCTTACCTTTTGAAAGAAGGCAAGCATGTGAATCACTGAGTTAGGGAAAAGTTCATGTCAGCCTCAACATTTACTGCCTTGTAACACTATAGTTGGGATATAAACGGAGAATAATCTCTAAGCAGGTATTCCTGGCAAAGTTAGGAACTTAGCTCCTCTTCATGCCCGCTGTTTGGATTACCTGTAAATAATAACACAGTCTTCACTTTTTTCCTAGACAATGTCTGTATTTTGGAAAAGTTGACTTTTTTAAAAGAAAAGGATAAAGTCAGGCTTCATTCAAAGTAGAAAAAAAGTCATCTTAAAAAAAAAAATCCAACAAAACCAAAACCCCCACCCAAACAAACAAAAAACCTTCCACCTTCTAAACTCTCTATTCAGAACAATTGCTTTAGAAATTGCTGTCTACATGGGTAAAGGATCTGTTCCTTATGGGTATGTCAGCTGGTTATAAGATTTATAGTTTGCTTTATTTTACTTACAGCCAGCTGTTGCACTACCTACCAGTCTTAGTCTGTCTACTCCTCAGCCAGCAGCCCAGATAACTGTTTCTTACCCAGCACCCCGATCAAGTCAACAGCAAACCCAGCCACAAAAGCAGCGTGTCTTCACTGGGGTAGTTACTAAACTACATGATACGTTTGGTTTTGTGGATGAAGATGTCTTTTTTCAACTTAGGTAAGATGTAAATACTTGCCTGTGATACCTCTGTGATACCCTCACTAAATAAAAGGCTTATATTATTGCATTTAATTCTGTGACTCCACTGATAGTGCCTGCAGTTAGCTTGTTTTTTCTGTCAACACTGAAAGTCAGGTGATCAGATAATAGACACTAGATCTGAGTTCTTCTATGTGAATTTGAGAGCAAAACCCAAAGCTGGGAGACTCAGAAGGTATTAAACTCCCTGAAGAATTTGTGGCTGATTAAATGCATGTAGCTTGCTATCTGCCTCTCTTAACTCAGTACTGTTTAGGGAACTTCTGCCTTTGGGCCAAAGATAGGAATTAAATTCCTGTGCATGCTCCAGACTGAAGCAGATACTTTCACTGAATTTGAGGATAGATGCTGTTTCTATGAACTTTTTTTAAGTTAACTTTGTCTACTTTCTCTGAACTTCAAATGTAACTTGCAGTGTAAAACTGGCTAAATAAGACTCTCATGGTACATATTCTGTAATGTTTGCAGTGCTGTTAAAGGAAAGACACCTCAGGTGGGTGACAGAGTTCTGGTAGAAGCTACTTACAATCCTAATATGCCATTCAAATGGAATGCACAAAGGATCCAGACACTTCCAAATCAGGTATGTGGGGTTACCCCAGTCTAACTTGCACTGACTGCTCTTGGTTTAAGCTCACAACTTATTTTCTCTTTTGCTCTTAGAACCAGACACAAGCTCAGCCACTACTGAAGACACCTCCGGCAGTTCTTCAGCCCATTGCGCAGCAGACTGCTTTTGGCGTTCAGGCACAGCCGCAGCCACAGTCCTTGCTGCAGGCACAGATATCAGCAGCTTCAATCACGCCTCTGCTTCAGACACAGCCTCAGCCATTACTGCAGCAGCCACAGCAGAAAGGTGCTCCTTCAGTGCACAGAGTTTGTTGTGGTCCTTCTGGTGCTTTGTGTGTGATGATTATGTTTTATTATTTAGAAAATTGAAGTAATAGTTAAAGTAATACGGAAAGGACCCTATAGAATTTTCAGTTTGAATATGCATCTTCCTGCAGCTGTATGCAAGGCACATTGCCTGCAGTAGCTGACAAATCACCTGGTTAGTGAAATCCCCATGGACTCCTGTTCATACTAAGATTTCATGATCTGAAGGCAAATTCAGTGTAACTTTAATTCTGACACTTTCACAGGCAAGTTGGGATGTTGAAAGTATTAATGGCAGTGTAGTCCTTCACCTTCTGGAGTGTTCATCAAGATCAGTTTTCACACAGCTGTATTGTGAAAACATCATTTCTATATTCATGGGTTATTTATTTGCATTAGCCAAGCTGGCATTTGAGGGAGGAAGCACTGCCAAACATGGCAAACCTAAAACAAAGGTTGCTGTGGGTCACTTGAACTCTGTGTGGCTGAAGAATCAGTAATAGGATTGATGAAAAGATAAAATTAAGACTTGTCTTACCCACAGGAGAAACAAGGGGAGAAGATCTTAAGCTATCATCTAAGCAGAACTATTTTGGATAAACACTTATTACAATCTAATTAGTCCTAGTCAGTGGTGTTTAGTAATGTTTGCTCCATTTACCATCGGTTGGTTACATATCTTGAGACAGCAAAAGTATCTGCATATAATAAAATGATTTAAGAACAATTTTTTCGGGAAACTAATTGTTTTTACCTATGAAAAGCCTCAAAAAAAGAAGTTTGATGTTGGTTTTCTTCACGTCAGTGCGTAGGGAGTATAACTATTTTAAAACAAATTACTTTTCCAAGAAAAGGCTTGGCTATTTATAGTGATAGCTTCTATGTGCTTAGATTATATTAGCACACGTTATGAAGATGCTTTAACCAATTTCACTTACTAGAGTCTCATTTTGCATCAGTGAAGAGCATCATAGGTCTCTTGAGTTTCTTGGGGTGGGTGTTAGTAATTAAATAGATTTATTTGACTCAAGTTGGTTTAGAAAATGTACACAGGTGCAACAACTGTAGAGCAGCAATATTTGTTAAGCGTAGATAGTTGCCCCCTATTATGAAATGACCTTGTAAATTTTTGTTTCAGGTGGTTTGTTACAGCCTCCTGTTCGTCTAGTTTCACAACCTCAGCCAGCGCGAAGATTAGACCCACCATCCAGATTTTCCGGGAGGAATGACAGAGGAGGAGACCCTATGCCAAACCGAAAGGATGACAGGAGGTATGTTGTAGGAGACTAGAATATAATCAAAGCATTCTGTAAAGACCTGTCTTCAGACAGAGCTGAGCTGCTTGCTCCAGCGTGAGTCACCAATAGGCTCAAGTGGCTTTACCTTTAGATATTAGTGAAGAGTTCTTTAAATCCGAAATGAAGGAATCGCATAATCAGTCTCTCTTGCAAAGAGAAACTTCCTTCATTCCTGTGACTCATCTCTGACAGGCCTATTGTGCTAGAAACCGTTTTGCGTTACCAGCATGCAAAAACATTTGTACCTTGTATGCATTTTTTAAGTCGTGAAAGAGAACGAGAGAGACGTCGGTCCCGGGAAAGATCACCACAGAGAAAACGCTCCAGAGAGAGGTCGCCTAGACGAGAGAGGGAGAGGTCCCCTCGAAGACCGCGACGCGTTGTTCCTCGTTACACGGTTCAATTTTCCAAGTTTTCATTGGACTGGTATGTTTCTAGTGCTGTATGTTTAATTGTGGACACAGATTATTGTAAGCCATGTCAATACCTGTATGTGTAGCAAGTGTTAAATGATGATCTTAACTTGAAAGAAAGATCAAATTTATAATGGCTGAGAACCTTGTATGATGAAATTTTTCTAGGTTCTTTGTTATTTTTGAATACTACTGCAAAAAAACCTTTACCAACCCTGTTTAATAAATATTCCCTAATATGCAGGCACCTTATCAGAAGAGTGTTCACTAGTTGTTTAGTAGTAATACTACTTGTTTTTTAAACTTTAGTCTGTGACACTCTAAATACTGCTTTTTAAATTTTATATGTAGTATTAAATATACAATGTTTGTGTTTCCAATTAATACGCCTCTTAATTATCTTTATTAATGGTTCTTTTATTGGTGTATCTTTCAAATAATGTTGTGTATTTCAGCCGTAGCTGTGATATGATGGAGCTGAGGAGGCGTTACCAGAACTTGTATATCCCAAGCGATTTCTTCGATGCTCAGTTTACATGGGTGGATGCTTTTCCTATGTCTAGACCATTTCAGCTGGGAAACTACTGCAATTTCTACGTAATGCATAGAGAAGTAGATCCTATAGATAAAAACGCTGCTGTCCTTGATCCACCTGATGCTGATCATCTGTACAGTGCAAAGGTTTGTACGGGTTTTCGCTATTATGACTATTATTAGACATTATTATTATTATGTTGGCCTTTTCAGCCATCAACGCGCTTGCAATAAGCGTGGGCAAAGCCCTTCCCAAATCTTCGTCCGCGAAGCCAAGCCATGATGATTATTATTATGACTATTCGTTAGACATTTTTTTGACCAGTAGGGTGAAAAAGTGAGAATAACTCAACTGAAAATATTCTACAGCGTTTTGAGCAAAATACGGGATTTTTAAACTTTCCATTAAAGAGCTAGTATATAGAGCTTGAAGAATCAAGACTGAAATTCAGTTTGTTTTTCTGTTAGTAGAGCTGTCCTAGATATCTCTCTTTTTTTTTTTTTTTCTTTTTCTGAGGTCTCTTCTGTTCTCTGCACCCAGTTGCACTGATCTGATTACAGGAAAGCAAGCCAGCTCCTGCAGGATCTCTGAATGTACTTCTTGGGCAGTTCATTCTGGACCCTTTTTTTCCTTCAAGCACCATTAGTGCTCTTCTGTTTAGTGATACTTTCTTTCTTCTTTCAGATCGTTCTCAATATTTATTCTTTTGTTTAAAGTAGATTGAGCGTGTTGGGATTATCTGAATGTCAAAAGGACTGTAACATGTATGTAAAAGCCCTCAGTGTCAAACCATCTTCCTAAAGCCTGTTCCATTTGAAAGCTTCTTTCATTAAAATAGGTCCAAGGTTTCTAGGTCAATGTGTTTTAGAAGTATTTCGTGTTAAAGATGAGTTTAGAAACAAAACTGCCTTAAACCCCTCTGTTTTTGAAAGACTTTACTTGCTTTCTGTGTGTAAAAACTTCGAAGCCTTGGCTCAAGTATGAGACATACTGTTTTTTTTCAGTCTATTCATGCAGAGCAAGAGGTCTTTCTCAGAAGGATAAACTTTAAAGTATATTTGGTAACTGAGGAATAGCATCCTGTTTCATAATACTAACCTGTTTAAGGTTAATACTGTTAGGTTCTTAGATCTGACTGGGCTAACAGGATGCTGTGAGGATGCAGATGAATGTGTTGGTCACTTCTCTTGTGATTGTGACAAAATGGAAGGAGCCAGATACAGAAACCAGAAATGTACTCATTGTCCGTGGTGTAGCGTATTTGGAATGTAGTGGTGACATGCAAAGCATGTTGCTTTTCTATGCTTTCAGTTTACTTTTTTAAATAAGATCACACATTGCATCCATGTGAGGCAGAGGGAAATTGGCCCTTGGCAGACATTTTAACACTTGTTCTACAATTTTCTTTTACTGTTACTTGTTCTGATTTTTTGTGACCCTAAGGAAAAAGTATGGGTATGTGTGTGTTTGCAAGTTGTGGTCATTGTTTACCAGTCATAGTGGGAGACCTTCACCAGACTGATCTGTCTTACACAACAGGTGATGTTGATGGCTAGTCCTAGTATGGAAGATCTCTATCACAAGTCATGTGCTCTGGCTGAAGATCCCCAAGAACTCCGTGATGGATTTCAGCATCCTGCTAGACTTGTAAAGGTAAATATGCTTCAATGCCAGACATTTTTGGCAATAAAGGTTGGTTATAGAGCTTTACAGTATTTGTTGATAAGCAAGGGGTTTGTAGGCAGCTAAACGATGGCTTCATTTTTTCCTCTGAAAGAGACTTAGTTTTTATGTCTATTCTTTTTCCCGTTTATAGGAGCTCCATCTGCACTGCTTTCAACTTATTGCTTTGTTCTACTTAGCTAAACTCAAACAATAGATATTTGGAGAAACCTATATTAATTATTTAATACTTTAAATGGTTAGCCTTTTTTTTTCACAAGCACTTAGACTTTTTTTAAGGGCTCAGCTGTGAAGAGAATACAAGTGACACAACAGTTAAGTAACTATTGTATTAACTGAAATTTAACTCCTGTTAGACTGAACAACCTGAAAGTGCGGTCTGTGGTGTTTCAGGACAACGCAGAGTTGTTTTCCAATTAAACTCCATCTTAAAGCAAATGGGAGTACTTGAATTTAGAGATACAATACTCTTTGGTCTTATCTTTTGTAGCTTTGCTTTATCACTTTTAAACAAGGACTTCTATAAATGGGTATCGGAATTAAGGCGCTGTTTAAATTAGTTCTGTTTGTCTTTTGTGTTAGAAAGCTTTTAATTGCAAAGGAACAAGCCTATACCAGTAAAGAAACTTGATGGAAAGTCTTGCAAACAAGAATGAGTGATGATGTTTTAAACCTATTCCATTTCTGAAATAATCTGTGGAAAAAAATAACTGAACTCTTTCTTGACTGACTTTCATTTTCAGATTTCAAAATAATGTGGCAGTTTACTCATGGATTTCAGTGTGTGTGCTATGAAATATTCTTTGTGCTTTGGGAAATTGACTTTTTACCCCTAGGGGGGAACATTCAGAAGACTCTTTTTGTCTAGTTTTTAGTGGGTATGAAAGGCAAAGATGAAGCTATGGCTATTGGAGGACACTGGTCCCCATCACTGGATGGACCTGATCCAGAAAAGGACCCTTCCGTGCTGATAAAGACGGCTATTCGTTGTTGCAAGGCTCTTACAGGGATTGACTTAAGTGTGTGCACACAATGGTAAGTACTATACTGCAAAACCAAGTACACAGTAGAAATACTTGTCTGTTACCAGGAGTTTAAAAACCAGGTGGAAAACCCTCTCCTTCGTGGTCGGCTGCTCTTGGTAGTGCAGGTAAACTACTCAAAGGATGTTCTGTTTTGTAATAAGCCTGATTGGTGCCAACTGCTGAGTACTGCATTAAGAACTAATTAAAAATTCTGGATTTACATTGAAATGTTATGTGGTAATTTTTTAATGAATGTGCATTGAAAATATTTTTCATTTTGTGCATAGCTGGAGAAGATCGTCAAGAGAACTTCATTTCATTGTTCTTTTGTTATAAATAAATAGCCGTTTGTTATATGGCCATATTTTCTCTTGGTGAGTTATCATCCTGTGTTAACACTGCAGTTTTACTACTACCAGGAAGGTCTTTTGTATGCTAAATTTAAAGTGCTTCAACAACTTCTATTTCCGCATTAGACCTATGTGTGCTAAATGACAAGTTACATAAAAAGAAATCTGTTTGTTTTCCACCTTTTCAGTTGTGATACCTTTTTACAAATGTGCCAAAAGAGAAAATATGGCTTCCATAATTTTTTTCTTTAGATAAACTTCAAGGTCTTGCAGCAAAGTTTCTTTACTTGATGTGCTACAAGTGATCTAGGCTCTTAAAAATGTATTGTAGAATTTTTTTTCCAACATGCTTCTTCCCTTGCAACAGGTACCGTTTTGCAGAGATTCGCTACCATCGCCCTGAGGAGACCCACAAGGGGCGTACAGTTCCAGCTCATGTGGAGACAGTGGTTTTATTTTTCCCGGATGTTTGGCATTGCCTTCCCACCCGCTCAGAGTGGGAAACCCTCTCCCGAGGATACAAGCAGCAGCTGGTCGAGAAGCTTCAGGGTGAACGCAAGGAGGCTGATGGAGAACAGGCACTGAACGCTAATCCCTTTTTCTATTTCTGCTTCTCACAGGCACAGGAACACAGGCACAAAATGCACACCACATACTACACAACATACATACATAGGAGGAACATAACTGGTAACAATGACTGGTAAACCAGCTTTCAGCAGTGTAGTGGATGTTGGTTTTTATTTTTATTTCAGCTAGTTCACTAACTTTAAATGTGTGTGCTGATATCACAAATGGAATTAAATTGTGCTTATGATGCGCAGAAAATTTTTCATCATAGACGTAGTTGCTGGAATCTGGGACCAGTTGTTGAGTGAGATGCAGTTTATGAATAGCTGTCTTTAAACATTTTGCCATTTTCTAAAATTTCTAAATTCTCTCTTGTGGCCAGTTCTAATTGTGGTATTTGAAAATTGAACAAACACTAGTCTGAAACATCTGAATTTCAGGCCATGTGGCTGATCAGCATCTTGGAATAAGGGAAGGTCTGACTGAACAAAGAGTAATTTTGGGGATTCAAAATCTGGGGGAAGATCACACACTGTATGGTTAACGGAGACCAGCAGTGTCTGTGTAACCCCAATATTCTTCGTGGTGTTGCTTATCACCCTTTTGTGTTCCACAGATCTGGCTTGTATTGGCTGAGAGGCACTGTGATCATTTATAAAGTGGTAGAATGTGTGTGTGAACTTGTCTAAATAATAACTTTAGGAGAAGACTATCTGAAACAGTTGTGACCTTGCACAGATCAGCAACAGAATTTAAAAAATAACTGAAATGCTTTCAAGCTTTCTGAATGATAATTTCTAAATTTTATTTGTCAGGATGAAGAGGAAAAAGATGATGGGGAAGCTAAAGAGATCTCTACGCCTACGCACTGGTCTAAACTGGATCCAAAAACAATGAAGGTAACTAAAACTTTCTTAAAAATCGATGCCATTGTACATTTTCATTTTTAAAGCACGACCTGAAATATAGCTGTATATTCCCTTAACTGAGCAAAAAAACCCTTCAGTAGTGTTTTATCTTCCTTGCTGATTTTGTAGGTATTAGATGTGATATCACAGTATGCAAGTGTGACTCCTCATCTTAGTGAATACAGCTAATTGAAACTATTCTGAGCTTTTGAACTTTGTACAATTAAAGGGTATCACGTATGAGACGTTAACTGGAAAACCAAAGTTCTGCAGTAATCTGTATCGAAAATACTTTAATGTTAGTTTAAAAAGACAATTATACCAAAATGTGTATGTCAGGAGACATAATAAAAAGTTTCCTCAAAAGAAATAATAATCAACTATTTTACTATAGTAAAATCCTTTCCTTGCTCCTGTGAAAAGTTCCTCAAAAAGGGGTTCCTTGAGGAAAACACAGGTTTAAATGTAGTATGTTTTCTATTATCAGTAAATATTATTGCTTTTCAGTACAGATTTTTAAAACACAGTTGACTTTCCAGTGCTCTTACTTAATTTTTACGTCACCTTTTCTGCTAATCAAATGTTTTGCTATGTCACTGGTTGATACAGCTCACAGTGCTTTTATTTACCAGGTAAATGACCTTCGCAAAGAACTAGAAAGTCGAACCCTTAGCTCTAAAGGACTGAAGTCTCAGCTGATAGCTCGACTGACAAAGCAGCTGAAAGTAGAGGAACAAAAAGAAGAGCAGAAGGAGCTAGAGAAGTCTGAGAAAGAAGAGGAAGAGGAGGAGGATAGGAAATCTGAAGATGACAAAGAGGTTAGGTTTTGGACGTATTTGATTTAAGTCTTATTAAATATAAGTAAATACATAAAATACTATATATATAGTATTTTATAAATACATATGTGTAAGTATAAAAAGTACAGGAATATGCCTAGTTTTATAGTTCTCGGGTGACTGCACTGGCAACTCTGGCTGTAACTTGAGCTGTGGAATTGGAGTGAAATCTTGGCAGGTTTGAGTTTCTGCATATCAGCAAAGTCAGCTGAAATGTGCAACTGCACTAAGGGTGTCTGAACTAATGTCAGACCTTAAATGTAAGGAAAAGTGAATCCCAAACTCATGAGAAAAACTGTGCTTGCGAATAGGTGAACACAATTAACGAGATCTTAACTTCTTAAACCTACTTGAGAAGCAGCTGCTTTGTTGTATTGGCCTTTAGTGACATGCAAACCTTAGGGAGTAATTGTGGAAAGGGTAGGAGGGCGGGTTCTGGGCTGTAAATGCTTATAGTGTCTCAAACAGTCGAGTTTCTTCACATGGCTGTAGTTTGCTAAGGTTTATTTTCCCTTACGAAGCTTTGTTTTTTTGCCTTTGGATAAACGTCCTGCATATTGAGGTATCTTGGGTTTGCACTTGGTAGTTTCAGTACTGCTTAGTCTGTTTTGCTATTTCATGAGGGTAAACAGGATCTGTGCAATAAGGCCGATGCACAGCCACAGAAAAGGGGCATATGTTTTTGGGGACAGTATAGTGTCTTAGCTGCTTTTAAACCTGCCTTTCTGTGTGTTACCTGCTAACCAGTGTGGGATGATTTGAAATCTTATATTGCTGTGTAACTTGCTGAGGGAGCAGAGGCCATGTGCTTGCTAATTCTGACAGCTGCTGCCTTCTCCCACAGCTTGGATGGGCTTCAACTATCCTGGCGTTTCTTGCTGCAGCTTTCTTTAAGATTGCAGGAGGGACCTTTGACTGTGTTTGCTCTTTTAAAAAACACAAATTCTGCCATGACTTTTTTCCATACTTGTAAGAATTTTAGTATTTTTCTCTTGGCAATTGGGAGGCTGCTTGGTATTTTACCTTTTTTAACCTTTTGTTTGATTTCCATCAGTTGCATCTATAGAGATTGCATTTCCCGTAACCAAAAGAGCCAAGTAAATTGTCATCTGGTAACTGTCAAAGCTGTCTTTGGGAAGGTGATGCGTGAAGCCTTTACTCTTCCTATGTGAGGAATAAGAGCTTACTGTACAGCTCTAAAAACACCCCTAAACAAACAAAAGACCCCCCATGAGCACTGACTCCTTTGCTATCTTGCATACCATTTTTGAAGTGAAGTAGCTTGAGTCCTACCAGTTTTGAATAAACATGCTGTGGTTAGCACCATGAGATAGATGGAAGGTGTTCGTAGCTCTGTGGGCTAAACAACGCTGCATGTCCTCTGTGTGTTGCTCCTACCCCAGTTGCCTTAGGTGAGCATTGGCAGTGGACACAGTATGTGTTCTAGAAATTCTAGTCTGTGACTTCTCTCTGTCTTCTGTGCTGCATTCAGCAACTTAGGCTTTCCTTCACTTTCTTCAAAGCAGTGAGTCCTAAAAACTAAAATATAGGCTGAAACTTCATCTTCGGAATATGCTGTATGTTGGGTTTTTGCCTCTTTTTAGGAAGAGGAACGAAAACGTCAAGAAGAAATGGAGCGTCAGCGGCGGGAGAGACGATACATCTTGCCTGATGAACCAGCAATCATTGTGCATCCTAACTGGGCAGCAAAGAGTGGGAAGTTTGACTGTAGTATTATGTCTCTTAGTGTTCTTCTGGACTATAGATTAGAAGATAATAAAGAACATTCCTTTGAGGTAATTTAGCTATGCTACTTACAGTTAGCCATTCTTGTTTCTTTTTAATTCTGTGTCATAACTGTGGTATTCTTACATTGTAGAAGTTTATGATAGAAAAATAAAACTGAAATAAGTTAGTTTCTTTGTGCAATACGTAGAAAAAACCGTCTAAGCTCTGGTGCATGGTTTTCAACAGCAGTATAGTCACTGTATGATATCCGGAAGAAATGTGCAGGTTTTCAGATACAGAACTGAGTTTATCATTTATACAGCTAGTCTATGTCCTAAACTACTGCAGAACAGGAAGGAGGCAGTTTTATAAAGTTGTTTAAGGTTCCCCTATTCAAAGCAGATGCTAAGAGATCTGACACTGTGTGAAACTCTTAACATAGTGAAAGCTGGTAAAGTAGCACCTCATAGCTATTTAATCGTGTACAAAGTTTTAATGCATATTTTAAAACTTTTTGTCCATTCTCTTTCTGTTCCTCTTCATGTGCAGGTGTCATTGTTTGCAGAACTCTTCAATGAAATGCTTCAGAGAGATTTTGGTGTCAGAATTTACAAAGCACTGATTTCTCTCCCAGAGAGGGAGGACAAAAAAGACAAAAAAGGCAAAAAAGATGAGAGAAAAGAAAAAAAAGAAGAAAAGGATGATGAAACAGATGATCCAAAACCTAAGAGGAGAAAATCAGGGGATGATAAGGACAAAAAAGAAGATAGAGATGAAAAGAAGGTCTGCAGCTAGCTCATATGAAGTACTATCCTGTCTGGATCAATATTAAACTGTTTCTATTTAAATTTTACTTTCTTGCTTTTGAAAACTCTGATCTTACAGTGTTAGTTAATTGACTTGACTCATTGATCTATTTAAATATGCTTCAATCATTCAGTAATTTAAAAATTTTACAGGTCTGTTGGGGCTATTTTAACATTCAGCTATATCACAGGTATTTGTGTTTGTTTTGAAGAGACTAAATATAAATACATGCCGATTTTGAAGGAATGGTAGTGAGGTTTTTGCTTTCCTGTTTTATAGTTCTGGCTGGATGAATTTTTTTGGAACTTTTGTTACAGAGGGAAGATAAAAGGAAAGATGATTCTAAGGATGAAGAAGAAACTGAAGATGACAATAATCAAGAAGAATATGATCCGATGGAGGCAGAAGATGCTGAAGATGAAGATGAAGGTATCTTGAATTATTAATTTTGTGACTTTCAGAAATTTTATTGCTATTGAATCTGAGTATGTTCTTTCAAGCTGGAGAGTGCAGTGGAACTAGACAAGATTGCATTATTAGACTAACTTTATTTTAGTAATTCTAACCAGATCTACTTAAAATGTAAGTGCCTTTATGCCAGGCATTGTATAGTTAATATAAACCTGCTGTGGTACTCCAAGTAAGGCATGTGTATAGAAGTGGTTTTATTTTTTTCAGAATGCAGACCACTCGCAACTCCCATTGAAGTCAGTAGGAGATGTGAGTATTCAGCACCTCTGAAAAACCAAGCCACTCTTCAGTGCCTAACTTTCCATTCCTCCGTTCTGAAACGTCATCCTGATTGCATTAGGCCACAGTGTAGTGTGGGCTGCTCTTCACATGACATCATGAGGAGTTGATTTCTGTTTGGGTGGAGGCGTGTTTGCCTGAAGAAATGGGGAAAGGGGCTGGGGAACTTTCCTGTCCTCAGGGAGCAGCAGGAGCCCTCTTTCCCTGAACAGAGATTGAGAAAGGCGTAAGGTTAATGCTCTTGGGTTTCTACTTTTGTAGGGGTTTTGTCCATTTGTGGAGAGTTTTTGCTAGAGATGTGGGTTTGACGTGGTTAGATACTGCAGTCCCAGCATTTTCTAGGCAGCGTTTTCAGGTTTTTTTGGCAGAGTACTGCACCAGCCTTAAAAAATCGGTGCTAATCTGTGGTTTCCAAAATAACTCTTAATCTGGCTGCGAGTGCCCTGGGCTTGTCTGTTCTGTACAAGTGCTGTTACTTCCCATAATCTGTCCTTGTGCCATTCCCAGTTGGAGTTGCTGAGAACAATCCAATGTGCCATGGAGGGGCAGGAGAAAGCTATTGGTTCTCAGAAAAAGTGTTGGCAAAATTAGACAAGTGTTGTGATACGTAGTTTTTTCCAAAGTTTTCCTCACAAGAAGGGTGAGCTTTAAAGCTGGACTTGGCACGTGATTCTTTGACCAAAGACTTGCACATAAGGTACAGAGCTGCATGCCATAATCCATCCCTACAGTTGTCACGGTCCTCTTTCTCTCTTGATTTTAGATTTAGTTTTACTGTACTCTCTACCTTTGAACAAAAAACCTGCAGTTTGTAATTCACGTCTAATAAGCAATGTGGTCTGTAACTTCTTGGAGAATCTAAATCATAGGATCAGTAATATCTCACTCAGACAGGAGTATAAACACATGCTTTTAATTACATAGTTGATACAGCTTTTAGGGTATAAAATATTTGTTAGTAAATAGTACTGATTTTGTCCTAATAGGAATAACTGTAGCTGAATGCAGACTCTGCCGAGCCTCTTTAGGGAGAATTGTGGTGGGTTTCTGCACACCACTTAAATAGATGGTGATGTTGGTGGAACTCATTGTGGCCTAGTTAGTGGTTGTTTCAGCTTTTTTATCCTCTGTGTGTGAAAGAAACACCGGGCGGGGGGGGTGGAATATAAATGGCTTATGTTAAAATAAGACCAGAGAAAAATCAAATCTAACAGGACTCACTTAAATGATTTGGTTTTGGTTTTTTTTAATTTTTTAGGGAAATATATTTAATTTCAGATATTTAGGGGTCTCTTAACTTTTTAATGAACATATGTATTTTGAAGTAATGGTTATAGAATTATTTGCTGTGGGTATGTTGAATTTCCTTTTTATTTTACAGACCGGGATGAAGAGGAACTGAACAAACGGGAGGACAGAAGAGAGGGAAATAGGCATTGTAAAGAGAGGTCATCTAAAGATAAAGTAATTAACACCTTTCTTATGACATACAGCCTTGTTAGAAGTGTCCTAATTAGAGCTTAACTTTATTACCTATTTTCATTCCTTGATTCCTTCAGCACTTCCGGACTGAAACATCAAGTGTATATAGAAGTTAGGGAACATGTGACAGCTTTGGGTCAGGTGCTTACAACCTACTTTCACTTACATATTAAAGTTCATTGGGGGAAAGCTGTTGGAAAAACTTTCCTATGTGAGCTACTGCTCTGCCTGAAAGATGTGAGGACTAATGCTGTATGCACACGTGAGGGGCAGCAGATGTGATTATTTTATCCATTATTTTCAGCTGCTCTGTTCTTAGATAAGAAAAGCAGAAGCTTGATTGATAAACTGGCTTTTCAGTTGTGAAGCTTGGAATCATTAGGTGATGTTCTCACATCTCCTTGCAGGAAATGGATGGTTTTTGTGTCGTGAGGCTAATAGCTTGCTTCCACAGTTCAGATTAAGGAACAGCATAAGTTTAATTTGTTAGACTTAAGCTTTCTTTATAAATGCAAGAATAAAACCAAAGTCCTGATTCTTTTATTTTTTTCTTCAAGGAAAAATAGGAGATGTAGGAATAGGAATAAGGGGAAAACATACTCTGCAGAACCTCTGCAGCTGAGAGCTGGATGCTCATTCATTACATGTTCATGGGGTTTTCATGTTGGAAACAGCTGTTCAGTAAAACACAAGGGATGTTTACTATTCCTTCTTTAACTAGGTTAATTCTGCAAACTTTTTTACATATTAGCATGAACAAAAGGAAAGTGTGTTTACCAGATGTTATTGTCCACTGTGCTGTAATTCTTTTAAGTATTTGGAAGATTAACAGCTTGCTTAGATTATATTTGAGCTCAGTAGGTAAACTCTAGTTATATTAATCGCTTGACTGAAAGTAACGATAAAATGAACAGAGGAAAACTTCTGTTAACTGAAAAGTTTGTGCTTATAGTAGACAATGGGAAAATGGTATTTTAACTTCCTAATTATCCCATAATGAATTTTTTGTAGGAGAAAGACAAGACGCAGATGGTAACCGTTAATAGGGATCTTCTGATGGCTTTTGTGTATTTTGACCAAAGTCATTGTGGATATCTGCTGGAGAAGGACATGGAGGAGATACTGTACACTCTTGGACTACACCTGTCACGTGCTCAGGTTTTGTATTGTCATAGAAATCTCTTTCAAAATATTATAGGAATGCTCTAAGTGGGAGGAATGTAGTTTAGCTTCTAAAGCCTGTTGCTTACACACTTGATCCTTGATTTTTATGGAGACATAATTTCATATTTAGTGTGAAATAATAGTTTAATCTTTTGTAAATTGTCTTAGAACGAAAAGATAAAGTTTGCAACTCTTAAAAGCTACATATACAATATGGGCATATTATAGCAAAATTTTTTTCCTTAGCTTGTTCTCATTTTAAGAGATGTTAAGTGTGTTAAAATTCAAAAAGCTGTGCAATTTCTCTAAGTTTTCCAAGTTAAGGCATTCTTGTTTAGGTATACAATGTCTGTGTATTAAGTAACACTATTTCTTTCCCTGGCTGTGTTTTAGGTCAAGAAGCTACTTAATAAAGTAGTGCTTAGAGAATCTTGCTTTTACAGAAGACTAACAGATACATCTAAAGATGAAGAAAACCAAGAAGAATCTGAAGAGCTACAGGAAGATATGTTAGGTAATATTTTTTTTTAATACCACAAAGGTCCAGAGAATTATTTCTGTGCAAATGATATTGAGAGTTCTGAGCCACTCGCTTTCTTGCATAAACTAGTTCAGGTTTGCAAGGAGGCGTAGAAGAATGTTATGAAAGAGGATGCGCCTTTTTGTGGGGGCAATTGGGGTAAGGAGGGAGGAGAGAAACATGAGGGTTAGACCAGCAAACTTGAATCTATTCTTTTAGGAATTTGTTCTTTTAAGAAGTTTTTGAGATTGGTCACTAGAAGTGAAAACTGACAGAACGATTGTGTCCTAATGCTACTTAATCTCATACAGGAAACAGATTACTGTTACCATCGCCTACTATAAAGCAAGAATCAAAAGCTGTAGAAGAAAATGTTGGCCTCATTGTGTACAATGGAGCTATGGTGGATGTTGGGAGCCTTTTACAGAAGCTGGAGAAGAGTGAAAGAGTGCGGGCAGAGATAGAACAAAAGCTTCAGTTACTGGAAGAAAAAACAGGTTGGGATGTTACTTTGAAGGTGGTACTTAGATGAATGCAAGATGCTAAGACTTTAAGTAGACAAACCAATTCGAGTAATATTTGTGATCTAAATTTCTTAGCTATTTGCTTACCATAAACTTCTGTTTTTCTATTTCCCAAGCCCTTTGAACTTGCTCACCAACTATCGTTCAGTACCATTGTCACCATGCTGAAATGCTTTTCTTTTTTATTCAAATCAAATGGAAGACTTCCAAATGTAGTCAGAATTGGGTATTAGCAAGTGGTATTGCAATGCAGTTTTTATTGCTCTTTAGAAATCAGTAGTTATGGTGTTGGCATGTGAATGGAACATTAAGATGCAAAGTAAACAGCATTGGAAGGGACTGACTTTTTTTTATCTTCCTAAGATGAGGATGAAAAGACCATACTGCAACTGGAGAATTCTAACAAAAGTCTATCTACGGAGCTCAAAGATGTGAAAAAGGACCTTGGCCAACTACAAGAAAATTTGAAGATCTCAGATGATAAAAATTCGCAATTTGAGGGTCAGCTGAATAAGACAATCAAAAATTTAGCTACTGTTATGGATGAAATACAGAGTGTTCTTAAACAGGTTAGAATTGTTTAATTCCATTTTTTATTATCATATGCAAGCTTCCTGTAGACTAAATTACCAGAACAAAAACTTCAGAATAAAAAAATTTTTCACATTAATTCAGCGCAGTAGTATCTTAACATCACAGACTGTTAGGGTTTGAGAGGGACCTCAGGAGATCGTCTAGGCCTGCTAAAGCAGTTTTACCGAGAACAGGTTGCACAGGATGGTGTCCAGGTGGGTTTTGAATATCTCTAGAGAAGGAGACTCCACAACCTCTCTGGGCAGCCTGTTCCTGGGCTCTGTCACCCTCGAAGTAAAGAAATTTCTCCTCATGTTCAGGGGGAACTTCCTGTGTTCCAGTTTGTGCCTGTTGCCCTTGTCCAGTCACTGGGCACCACTGAGAAGAGTCTGGCCCCATCCTCTTGACCCCTGCCTTTTAGATACTGATCAGCATTGATGAGATCCCCTCTCAACCTTCTCTTCTCCAGGCTAAACAGACCCAGGTCCCTCAGCCTTTCCTCGTAAGAGAGATGCTCCAGTTCCCTCATCATCTTCGTAGCCCTCTGCTGAACTCTCTCCAGTAGTTCCTTGTCTCTCTTGAACTGGGGAGCCCAGAACTGGACACAGTACTCCAGACGTGGCCTCACTAGGGCAGAATAGAGGGGGAGGAGAACCTCCCTTGAACTGCTGGCCACACCCTTCTTAATGTACCTCAATAGACCATTGGCCTTCTTGGGCACAAGGGCACATTGCTGGTTCATGGATAACTCATTGTCCACCAGGACTCCCAGGTCCTTCTCTGCAGAACTGCTTCCCAGCAGGTCAACCCCTGCCTAACCTGTACTTGTGCAGGGGGTTATTCCTCCCCAGGTGTAGGACCTTACACTTGTCCTTGTTGAACTTGATTCAGTTCCTCTCTGCCCAACTCTCCAGCCTGTCCAGGTCTCACTGAATTGGCAGCACAGCCTTCTGGAGTGTCAGCCACTCCTCCCAGTTTTATATCACCAGCAAACTTGCTGAGGGTACACTCTGTCCCTTCACCTGGGTCCTTGATAATATGTCGAACAAGACTGGACCCAGTCCTGACCCCTGAAGAATGCCACTAGCTACAGTCCTCCAACTCTGCTGCTGATCACAACCCTCTGAGCTCTGTCCTTCAGCCAGTTCTCAATCCACCTCACTGTCCACTCATCTAACACACACTTCCCAAGCTTCCCTATGAGGATGTTACAGGGGACAGTGTCACAAGCCTTGCTGAAGTTGAGGTAGACAACATCCACTGCTCTCCCCTCATCTGTCCAGCCTGTCATGTCATCAGAGAAAGCTATCCGATTGATCAGGCATGATTTCCCCTTGGTGAATCCCTGTTGACCGCTCCTGACAACTGTCTTTTCCTCCACATGCTTAGAGACGACCTCCATCATGAGCTGTATGCATATATATAAGATCCTTAACGTGATACTGATTAAAGATGACAAAATGTATTTTTCTAAACTTGAAATGCGTGTTCTTGACTTAAAAGGTTTTTAAAATTTATAAATACTAATGTAAATCTCAAACCATTTTAATGTTTTCATGTCCTGATCTTGTCCGTCCCTAACAGTCCAAATCTGCTCTTCCATTTGATAAGTTAGGAGTCATTTTTCAAGGCAGAACTTAAGTATTTCAATTTATTTGTGGGTATTTCAGTAAAGTGAATTTTAAGCAAACTGCATAATGCACCAAAGCATTTCTGTCCCTGTACAGGAAGATACTTGCATATTCCCTATGAATGTTGCGTGGCCTCTTAAAGGCTGAACAGAAATAGGTTATGGAGGCTACTGAGTGGCAAACGGGTACTATGAGGGAACCTTGCTTCTGCTGCTGTCTACGTTTATTTTGAAAAGGCAATATAGCATCCTCAAAAGCTCAAAAAACAAAATCACATACACAAAAAACCCTAGAAAACTTGACAAATGTTAAAACCTTTTTCCCCTTTGTAGGATACAAGTGATGCATCGTGTAAGTCACTGTAGCTTATTACACTGGTGGTACCTTGCAGCCGTCTGTCATCAGTATTGTTGTGCAGTCCTGTGCATCACTACGTGTTGTAGACCTGTTACTCCACCAGACCCAGCAGCGAAAGGCACTGCATAACCCTCTTTTGCTGTGCTCTCAGCTCAGTTAAATAGCCTTGCTCATTCTGTCTGTTTTTTCTGAGATGAAAATGTCTTCTAAGCCGAATGTGTTCAGATGGCTTTGACCATTATTAGTATTTTATGTTAAAACTATTATGGTAAACTATTATCCTAATTTAATGGATTTTGCAAAAACAACAGGGGAAAAAAAAGAAAACAACCCAAATCATTAGACCGTAAAGTGAGGCTGCTGGGATGTCTTTTGTGCTGCTTTTCAGAAGTGTTTAGGTCACATTTAATTTCTACCCCCTCAATTTTTCAGGAAGATGCTGGAAATATGAACTGGTTATAACTAAAACGAGTAAGAGATCAGTTCACGTAGTATTTAAAGTTGACACCAGCTGCTTAACAGTTCACATGAGAAATAACACTTCTAGAATTCATGTTATCCTCTTTTTTTTTCTTTTAAAGGATATTGTGAAGAACGAAGAGAAAGATCAGAAATCCAAAGAAAATGGAGCAAACGTATGATAAAACTGCTGCTGTTTAGAAGAATGGTGTTACATAATGTAATATAAATCATGATATCAGAATGTATGGGAAGTGATGCATGTTTTGATTTTAGTAGTATAAATATCTTAGTTCCAAAAGATGTATAAAGTTTTATGAATGTGAGTGTCTGCTTCTGAAGATTGCTTGTAATTCTTAGCACTCAATTTGAGACACTCCTCAAGTGAAAATAATTTTGCATTGCAAAATGTTTTAGGATGAACTTTGTTATAGTTTTAACCCTAATAAAGTTCATCAACATAATGAACAGTAGCAAGTATTTAATTACCAAATGTTTTTCATTAAAGTCTAGTGAAATCAAAATTTTCATTATTTATAGAATTGCCATTTTTAGGGTTTTATTTTTATTTCGGTCTAATTAGTCTTTTTAAATTCAAATATAAATCACAAAATTAGCATGCTGCTTAATTTTGCAAGTAAAGTTTTGGTTTTTTTTTTTTTTAAACAGCTTCTTGGATTTTTCTTTTTTTACTTGTCACAACTTTCTTTTCCCTTCCAAATGTAACTTTCTTCTCCAAAGCTGCTTGTATTAAAGCCTCATAATATACAGTAGTTCAGATGAGTTAAGCAAGCAATAGAAACCTACCAAACTACTGGTCAGGTTGTGAGATTTATATGAAAATACATGGGCCTGTTTTAAATGTATGTCATTTGTGTTCCTTTAATTGTTCTTATCTTTGGATTAATATATATGCTCCTTTTTAATAACAAATGCATTGTATTAAAATTTATGGTTGGATACCAGGCCAGTAGATGTCAGAATAATGCCTTACATGGAGAAAAAGCTACCATTGTAAGCCACCTTTAATTAAATTTGGACTTCTTTCTTCATACGTGTAATTACTTCAGTAGTCCAACAAAAGAACTGACACTCAAGCATCAGTACTCCATGTTATAATTACTAAGGAGCAGAACATAACTTGGTTTGTGGAGAGTGGGCAAGATTGCCTTCCTCTGTGTTCACAAATCACTGGAGGGCTAAACTTATCAGTTAACATGATGTCATTGTCAAAGGCAACTTATTCAAATAATGTTAAATATGAACAATGGTATTTTGGTGCAACTTCCAGGAAAATTAAGGGGTTTGAAGGTTGGGACAGAAGTGTTTTCTTACAGAAATGGTTAATTTTACTAGACCTTTTCTTTTTCAGCTTAGATGTCCTAGGTACCTAAATACCTGTTAGGAGAGTCCGAGTGCCATAATATGTATGAATAACCTACATGGAAACTCATGTAGCTTTACTGAGATACACATTAAAATGCCTGAATTTATGTTGAAGAGAGTCTAAACTGGTGCTTTTATCACTTAACCTTTCTTGGCTCTTTTGGAGCTAGACAAGTAAAATATCTTTTCATTAAAATAGCATGCATAAGCTTCCCCCTCATTCATCTCAGTTGAGTCACTGTAATATCTAACTGTTCACACTGAAGTAGGAGGTACTATAAAAACACTAATGATTGCATATAAGTGCACAGAAAATGCATGCTTTATGAAGTGAGAGCGAACATCTCATTAGAGCGATTGAATGAGGATGGTGGTATTAATCTTATGAAAAGCGTTATCTGTGGTGTACAGATGGTGTTAACAAATTTGTAATCAGATTATATTTTTCACCTTTACCTTTGTATGAATTGCTGACAGCATGTTTCCTTTTTGATGTTGAGCACCGTTTATCTAAATGGACTTGAAAGGATTGTGTTTGAAATACGTTGTTCATGGAATTTCAGCAGTACGTGTGAACGTACAAGAAAATAATTGTAGAATTCAAGATAAGATCTTTTTAGGCACACTGGAACATCTGTTGAAATACTTTGCTGGGGTGTTTTTACCCTTAAACTGTTGAGCTGAAAGCAGTTGCTGCAACAAGAAGGCCTCATCTTGTGTTTCAGTGAGTGGCCCTGCAAGATAGTTGCTAGAGTGATACAGATTTTTACAGTATTTAAGAAAAAAAGTATTTGTTAGAATGAGTGTGATCTTTCTCTCTATTGCTTTGATGTAATAGTGTTTCAGATACTATGTACAGTCTGCATTTATGTTGGAAAGGAAATTAAAAGGGTAAAGAATAAAAAAAAGGAAAAGTTTTATAAGCTACCCAGAGCTTGTCCAGTCTCCTGAAGCACAACTAATCTGAGGAAGAACAGGACACCTCTACGCACTCTTAAAGTCACTTCACCAAATGGCACAAGGTTCTGTATATACACAGTATCAATGCTGATCATTAGCTAAAGCTGCTTGGTAACGTTCCCAAAAATATAACTAATTCTTAAGAAAATTGAACAGAGTATCAGGAACAGAGGTCTGGAGAAGCAATCTTTGTCAGTTTTGATTTATGGACAAGGTTTTTTTGCATTTCATGTCCACACTTCCCACCTCATGGGCTTTCCACTTCTAAGTCTTTGTTAGTTGCTGTTGAAAGGCTGGTAAAATGGAGCTTAAGCCACATCTTACTCTCAATGTCCAATGTCTCTGTAGTTTAAAAATCATGGCAGATGCTTCATAGACAGTAGTAAATCTCAGACTGCTTTGTTCTGAAGAGAAAGCACTGCTGCAGCTGGCCAGTATGTAGAACCTGGTATCACTTTATAGATTATTTCCCTCCACTTTTGTATGTTGTCTAGTATGGGAGAATTAATGAGTTAAACCCTTACAAAGATATTCAGACTAGTGGATGTCTGAATAAGGTCAGGAAGAATGTTCCAAGAGATACACCTGCAGGCAAAATGGTCTAGAATAAAGTGCACTCTCTTGAGCCCCCTTTGCTTTGCTCTGGTAATGGAAAGGCAGCAGTACATAGTTTCAGTGCTACATGGCAACCGTGGCAAATAGACAAAGAGTGAATTTTGCCAAAGTTTTCTAAATGTGGAGGATTGTGTGTGGGATAATGGAGCTGCCTCCAGCACCAGTGCATGTTCTGCCATGATGAAGACACATAATGTTTTCTTGACTTGCCTAGTGCCTGTAGTGCCTGGGCACTGCTACAGAATCACTTCCCAGTTATTGCTTGCTTTACCCGGTGTCCTTCGGGGCACCCTGACGCGTGCAGTGGAGAAGTTGGGATTGTCTCTCTGGTACTTGGGGATTTCCACAGATCCAGTATTTACAATTGAGTTGTTTCAGAAACTAACATTATGAAGCTTAGTCCTTTAACAACGTTTTTTTCCAATGTTTAACTGCTTTGAAAGAGATGAATGGCTTTCAGGCCATCTTTCTGCTGAGTAATGTACTGTGTGAGTATCTGTTTGGACGTGTGTAACAGTTAAATTTCACTGAGAATTTTTATCAGGAATGTGCACAAAACATGGTTTTTCTCTGGCTTCTCTGTAATCTTTGTGTACCCAGGTCAGGTTCTTACCTTGAATGCATTTGTTCAGTGCAGTTTATATTTGAAAATATAAAATATAAAATAATTTTTTTTGAGTGACTGAGTCTTATGGCCAGCAAGAGATTGCAGAATGAGGAGGTAGCACAGTCAGTACACTTACACTAATATTTTCCAGCAAAAATGGTTCAAGTAGAAATTCAGCTGGGACTTGTACATTGCTGTGTAGTGCGACAATAAAAATGGCATAAATAATAAATATCTCTGCTCAGCTATCAAAACTGCCAGTGTTTTCCTACCAAACTTTTACGTTTTTGCCTATTTGGTCTCATTAGATGCATTGCATGAAAGTAGTTACAGTAGAAAGCTCTAATAACAAAGTGCATTACTTTCAAGTGAAAATAATTGTCCTTTTTGTATTCATCCACAGCATCATGATACAGAGTTGAAACTTAGCGTTTTGGAACACACCAAATATTGCCTGAAGTCAGATGTTTTATAGTGTTTTAACTGTGGTTAGGAACGTGGCTTTTCAATTTCTAGGTATCCAGTACCTGAATTTGTATTGAATGCGTGACATAGCAGTCGTATGCTGCTTTTGATTTCTTGTATCCTGCTGGCTTTTAAATTGTTGTTCTCTTTAACGAGTGGGTTCTAACTTGTTTGAGGATTCAGGTCAAGGACCCTAGAGTACATGTAAGAACCAGTATCTTTTCAGGTATGGTTCAGTAATCCTGCAGGCTCTTGTATCTAGTCCAATATTTGTTCAGTTCTGTCTAAATCGACAGCAGAATAGTGGTGCTGAGTAGATGTGTTTGTTGCATGCTGCAATTTGAATTTTTTTTTTTTAATGCAGGGTTAGGAGGTTAAACTACTAGACTTTTTCTCTAGTTCCTGCAGTACTTCATAACGCTCAGACCATTTACAGAGTGTGTTACGCCACAGGGGCATGTTGAAATACGTTGTGGATTGAAATTCTTCTGTGATGTCCTTCTATTTAGAACTAACACCTTTCCGTATCTCCTCAGACTGAGGAAGGAGCTTGCGTAGCTGGCTTTTATTCTTGCTAATGACTTGATTTGCAGTGTCCAAACATGTTCATGTGAACATCCCACAGATAACCAGGGTGGTGAGGTCTGACCATTCACTTCTTTGTGGAGGCAAATGGTATGGTCCATGTGGTGCCTCTAAAAGTCCCTTCTCATGCTCTAGAATCTCCCACCTTAACAGAATCGGGAGTGTTGTTGTGATCTTTCGGAACAGGTAGGTAATGATAGTCCTGTGATGGGGCTCTGAATGTTTCAAAGTACTTGAGCTGGATTTCAGCCAAGATGACAGATTGCCAAAGCCAGGTGTTTTGATGGGAAGTTGATTCCTACATTATTTTCCCTCAGGCCAGTGAGGAGCACAAGTGAAAGGATCCTGTTGACTGAATCATTGTTTTATCCGAACACATGGCTGGGTAGAGGGCAAGAGTGGAGGACGAACACCACAGAGAATCCCAGCCTGTACTCTCCCCACTCTGCTTTTCAGCAAATATTTTTAGAATACTAATTTGCTTTAGTATTTGCTTGGAGCCTTTTCTGTGGTATAGAGAAGGATTTGTTTAAGTGTGAGTTGGTTTTTTCCCTGTATTGCTTAATTGTTTTTCATCTTCCTGACAGAGGGTTATCAATAACATTCTTGTTTTGTCATGCAAGGGCCAGAAACAGCTGGAGAACAGCAGCCTTCATTTTTGGTTCCTTTTTGGCAGGGCTGGATAGGAGCCAGCAGATCTGCATATAAAAAAGCAGAAATTGCTGCCACGTGTCCTGTCGTAGAAATGAACACTTGGAGATAAAAGTGCCTTGCAGTGCTGGTCTCAAAAAACACTTGTGTCTCAGACCAGCCTGATTTATTGTAAAGCAGTGCATTGCATGTGTCCATGCAGAGGAAAAGTTAAAGAAGTAGGTGATTCTCACTGTAAGTGGAATGTACACGTGGGCTGGGGAGATGGGTTGTTACACTTTCATCTTGGCTCTAATAAGAAATGAGAGAAATTTGGATGTTCTCTTAAATGGCTGGAAAGACTCCTGTGTCTTTCACTAGAGATAGCCTAGGTCTCCCATAAGAGACTTCCCTTTTCAGCTTGTCTCCTGATTTATCACATTCCTTGTTTTGTCAAAGTACTATTCAAGCAAATTAGATGCTTCTATTAAGTACGTTACATTAAATGTAACTATTAGAACATTCATGTTAAAAGTTGTAAAATCCTTATTCTTGTCAAGTATCTCTGACATAAGGACGCCATGTGTAACGTGACAAACCAGATGAAAATGAGGATTAGCTGCTTACCAACACTGAACCTGATTTTTTGCCTTAGTCCTGGGATCAACCTACTGACCTCTTTTTTGGGGGGTGGGAGTACCTTTTCATTATACTAAGGAGAGGAAAAATAGATGACCTTGAGCACTGGGACACGTATGGGTGGCAGCACATCTATAAATCCTCTGATTATCCAAGGGATCCAGTAATATGCTTGCAAGGAATGTGCAGTTAGCATTTTCAGTCTTGTGATTTGGCCAGGTAATGATGGACAGCACAAAAGGGGACTTGTGGGGGTAACGCAATGTGCAATAATTGTGATTCATGGACAAAAGCACAAGTTGTACAGCGTGACCTTTGGGTAGCAGGGGCCCAGAGTAGGTAGGACTGATGGCTGTGCAGATATTCTGAGCAGTGAATTCATTCTGTTACCTACTTCATGCTTAAAGAAAATTAATCTGGCTTAGGTCTTTTCTTTCAATTAAGACAATTTGAAAAAAGATTATTCAAATGCAAGCTGCAATTTAAGAACCTCCACAAATTCCTTAAAGAATGCACTGAATTGGACACAAAATTGCTCTGTGAGTAGGTTCCAAAGCAAGCAGTGCCCTTATCTTGTCTGTCAAGTATTTTCCACAGTAGATGAGAAGATGCACTCTGTAGCTTTGCAGAATAGGAATGAGCTGTGCCAGTAACGAGCGGTGTGAAGTGTGGCCTGCGTGCCTTTGCACCGGTGCCTCCCCTGCCTGCTCTGCCCGGGCCTCACCTCATGAAAGCGTAATCTGAGACAGGGCGAGAGCCCTGATCCTCGGCAGGAAAACAGGGGAGGGAGCCTTTTGTCTCTGTGAAATTTTAGTGCAAAATAGAGGCAAGTTCCTGTAGCCCAGAGTGGGATTTTCTGGAGGGAGAGTGGCCCGCCCTGGATCTACAGGGACAGGAGGCAGCACATAGCCAGTGCTGGAGCCCTGCTGTGCCACTGAATTTATTTGCTTTCATCTTGGCTATTTCTCATCTTCTCTGCTGCCTGCCTGTGTGATCCTGATGGTGAGATCCTCTCTGTGTAGTAGAGCTGCTCGTTGATTAGAGTGGGGTAGCCTGAGCCACTTTATCAGCTGGAAGTACTAAACCAGTCTCTCACAGCAAGTAACTTCTGCCTGTGGCATTTTCTGAGTGGTGCAAATCCTGCCAGGCAAAAATCCTGCAGTGGGGCTGGTAGAAAAGCAGGGAGCAAACAGGGCATCACCACCACAGCCTTCTCCAGAGGCACAGCTTCCCCATCAGTATGGACACTGGGAGGGCAAACCAGGTTTCATTTGGTGTGAAGTCAAGTCAGTGGTGACCTGGTGAGTTGTTGCGATGTAGACAGGAGCACTCAATATTTATGAAAAACGCAATAGGAAGCAGGTGGGCTGGTTGTTTTCAGTGTTTTGTGGTAGGTAATGTTATTTCCTGGAGGAGCAACTGGATAAAATGTGTCCAGAGACTGATACTGCAATGAACTGGAAGGTGCGTTCCTAACCAGCGAAGACTAAATTTCACTTGTCATGAACATTTTTAGACAAAGGATGATGTGTAGAAAGAAATACTGGGGCTAGATGCTATGGATTGACACAGCACAAAGATTTCTCTGAGAAAGAGCTACAGAGCTGCCGCCAGAGAAGGTAAAGGTGGAGGGCACACAGCACTGTGGGTGGGGTGATGGCTGCCCGGGAGGGAAGCCACTTTGCTACCTAATGCAGGCATGATGCTCTGAGGTCAGCAGCTGCTTTTAGACTTAACTTCTCTGGAAATGTTGACAAAAAAAAAAAAAAAAAACCAACCAGAAAGAGATCTGTTACATTTTCTAAAAATGCATAAAAGTGAAATTGATGGAAGATCACAGAAGAAATCAGGCTCAGACTCATTCATGTTGCTACCTTAAATAGTCAATTATTCACATTAAGAATTTAGAAGATGAGAATTTTGCAGAAGATGACGTATTGCAGCATTTTCTTGTTTCCCCCTTCATTTAAATTGAACTTAGTAACTTCCATGGGATACACAGAGAACATGCTATCAGATCTGGCAGTAGTAACAACAACGACAAAACCTCGAGGGAAATTTTTCAAGTATTTTTAACTAGACCATACTGGTGGGTATTTAGCCATTCTTTGTTTGCTACCTGCAATTAATTATTATTCAATTAATTGTGCTAGTGACCTCTTCAGTCTAATGAGGCCACGCTGCAGTCAAGTACAGCTGCTGGGTTACTGAGTGCTCTTAAAGCAAGGATGCCACAAAAAGTCCTCTGAAACGTTACTGACTGCAGAATGCACCAGCCAGCACGGTAGCGGTGGTTCACAAGCAGCACGGATTAGATTTCTGCTCCAGTATTAAGTGCGGCCTCACAGCTCTTCAGTTGAGACATTGATTTGAGGCATTGGATTTGATCAGTAAATCCCTTTACTGTTTGCAGTTCCTGGAGGGGGGCAGACTTCAGTATGCTGAGGTCATTAATCCTGGAGTCTGTTTTACCCCTGGTCCCTTGGGGTTTGTGTGGGTTCGACCTGCGGAGCATCCTGGAAGGCTGCTGTTTTCTGACCAACCTTTAGCAGGAGGAGACAGCACTGTGGCACTTCTGTAGTTGTTGCCATTTTCTGTGTGGTTTTGACGTGGTTAATTAGAATTGCTCTCTGTGAAGGTAATTATAGGAGATACCAAGTTCTAATTACCAAGCATAATACAGGTAAGTGATGGGTGAGCAGTGTAGTCCTTGCTTTGTGTCGGCTCAGATGTCTGCTTTAACCTTTTGATGTGAACCGCTTGTGCTTTACCTTTCCCAAAACTAAAGGGTGGGAAGCATTAGCTGCCAAACCAGGAATGCTGCTAACAAAGACCGGGTAGAAGATGCTGAAGTGAAGACGTACAGCTGTTCAACCCTGTAGTAACTACTACGTGCTTGATGAACTGCAAACAAATCCCTTTTCAGCTGGATTTCCAAAGGTTAGTCGGGATTTTCATGGCTGTCATTATTGGAGAGGTTTATTGCTGTTTTTCGCTGAGCATAGCTCTGTAATCCTCTCTGTCCAGGGATGAATTACAGTTTAGGTTAGAAGTACATTTTACCTCAGGCAGAACTGGATATATTTAGATCACAAAAGCTTTTTGTTGAAGCTAACTAGCAGTTTTTCAAGTAAAAGTAAAGTTTTTAATTCTTTCTCAAAGCAAGAAATGTGTCGACTTTTAGAAGACTTGAGGAATTCTCAATGTTCTGTTTCAAAATTTTTAACAGGAAAATTTCTTATGTCTATACTGTGTTGTCCTTGGCCAGCTCAACCTCTTTATGCTTCTCTTAACACTGGCTTTAGCTTAAATAGCTTTTTTTTTTCTTGTTTCTGGTATTTACCCTTCTTTCCCAATAATTTGTACAGAATAGCCACTCCCTGTGGCAGCCCCATTTTCTGACCTGAAAATTGACCTCTTCATGCAGTCTCATTTCTGGGGTACTCTGGTAACTTTACCAAACTGGTAGCATCTGTTTCAGCGTGAATTCATCTTCCCCAGTCACAGGGCTACTCTTAACTGACCTCTTCACTCTTTAATTCAGGTGAGGTATTATAGGGAAGAACAGTGTTTTACCTACTGGTGTCTATCTAAAAAACAGTAATAATCTCTAGATATGCTGGGAAAGGTTCTCTTACTACACTTAAGTTTTGTGTCACTGGTGAATATCGTTATGTTACTTGCTGGGTCTCCTGAAGATGATTAGGAGACAGTCCCTGACTCCTTTGTTTTTTACCTCCTTGCTTCCCAGTAACCTCTTTTCTGATGCATAATGTGGCTGGTTGAATCCAAATGTAAATTACTTTGGTAAATGAATTAGATAATTTCCCCTACCATCTGCAGTAACACCCAAAGGGGTTTCGAACTAGTTATGGTTCTCTCACAGATTCTATAATCAAATGCCTTTGAAGAAGCTTCTCTTTGTGAATTTCACTTTTTCAGACAATGTTGAAGAGACATTTTCATGGGTTTACTCCCATTTCTGGAAGCTTAACTGAAACAAATTTTGCAATTTGAGTGTTTTATTCAGGTGATTTTCTGGTTAAAATTCATGTATTTTGTACCTTCTCTTCCATCAGTCATCATGAAGACTATTTGCTATTCTGGAAGACTTTCCTCCCATTGCCTTTATATATATATAAGGGACAAAGGTTTCTTGGTTTTTGTTTTTTAAAGGAATTGACAATATTTTAAAATGAAGCTATTGGTATCACATTTGTTTCTTTATTCTACACAGACTGCTGACATGTTATTGTTTGCAATAATGTGGAATTCAAGCCACTTGGATTTCTCATGCTTCATGAGTAAAGGGCTGGGATGTGGGGACCAAGCAATGTCCTAAGTGGTTCCTCGGAAACATTTCCTGCAGCAGGTAGCAATAGCAGTGTCTGCAAACTCCAGCAGTGGTTGGTGAATTTTCACAGATACCTGGGGGCACCAAGTGTCAGTGATGGGAATCACTTGGCCTGCAGTGTCTTTATCCTTGGCTGTGGCATGTGAAAAGCGGAGACCAAGTTTTCGGACTCATGAGAAAAATCAGCTCACTTTTGAGTTTTTCCCTTTTTAATCCACAACCACTTTTTTGCTGGACTGTAAGTGAGCAGCAACAGGCATGCAGCACTGCAGCGCCAATTTTGCCAAGACACAGTTCAGTGAAGAATTATATTAGGGTCTTGGCGTGCTCCTGTCCCTGTTGCACGCTGGGTTTAAAGCCCTCACACTCAGAAGTCCTCCTCACTGCTTCCCTGGAGTGCTTTTCAGGAGCTTTCCTGGCTATTGTTTGTAATCAGGAGACATTGGGGTCCCACAGATCTTTGTGTTACTCTTTATCTCGGCAGCTCGAATGAGGTTTGTTCTAGAGAAACATACTAGGGAGTTGGACATCCTGACTTTACGGAATAAACTCCACCTTGACTGATATAGGCCACTCCAAGATTACTCAAATAAAGGCAAAATCCAGTCCCAAAAGCTTATAAAGAATCACAAACTGTCCTTCTGTATTTATTCCCGGGTAAATTCCAAAATACCTTTCTCTGTCCTTCTGATGGGAATCCCAGCTCTGGTTTGATGGTACATACACCCAGGATTGGGTAGGAGCTGTTACATTCCCCTTTTTGGGGATGGAAGGGAAGAAGGGAAAATCCGGCAATTATATCTCCCTCAGAGAGTGAAGTAGGGGCTAGTTTAAAAAAACTTTTCCCCTTGATCTGATAACTGAGCAGTGTCTCTGGCGAAATGCTAACATCCTGCTGTCGGACCATCTCCTGTGCTTAGCCGAGTTGTTTGGTCAATTGTTAACCAAACGAGGGGCAAACTGCTCGCTGCCACCTTTCCTGTGCAGCCACGGGGGATGCACGCAGGGCAGCGCCGGGAGAGGAGCAGGGGGCTCTCAACTGACCTTTACAGATACAATTGGAAATACTTAGTTTGAAGACACTGGTCTCCAGAGCCTTTGAACAGGGAAAGTGGGGTCATCAGTGCAGGAGAATGCATCTCAGTAGCTGCTTGCTTGTTGCCCTTAGTTATAGCCAGCTCGTTCCTGTCATCCCACCCTGCCTTCTTTCTCGACAGCAACATTTTCCATGTGCCTGCACTGCCTGACTCCCTTTTTGTGGTTCCTATAGGGTAGAAGCGAACAGTAGGAAATGGAAACATTTTTGCTTAGCCTTTGTAGGTTGAATTTACTGCCGGTTCAGTATCTCTGTTGCAGGGCTACTGATGATTCACAAGGAAAGATAAGAAAGCCCGGGACTTCAAGATTAGGCTGAGGCTGTGACTTCTCTGTGGTCACGTAGTGTGTTGATCACCTCTCTGAATGAGAGGTCTGCTTGTTGGGCTCTGCTGAGCCTTGAAGTCCCTACTGCAGGCTGCAAATTTATCTCACTTGGAAAATATCCTATTGAAGAATGACATTGAAAGGACAGTACACTTTTCTGTAAAGTGTTAACTTTATCCATTTTTGTTGGAGGTATTGACCAAACTGGAATGAAATCAGACAGGGAATTCTTTTGTGTAACAGCTTGAGGAGTAAGGAGTAAAACTTCCGTTGTATTTATGGGCTGTAATTACCTTCCAAAGGTGGGGAGGACACAGTTTTGAAGAACTGTACTTGTCCCTGTGAGAAGACTCCCAAGTGTAACTTATTTAACGACCTTTGCAGTGCTGACACGTGGCTCTGCAGGCACACCGCACTGGGGAGGTCCTCACATGTAGAGCTTCTCTGCATGTTTGTGCCAGCTTTTCAGGAACAGTGTTAAGTTCTACCTGCAGAACCAGTACACCTGAAGTCCATCTATAACAGTGTACTTGAGTATTCTTTACTTCTTAGCAGTTCTCAACCTTGCTTAAATTGAGAGACAAATTCTTTTCCAAAAGGGACCTGGCAAGATTTATGTTCATTTGAACAATTTATGTTTGTTCATAGCAATTAATGTCAGTATAAACATAATTCTGCTGTGTATCTCATAAAGCTACAGATGAAGTTATGGCCTTGTGAGTAGCTGAATCCTGTTTTGCCTACAAAAGGTCGTGACTCTGGAAGGGATGTTGTTTGTAGTTACACACAGGGAACACACAATCTTAATGAGGATGGCAGCTTAGCAAGAGGCTGGGGATGTGCTTCATGGGATTCCTTTCTTTTGGAGTCCCTTTCTTCCAGTGTCTTTCATCCTGCCTCACAAACAGGGATGTAGGTTTGCAAGTCAAAGGAGAATCATTTTGTACTTCAATGGTGCTGGCTTCTGTGAAGTGTAACTCACAGTATGTGGCCATACTTACTACTGGACTGTTTAGGATTATTTAGAGTTCTGTTCCTTTTTATTTTCTTCAGGCCTGAAAAGAGTGGATGTTCAAAACCTGTGCTTTATTTTGCACTGCTGTGTACAGGCTGCCAGAACGTAAAGAATAGTTTGTCTGAGTTTTTAACTGTTTTATTCTCAAACATTACTTTAAAAATTATTTTCAGTAAGGTATCTGATTCAGAACTTACTAACTTGAGTATTTTGTTGTAATTGGGGTTTCCTGGTTCTCACAGTTGTTCCAGTGGTGAGTCTGTTGATATATTTTCAGGAGGAAAAAAAGGAAGAAAACATCTGTACTCCTTGAAGAACAGCATTTATCTGCCTTGCTATTATTTGCTTACTAATTTAATTCTCTCTGTGTAATGGCTATGTAAACCTTACATTATTTCATAACGTTTAGCACCTAATTTTAGCTGGCATTCAGCCCTTACCACTGACTTCAGATGAGATGATACCCCTGCATGTTTCATGCATTTCCATATCAAATTCTTACTAAGATATTAATCCTGTATTATAAAAGCCTTTTCTCTGTTGAATATGTATTGCACTAAACCCAAATGCTATATTCGAACTACTGACTGAACTCAAGTACAGGGTACTGTAACATTCTCCAAAATCCTGATGCATTTCCCAGATCTGCTCATATTGAATTACCTGAAAGGTGTAATCTGCAAAAGCATTTGTGCATGCAGATTTTTTCACTGTCTCAGCAAATACCTTCTAGTCACACTGTTTAACAAGTCCCACTGAACAGGAGTGTATAATTTTTTTTATAATAAGCTCCATTCAGTTTAATTTACTCTGATTTTTTCTAAAAATAACCTCTAACAAGAGTTAGAAGAACTTGATATGTATCATGTACAGTGCTACAGATTTTCAGCAGAAGAGGCTCTTGCTTCTGTCTTTTGAGTGAGAAAACAAAAATCAAAAACATGGGCTGAGCTATGCCATCCTCAGTCTTTTGAATTCTTGTACCTTAAATCCTGAACAACAGATCTTAGGTGCCTCAATGCTCTTTTAGGATGAGGGAAACTTAAACAGGGTATTTTTTTCTCTGTCTCAGTCAGAAAGGACAACAGTTTGTGTTCATATAATGTACTTACTTAAATAAATTGCATGAATTAGTAGTGCTGCTGCTATGGTCATTGATATATTTCAAAATGGAAGACTTCATTTCCAGGCTAGTTTTAGCTTTTCTATACTGCCATCTTGCTTTAGGACATGTCCACTCCACCACTGTGAAGAGCACCAGCTCTAACAACGAGATACAGATGGAGGTCACTTATGAAAAAACTGTTGTGAAAACAGTAGCTGTTTATTTGAAGGTTGAAGAGAAAACTAATAGTTTTACCATACAGATGTTTTTTCGTATGGCCTTATTAACAGCATGTTCTAAGTGTAACTTTTTTTCTTAACTTGTGTAACCCAAGAAAACTTCACAGTGAGCGGAGGTCAATAGTGCTGTTGCATTGGGTTATGGAAAGCAGGGTGGTCAAAGTGGGAGGTGAGAGTTGCTGTGGGAGGCACAGGTACCGGCATCCAACTAAACCAGATGTCTGGACTATTATTTTATCCCTGGGAGCCTATCCTACCTCCTACTCGAAGCAGGGTCAGCTATGGGGTCAGACCAGGTTGCTCAGGGCTTTACCCAGTCACATCTTGGAAACTCCCCAGGACTGGAGACTGCACAACCTCTCTGTGAGTAATATGAGCCTTCTCAATACTAAGGAGCTTTGTTCAAAGGCTTCCTTTCATTCAATATCAAATAAAAACTGATTCGAAGTATCAGCAGAAAGAGATGAGTGGCTTTATTCAGACAACTTTGCTTCTTGTTTCATAGAGAGCTTTAGTGATCTTTTGTTTATACAGTCCATGAGCTAAAAGTTTGCAAAATGAAGCATGACATGCACAGAGAAGCTGAGGTTGATGGCAGCATCGTTTTCTTTAACCTGATCAAATTGCTGTGGTACTTGCATGAGATTTTTCTCGCGATTTGTTTTGGGTTTTTTTAAACATCAGGCTAGAGAAATGTAGGTATCTGCATTTCTAAACCAACATACATCCAGAGCCACTCTGCTAATTCTTTACTGTGTTTCATAAAAACACTCCAGAGAGAAGATGTGCTAGTATTGTGTAATATCACGCAGTGCTATCAAAGTGCTAACGAACAGAAAGCTCAATACACAAAACCCAACAAACTGCCCTCCCTGTTGAGAACACAGCGAAGCCCTTGAGAATAATTAATATATCATGTAAAACAAATTTTTTCCCCTAGTATACTTTATCTTATACTGATGTACCAGCAGCAATCCACGTTTGTTCACTGGCAGTGCACAGCTTCTCCAGGAGCAGCCTGATTTGCACTGAAGCAGCAAGATTTCTGGGCAGTGAAACAACTGAAACTGCAACTGCTGTTTGTTTAGCAAGCTCGGTCTGTTTTGAAAGCTGAAACACTGTTTGTTTGAAAAACTGAAATAAACTGAACCTCTGTGAACTTTATTCTGCTTTTCTTAAAAAAAAGAGAAAAATGAAAGAAAAGAGTGAGCTTTATTTTTTTGTCTTGTAGCAGTATTTTTTTCCAGGATAGTGGATTTTGGATTTCTCTCTTGTGGGGAATGGCCAGCTATATGCTGAGTTTCCAAGGTTGAAAACTCTATTGAAATTATGAAATATTTTGCTTGTTTCCAAAAAAATATTGCAGCAAAGCTAGCCCGTCATTCAGATCACTTGCTTAGGTACTTAATGGACTGCATCATTTACTTTTTCCCCTGGATTTTTTCTACTTTTTCAACATCTCACAGGCACTGCACATCCCTGTAATTTCCACTGGGGGCTTTGCCGTGCTCCGTGAGATCCAACAGCCCAGTATCTTCACAGGAAGAGTTCTGCTAAACTGGCTTTTGAAAAGGTATTTAGTGAGTCTTCTGTAATACAGTCGAGGTGCTCAGTTGCTCTGTCTTCTGTCAGTTCCTTTTGGCTGAAATTTAGATGAACTGAAACCCAGAAAGAGTGTTTAATTGTGCCAAAACCATGGAGAAAGTTTTGGGAACTGTGGGCTAAGGTCCTCCAGTCCAAACTAGTGCTCTTTAATCTGCAGTGTCCAAACAAGTCCTCCAAGACCTCCTGTGGTGATAAAGATGCTGCTTTTAATTTCTGAATTGTTGGGGGGGGGTGGTTTGTGGGTTTTAAATTTTTTTTTCTGTGGGCCGTAAATTCCAGCCCTATGAAAGGGTGCAGAAACTTACTTTCTAGCATAGGGAACATCTTCAAAGTTGGATATCCATTTAGGGAGAGTGGAAGGGACAGTGGCTGTGTACATCCATCAACATCTCGAGCTGCTGAGACAGGTGTGAAGTTGCCCATATACCATCAAAGCCTTGTTCTCAGCTGAATGAAAAAAACCTCCCTGCAGTGGGATATGCCTTGAAACAAGATCTGAGGGCTGCTTCCTTCCACCTCAACGTGTGAGGGTGGCTTCTGTCCTCACTGCAAGCCAGGGGCCTGGGTCTGAAAGAAGCTACAATCGCACCAAGCTCTCCTACAGCTTTTTCTGCGGTGGGTGGGATTTAGCCAAGTGTTGCCTGGGAGTGAGTTGGACATAACAGCTGACATGTGTCCCGTGATTCATGGTTAGCTGGAAACCCTCTGCAGGGCCTGTGTTCTCTTTTGAATAGCTCTGTGGGTGCTGTTTCTCAGAAAGCCTCGTGTGTGACTTTCCTTGGCTGTGGGAAATGTGAGCTGAAGCCAGAGATTGCGCAAAGAAGTGAATTTTGGTCCATTCTGGGGAGAAGAGACATGACCATGGGATGTATCTTACTCCCATGTCTGTAGCTTTATATTGTATACTTTTTGTGATTGCTTTTGTGTGACAGCACATTTCCAGGCAAAGCAGTCAGCCCTGGGAATCTTGTGGCAGTTGGAGCTGACCTTTAGCTGAACAGGCACAGGAATGTACATGCGCATGATGATGTTTTTAGAGTAAGCCTTTCACTGTCTAGGTAAGTACATAACCAACACCCAGTAATGCTTTCTGCTTAGAACAAAGCTTTTGACATTAAAGAGCTATTTGGATGGTCTGAGATTTATTGCAGAAGAGAGGACAGGGCTGGGAGCAAGGAAGAGGCAGAGCTGTTTTAGTGGAGAAATGCCAAGGTTGTGAAGGGGCTTTTTTGGACCAGGCCAAGTGACAAAGATGTGCTTGTGTCAAATGCCTGTAGCAGTGGTTGGCACCACCTGCAGACAGTTAAAGGAGCCAGAGATGTTGCCAGTGACTTGTTTATTCCTCTTCTGCCGTTTGGCTCCATAGATAGTCACTGACAGTTTTGCAACTTGCCTGGGACTGTTTAATTTTGTATTATTTTTATCTCCCTGCAATGAAGCTTTTGAATCAAAATGTCTTTTATGATCAAGCCTGACACAGAATGCTGAAATGGTTAAAGACGATCTTCCATGCTGTCAGCTGTGTTGATGTCACCTCAATGCCATATGTGAATTGACTTAAAAGCTAGTGGCAAGCTGAAGTATATGAAAAATAATTATCCTGAGTTGCTCATAGTTCAATTTCTCTGCCAGTTATGCAGGAGCAGCAGCAGTGCCCCAAAGGCACATGTGTTTACATGGATTTGCTCCTTGGCTATTTTGCCAGCGGTTGTGGGTGAAACGCAGATCTCCACTAGACAGCTTGCCTGCTGGCCTCCAAACAAGCCCAAGTGCTGTTTTCTTGTAATCACCCTGTTTGAAGCTGCCTGCTTGCTCATGTGTTCGGTCAGCACCTTTGGAGCCTGAAACCTGCTCTCAAGATGTTCTTGGAGCAGTTAAGTGGATGGGTCAGTGGCCTCAGTAAGTGTTGAAGGGGTTGATCTCTCTGATGATCAGAGATACAGGTTTCAATGGCAAAACCATTCCCGCAGTGCTTGGCTTAAGGAAAACTGTACCACATGGAATGTGTTGGTGTCTGCTGTGTAACTTGTTCCTGTCTGGGGGCTTGAACCGAAATTTTAGGAGAGAGCTCTTGCCTTTTTTCTCAAAACCTGCTTTGTTTTCACCATGCCTGCCTTGTGATTTTTTTTATTGCTGATTGAAGAAAAGATGGCTGTGGGTTGCCATTAGCCCTAAGATTAGAGTAAGGAATTCCTGGCTCTTGGCTAGGAACCTCAGAAAGCATTTGTAGGTCGTATTTTTAAAAGTTCATAACCCTTGTAGTTGGGACTAGACTTCTGGGGTTTGTCAGGAAGGCAGAAAAAGTGGCTGGGTTTTGTTTGGTTTTGGGGTTGTTTTTTGTTTTTTTTTTCACAAGTTGCATGGCATCATTCTCTGTAAAAACCAGCAACTGAGTCCAAATGGAGAACATTGTTTGTCTAATTCTCCTGATCTGGGAGTGTCTCTTCTGGCAGGAATCAGCAGATATGGAAATCTGACATCTGACGTGTTTGTAGCTGCTTCTTTAATGTCAATGGAAGAAGTGTCAGTGACCTTAACTGATACTTTATTGTTTTTTTTCTCTCTTTGGGAGTCGTACAGAATAATCAAACCACAGAAAGATAGTGTCTGCTGTTCCTGAGAGGTTTTGTTTGCCTCAGTAGCTGATTAAATAAACATGTTACAAGATTTGACAGTTTTAATGCAATTGAACTATTTACTCTTTGCTTCAGTAAAAGCATGTTTCTGAAAACAGGGTCTAGTACATAATATTTGTCCAGAAATAGTTTCCCTGTTATATACTTAAAATTGAAAATGTTTTAATGATCTTAACTCTGTCTTTATAACCTATACAGAATTCTTTAATAAGGAAATATCTTGCAAAATCTTCATTAATATTCAGAAAGTGTTTTGCTACAGTTCCCAACTTTCCGTGATGTTATTAATTTTTTGTTCCTTTAAATTCTTCGTCTTTATTTGCAAAAGTATAATTTTTGCTATGAAATGTGACCACAATGTGCTCTAGTCTCTGGAAAAGCCAGAGGCCTTGCAGTTCTAGGAGAACTGTACTCACTTACAACTTTCCTGGTGTATTTCTGCAAAAAGTGAAGTCCATGAAACATACCAGGGCTTTCATGCAAAGAGGCACAGGATCCATGGGATCTTCTGTGTGTTCAACTTACTAGAGTGTACAAAGCAATTCCAAGATAGATCTTTCCAGCTACAAACCATGTGCTGTGTCTTCTCTGTCTCAAGAGATCTAAGTGGAATCACATAAGGGAGTTTATTCTTGATTTGTACTTGGGTTTTTTTCTGGAATGAATTTACTGTTAACCTTTTATTGTTTTATAAATTGTTTACCTGAACTTTTAAGAAGTAAATTGAGCCCTAATGTAATAAAATGCCTCTCTATTCACTTCCCCAGAACTAGCCTGGTTTTTACCCAGATAAAACTTGTCTTGTATGTAATTTTTCTTAGGGCCAGAAGATGCAAAAATTCTGCAATTGTTAAACAAGTCAGTGAAAAATGGTAAAGCTCACATTTCAGAGCTGGAACACAAAAATCGCTTTGTGCTGGTCAAGAATACCCAGAGGCTTTTCTGTGCGCTGAGCTTTGTTAGCCAATGCTTGTGTTGCAGGTGACTTCCCCACACTGTGACTAATATGTGCTCCAAAAGGGTATTCTTGGGTTTCAGGTGTCCAGGTAAAGAGCAGAGGTTGAATAGACAGGTAATCCAAACTGAAGGATAATAAACATGAGTACTGGCAACCTGCCTAGATTGGCGTTGGTAAACACGATTCTGCAAGAGCTGCAGAGCGTGAAACGGGAACTGTGCTGTAGTTAAATGATCAAGAGCATTAGCCTGAGTTCCTTGACTGCTGATGGGTACCTTACACGTAGGCATAAGCAAGTCCTTCCTAAAAACTATGAAGAAACCAGGAAGGTGATTCTTAACAATGATTTCTGTAAAGTAGGGAAGAGGGCGGGGGATTCTGCAGGTTTTTTTGAGCTGTAAAGGGGCAGATACTGAAGAGCTTTACTGAGCATGGCATTTTGGTGATTTTGCATCAGGCCTATGAGATGTAGCTTGCCAGAATCGTTAGGACTGCTCCCTGTGCAAATCTAAGGGTTGCAGCTTTTATGTATTTCATTCAAACTTGGGAGAACACCTGAAGTGCAACCGCAACAGTTAGTTAGCTATGGAAGTAAATCAACAAAGTTTTTTAATAAGAAATTGATAGACACTTGTAGGGTGCTGCCTGTGCCTGTTCCCACATTGCTTATCAATGTTGTCAGTGATCTAATTCTTGCTTTCACTACTTCAGATTTTATTTCAAAGTCAGGAGGGAACAATATCTAATATTCACATTGTTAGCATGTGTATACTCTGGCACTAGTGATCTGCAACAGTCATTTTAAAGAGACTGGTATTTGAACACGATTTTAGTAGGTTTTTTCCTTCAATATCAAGCTGGCTTTTGCTTTAAATATTATTTTAAATAAGGGCCTTCCCTAACTGGAGACATGCCATTTGAGGCTGCGAGACAGATGCAGACAATGATAGCAAGAAAATAATAATGAATACATTTTGATTACACTTGGTGTTTTACTCCTTAACAGTGTGGTGCTCTGCAGGAACAAAAGGTGAAACTGGCAGCAGCCCGGAGTGCCTGCAGCAGAGCCTTGAGACAGCAAACTATTTACAAGAGTTGTTCCTGAATGCTGATGGTGTTTTCCCACGCAAAAAGAAAGCTGCAATGGTTTCTGCACCTGCAAGGAGTATCCTAGCAACATCACTGAGGAAACCTTATGCCAGGACTTTTTTCTGAGTGCTTCTTGCTGAACATAGCAGCAGTTGTAAAACAAAGGTCAAGAGCAATTTAAGCTCTTCAAAGTCCTGTTGCTTAATTCATTTACTCAAAGAAATGTTTGTGTTGTAGTTTTCTGCCTAAAGGATTACTGGGTTACAGAGTCATCCAACAGACTATCCAACTGCAGTTTAGTTAAACGTGAATATCACTTCATCTAAAATGTTGCTTCTTACTTGCGGCAAAGTGCCTGTTAGCATTTAACGCCAGTTTTTGGCTTGTGAAGTAACCAGGAGTCCCTGCTGCCTTCTGCCTGCTCTGGCAGCTCAGGATACGCTGGGCTTTCTGTGCCGCACACAACGGGGAAGCACGGATCACCAACAGGTAGTGGGAACAGACCATTGGGCTAATTAAAAAAAGAAGAAAGCTATTTTTGTCTGAGAAGGTGTATGCGGTCATTGTCTCTCTGTATGCACAGACCTCAGGTGAGTCTCTGCTTTGTGCTTTGCTATCAGCTTTCAGGGAAAATACTTATTTGGGGTTTTCCTACATCATTCACTGGTACTGTGTCAGAAGTTCTTGCTGCATTTGCTCTTACTGGTCTTGCCATCTTGTGAAGGGGAGAGGGCAGTGTTTATCTTTGTGTTTTATGGGTGAGGGAGTTGAGGAGAAGGACTACAGCCCTATTCAGCTCCCTGGGCTGGGGCTGCAGAGTTATTGAGCTGCTGGGCCGCTCTCAAAGCCCCTCCAAGCTTCTGCTTTTGTCACGTAGAACAGGGACAATGTTACTGTCTCTCAGAGATGGTGATGTTGCCTAAAAAACGCATGCAGTTGTAAAAAGAGTTTCTGCCCTCTGCTCAGTCTAGTAGATAAGCTCTAGTTCTAGAGCCCAGTCTAAAAATGGAATTTTTACCATTTCTGTTCAAACTGATGTTCTAGACAAGGGACAAAGCCTGCTGCTGGTCTTTCCCCCCCTGCATTCTGACTAAGTGAAAAGATTTTGTACTTAAAGATTGTTGGATGTCGACCTTTTTCCTTAGCTACTTAGAGAAATATAGGTTCTGCATTGTTTCATACATGAACAGTCATCTAAAAAGTCAGCAGTCATCAGACATAATTCTCTCTCTCAGCTCCCTGTTTATTAAGCTAAATGATGGTTTAAGCTGGAATTTAATACCAAACCAACTAACGTGCTTAAGGTAACCAACCTTCTGTTTCCTTCATTACAAAGGCACTTGAAAAGCGCTAAAGCCTTTTCCCTTCTCCGAGAAATATTTCCCAGTAATTTTCCAAAGAAAATTAGCTCAGGATAAGGTGCTTGTTCTAGGGCAAAACAATAAATTTTCAGTGAAAATCTGTCACAGCTAATAAAAAAAATGAAACACTATTCCATTCAAACCATCTTTTTTTTTTCCGCCTCTTCTTCTGGACTTCAGGTGATGTGACCCTGTTCTCATGAATCCTCTTTCGCAGTCACCCTCCATTCCTCTGGCAGAAGGAATATGCCGTACCGTATCAGACATGAATGCAGATCATATGATGGTCACGCAGGAAACTTTAACGGAGCAGTTAGTGAAAAATTATCCAGGTAATGCATTCGTTTCTCCCTCATTTAAAAGTGATGGTGTAATCTGAAATTGAGTTTCAGATATTGGGCAAGTGATCATTGAATGTTTACAAGCAAAGCTGACAATATGAAAGAATATAAATGAACGGGCTACTGGTAGAACACATATGAATGTGCATAGTCCTCATCAACCAGTGAGCAATGTCACTAACATTGGTTTGGATGTCATCCTTTTTACGGAGTTTGATATGTCTTCTTTGAGAGTAAGAGGGAGCTGACTGCAGTAGCATATTGAGAGTCTGCCCTTTCTAGAGGGTGGGAAAGCACACACGAGGTACTCAGGTGTCAGATATGGACCAGCATAAAACAGACTGTGTGTCAGACCAGAAAGACTTGGAGTTCTCCTTTAAGAACAGGAACATAGCTGATATTGACGGCAAAGGGACTGGGCAGAAGTCTACAGCTGCTGTTCGCTATCAAAAAATACAACCGGCCTCAAATTCAGGTTTGTTGGTCAAATTCCAGCCCCTTCCTTCCTGAAAGCACCTTACTTACACTAAATGAGCTTCAATCCTTCTCTTCTGATGGGGTAGCTGCCACTTCCCTTAAACACCATGTTTTCTTTTTAATCTGAAAAATGTTCTATCTCCCTTAGATCTGCAATACTGAAGTGTGTGCGTGCATGTGAGACTTTGTAAAGGCTCATTATGGCCCTCCGCAGGAGGTTGCTGTGTTTGATGCCGAGCTTCCTCTTGAGTCTTCTTGATCTTATAGCTCTGCAAACATTACAGGCTTGTTTACCAGTGGGAAGAATATTAATGCAACTCCATAAACTGGCCCAGAATCGCACCAGGAATGTGACGTAGTCTATATGTGCACTGAGACAACCACAAGGTAGCATTTTTAGGTCAGCCAGAAGCAGTACTCTCGAAGTTTGTAAGGAGAGAGCATATCTCTTGCCATGTTTTCACCTTGTTAGAAGTTTTTCTTCCAGTGGGCAGGAGATCAGCAGAAGCCTGGGGCAGTAGATCAGGTGTCACTAGACTAATGACTCTGGGACTGTGACACCAGAGGAAAAAACAGTGGCTGAGATCAGTCTCAGTGAGGTAAACTTTGGTAGCAATTGTCATCTGACAAAATTATACCAGAAGCTTCAGAGAGAGTGATAAAAGCCACTGTTAAATAACCTGCCAAGAGGGAAATGCTTTGAACAAGACACTGTTTGGTTTGTACCTGGCAGACAGTCTCTCTCATGAATATCCTATCCTGGCAGCCACAAACAGAACATCCTCGCTTATTCGAAGGAGAACATCCTAAGCTCCACCACAGCAGAGCTGCAGTGACAACCAGAAAAGCAGCTGGCCTTTACCTCTTCCTCAGGGGTGACCTTGCCTCATCGGAGAGGAATGGTCGTGGCAGAGTTAGAAAGGGGTTTACTGATCTGTTAGACACCGGGAGGACTGCACCTCGCAGAGCCCTCGGCTGGATGATGTTTCCTTGCTGCCCTCATCTGGCTGTCCCCGAAAAGCTCTCCCTGGCTCAGGGCCGCAGCCTGTGCTGGCTCCAAGATTTGGGGCCAGCCCTCACTGCCCTCCACGTGTGGACACTGCTGCAGCGCAGGGCTGTCCCTGTTCTGCAGGGAGCTCAGGGCTGTGGGTGAGTACAGATGGTTGCAACAACTGCTGGCTCTAGAAGCTTAGCAGAGTGGTAATGTATTAAAAAAAATCCTGCCTTTTATCCAGGGATACTGGACACTTTCGTGTTTGAAATCGAGTATGCCCTACTCAAACTTTAGTTGCCAGATCACTTTCAAATTTCTTTTGAAATCCTGTGAACCATTGGCTATTTCCTGTTCAGTTGCTTCAAGATCTGTTGTATCTAAGTTTTTTTTTTTTGGTCCAGATCTCATTTTATTTGAAAACTTATTTCTGAATTGAAATACCTCTATCTTTGTAGGCATTGCAGTTCCTTCCCACAATATCTTATATAATATCCTTGGCACTCTAATTAAAGAAAGGAAAATCTATCATACAGGAGATGGATACTTCATTGTGACTCCCAACACATACTTTATCACAAATGATGCCACAGAAGACAATAGAAGGGTCCCACTAGAGGATGGTTGTCACTGTTCATCACCTTCCATCACTTACCTGGTCAAAACTGAGCACTGTGCAGACTTAGTGAAAGAAAACATTCCTATAGTACCCCGTTACAGATCCTGCCATTGCTTCCCTGACCAGAATATGTTCTGTGAACAAAAGTATCAGCAGCTAATGAACCATGAACCTCCTGGAGGAGGTAAGAAAGGCTGCAGTGAATTAAAGCCTTCAGTTCAAACTCAAGGGATCTCCACATCTGCTGAAAACCATTCCTGGGACACCATCAAATCCCTAACATCTGTGAAAGAGAAACTGAAAAGTAAAAGGTTTGGCCTTGGCCTTTTCTGGAAAAGCGGTTCTAAAAAAGAAAAACATAAGAAGGAGTACTCTACTTTTTCAGCCCAGTTTCCTCCCAAGGAGTGGCCAGTCAGGGATGAAGATGACTTAGATAATATTCCTCGTGATATTGAACATGAAATCATCAAGCGTATTAACCCTACTCTTACAGTTGATAATTTGATTAAACACACAATATTAATGCAGAAGTTTGAGGAGCAGAAAAAATATATCAGTAAGGGTACCTCGGTTGAAGAGTCAATAGTCAGGCAAAACCATCTTTCAAAGGACTGTATTCAAAAGACACAAAGTAAACCAGCAAAACACACCAGGAAAACCAAATCAGAGAAGGAGGAGCAGATTAGCAGAAACCACAGGAAATCTCACATACATGAGCTAACATGCCCAAATGAGAAACTGGAAGAGAACCTCTCGCTGCCTATCAGAAGCCAACAGCCAGCTGATGTAGCAGTGGAATCCCATGCCATATATAAAAAGCAAATTAAGAACCCTTTTCAGGGTCTGTCACGGAGACGCAACTTCTATGCAAAAGGGTACAGAGGTACCTTTAACAGTCACCTGAAGACCAGGAGTCGAAAGAAAGAAAGGGCTTTACAAAGGCCACGGTCCTCGGACCCCTCAAAACTCTTTGACTATGAAACTGAGCAGCTGGCTACTGAAATGCAAGCTGGCAAAGCTAAGGAAAACAAACTGCTCCATGCTAATAGGTCTTCCCGCCAACTACAGGAAGACAGTTTAAGGGAAAACTGTAGTTATCTGCAAGGCAGTACTTTGCAAACAGATAATAAAAGTAAATACTTTCCAGAGAGTAACATTTCTGAAGAAAACGTCTACAGAAGAACAGTAAAAAAAAATCCTGGGAATATTAAAAGATCCCTTCAATCCTACACTGAAGGCAATGGTGTGTGCAAAGAGGACGCAAAATTTTCATTCCATGTGAAAGATGAGTATTGCAGGTGCAAAGCTGACACTGTATGTGAGTTATTAGATCAAACAGCAAATGAATTTAAAAATGTCCACCTTTCAAATTATACAGCCAACGTTAACCTCGTAAAAAAAAATGGTGTAAAGTACAGACAAAAGACTGATAAAAAGAGTGAACTTATCTTTAAATATGACTGTGCCAGCCATCCCGGATCAATGAAGCTGGGAAGTGAAGGATTTACTGATAACTGTCACCTTCTGCACCAAAAAGCACATGATGGTGACACCTGTAACTTGTTGTTGCAACTGGATGACAATTTTGAAGGCAATGAACCATGTCACCTGTGCCCTGGCTATGCTTTTCCAGATGGAAGAGACTGGAGTAAAGCTGTGCAAAAGCTGGGGACAGCTATGGCCCTGAAAACCCGTAAGCTTAACACTTATCCCGCCCAGTACAATACAATTGGAAATAAATGTGACTCTGGAGAGCGTGGATATAAGGAAAGTGCTGGTTTTGCAGAATCAATAGATGGCTCAAAAGAGCATCTAAAACCAGATCTCACAGAAGAAAGTTGTTTGTGCAGTCAGATTCTTCCAGTAGGTCACAGAGAGGAAGAAACCAGCCTCACTGACTGTGTGAGGGCTTCAGCCGTAGCAGATTTCTGCCATACCAATGAGGCTGACTCAGATGCTGACACTTTGCAGAACTTCACCTATGAGATGGGCAAAGTAGAGGCCTGTTGTGCTTCGGGCTCATGGACCAAAGAAACGAGAAACCCCCAGGGAAAAAATGAGCTGTGTTTTCAGAATGTGTGTACTGTGATACCAGGACAGAAACACTTAGAAGTGACAGAAAACCACAGCATTACAGGAGACAGCGGAATTGACTCCCCAAGGTGAGAAAACACAGGTAACTACATTAGATGTTTTATCTTCAAATGAACAATCAGGTTTGGGCAGAAATGTTCCTATAAATCATAAACCCTCCTCCCCAACAACAAAATTCTTATTATCTTTAAAAACTTCACTGTTATGTTCCCGAAATAATCAAACTGTATAGTCCTACCATGTCTTTTTACATGAACATTCCCCTTACATCAGCTATAGAAATGCTGCTGTTTATATTTTGCATTTGTTTTCATGAGGCAAGAAAATAGTATGAGCTCTGCCTTGCAGGTGGAGGTGGCCAAGTGCAGGAATGTTAAGAAACATGGTGACTGATAAACTCCTGTTAGCAGGCAGGTTCAGCTCACATATGACATTACGGATATTGTCATAGTTTCCCAAGTTGCAGATGAATAAGAAGTGCTTTATAGAAGTGCAATCAAAAATTAAAGTACAAAATACCATCCGACTTGCTCACAATAGACAGGAGAATGTGTACGTCACTCAAGCTACAAGCTTCTGCTTCCTTTCATAGGGTACATTTTGCCTGTAACTATACTAGAAAAATCCCTTAATGGTAAACAAATTGGTATAAAACAATTCTTTACACAGGTGCATGTTTGAGAAGACCTACAAAAACTGTTAACTAAATTGGCAAGTACGTAAATTAAAATGCCGTGAGGGAAAAATCATATCCATTTTTTCATAGCATCACCTATTCTTAAGATCTTAAATGAGTGGTATTTAAGTGTAATCAAACCTTTTGAGTTCTCAGTGGATATGTATTGTCACCTTGAGAAGCTAGTATCTGAAGGAACGAATCCCATGGTACAGTTTTTAAGGAAATTCTGGTGGTTTTGTTGTTTTTTTTTTTTTTTCCCTTAAGCAGCTTTCAGCTGTGCACTCTTTCAAGCATACTTCTAGTGTACTACTCAGATATGAACACTTGAAATCTGTTGGAAGCTCTTTAGCAAAACGTATTTCAAAGGGTCATTTTGATTGTTTGTATTGATGCCGTCTGTGGTACCAGAACCTAAGCCAACTTCGTTTATTTTTAGAATGTGAAGTCTGACATCTAATAATTCTGTTATTTTAGATGGACTGAAAAGAAGATGAAGCTTCCTGCCAAATTCTGAAAGCATAACTACTAATGCAAAGAGGAGGACAAAGCGGAAGGACAATTGGAACCAAACTCTTTGCTTCAGCTAACTCTGGTCATGAATATTTGATTATTTTTTTAATGAGCTTTGTAAACTTTCCCTTTGTGACAATGTAACCAGACTGCAAATGTGATCAGTCACATCTGTGAAGCTGTCTATAAATCAAAACTGTCAGTTAGAACTTCTGACTCTAGCATTTGAAGAGCTAATGTGTTGCTCTCATCTTTAATTAGTTTTTGTGTCCCTGTGTTAATAAAAATGAGAACCGATATACGTCATTCAGATCATTAACCTGGAAAGGGAATGTGTTGCTCCAATACGAACTATCAGTTGGACAAACTGGTTTACACTGTAATTCGTGAAAGTGTTTCTTACTTGTGCCACACAAATAACAGCACACGCCATCTTCCTGGTCAGAAAACAAAGAAAACGAACTAGATGGGCACGCACCTTGTTGCTACAAAAAGTCCTTTGAATCCTGAGGTTCTCTCACTGTGTTCTGAAGGAATCTCAGCTGTCCTCCTGAATCTGCTTGGTGTGTTTATATCTGGCAAGCAGGGTTTAGTCTTTGCAAATGAAAACGTGTCCGTGCAGGAGACAACAGGTAAGGCCAGTGTCATTGCTTTGAGAGAAACCCTGCTGCAGGATAGCAAGCTCCCGCCCTGCTCCTGACCTCCCCTTTCCTTCTCTTAAGGAATCAATATCCGTCAGGCTCACTTTACAGCTTTTAGTTCAGAAGACTAATTTTGACTTCTTAATCCTGATTTCTTCCTGTAGCTAAAAGCAGGCTGTGCTGGTTTCATGCTGCTAATCACCAGAGGTCTGTGGTCCTTTTAAATCTTACAGAGGCAGCTGGTCATACTGACTACGGTAGGCTCTTTCCCTACTGAAAACTTGTCTCCAGTAGTTACGAAGCCAGAAGGCTAAAGCGGTAGTTATCCGTTTTTAAAGCTCCTGAAGATTTCTTTTAGGGAAGGTGTCTCTGGCTGCGAAGTAGAAGAAACTGTGCTGCGTGGGGCTGAGCAGGGCCCTACAGCGCTCTCTCCCGTCCGCCTCGGTGCACGGCCGCTTTCAGTCACGCCGGTACCGGGATTTCCCCCCTCAGGCTTCCCCAGGAGCTCCCTGCCCTCAGCGCCTCACGCTCCTCCGCCTACCAGCAGCTTTTCCCCTTCCTTAAAAAACCCTCCTAGGGGCTTACACGAGTAACGCGGGTACAGCACACCGCAAGCCCTGGTGAAAAGCCGGGGGATGAGGCACACGCCAGCCCTTCCCCGCCGGTCCGGAGCCACCGGCTCGCTACGCTTCCGCTCCCGTCATGGCGGACACCTCGCGGCGAAGGCGCGAGCTTCTCAAGTCACGAGCCGCACCACCTTGCGGACGCGGGGCACGCTGGGTATTTGAGTTCGGGAGAGGGGGGGTGGGGGGGTGTTACCCTGGAGTCCTGCTGGGCCTTGTAGGCTGGCTGCGGGCGCGGCCGGCCATTGGCTGCCGGGCGGCGGCGGAGCGGCGCGTCCCCGCCCCGCGTTGCCGGGACAATGGGCGGGTTCTGTTTCTGTCATAGCGAGGCCGGCGGCGCGGCGTGGCGCGGTGGGGCTGTGGAGATGCGTGGAGCCACCGGGTTTAGTGCCAGCAGCGGGTCCGAGTCAGACTCCGAGTGTCCTATGGAGACCGAGTCAGCCCTAGAGAGCAGCCAGCGGCGGCACAAGGTACCGGGGAGGGCTCCGGAGCTTTCCGCGGCTGGGTACGGCCTGGCCACGCCGCCTCGCCTGGCCTCGCCTGGCCTCGCCTGCACGCTGGGGCTCGTGTCCGGCGGGGCTTGTCTCGGGTCGCGCCCCCTCGGTGGCGTGCTGGGCCGGGGCGGGTCCGCGCGGCGCGGCCACGGGGCGGGGTGGTCGGCCACGTGCGTGGCGGCGGCGGTGGTGGCGGCGGGGCCTCTCGGGCGGTCGTCCGGGCTGCACGGCCTGTGGCCCCCGCCTCGTGTCGGGACGGCCCCGCCGGCGGTGGAGGGCCTGCCGGAGCGGGCGTGGAGCCGTCCTCGTCGCGCAGCGGCCCGGGGAGCGCTTTTGGGTGCACGCTGCGGGGCGAGGCAAGAGAGTCCTGAAAATGAAGGCCCGGGTGACTCGTGGTCAGGAAGATGCCTCCTGGCGGCACCTGCGCGGCGGCGGAGAGGGAGCTGTTGCCGGACGCCAGCCCCCCCGTCAAAACCTAGAACACAGACATTTAGTTTTAACCGTTCTGCGGCGTCTCTTCTCTGTTTTGTGTCGCTTGGATCATGTGCGTGTATTTTCATTTACGGCCGTGTTGCTCTGTGCTTTACCAGAAGGAGAAAAAAGAGAAAAAATCTGAACACCATAACAAATCTCGGAAGAGAAGGATTCCGATGGATGAAAGCGATCAGTCGGAGGATGAGGTCGATTCCCCGAAACTCAAGAAACCAAGGATTAAAGTTAAACAAAACGGTCATGCAAGAGAAGAAAGCCCGGAGAACACGAGATTATCTTCCTTAAACGTTAAATCCACCCACAAAAAGCAGCACAGTAATTCTAGTGAAACGTCAAGTGGTGACAGTGAGCAAGAGCAGGTAAAACTCATGATTGATTTAGTTAATGTGTTTAGCTTTCAACTTCTGCATTGCATCGAGGGTAAATTTAGAACTGGTTACCTTTCCTTTGTTTTTTCTTTCTTCTCCCAATCAGTGGAAAGACTGCTGTAAATTCTCAGGGTTTAAAGCTACTTTAACTGACCTGTCTGTCGATTATTTGCAAAAATTTTAAATTGTGAAAGTCCTGAAGTTCTGGATGAGCGCACCATTGGTTCCTCACTCCATCAGTCCTGTCCTGAGGTAGCTCTTGGCAGACAGACAAGCTGCAGTGAGATGGTGCTTTAATATGATTCAGCATCATTAGATATGATTGTAAATGCCACAAATATAGTTTAATTGATTTCTTTTTGGTATTATGAGTACTTCCCTAGTGAAGTAAGAATTACTTGGTTTTAGCTAGTGGAAAAAGTTATGTTTTTATGAATCTTCTCATTAAATAGTAGCTGCTAATGTGATAGGATGGTCCTTAATGTAATAAAGTATGTTGTAACAGTTTTGTAGATTTTTTTTTAGGCCTTTCTGTAAGAATACTTTGTCTATTTGATTTAGGTTCCTTTAAAATTTCTTGACATGAACCACATTTTTTTTTTAAGGGAAACGTGTCTTGTTGTACTGAGGATTTGTTTTGAAATTTCTTTATACCTGTATGTTCTGCTGTTGCTTGCTTTTGTTTCTTGTTCCAATTGATGGATGCTTCACGAAGCATCCCAGGTTTCCATGGTTCCCAGGGTTAGCATTCTTTCCTCAGGCTTAACACTGTGCTGTTAAAATATAAGGAGGTGATGCGTTACTAAGTAGGTACGTTTGATGCTCTACCTCATAATGTTCTTTTGGGGATCGATTTCTGTATCTGTAGATCCCGGTGCTGTGTTCTTTGGGAAGTAGGCCATAGGCTAGATATCAAACCTGATTCTTGCATATCACAACATAATCTTTTAGGCCATTGGTGATCATTTAAAATAGAATGTTAAAAGTTTTCAGAGTTTAGTTTGGGTGTTTTGCATTTACAGGGTTATGCCATTAGATATGAAACAGTCTTAATTACAGATCACTTTTGTCTAACTTTGAAGTAGGATAGCCAGTAAAACAAAGAAGGCTTTTTAGCTGCAGCTGTGATACTGTCACTGAAAATTCAACCCTTGGGTATGACACCAGTGCGTATGCCATTACCGTGAATTTTCTATTGGCCATATGATATTTCATGGAATGTTATCTGATTTATTGTTTACCTGACAGGAGATGACTGAAGAACAGAAAGAGGGTGCTTTCTCCAATTTTCCTATTTCCAAAGGGACGGTTCAGCTTCTTCAAGGTAAATTTCTTGGTGTGATGTGACCACAGAAAGTAAAGTTTCTCTGTCCTGTGTTTTTCTGGTCAACATATTAAATCACTGACCTGTGAGGTGTGCTCTGCTTGTGCCTATGCAAGCACAGATGCTATACAGAAGGCATATTGATTGCCTGTTCTAAAAACATCTTTGAACATAGACATTTCTGTTCGCAGTACTGCCCAGTTCAGCCTTTACAGCAGAATTTTAAATTACGTAAGCTCAAAAAACCCAAATTCTCTGTGACAATTTTTCAATTAGAAGTTTTTTCAGCATGAGTAAAGAAAAACCAGTTATATTTGTATCTTTGGTATTAGTTTGTGTATGAGTATGAATGAAGAGGAGACTAGAGTGGTTTTGACATGTCTTTTATTTGAAAGGAAGAGATTTTCATAGCTAGGTGGGGAAGTATTACATAAATAAAGCCACAGTACTTAAAGGCTTTCATTAAAGGCTGGTAACTTCATCTGTCCTGGCTAGCACTATGTCTGGTGGTAAGATGTGGGAGAATGAAATGGACAGTCCCAGGACACTCTTCATAGATGACCTCTGCGATTGAAGAAAGCAGTGGAGGGATGATATAGTCCTGACTAACTTTAGAGTTGATGGAAGTTCTGCTTGGGATAACTTCCTCTGAAGAGTGTGCAAGAACACTTGTAAAATGATTGTATTAAGGAAATCTGTTGAAATTTGCACAGCTCGAGGAGTGACATACCTGTTTCCCGTGCAAGTGAAGACCTTCAACCCAGTATATTCTGGCAAAGATGTAATTGCTCAAGCACGAACTGGAACAGGGAAAACGTTCTCTTTTGCTATTCCCTTAATTGAAAAGCTTCAGGGAGACTCACAGGAAAGAAGAAGAGGCCGTCCACCAAAGGTAACTATGCTTTGCTAGATGCTGATTTTGCTTTTTTGGACATCAGAGTGATTCAGAGTTTTAACCTGCTGGAAAAGTTCTTCAAGCTTGTGCCAGGGGTAAGCTAACCCACATTAAAGACTCTTTGAAAGTTGTGTTTGTTGGGCTTTGCCTGCATCCTGTGCTGCCTCATACCCTCTGACCAAGAGTAAAGAGCAAAATAGTCCTACCTACTTGTCAATTCCTTTTTCTGCTTACTGAGAGACTGAAACCACCATTGTTCAATGTGTTCCTGATTAATTTTGTCAGTCACCTTGTCTGTTCAGCCCCAGTGGTTACTGGGTGCTTGTTTATCTCCCAAATCAGTAACAGATTAGTGACTTTTTCTGATGGATAAAAGCTGTCTACTTAAAAATGTTTATTTAAACATGTAAATAGTGGGAGGTTTTAAAAATAGACTTAGTTTTCACCAGGACCACCACCAGATATTGAAGGTTCTGCTCCAGAGAATGCAGATTCATTATGAGCCGTTTCCATTCTGCTGGGGAAATACCACTTATGTTTTTTCACCAAATTCTTAGGATTCCCTCCAAAAAGATAGGCCAAAGCTTATCGTATTCCTATTAATAATGGATTTTTTTCTTTATTTCATCTTGTCACCCATCTCACATATTACCTGACACTCATTCCAAAACTAGGACTGGCAGTTTTATTTCAGCCACCCATCATGTTGGCTGGCTGACTGAGAACGCTGGCTCTAGATTTGGCACAGTCTTGTGGAGAAGGGAAAGCTTTCTTTGAGCAAGTCATAGGTCTTGAAATAAAAAAGATATCAGGCCTCACTCTACCATAGTACTCTTCTACGTTCTTTTTTGTAACGTGTTTGAGTGTTGAAAGCAGTAACAGGATAAGGGTTTTGAGATTCCTTTCATCAAGCCGCTGATGCCAGGTTTGAGAGCAGTACTGCAATTGCACTTTAAACTAGTTAAAACTCCTAGCTAGTAGCTCGTGCATCACCAGCGGTGAAGCCTGTATTTTGGAAGAGAGGATGATTCCTTGGTGGCTTCTGCGGAGATGCCAGCACAGGCTGCAGAATCATGCTGAACACCAGCTTTGCAAACTGAACATATGTTTCCCTGAATCACAGGAAAGCTGAGAGAGTTGATGGCTTGCTCTTACACCTTCTTGTAGGACTGTGAAGCATTACCGAGCATATGTAAAACCCTTCTATTACACAGATCCTGCAGTCTTAAACAGCATATGTATGTGTAGAAGAAAGCTTGCAGCTGATCTGTTCCAGAGCTAAAGTTAAATAAGATTTAAGTACTTTCTGTCTATCTCATTTAAAAAGTTAGCTTGTCCTGTATGTGCTGAAGGAGATCAGTGTTGTTGCAAGAGCCTTGTGTTTCTCTAATCTCTGCTTAGATAACTATTTAAACCAGATTGTTTTTATTATGTAAATGGTCAGACCTAAATTAATGATAAGAAGTCGAGTGGTTTCTTGGTAGAAGCCGTGCTGAGAGAACATCTGTTTTTCCTTGGTCTAGGTACTAGTCCTTTGTCCAACGAGAGAGCTGGCAAACCAGGTTGCCAAAGATTTCAAAGACATCACGAAAAAGCTAACGGTAGCTTGTTTTTATGGAGGAACTCCATATAATGGACAAAGTAAGTGACACTTCTCACTAATAACTGAAATGTTGATTGACGGACATATTTGAGAAATGCAGTTGGGTCCTTCCAAACACACACTTTGAATTGAAGAGTATTCATGGGGAATTCAGTAGCTCAGAATGTATCTTCTTATGGTGAGAAATAACTGTAGCTCTTGATTATAGTCTTAGTGTTCCTTGTCTACTCATGTACTTTAAATTAAAGAGATTATACGGAGTGTTACAGGGTATTTGGGTTTAGGTTCTTGTAAACATCTGTATTTTCATCAAGAAAATGTTTAGTCTTAGAGCTGTGAGCAGTTGTGGGGTTTTTTGTATGATACAGGATATCTAGAGGATTCATAAAGTGGAGAAGAATTTCTTTATTGTGACAGCCTAATTTACCATCATGTTGGTTGTAGACAAGGCAAATGAGAGCAGGAACAAAAATAAGCTCTTTCATTGCAATATAATATCTGGAGATATTAGGGATGATTCCCCCCCCCGCCCCGCAGAATTTCAGGAAGGAGGTGATTGTGGTAATTTGCATAGTCAAATAAATAAAGTTGGGGGTTTTTTACGTTTCCAGTTAAGGTAGACAATTTGGGAAGTGCTCGCTGTTTCTAAACTATGTTAAAAGAAACTCTTTGTTTGCCACTTTATTTAAATCATGGGTAGAGGGAAGGGAGATGGGAAATCTTCACTCCTTCAGGAAGAGCAGTAGAACTTTTACCTTACCAGTTTTGGTCTTTTTTTTTTCTTTGAGTTTTCTCTTCCTGTACATCATTTGTTCTCACTTAGAGGGAAAGTACTTATGACTGGTTTAAGAAGCTGTTTCATTATTACTTAGCTACCATGTGTTTCTAATGTACAGAATGCTCCCTAGTTCACTGCTAACTCTTCTGCTCTTTCCTGCCTCTCAGTTGATCTCATGAGAAGTGGCATTGACATTTTGGTTGGGACACCTGGTCGAATCAAAGACCATCTTCAGAATGGCAAGCTGGACCTTTCCAAGGTGAAACATGTTGTACTTGATGAAGTTGACCAGATGCTGGACATGGGATTTGCTGAGCAAGTGGAAGACATTTTACGAGTTGCTTACAAGAAGGGTAATCTCAACATTTAAACAAATAGTAGGAAATATTAGAAATAATTTAGCCTGCTGAAATTCAGGTATATTTTTCTGAAAGTTGCAAGGTGGCTTTGTTTAGAAATGACTGAATATTAAATACTGTAGGAAATGTACTGTGAACGCAGTACATGAGGAAGTGTGAAAGTGGGAATCGTTCATAGGACCTTTGCAAAGCTTAAAATCCAGTACCTAGAAATCTGTAAATAACTTTCTTTGACACACCTCTGTAAGTGGTACTTGAACTTCTTCCAGTTAAAAGGAATTAGAAGCTTTTTACCCTTTTCACTGCTTGAAAATAGACTGGATTTTCGGTCATAATAACTTTTTTTCTACTCTTGAAAATTATTTAGGCTCTCTAGAGTTTTTTTTCCTCCAGATGTTGGTAATGCATAAATTTAAAAACCAGAATCGCCTTCTTTATTTTATATCCTGATGTTTGACATCCTATTTTTAATAACCCATATAATCACCTTGTATACATCTGTAAGATGAAACATACGAAGTTTGCGAAACATTTTTCTGTGTTCTAAGATTCTGAAGACAATCCCCAGACACTACTGTTTTCTGCAACTTGCCCACATTGGGTGTATGATGTGGCTAAGAAATACATGAAGTCTAGATATGAACAGATTGACCTTATTGGGAAAAGAACTCAAAAGGCTGCTACGACAGTAGAAGTAAGTATTTAATGTGAAATGTTTTCAGGCCTTTTCCTTTATGGTACAAGTAGTCATCCCATCCTAAGGTACAGTATCAGAATGATGTTGAAAGTTGTTTTGAGAATTATTTTTCTTATCATAAGGCACGTTACAGCTAGTCAATTATTTCTAGGTTTAGGATCTGTCTCTTACCACAGCACCCAGTAACTATATAGACATCTCGGTTAGACTGAGGATTCACTTATCACTTAGTTTTGTGGGTTTTCAGAGAAAAGTTGAATTTATCCAAGTTGGAAGCAAAAGACACACATTAACATCAACCTGGCTTTTTTAAATTGCCACAGACATCACAGTCAAATCATGCTGTTCTGTATACAGGAGATTTTTTCAAACTTTCTGTGGTACCTCATCTCGTTAGGCCTTTGCTTGCTATGCAGGAAATACCATAGTAAGGAATATATGCTGGCAGCCTGAATTATCTGTACTTGATAAAATAAGATACCATTTCTGCCTAAGTACTGCTTAGCAGTTGCTTTGACAGATCACTTGGACCATCACAATTGTATCAGTGGGATTGAAAGAATGTTTATCTTGTGCTTGAAAAAAGCTTTTAACACACTGTATTTATTTGTTTCGCTTTATCTGACATAAAGCTTTTAATTGTTAGAACTGTGACAAAATCTTGCACCTCTGACTGTCCTCCAGAGAAATGGTCTAACGTCTCCTGCTTTTTTTCATCTTACTTAATCATTTTGCTTAATGTTAGACTAGTTGTGGTGGACATAAGAGCCTTATGGATTCTGCATGTTCCAGGAATGTGAGCCAGCATATTTTGCCCATCAGGAAACTTTACACCTCTTTAGTAATTCTGGATTTTACAGTTTCAAATGTATTAAAAAAGAATCTTGTGGTTTTATGTAAGCTAAACACTAGAATTCTTTTCCATAGCATTTGGCAATAGAGTGTCACTGGTCTCAGAGAGCCGCAGTTATTGGAGATGTCATTCAGGTCTACAGTGGCAGCCATGGGAGGACCATTGTCTTTTGTGAGACCAAAAAGGAGGCAAATGAACTGGCTCTGAATGCTTCAATCAAACAGGTATTTTATCATCTGTATTAAGTAAGAAAACCCGTCAGAGATTTAACAACCCTCTGTTGGTACCAGACCTATGCTGAGTAAGCTTTTAAGAGAGTCTTTCGAAGTGGATAAGGCAGGCTTTTGCAGGTAGTCAGAGAGTTTCAAAACTGCCAAAAGTAACCTTTAAAAAACCCCCAACAAACTGGTTGAAAGTTTAGAGCATTATAGTCTTCAAGACTAGGCTTCACTAACTGGGCTACAAAGGATTTTTTTCTTAAGAGTTCTCATTGACATCAAACAAAGCAATTGTGAATTAATTTTTCTGTAGAGAGGATTGTCCTGGATTAAAAAGTGGGTGTAGACTTAGAGAACTACTAGGGTGCTGGAACAGCAGTTACCGAGCTGTGATGCTGGCATTAATTTGTGTTGTCAGGGGGTCAGTTAGGGTTTAGAGCTGTCATATGACAGAGGCTATTTTTGTATTTTCATTAAGACGTTTATGAGCTGTTATGAAGAGTTTAAAGATGTGTACACAGAAAGAATCCAATCTGCCATCTCTTGTGAATGGCCTGTAGTGCATTCTTGAGGTTTGAGGTAGGGCTCACTCTCGCACTGGTGGGAAATAACTCATTGATGTAGTGGTGCAATGTTTGCGATGTGTAGTGATGCTGGCACTGCATGCTTGGTTTTGGTGGTGGAATCACAGCAACTACTTTTTCTGCAAGTGTTTTCATAGAGGTTAACTTACCTTTAGAAAGCAGTACAGCGTTATGTTCCCAGGGAAAGAGAAGCGTTTTCATCTGTTACAACTGTGTTCGGGAGTGTTTCTTCCACACTCCAAGATGACCTCAGTAACACTAAACCTGAGCGTGAAGCCTTATCCTACGTTACTGGTGGTGATAGTCATATCAAATCTTGTGTAGGCAACGCAGAACTCTGATCTTGGCAGGTAAAAGAAGGACATTACTGAGACGTTTGTTTTAGCATATTAATACTCGCTAACAGAATACATGTCTTTTGCATTTATGAGCTGACATTAATCCAAAACTGACTGAAAAAGAGGTTTTGAGTTCCGTGCTGACCCTAGCATGGTGTTAGTACTTTTTCAAATAATTTTCTGTTAACATGTGAAATATGGAGGAAGAAACAGTTTTCATGTGTTTGGTCTTCATACTTGTTATTGCTGTGATACAGAAGGACTTTCAGAATGTTTGGATTAAAACAAAATTATCTTTGAAGCTTAGTTCTTTTTTGTTTGTTTGTTTTTTAGAACCACTTATATCTTAATCCTTTAATTGGTAGTGGGAGACATTAATGAATTAAGAGGGATTAAGAAGTACCAGTATTTTGGAAAAGATGTCTAAATGAATACTAAGAAAGCCTGAGAAAATTGTCGATGGCTGTTTTGAAGCAGCCAAGCCTTGTAGAGATGGTGCAGATGGCAAGTTAGCGCATAGCTGTTTTCATGGATCACTGTAATTAGAGGTGGAGATAAGACACAAGTTGCGATTCTGTTTCCTACCTTTGTTAAAGGTCTTTGAGGTGTAGGAATAAGAAGTACTGAGTAAATACCATATGACACCTAAAATATAAACTCTGGTAATTCACTTCTCTATCTTACCATACGGTATCTATCAGACACCAGGATATTGTATCCAAAACTGATCATAAAATGGAGCACTGTCTTGGATTTTGGTACAGTCCTATAATAATACCGTTCTGCAGGATTGCCAGTCGTTGCATGGTGACATTCCTCAGAAGCAAAGAGAGATCACACTGAAAGGCTTTCGAAACGGCACATTTAAAGTTCTGGTTGCAACCAACGTCGCTGCCCGTGGTTTAGATATCCCTGAAGTTGACCTGGTTGTACAAGGTTCACCACCAAAGGTAGGAGATGGTTATGTTGGGTAGCTTGTAATAATTTGTAGTCTTGTTTTCAAGTAGTGTATGCTCTGAGGTGGGGCTATTGACCACACAGAGTTCATCAGCATTGTGTTTAAGGGTAAGAAATGTCCTGATGTACAGAAGTAATTTCTTAGAGGATTTTTTCACAGTGCATCAGTCCCTAGTATGTTTAAAGATGGTCTCCTTAAAATGCCTCTCTTTAAGGCTGTTCAAAGCCTCTTCAAGGCCATGTGTGGTGATTGCAAGGCTGAAAGGAGTGGGAGGTGAAGAAGGGCTGTCTTGTAAGAATGATTCACCAAGTAGGGGCATGTATGAGGAGGGGACCCCAACAGTGAGAAAACTGGCTGAAGTTAAGAGGGTTTAAAAGAAACAAGATCATTTTTCCGTGAATTTGCTATTAATAGCCCAGTAACCACGCTCACGCTGATGAGTAGGGGGGTGAGTGGGATTGTTGTAGAGGTATATACACTGAGAACGTTGTCTCATATTCTCTGGTGATGCCAAAACAAGGCTTATTTGATCCATGCTCATAGTTCTAGCTTTCAAACTGTGAGTTTTAGAGGATTATGGAAAAGCTTATTCGTTTGAGTTTAGTGAAACAGTGGTTTTTAATTTGATTCTCTGATGTAGTTATTGTGTATTGTTTAGGCTTAAGTGTAATAGCTTCTGCTAAGTTTTGTGAATGCAATGAATTGATTAAATTACAATAAAGGAGATAAACCATAAGCCTATTTATTTTGAAGGATGTGGAGTCCTATATCCATCGTTCTGGACGCACAGGTCGAGCTGGACGGACTGGGATCTGTATCTGTTTTTATCAGCGGAAAGAGGAATATCAGTTAAGATACGTGGAACAAAAAGCGGTAAAGTATAGTTTTCATCTAATCACGAGCACTCAAATATGATGCGTTGGGGTAGCACGGAAAATCTTCATGATTTGTTCAATAGTTGAGTTACAGAACTTCACTTGTAAAGCACCCAGCTGAGGTTTGGTTACCTTGGAGAGGCTAGGTTCTCTGTCAGTTGCTGTGGAGCAGGGAGCACACTGCAGAGTCTCATGGCTACGCTTTTTCAGCAAAAGCCAGTAAGACAGTACCTGTGGAAACAAGATGAAGCTAGCAGGATTTCAGCTCAGTGTTCACCCTGGCTTGTCATCTTTACTGAGAACTGCTACTTCCATTTTCGCAGTTTGTGCACTGTTCCATGTGGTAGTTTTCTTGACAGTTCAATTGGCATGAGATGGTTTAGTCTCAGCACGTAAACTCAGACTGACATTTAGAAAGGCTGCGTCACTTGTACTTACATCCAAGTAAATCAGACTAGAATTAATAATTTAGAATTTATAGGACTTTTTTTTTTCCCCTGGAAGCTGCCAACATGGTCTCTGTTTATTTCAGTTTAAGGTCACTGGATCATTTAAACTGACCTGGTACATAAAAGGCTTTTAAGTGTTACCCATTTCCCTGTAAGCTTAAGCTTGTAATTGTCACTAGCAGAAGTTGGGAGTTAAAATGTGAAAAGAAAAATGATAGATTTAAATGCTGTCTCATTGCAGTCCAGTACTGTTTCTTTAGAACTGAATTATTTATAGTCTGCAACTTTCATCTGTATTTTGCTTTTTAAATTTCAGGGCATTACATTCAAGCGTGTTGGTGTTCCTACTGCAACAGATATAATAAAGGCTTCCAGCAAAGACGCCATCAGGTGTGTTTGGAGCCTCAAGCTCTGTTGTATCTTCTGAGTTCAGAAGGGCCATTTGGATTGCTCGTTGCTGTCTCTGAACTGATCACTATGGAATTCTTGAACTGCTGTTTTTCTTCTATTCCAGAGCCTAGTAAATACTAGTATATAAATTTTTTTTTTTTTTCTGCTTTAATTACTTAGGTGTCTGGATTCTGTTCCTCAAACTGCTATCGAGTATTTCAAAGAATCTGCTCAGTTCCTAATACAAGAAAAGGGACCAGTTATCGCTCTGGCGGCAGCTCTAGCCCATATTTCAGGTGCTACTTCCATTGAGCAGCGCTCCCTGCTGAACTCAGATGTGGTAAGGGCACATGGCTTAATGTTTGTCTGGAATCTGAAAAAAGCCAATGCGCCTCTGTGGTGTTTAAATACAGGATTATTTGTCTCCTTATGATTTTGTTTATGGGAACTGTATTTAAGCTAGTAGGAGCTACTGATTTAGTTAAAAGCAAGAATATAGTGGCTATAAATATACTTGCTCTCCTGTAACAGTATCCACTTGAATACTCAGTTTATGAACTGTAAATGAGCAGCTTTCTTGTGTCTGATGGATCTGCTGAAGCTTATTCCTCTGACTGAATGGAGCCTGCCCCATTTCTTACTCTTTAGGGATTTGTTACAATGATACTACGGTGCTCTGAAGAAATAAACAATATGAGCTATGCTTGGCGAAGACTGCGAGAACTGTTGGGTGATGATGTTGATAGGAAGGTGAACAGAATGTGTTTCCTCAAGGGAAAAAAGGTAAGTTTCTTGTGTATTTTTGTATTCCTTGGCCAGACACTTCGGATTTTAAATTTGACTTGAGGACACTTCTTTATGTCAGTGACCTATTTTTACTATTTCCATCTCTCAATTTTTTTCTTAATGTGTCCTTCATGTATGATATTTGATATTGCGCTAATCGGTAAGATCTCTGTTATTGTCCTTGCCTCTGTCTTTTTTTTTTCCACAGCATTGTTCTGTATGCAATGTGTGGAACGCTATCTAAGGATTGTAAATCTCAGTATCCAAATTGCTCATTCAGACAAAGAACAGCATTTTAACTTGTGAATTATGTATTTTGTTTAATCGTTCCAGCAGTTTAACTTCAGATTTTCAGTCTGAACCTAAATATTCAGTTTATGGGGTGTATACATTTCTTAGTATAGCCCTTTGAAGTGTGAAACTGTTCTAGTACATAGATTTGTAGGCTTTTTTTTTTTTTTAGTTGCAGTCAATCAAAATATTACACTTATATCCATTAAAATTATTATCTCTTTTAGGGTGTGTGCTTTGATGTTCCTGCAGCAGACCAAAAGGAAATAGAGGTACGTTCTGGTTACAGCAGAAACTGGCTGGATGGGGTTCGGCAGAAAACGTTACGTAGCCTGTACCCTGCCCTTCCTAGTGGCCAAAGGGATGGCTTTGGAGGAACTGAAGAACAGAACAAGCATACACAGTGTACTTTTCTAAAGTATTCCCCTGTCTCCAAAAATGTGTAGCTTGAAACTTTTGCACTGAGTGGTGGTGTGAACAATCTACCCCTTGTTACTGCTGCTGGATTAATCTTTGTAGGCAGCGAGTTCCATTACACTCTTAAAATCCCCTTTTTTTATTCCTTCTTTTCACGCAGAATTCTCTCCATAGAGAAGTGTATTTCTCTCCACAGGGAAATGAATTTTTTTTATTCATTCTTTTCACCCAGAATTCTCTCCATAGAAAAGTGAATTTCAGGTTTCTGCGTGGCAGAATTACTGTTCCCATGCCAAAATTCCCTAGACTTCCAATATTTCCCTCAGATATTTCTTTCATAGTACATCTCTCACCTTCATGCCCGAGCATTCATTCCCTCTTAAAACCATGTTTTGTTCTGGATTAGAGGGGAATCGAGGGGAGGGATTTGTGACCAGTAATAAGTATAGCGGTATTCTTAATAAGAGAAAGTGGGGAAAGAGTTTACTGATGCTGAGCTGATGCTCTGTAAAGCTCTAAGGTGGGTTTCTATTCTTCCATACTGTAGTATCTGAGGTATACTCAGAGAGCTGTAGCTTTTACACTTTAAAATTTTGAAACCCATATTGACCATGTTAGTTAGAAACTTGAATCCCCTATATTAGTTCACACTTTTCCCTTTTAAGTTGGGAAACTTGAGGAATTATGAAATGCCCTGTATTTGCATTCCTAGAATCTATCTTACTATGCCTGACTTTATTTCAACAGGCAAGGTGGGAAGATTCAAAACAGTGGCGTTTGTGTGTGGCAACTGAATTACCTGAATTAGTAGAATCACAGCGAGGAGGAGGAGGCGGTGGAGGAAACGGCCGAAGCTTCTCAAGCTCCAGGAATGGGCGGCGTGGTGGCTCTGGTCGAAACAGATTCAGAAGCAGAGGCCAGAAACGAAGTTTTGACAGAGCATTTGATCGTTAACTTCAGCAATCCAGAAGTGGAAAGAATGGGACTGCAGTATTTTATATTATGTTAAAATAGGCTGTTCCTGTGCGTACCACTCAGAAAAATCTTATTTAGATTATTTTTTTCTTAATACTACTATGGTCATAAACGAGATCCTGCTCACTTTAAAAAACACAAGAACAATAAAGCACATTGTTTCCTTTCTTTGATGTATCGCCATTTCAACTGTAAGACCTAACTCTTTATTCCAGAATATGGCTGTTGCATTCAGAACTGTAGCCTGGCTCACTGTGCAATACATAGATTTTAACTGCTGGTCAAACCTCTACATTTTCCAAAAAAATAAAACATTATTTTACAAGTCCATGTTCCCTTAGAAGGTTTTAAAAGTGTGTATGTTGGGCAAAGGTGAGTAGTGTAGATTGACTACACACACTTTGAGTAAATTTTTAATAATATATAGTCATAGAATGGTTTGGGTTGGAAGAGACCTTAAAGATCATCTAGTTCCAACCCCCTGCCCTGGGCAGGGACACCTTCCACTGGACCAGGTTGCTCCAAGCCCTGTCCAACCTGGCCTTGAACACTGCCAGGGATGGGGCATCCACAACCTCTCTGAACAACCTGTTCCAGTGGCTCACCACCCTCCTCACAGGGAATAATTTCTTCCTTGTATCTAACCTAAATCTACCGTCTATACATTTGAAACTGTTACCCTTGTCCTGTCACTACACTCTGATAAAAGTGTCTCTCCCCGTCTTTCCTGTAGGTCCCGTTCAAATATCGAAAGGTCCCAATAAGGTCTACTTGGAGCCTTCTCCAAGCTGAATAACCCCAACATTCAGCCTTTCTCCACAGGGGAGGTGTTCCATCCCTCTGATCATCTTCGTGGCCTTCCTGGACCCACTCCAACAGGTCCACGCCTTTCTTAAACTGGGGGCCCCGAGCTTGACGCAGAACTCCCCGTGGGGCCTCATGAGAGTGGAGTAGAGAGTGAGACTCGCCTCCCTTGACCTGCTAGATCACACTTCTCTTGATGCAGCCCAGGATATGGTTGGCTTCTGGGCTGCAAACAAAGCTCATGTCAAGCTTTTCATTCACCATTACTCTCAAGTCCTCCTCAAGGCTGCTTTCAGTCACATCATCCCCAGACTGATACCCTGACCCAGGTGCAGGACCTTGCCCTTAGCCTTGTTGAACTTCATGAGGTTCACACGGGCCCACTCCTCAAGCCTGTCCAGGTCCCTCTGGATGGGTCCCGTCCCTCAGGCGTGTGGACCGCACCGCTCAGCTCGGTGGTGACGGCAAACTCGTGAGGGTGCGCTCCGTCCCGCCGTCCGCGTCGCCGACCAAGCCGGAAGCACTTCCACGGTAAGTATGGTCCTGCCGGTGGAGATGCGGGGGGTGCAGCAACCTGGTTACCGGGCTGTGAAGCGTGGCGGCGGGAGGCCCGTGAGGAGAGGATGTGGTGCCGCCGTCCGGACCCGGTGCGCGGTGTCCCGGGCGCGGGGGAAGACGCAGGAAGGGACCGACCGGGCAGTGCCGGCGGAAGGGGCGGGCCGGGCCGGCGGCGCAGCGGCTGCATGGGCGGCGTGTTGGGCCGTGCGGCGCGGCGCGGCTGCCCCGCGGCCCGGGCGGCGGCGGCCCCGGTCAGCGATCGGCAGCGGCTGGCCTGGTTGTCCGGCGCCGGGCCGAGCCCGCTGCTGCTGCTGGCGGCGCCGTCGCTGAGCCGCGGCGCCGTCCGCCCGCCGGCAGCCTTCGGCGCCGCGCCTCACTTCCTGTGCGCCGGGGCGGGGCGCGGGTCCTGGGGCCGCCGCTGCGAGTCGGGCAGCAGCGCCCCCGCTTACCTCTCCGGGGACCAGCCGGCCACCATGCCCGCCGCCAGCCCCGTCGCCAGCCCCGCCGAGCCGCAGGCGCCGGCGGGCGACGAGTCCCTCCGCCGCGGCCGCCGGAGGAAGGTCAAGGTGAGAGCAGGAGCGGGCGGCCGCGCGACACGTGCTGCCGCGGGGGCGGCCATTTTGTATGGCCCGGTCTGGCCCCGCCGCGGGCTGGGGGGGACCGGGGTGCCCCGGGCACGGGGCTCAGGTGTTAAAGCTGAATAACAGCGCGTTGTCGGAGGGGGTGGGCGAGGAAGGAGGTTCCTCGGTGTAACGCCTGCGTTCCCGCGGCAGGAGGGCACCCAGGAGAAGAAGGTGAAGCGGCGGGAGAAGCTGAAGCGGCGCGGTAAGGCCGAGGGCGAGCAGGCCCAGCCCGAGGAGAGCGGTCTGGGCGACGGTGACCTTGAGCCCCCCCTGCCCAAGAAGACCAAAAAAGTTAAGGAGAAGAGCAACGGTTTGGCTGGAGAGAGTGATGGCTCCAAGCATACGGTGAAATCTTCCTCTGCTGGTGACACAGCTGCTGGAGAGCAGGAGAGCGATGTGGAGGTAACAACGCTCTGCCCTTGTCTTGCTTAATTAAAGGCCTCCTGGTAATGAGTGGGCTTAATAACATGTACCGGGTGCAGTTTGGAGACCTGGCGTGCGGACTGTGGGAGCATCGGGCTCCCATCGTAGGCGTTTGCTGCGATTCCCCCTGGATTTATGAGTCCTGGTCCTGGGCGTTGGGGGTTGCCCAGCATCATGCCCGGTTCTGCCCAGGCTGCCGGTGGGTGAGTGAAGCGCAGCAGCACATGCACCAGCACGTGGTAGCTGTCTCTCCTTGTTGTGCTTTCTGCCTGTGGTAAATGCCAATCTCTATGGAGTAGTTTTTCCTGCAGTGGAGGAGGCCTTTGGAGCTTGGTTAGGTTTGGTTAAGGGAGGGTTGAGTGCATCCGTCACATGTGGCTATCCTCATGAATTCCCGCTTCTTGAGTTCTCCCCATTCAGATTTCACCTTTGGCCTCACACGTGTGCCAGAGGGCCCCACAGCTTGCCTTCCCCTGTGTGGGCCTTCTGTGGGTAATTTTCTCTGTTGTTTTTAAGATGGGAATGTGAATTGAGAGAATGCTTTTTGTACATTGGGTGTAGTGATGTGCTCTCTCCTATCTTTGAAGTAGAGCTAAATTGTGAGTTTTAAATAAGTATCTACTGGTGTGCGAAGTAAAGAAGCTGTTTGTGTGGTGTGCTGAGTAGGTGTGATTTAGAGGGAAGTAAATTCCTGCTTCTCACAGTGAATTGTGACACCAAATATGTTTTGCTGTGCAAAGCAGTGGACTCCAGTGAAGATATTTAACAAGTAATTTCCTGACTTGCCAAGCATATGTGTATGATGCAATAAGATGACACAGAAGGGGCAGTTGTTCCCTTTTGTTTGCCGTGGGTCTTAAAAGGTGGTGCAGGTGTATCTGAATTAGGGATGAGACAGCAGTAGTCGTGATTTTGAACAAGTTGTTGCAGGTAAAAAGAGCAGGAAGACTTTACTTAAGACTTATGTAAAAGAGGAATTTGCTTGTAGGAATTCTGTCACACCAAGTGGTGCAGCCTGTGTCGGTGTGTCTCCTAATACAGGGTGGCTGGACACAAGTTTCCCACTTTACACTGTGATGACCTTTTTGTTTGTGAAATACCTGTGTCACAAGGGTTTTCTTTTTCTTTAAACAAAGGAGGTATCTGGTTAAAATTGTGGTAAAGCAGATGCACAGCTTTCCTTGTGTGCGTATGTAGCGTATGTTATTTGCTCATCTCTTATGGCTAGCAATTTTTTTTTCTTTTATGCTGTTAGGAGCTGACAGAAGAAGAAAGAGAAGGCGACTTCTCCAATTTTCCTCTCTCCGAAAACACCATCAACCTCCTCAAAGGTTAGTTAATGTAGTAAAAGAAATTTCTTCAAATGTTTGTCCAGAATTGCACTCTGTTACCCAGAGAAGCAGAGGCAGAAGCCGAGGGTACATTGTCCTACATCATCTTAAGTTTACTGTGTGGTGAGAATATGCACGTGAGCAGTCGCTGTAGATTCAAAGAGTCTACCATTGTCAGTAGAAACAAGATTTCTGTTTTGTTTGATTTCAAGTGCCTTAAGATGAGTTTATTCTTCCATGGTGTGGTTATTCCTAGATAGACATTCTAGAGGCGGGTTTTCTGTTCTCATCAACGTCATTCTACTTACTATGTATTTTTACTTCAGCTCCCATAACTGCTGTCTACAATATCACTTCTTAAACCAGTGTAATGGTGTTTGGAATATGAAGACTGTTTGGCTCCTGTGAACAAATTGTCTGTGATTATTCTCATACTTTTGGGCATCTTCTTACCTCTTCTCAATCAGTTTTGTTGAGGAAGTAAATCACTGTAGAGTTCTTGTCTTCTGTGTTGGGAAGCTGCGTGATTCTTGTTCCTTAGACAAAGTTCTCCTTGTTCCTTTACATTTTCCTTGCTCAGAATTTCCTCTTGGAAACTTGGAAATTTCACTTCACTTGTGCAAAATCTCTCTGGAGTTTTAGAATGTTTGGAAATAAACACCATCATCTCCTCCCCACCTTCAAAACCAAGCTACCACAAAATTTTGAGCTGTATCTGAAAAAACATGGGGTTTTTTTTCCCTCTCCTGTTATGCCAAACATGACAAAAAAAGGCTGTATTTCATTGTGGATGGTCAGCTGGGTGTTTGGGGGTGGGGAATACCTTTTGGGTAAAAAGCAAAAACAAAGATAGGTGGTTTTCTTCAAAGCTGTGTCTCCTGTTGCGTACAGGATTTAATGTGACGTGCCCTATTTATTCAGCTAGTTATATATGAGGGCTTCTAATGGTTTGTTCACCTTCTAATGAAATCTCTTTGGATTAACTTACAGCTCGTGGTGTAAAATACCTGTTCCCTGTGCAAGTGAAGACTTTTCAGCCCATATATGATGGCAAAGACGTAATTGCTCAAGCTCGGACAGGAACCGGGAAAACCTTTTCTTTTGCTCTTCCGCTGATTGAAAAACTTCAGAGCGTCTCGCAAGATGGGAGAAGAGGCCGCGCACCAAAAGTAACTTACTACTCAAGGGTTAAGACCAAAACCATAGAATATGGCAGTTTTAAGTGATTCTGTAATTGCTTTGGGGACTTTTGTTCGCGACTTCTTTCTGCTTTATTGGTCTGCGCAATTCTGAACACTTTCCTCAGATCAGGAGCTACAGCGTGACAGAGATTTCACACATCACAGTGATAACACATTTCCTCTTTAGGGTTCCTTGTGAGTGCGTTTGGGAGAGTGGTCGGGGTGCTGCAGGAGTAGCCAGTGGGCTTCCAGATTGCTATCCTCAGGAAGTTAGCGTGCAGCTTTGGGGTTCAGGCCCCTGCCTCTTCTGAGGTAGCGGTTGAGTCAGCTGGGCTTGTCTCTGTTCGCTGCTGTTTCTCACTATAAATTCCATGATGGTAACAAGGCTTTTTTTTTCCCATTCATGTCCAGAGGCTCAATTTAATGGATGCAAGTGGTGGTTGCATTTCTACTTAAGCATGAGATGGAATTGGTAGCCAGATACCTGTGATCAGATATCATATTCCCACGCAAATGAAGTGTATATATTTATTGTTAGACTGAAAAGTTGTTACCGTCTGCAGATTTGTTGCCTACTTCATCCTTCTATTTTAATAACTTTAAAGGCAATGTAAATTTTAGAATCTTATTGTCTGAAAGAGAACTCTTCTAGAGAAGAATTCAGTGGATTTTTAAATCATTTCATTCTTAAAGAGAATGGAGGGAGGAAGGATAGACACTGGAGGAAGGCAAGTAGGTGAAGAAAGAGGATATGTGGCTAGAGTGCTTTGTATCTTCTAAGATCTTACTACTTCGAATTGTTTAGTGACTGTTCCTGTCCTTTAATGCTGAACTGCACCTTCATTGTCCTTGGCAATATTACTGAGGTGTCTGTTTTATCTGGCAGTAACTTAAGGAAAAAAAAAAAAGTTGTGTTCTACATCTCAGTTATTTTGTAATGCTTTGCCTTGTTTCGTTTTGCTGGCTACGAAGGTGTGTGGGTGTAGGCTCCAGGTGGTGGGAAATATTGCTGGGATAGTGGAGAGCTGCGGGCACCTCTGCGACAAGTGTAGAATGAGAATGGGAGTACAAGGTGTTTGACGTGAAGTAAACCCTTTTCTTCTAGCACTCTCTCCCAGCTGCATTTTGTCTTTTCTTTCTCTCCAGGTGCTGGTTCTTGTTCCAACCAGGGAACTGGCCACTCAGGTAGCCAAAGACTTCAAGAATCTCACCAGGAAACTGTCAGTAGCTTGTTTTTATGGAGGAACTCCATATAAAGAGCAGCGTAAGTTAACGCTAAGAAACTACTGCTGGTTTGGAGTTGACTTTCTCCAAATGCATTCCATGAATAAAACTGGCTTTTCTCCCCCTCAGAGTTTCTCTTCAAGTCAGGAACCACGACATTGCTTTCAAAACAGCATACAGCTTAGGTTGAGTTATTTTAGTTCAAAAAAAATTTATTAAAAAAAAAAATTGTTGTAGGTCTGCGAAGTGCCTAGTCCTTTAAGTTTCTTCTTTATTGTGTGTTTATGTGGGTTTTGTGTACATACACCAGGACTGGATGACCATCCAAAGAAAAGAGAGAAGTGCTTTATTCAGAGATTAAAGTGAAGGGCAGTATCTTTTTGGTTCTAAAACTAGAAGTGTTGCTCTGTACCGGTAACTTCTTACTTTGTTGTCTCTTAGCATTCTGACACTGTCTTCGTTTTTCTGTCTTTTCTTCCAGTTGATCTGCTTAAAAGTGGCATTGATATTCTAGTGGGAACTCCTGGGCGGATCAAAGACCACATTCAGAATAGCAAACTCGAACTCTCCAGCGTGAAGCACGTTATTTTGGATGAAGTTGATCACATGTTAGACATGGGCTTTGCTGAACAAGTGGAAGAAATCTTAGGATTTGCTTACAAAAAAGGTAAATTCTGATATCAGCAAAGCTACTGAGTAGCAGGTACAGAGCAGAAGGAGATTATTTTAATAGGGTAAAATTCCTTGCCATGTTGTACTAATGCCAAAAGTTTTTAAGAGTGACTAGATGAATCACTGGAAGTAGAAATATCAAGGATTACTAAAAGCAAGGATATCCCTTCTGGCTCTGGAAGCCACAAAAAGCTGGTTGCTGGCAGAGTTTCTTCACATCTTTGCTAACTACACGTGACTACTGTTGGAGAGAGTACCTGAGCTTCGTGGGTCCTAGGTTTGACCCCGTACAGCTCCCGTTGTTTTTACCTGACTGTTCCATTCTCCCCGTTTCTGCAGAGCTGGTCTTTGTCCTGACAGCCAAAAAGTACAGATAATCTTCTAAAACAAGAAATACATGTGGGTTTTGGAAGAGTTGTCATAATTACTCAATCTTAAAAATTTTCTACAAAACTGGAAAAGAAATTGTAGGGAATAATAAGCGTTCTTTTGCAATGTGTGTTTCTTTCTGTCAGATCTTGGGGAGCTGTGAAGGTAGGTTCAACTTTTTCAAGATCCTCTTTGTTACATGGTTCTTCCCTCTGGTCTGCAGAGTTCCTTTTTAGCCTGCCTTTTTCCTTTGCACGTGGCCTTACTGTTCACAGCTAGTTAGTACTGGAATACCAGGGAAGGAGGGATTGAGACGAGTTCTTTCAGGGATGTGGGAGGGCTTCAGGCACAGTCTAAACCATTTTAAACAGATGATCTAGAGATGTGTTTTGCATTTCTTCTCCAGCAGGATGAAGGATTCAGTTTAGTCCAGTTAAAATTACTGTAATTTTGCCTTTGGTGTCTAAAGGGTGTTAGAAATGTTTTCATTGCTTCTAAGTTTTCCTCTTGTAGCTGACTTCCTGCACATATAAACCTCTCAATTTGAGAGCAACTCTGTTGCATTTTATCAGTTCTCAAGTTTCAGAGTCTGTTGCGATGACTGAAATCAGTGGCCTTTCCTTCCAGGTTCTGAGAACAACCCCCAGACACTTCTGTTTTCTGCAACTTGTCCTCGATGGGTATATGATGTAGCAAAGAAATACATGAAAGATGAGTATGAACAGATTGACCTGATAGGAAAGAAGACTCAGAGAACTGCCATGACTGTGGAAGTGAGTGATTCTGCTGCAGAGCAGTGTGGGTCCTGAGATCATGTCACCTGGGGGAAATGGATTCTGCACTGACTTTATGAAGGGTGGTGTGGAGTGACTTTTCAAGACTGACACACTAATTTTTTAAGCAAAGCTTTCATATGAGGACAGCAGTTTGCAAACTTGAAAAAAAAATGTATTTCTGCGTTTGCTTTGTCTGCCCTGTGCATGGCTTAGATTTAACATAGATGCTTATCATGTTTCTTCCCCAAACAGCATTTGGCTATACAGTGTCGCTCGTCTCAGCGAGCAGGAGTTCTCGGTGATATCATTCAAGTCTACAGTGGCAGCAGCGGACGGACCATTGTCTTTTGTGAGACAAAAAAGGAAGCAAATGAGCTGGCTATGAGTGCTTCACTCAAACAGGTACTGGGGTCTGAACGGGGAGCAGTGGTTATGGATGTTGAGGCATTGAATGTCCTGAAATAAATACGAGGTTGCAAGTGTGGATGAAGTTGTTTCTGCAGGTGGTTTTAAGACTTAAAAAAAGCAGTTTCTAAAAGTAGAGCTTTGCAGTTAAAATAATCTCTTGGCTGTGATTATGAATTTATTACTTTGGCTTGAAAATCACTCAGGACAGGATCGATAGAAAATAGGCAGCTTAAGCTGAATAACCAGGAGATAGTAATGGTCATAAACAGGAGCCAGTGTAGTGCACATACTGCATCTCATGTTAGTGTGCTTTTTGGATTCACATCTCTTAATGACATTTACTCTTTGAACAGTCAGTGTTCAGGAAAATCCAACTAATAGGGGGAAATGGAACATCTTGTTGCCCTTGAAAGGTCATTTAATAGTTTGTTCTGAACTCAGGTGATATATTGAGCAGGTTTTCTATGCTTGCTTGAATTATTACCCATTTTTTGAGCATGGGGAAAGGTGCTGAATTTTATTCAGAGAAAATCCTGTTCAATACTGTTGAATACTCATTTATGGAGGAGGAGCTGTGCTGGGAATACGTGGTTTCCCCAGTATTTGTTAAGTGTCATATAGCATCCACATCAAAACATTGCAGCAACAATTTTTGTCTGTTGGCCCTGCTGCTTTCACAGTAAATCTAATGACTTTGTTCTTGTGTTGGTGTGCAATGTGTTCTTTTTCTCTTACGCTAGTAAGTTCTTCCTCAGCATGTTACTCATTTGAATTCTGAGCTCGTGACTCTCCCCTTTCTCCTTGTCAAACAAACACTTGGTCTGCCTCTTGTCCTGTGAAAAGTGGAAGTTCTTCAGATCACCTGTAGGGTTTGGGAATGTCCAGAAAACCTCACTTTAGTTTCTCTGGGTTTTGGGATGGCTTTCCAGGGAAGGGAGCAAAGTCTCCTGCTAGCTCTTGACCAGCACTGCTAAAGAAAAGTTGCTTCCATTTGCTGCAGGCGAAGCGGAAGCTGAAGTGGGCCTTTCTTGGCATGGCAGACTGCGAACTGTACAGTTTGCTGTGGCTATGCTACAAATAACAACATTATGATAAGACTACTGCTTATGAGTGTTACTGTCCCAGAGAAGGATCAAACCACAGAGTAGGATGTTTTATATTCCTTTGGTATCAGGTGTGTAATTATTTTCTGTTGCTCGGCACAATATTGTGGGGTTTGTAACTAAAAGTCTTCAGATACCACAGCCTCGACTCCCCTGTTAAATGACACGCTAATCGTTTATTTCACTGACAGGATGCGCAGTCATTACATGGTGACATTCCACAGAAACAGAGAGAAGTGACATTAAAAGGCTTTAGAAATGGTGTATTTGAAGTTCTGATTGCAACAAATGTAGCTGCCCGGGGTTTGGATATTCCTGAGGTTGACCTTGTTATACAGTGTTCACCACCAAAAGTAAGTCATTAGAGGAAACTCAAGTGGTAAATTTTTTTTTTTTTTTTTTTTTTTTGTGTCAGAACAGTGGATTATTTCTCTGTTTCACCAGAATTATGTTCTGATTCACAAATGAAGTGGATTTTTTATACATGCAGGTGTAGGACTTCCTAGTTAAGCTTTTCTATTTTGAGCTTTGATTAAAGTAAGCGTGATGGTTTTCAGTTACTCTGGGAACTCATAGCTTTTGACATTGTTTCAGCATTTCTGAATCCCTTCTGGACGTTGTTGACTTTCATAACAATTATAAAATACTCCCGCTGCCTTTTTCTTCTTTTGAAACGCCAGTGGAGCTTTTTGTTTTAAAAAACCTTATCTCACTACTGTTTGTTAAACAGGAGGCAGCACACCTTGGGCAGGGTGGTATACACAAACCTGAGCAGCTTGTGTGTAGTTACAGCTTTGGGTGTAGAAACATAACGTATCACTCCTTAGGCTCCTGAATTAGAATTTAGCTTGTGTTGTCTCTCTCTGACAATGTATAAATGTCCGCAGTTCAAATGACATAAGGTTTTCTCCTGTTAATTTCTGAAGGATGTTGATTCCTACATCCATCGTTCTGGACGTACGGGTCGAGCTGGCCGGACTGGGATCTGCATTTGTTTATTTCAGAGAAGAGAAGAAGATCTTCTGAAACAAGTTGAGCACAAAGCGGTGAGTTGTACCTCAGACCTCTGCTTAATGAAATTTAAATTACTCATCTCCTAAAAGGACTCTGCCACTCTTAGACTTTGTAACCACGGTCTGTTTATGAGCCCAGTATGGGACTCGTGTCCCATAGTCCAGTAGGCCTAAAACGCTGAAATTTGCTAAGTGTTTGTAAGTGCTTTTGTATCGGCCTGTTCTGATGTCTCGTGAGTTTCCTCATGTTGGCAGCACTCTGTTACTGTCGGCAGGCAGGCTGGAACAGGAACGCATGGAGGAGACTGTACCTTTTGTTACAATCTGCACGTAAATTGATGTAAAGTAGCTCCAGTTTAACAAAGGCAGAAACTTAAAGCTTTATTCTAGCTTTATTCTAGCTTTAGAAGTAACTTAAGTGAAGACTGTGGTGATGTTCTAAACAGTAAGGGACTAGAGGTCAGGGTAATGTGACTGAGGTAGGGTTGAGTTGTAGATGCTGAAAACACCTTTAACTGTAATTTGTTTTCTTGATTGCAGGGGATTACCTTTAAGCGTGTAGGTGTTCCCTCTGCTACAGATGTAATTAAAGCTTCAAGTAATGATGCCAAAAAGTAAGTTTATTTGACTGTTCTTAAAACATGTCTAGAGATCTTACTGACAACCGTCCTGTTAATGCAAAGCTTTGAGGGATCAGGCCTGTACATGAGCATGTCTTTGGCAGTGCCGTAAAAGTCAGCTGGTTTGCGTGTAGACACCAACTTGTTTTCGTAAGATGGTATCAATAAACTTCTGTGTGCTTGAACATAGACCTTCTCGTAGAACATATAATGTTCTTTAAGTTCTTGGGAAAATTAACCCTTGTGTCTGTAATCAGAAATCATTAGCAAAATGGAGAATTACTGTCATGTGGAGAAGCTGGTTTTGTCTGCTCAGGTGACAGTGTGTGAAGAGCAATGCTTAGTATAATGAGCTTCTCTGCAGTAGTCGGGCTGTTGTAGCCCCATCCTGTGTGTGTATCATTTTATTTACAAGGGTTGTGGTTTTTATTCCATGCCGCTTTGCTGCCCCTTTGGTGGAAATTGCTTTGACAGGAGTTAGTATAATTAGCGAGGATTTGATCAGCATAAAGGAGATCATGGGCATGGTGTTGGGTTCACCGTGTACTGAAGAATGGTGGGAAGTGGCATTGCAGTGGTTTGCTTCTCTTCCTTGTGAAGTAAAAGCAAGGGATTCTTGGGTTTGCTGGCAATAGTTTCTTGTGGATTCTTGGGTAGGGCCTTAATGCTGATAATTAGAGCCTTACCATGTTTTCATTGATGCTCTCAAACATGCTACATTGTATGTCCTCGGTTTTGAATACATCTTTTAAAAGAGTCTTGGCTTAATTTACAGAGAAGGTGGGTATTCAGCATCCTGAAGTTGTTAAATGAGCAGTAGTGAAGCATGAGAGTGTTAGCCAAGGCTTTTAGAGATAATTCGTTAGTACTGAAAGCTGTCTGACTGAAATTTGTTTTAAACATGACTGCACTTCACACTGGCCTTTGCTGATCTCTTAAACTTTTGTTGTCATCATTTAGGTTGTTGGAGACCATTCCTCCTTCTGCAGTGGACTACTTCAGAAAATCTGCTCAAGAGCTCATAGACGAAAAAGGAGCAGTTGATGCCTTGGCTGCAGCTCTGGCCCATATTTCTGGGGCAGCGTACATACAGCAGCGCTCCTTACTCAACTCCACTGCAGTAAGTAACGTTATAGCTGCGTTAACAAACATGGGTAGATGAATTGCTCGTGTCCAGTCCAAGTGTGGCATCTTCTCAGGGCCTTTTGATAGGGTTTCTCAATAGCTGTTATCTATAGATACAGATTGGTTCATGCTATTGTAGTTTTCCCCTCCCAGGAAGCCTGTACATTTCTGTAATATTTCAGGTAAGTCTAGAATGTGACTACCTGATTTCAAAGGGATCCTGACAGAAGTACAACCCTTCCTTTTTACAATGTATTTAGAGAGAACTTGGCCCAGTTTGTTGTGTGGTAACGCAGTTTTGGAAATAGCATGTGAATGGACTGTGCTGCTTGTATCAGGGTCTTTTTACCTGTTTTCTGGCTCTAACTTTATGTATCGAATAAATCTGTCTCTGCTTCTGGCTAAGATACGGAAGTGCTATTGGCATTCATATTGATGGGCAATCCCAGGTTAGATGGATGCCTTCAGCTTCTCAGGAGGCTTTTAGTTGCCTCACTTTAGGGAAGCTGATTTCTTGGGGTTAAATACTATGTTACAATAACAAGTTATTCCATAGTTCATTGGTTAGTGAGTTACAGGCTGTCCAACCAAGTTTAGTCTTGTAAACATTTTTCTCCACTTCCTGAAGGGCTTTGTGACCATGGTGTTAAAGTGTTCGATAGAAATGCATACCATGGGCTACGCCTGGCGAGGACTAAAAGAACAGCTGGGTGAGGAAGTAGACAACAAAGTGTCTGCGATGCGTTTCCTCAAGGGGAAGACGGTAAGAAGCCTTAGGGAAGGAGGGGGTGTGGGGGGTGTATGCATATGACCGGTGATTGGGGCAGGAGTTCTGAAGTGCTGGTATAGAAATGTTGATACTTCACTCTATCCCTACTCAATCCCATTTCTCAGAAAATGGTAATTATCACAAGCCCCCCGAAAGTGTTGTCTATATATATAGTATTAAAAAGGAAAAGAGGCATTGAAGCTATTTGAATGTTTTAAAAGACACTTACTTGAATGGAAACATGTCTCTGCCACCTGTAGAGCAGGGCCATGACTGCCTGGCCGGAACAGTACGGCATTCACTGGCTGTCAGCCTGGCTCCTGACACCCGTCTCCTGTGCAGGTGTGTTCTCAGAGAGCTTGTGGTGCCAGAGAGTGCCCGCCTTACTTTTAAACAGACAGGCTGATTGCAGGCAGTCCTGCTGTCAGCACAGAATGTCGGAATCTGCGGTTTGTTTAGAGCTTTTGTGTTTTAACTGTGCTCTTCTTCAGCATATGAAAAGCTTCCCCCAAAAGACCATGTGCTCTGCCATTTCTGGTTTCTGCACTTGGTATCTATGAGTGGTTGCAGGTGCTGGCTAGCTGGAGTTGTGTGCTCTGTTCTTGGATGCATCTTTGGAAAGCAAACGCCTTTGTTTTTTTCTGTTGCAGGGGGTGTGCTTTGATATCCCTGTTGGCGAACTGAGTAACATACAGGTATGTTTTTGCAGCCAGAATGGGCTTGGAACCTGGTGATTTGGAATTTGGTGGTTGCCATACATAGGATTGAATATAGGGTGGTTTGGAGAATAAGGTTTGTGTTTTAGTAAGGATGTCGCATAGACAACAGAGTCACTAGAAAGAGCACAGCATAGTCGGCAGAAAATACCCTGCCATGAGTCTTTGTCATTATATTACCTGATTTTATTAAACAAGCTCCTATGTACTCCAAGCTTTGACCTCTCCAGTGTATTTGAGTTAACCACTCCCTCTTGTCCTTCAGTGATCGTTCATCGTTTGTCACAGGACTGTGAGTTGTCTTCCAAGAAGGATCTGCTGACCTGTTTTGGCGCGGGTGGGATTTGTCTGGAGATGCCTTTGCATTCAGTGTTGCTTCTAATGATATGTAGGTGCCTTAGACACAGCTGCAGGCGCTTAAAGTCTGGTTACGTTGGTCTTGTTCCAGGAACAGTGGAAGGACACCAGGCGCTGGCAGCTGTCTGTGGCAAAGGAATTGCCTGAGCTGGAAGAGTACCCCCAGGAGGCAGGACGAGGGTTCTCCAGGTTTGGAAACAGTGGCTTCAAGAGAAACAACTGGTTTAAGAATGGAAACCGGGGACATGATTTTAGCAGGTCACGTGATTAACCTCTTGTGCAGATAACGGGACTGAGCTGATTTTTATCAAAAAGTAAAAGCTTGTTGGACATTCCACTTTGTCTTTATTCCTCGATAAAGCAGCCTGTCTTTGAGGATGGCTAAAAACCATGTTTGCTGAAATGACTGGGTTTTGAAGATTGTCCTTTTTGCCCAGCAAACCCACTGCTGCCTTTTTCCTGCCATTAAACTAAAGCCGAACGCGTGTTGGGGGTGCGCGTGTTTCACTGGAAATCGGCGCTGAGGGAGAACATCACTTTTCTGAACATGGACGGTTACTGCACCTTGCCTGTTCAGCAGCCTTAAAAAATCTCAGAAGAATTTGAGATCGAGCCCCTCAGCCCCCTTCCTAGAGAGAGTCCCAGCGGGGCCAGGCCCTGGTGGCTCCTCGGCCTCTGGTGGCTCCCGCCGTGCTCCCGACTGCCCGTCACCGCCCGCTGATTCTCAGTGCTCGGTACCGTTTGTCCTTTACCCCGCCACAGAGGCCGTGGGGAAAACCGCTCGGAATGTGGAACAGCAGGAGAGGATCGAGGACCCCCCGAGGAGCCCGCACCGCTCCTCGCCGTGGCGGTGGGAGGGGGCGCTGCTGCGGTCGCCATGACGGCGGGCCGGGGCGAGGGGCGGGGCCGCCCTCGCAGCGCGGCAGTGATTGGTCGGCGGCGCGTCAGGCGGCGGCGCGCGTGACGCGGGGCGGCTGGCGGAGGAAGATGGCGGCGGCGGGGGCGAGCGGGTGGGCCGCGGTGTGCGAGAAGTTCCGCACCGCCCGCACGCTCTCGGCCGTGGAGTCGCGCAAGGACCCGGAGACCGAGCCCTACCGCTCCAAATACAGCGCCCGGGCGCTGCTCCAGGAGGTCAAGCAGCTGCTGAGCGCCGCTGAGGAGGGCGACGAGCCGCGGCTGCTGGCCGTGCGGCGGGCCGTGCTGGAGTACGAGCTGGGCGTCAATCACACCGACACCGAGGAGCTGTCGGCCGGCGAGGAGCACCTGCAGCGCTGCACGCAGCTGCTCGAGCCCCACCGCCTCTCCCCAGACTGCGTCTCCCTCTACATCCAGGCCCAGGTGGGCTGGGGTGGGGGGGCTGTGGGGTGTGAGCTGTGAAGGCCGAGGGTCGGAGGGGTCCTGAGGAGTGGGGAGGTGTTTGGGTGGGTGGCGTGAGGTGGGTGCTGTGCCCGTGGGCCATGCTGTGTGGTCTCTGCAATGGGCTGCAGGAAGGTTCGTGGCACTTCAGTCTCCCGAGGCGTTGGTTTGTTTAATACTAATAAACACCAGCAGCCCTGGCGTTCATTTCTTGCTCGAAGAAAAATTGCACAGGTGGTGGCTGTGGAGGGATGCTGTGCTGGTTTAAGCTTGCTGCTGGTGCCTCTGGGCATGCAGAGCATCTCGGTGTATGCTTTTAATAGAAACTGGGTGTTGACAAAGCAGCGTACTCTTCAGGAGAGCCTGAGACAGAACCTGTAAGAACTGACCAAGAGTAAGTTGAGAGAAGACCTTAGTATGTCCAGAACTTATTTGTGATTCCGTAACTGTCATTTGTCAGAGGTGGGAGATGCTTTTACTTATGCATTATCCTGAAAAGGTAGATTGTCCTCAAAAGTTGTCACTTGTTTGCTTTTCAGCCTTGCCTGTTCTCTCTTAGTTTATTATATTTTATTCCAGATGAGTAAGTACCATTTTTTAGAGCTAGAAGTAATAACAGTGACCTCTTTATTCTGGAGAGAGTAATACTGTTAACAAAATTAGTTCTTACCATGTTCAACTGCTCCGTCATGGCAGCTGGTGTACGGTTAGATACTTGTCTCTAGACTTTAAATAGAGCAGTTATTTAGATGTCTGTGTAAAAAAAAAAAATGACTGCTCTAAAAGGCTCAGTAGTATTTCCTTGTCAAACAGTGCAGGACTACGAAGGAATTGCATGCAAAGGCAATGGTTAGATTACCTGAGATGTCTGGAATTTGTGAGGTTACATCTGCTCATTGTCCTTCAGGGTGATGGTTTGCGTACATGCCACAAATCTGTTACTCATTGTAAGACTGGAGATTACTTGAGCAGCCAGTCAAAACAAGATAGCATCTTCCCAGTGTAGGTTCCTGGGGAGCTGTTGCTTTGGTGGCTGCAGGACAGGGATTCCACTGTGCTTTTGAACTGGTGTGTGGGAAAGCAGCACTTCTCTCTTTTTCTAAAATAGAAAATTAACTCTATCCTGGCCAAAACCAGCACAAGTGGACAAATGTTTGCATGGATTTTCCTGTTTGGGGCCTTTAGGAAACAGCAGGATTGAGTTTCTGTGTTCCGCATGTGAAGTGCTGTAGTCCACCAGTAAAGAGGTCTGCTGCTGCCTGGCCTGTCATTAGGCATGCCATGGTAAATGAGCATGGCCTCAGCTTTCCCAAAGGCTGGAGTGTTTAATTACAAACATTTTTGATGTAAAAGCAGTAATTGTCCAGAGTGGCACCACTTCTCCACATTCTAGGACGGACGTGTAGAGTATGTTGTCACGGTGCTGACTTCTGTTTTGAAAGAAGGAGCATTCCTTTTTCCTGCCAGGCCTGTTTCTTCAGCCCTGCTTCTCATTTCTCAGCTTCTGCATAAGGATGTGTGTCGCAGTGCCTGTCGGATTAAATTTGGTCCATTCCACTGCTTGGCTGTGGGCAAAGTATTTCTGTTCGTAAACATCACGCTGTGTGGTGCTTTCTTACACAAATAATAAAATAAATGGAATTGAAAGGGAGACAGAGCTGGCACACAACTACACGTTCTGACTGATGTGGAGGTTGGTTTCAGCCCTGTTGGCTTTTGTAGCACTGTCTAGGAATTACACTGGCACATAGACATAGATTGTTATTAATGCCTTCACCTTACTAATAAAATTAGAGGTACTTTTTGTAAAAGGTGGGTTCACAGATGCGATGGTGTTACTATGCGCATTGCTGTAATTTACATTTGAAGGCAGTAATCTGTAGCTTTTGCATCTTAACCGTTCTTCTAGTCTCTTGTTGAAAATACACACAAGCATTCCTTCCTAGCATAACTTTTTCCTGTTAGATTTTTCTATAGAGTCTTGATGGCAAATATCTAATTCATTGGTTCTTTTAATGATATTTGTGTATGATGTAAAAGCTGCATGAATCCAATGCAGAACATTATGTGTGGAAAAAATCTCATTATTTGAACACACCAGTCCCTGTTTAGCAGAGTAAACACAGAAAGCTACAGTTTGTGAGGAGACTTTTGAATGTGTTTGCCCTTGTGTGAGAACCCTCCCTTTTGAACAACTCATGATAAAATGAGTGGGCACAACTTTTGCTTTTTGAAATCTATTGTGTTAGAACATGTATATATAAGGCTGAAGACTGATAAAATATTTGGAGAAAATGTGTAATGTAAATGGAACATAATGGGAAAATAACTGATTTGTTTTTCCTTTTACCTTTAGAACAATCTGGGTATCCTGTGGTCTGAAAGGGATGAAATTAAAACTGCGCAAACTTACTTGGAATCTGCAGAGGCCTTGTATAATCAATACATGAAAGAGGTACTGTGATTATTAGTACTGCCACAGGCCTTCCCTTCACCTCCCACTCACAGCAGGACCTGAGTTTCTGTGCTTTGTGCTGGCTGCTGTGATACTTGTGAAAAGTGATGTGATCTGTACTGATAGCAGGGGAAGAGGCAAACTAGAGGATCACTTGCTAATTTCAAAATGGTCTTAGTCAGAAGAATAATTTTGCTCAAAAATAATGGTCCTTTTTGAAAGCTTTTCAAATTGATAATCCAGAGTTGAAGCCGGGTAGAATTTGGCTTTTAATTATGACTATTCTTCATCTTACTTTGGAAGTGCTGTGAAATGTCAATCCACTGATTTCAGCGGGAGAAGGAAATGTAATGGTAATATTTGCGTGGTTTGCTCTGACTGTTCACAGTATTGCAAGTAGTTTAGTTCCATATCCAAGAGGACAGTCTTATGAACAGCTAAACCTCTCATGCATGTTAAACAACCTTTTGAGCTGTGGATTCTGCTGCGACAAAGACTCCCTTGTGCTATTTTTGTGCTCTTAACAAAGCTGTTCCTACACTGACTTGCCTCAGGGACAGTTTGTGAGTGAGCTACGATCATTTGTGGCATTAAAGGAGCAGTATCCGTGTCTCAGGACAGCTGTGAAGGTTGGACAGAACTTAGTTTCATGGAATTACAGTTCAGGTTTTACATTAACTTGGTTTCTAGTACAGATTATTCCACGGAAATTTTAGAACGGATTAATCTTGGTTGGTTGCTGCCATATTCCTGCCTTTGTCTAACTGCTTTATGGTTTATAAAGAGGACTTGAGTTCCTTGCAGTGGTGTTGGATCTATAGGATTTATACAACCATGTCAACATCCATCATTCACGAATTATAAAAATGTAAATATACTTTTCTTAACATTCCCCATTTTTAGGCTATCAGGAAGCCTTACTGTCTGGGAATCTTGGTAAACTCTTGATGATTGAGGCATTTTCCTGAACTGGTGGATTTAGTTGTTTACTAACTGGATCTAGTTAACTTACCAAATGGGGGACGGGTTATATTTTCTCCTCCTAAAGCAAAGAAAGCAAAATCAAGACAATTGCAAGAATAAAATTATTTTTGTAGAGACAAAAGATCCTTTTATGTTCTGCTCCTGAATGCTTTGAGTTCGCATGTATTTTATTCCCCCCTCAAAGTGATTATTAGTAGTTTTGCTATTAGGAAAGCTGACTGATTGTTTCATGCACTACAGAGAAAATCTGTGGGTGCTAAACTTTGTGGGCAGGGGCTTGGACTAACAGAGTTCACCTGGAAAGGAGGGCTGCAGAGCTCTTCCTAGGGAAAATTAAAGGCATAAGGCTTGTTGTCAGAGGATAAATCTGTAGATACAGGAAGGAGGCAAGGTTCTTGCTTACTGTGCCATTTCAATTGTTGCTTTGCAGGAATAGCTCTAGGCTGGCCAGGATATACTCCAAATCTCGTTAGAAGGTTTGGAAGGCCTTGTAAGGTCGTAAGCCTTTGTATCTTAAGAAAACAAGATTGAGGGTTATAAAGTCACATTTTAGAAACTAATGAGGTATAAACAGAAACCCCTAAAGATTAAAAGATCATATAAAAAAATCTACATCTCTGGTAGGTTAAACATACTTTTATTTATTTGTCACTGCCTGTTTCAGACCTATTTGTTCGTCTTTGCAGATGAATAAAATATTACCATTAAAAGCAAACAAACAAATCCATTCAGGAATTTTTTAATGAGAAGAAGTACAAACATAATGTGTTTTCTTCCCTATAAAGTGAATGCATTCTCTACTCTTGCTCCTATTCCTGCCTGAGTCCGGATTATCTTATGAAAAAGTATTTCTGTGACTGCTTTTTATGTGTTGTTGTACTTTTTCTGGGGCTAAGAAATAAATGGGGCTAGAAAAGGGCTAGGCAAGGTGCACACTAAACTGGGCTCTGTTCTAGCAGATGCACTGAGAATCCTTCAGGATGCTCTGTGTAATGAAAAAAAGCCACCTTTAGAAAGACGCTTTCATTTGAAGTGTTTTAGAATTGGCATATGAAGTTATTCACAGTTACAAAGGAAATTAGATCAGCACAGACTAATAAAACTTCACCATAAGCAGCGTTACTCTGTTGGGCTTGCCAGTTGTGCTGACTCCAGCTTTATTGACAGGTATTTTAAGGCAAGGTTGAACAGAGCCCTGCTGAAAGATGTGTAGTTGTCTGGGTAAGGATTCGGACAGAACTCATGTTTTAAAAAACTAAAAAGCACTTTTAAATGAAGCAGCTCACATCATTAAGAACTTGCATGTAGGTCATGCCTTTTATCAAGGTTTAGCAGCTTCATACTCCAAAGCCATTTGCCTGTTGTCTCCTTCATGTTTTTGAGTGAGTAGTTTTGCCAGCTTATGAATAAAGGGAATCATTTCATGGCAGCGAGACTTTACAGCAGGTTGCTAAGGGCTCTCTGCACAGGATGTTCTCTGCAGCACTTCCTGCAGGATGTTCTCTTGTTACTGATTAGTGCTGCTTGGTAAACGAATATTTCACACCTAAAGGCATGCTTAGTATTAAATTGATGCTTTCAAAACCCTTATTTTATTGTACCAAACAAAGACACCCAATTTCAGTCCTGCAGAGGCCCGGGTGAGTATTTCTGGAGCAGACAGCATGCATTGTTTTAAAGTATGTGAGCAGAAGTCTTCTACAAGCTGAAAAACCTTGTAATTCCACATGGAGTTGTCGCTTTCATTCCCTAACTCTCCTGAGCTTCATGGAATTGCTCCAGAGGTGTGACACTGAGATAGGCATAGATGCATTATGTGAAGTTTTGTGGAATTTGGGATTGAAAAATGGTACATCATCTGCAGCCAGAAGAGGGAGCACTATGTTACAAAGTCAGAGAAATGTAGTCTACTGAATAAATTGTGTGCTCTTGCAGGATGGAAATCCTCCCCTGGATCCCAGTGAGCATTTCATGTCAGAAGAAGAAAAACTCACAGACCAAGAAAGATCTAAAAGGTGGGTGTGTAGCAGCATATCTAGATTATGAATACTTTTTTAATTTATGAGGATGTATTTAGGGAGGAAGCAAAAGAAGAGATCTAAAGAGGCTGTTGTTTTTCACAGGTTTGAAAAAGCCTATACCCATACTCTGTATTACCTGGCACAAGTCTACCAGCACCTGGAGATGATCGAGAAGGCTGCTCAGTATTGCCATACTACTCTTAAACGTCAGCTGGAGTATTGTGGCTACTACCCAGTAGAGTGGGCACTCAATGCTGCTACTTTGTCGCAGTACTATCTCTCTAAGGTAATACAGAGAAGTGCTCCTCTGGTGTGGTTATCCTCATCAATGTAACTATCGAGTACAATTGTTTAAACAGCTGTTTGAGACAGGGCTCCATGTCAAATTAAAAATGTGCTCCTATAAAACCAGGAGTTGTCTTCTGACATGAAACATCTGTTAGTCCTTTCCAAAGAGGACACAGTGGCTTTCTTGGGGTGTTGTGATGGCATTGGGAAAAATAAGCCCAGTTGTAGACAAAAGAACAGCTCTGGTTAATGAAGCATCAGCAGCTATGTGATGTGATGGGCATAAATAAAACTTTAAGGTTATAATAACTTCATTTTAAATTGTTTCTTATATTGGTCTCTTACAATACAGAGTTTAAAAACAACAGCATCTGAGGGCCAGGGTATCACACATGGTATGTTTCTTATAAGTTACTGTCCTTTGTACCTTAGCATGTGCTTAAGATGTGTTTGAGCTGATGTGAACATTGAAGTGAGTATGTGAGGTGGTAGCTGTTTGCTTCCACACATCTGTGTTGATTCTAATCTAATCTGTTAGGAAATGTCAGCTTTAGAAATGTCTACACTCCTGACTATTCATATGCTCTTTGCTGATGCTTAAGAGTCCTCTGCTGTTCCTAAGCCAGGTGGTGCTAATTTTCAACAGTAACTGGTAATTTCCATGTCTTTTTGATGCATTGATAGCACTAATCATTAGACAATGCACTGCCAAATATGAGTAAAGGAATCGAAATGTGACTCAGTGTTGATGTGTGTGTCCGGCTTGTTCCGACTGTGATACAATCTTTACCACAAGACATCACTTCCTTTACTGCAAGGAGAGGCTAGTGGCATAGATCAGAACAGTGAACATGTTCACAACACACTTATCTTGCTACTGTGGCTGTGGTAGAGAGAAAATGGTTGGTTAGCAAATACTGTATTCAGTAGAATATGCGGAAAAATTGTGTCTTTTCTTCCAGAGTCCAGGGGAACACGCCCCAGAGCCTCTCAGTTCTAGCATTCCCCTTGTGTTCATGTATCTTTACTATCTGAGCGAGGGGTTTAGCCAAGCTGAGAGCAGGGCGTGGGCTGCGTGTACCTGTGATAAACACTGCCGTTTCTGTCTCTCTCAGCAATGCTTCATGGAGTCCCGACACTGTTTAGCAGCAGCCAGTGTCATCTTTAGCCAAGCTGGACAGGTGCCATCTGCTGAAGACAGTAAGTTCGTATAAAAGTTTTGAATAAAATGTTGTAAATGAAACATCATTGATACTTAATGTTAAAAGTGAAGCCTAGCAATATGTACAAAACTCACCCCACTGTTAATTTTCTAAGATCTTTTTAATTGACGATGAAGAGGACAGTTTCTGAAAAGCTGCTGCTACTTCAGCTTAAGATTGGCTATGAGTAAACCTTGTCAGAAAACCTCAAGTGCTTGATGCTGGTGTTTCAGAAAGCGTCCCAGAATAAAAGTGAAATTTAAAACTATATCCATTTCAGTAGTGGCAACGTCTCTGTTCATCCATTTGTCCTTGTACATGTGCTTGCAGCGCAGCCTACCTCTGCTTCTCAGTGACCAGAGGGCAATGATTCAATGAACCTATTCCCAGATGCTTCCTGGGAATAGTTTTAAAAGAGAGAGGGAAACTGCAGCTCTTAAATACCCCAAATCCAGAAGGCACTTGTATTGTCTTTTGTTGTTGGCCGCTGTAGCCTCATTAAGGGCTAATTTTGGAGTTGTAGCTCCCCTCCCTCTTGTTTTGGGTGTTGATGCAAAGGAACAACTTTGCAGTTCAGTCTGAAGATCAACTGACCTCAGTGTTAAGGGCCTGTGGTTACATGATGGTGTCAGTACTCAACATAAGTCCTCTGGTTTAGGCTTGGTCTTTGCTTAATCACAGCACAGTCTTCTACATTCTGTGTCTTGGGCAACTGAAAGCTTCGAATGAATAGAGTTTTAACTTGTGGAGAGTAAGCAAGTGCTCAGGGTAGCCTCTGTGTAAGTTCATAACTGACGTCGAACAGTGAATGTATTGGTTAACTTTTAATGGTTCAAACTGTTTAGTAGATCCACCATCAGGTTAAAATATAACCTGAATAGACATAACTGAGTTTTATTTAATTGAATTTCAATGACAGTGCATTAATTTAATTGCTTTTAGCATTTCTCTTAGCTCAAAAATACAGAACTCTATGCAGTTGCCTTTCCTACTGTTTAAGTACTTTCAGGATGATGTCCAACAGCTTTTTAGTTTCAGGGAAACAGGGCTGTCGAGAGTCTGTCAAGGCTCTTTGAAAACAGTATCTTATGAAAGATTCAGTAGGTCTGAATCGGTGTTCATGGGCTCCCATAGCTACCTGGCTGCACCGTTATCAGAGTTCATTAATATGATACTTCAGCCAAAACACAATGTTTTGTTTCCCCACGCCTACTGAAAACATACAGTCGATTATGATCTCAAATCAAGGTGCAAGACTGGAAGTGGTAGATAAGAGTCCTATTTTTAATTGTACTTTATAGATTACTTGTGTAATCTATATGATTTTTGGTCAAGTCAGTAACTTTTTCTCTCTTGACTACCTACACCAACTAGGAGTAGTGATGGTGGTGGCGTTTCAATGGAGTAACCACTTATGCTATTTTCCCTTCCTTTTCACGGTACAGAGAACTGGGCTGTGGACTTGAAGGTCATTATACAGGATATTCTAACTTACAGAAGGACTAATACACCGTCAGTGTTGGCCACTCTCAAGCACGTTCATTTTATCACATTGATCAGAATATAAACAAACACAGAGATATTTAGTAAAGGTGCCTTTTCTTCCATTAGCAGCAGTTATTTCCTTAATAAGAGCAACTCGATTGGCTCTAATGCAAGGTCATGCGCACTGTGGATCTGAATCTGAAGTTGACTTTTTATTTGGTGAGGAGGAATGTAAGGGTCCCTCATCATTCAGCAAATTCGCTGTCTTCTGCCGAGAGACCAGGAACTTAGTTCACTTTCAGATCCATTTGGTTTCTGAAAACATTGTCTTGAGAGTCAAGAGTGCTGCTACTTGGGACAGTGGGGAGAAAAATATAGAAGTTGTAGAGCTAATAATCTACCTGGTACTAATCGTCCTCCGAAACAGTTACTGGGCAGGCTGCTAAATCTCAGAAAATGAATTTTCTTCCTCTCATTACAAAGAGGCATGAAAACCTTTTCCAGTCACACACCTTCAAGATCAAAGGTCTTTTTAAACATGCATTATGATTTTTTTTTTCTTTTTTTTTAAGAATTCATGCATGACGAATCCAGGTTAATCTGTAGGGGTTTCTACCAAAATGACAGTTTATAGAATTATTGTATAAACTAACACAGAGAACATCTTTCTAACAATGAGGGAAAATTAATTAAATACAAGTAATGTATTGTTTACTTGTAACATTTGAGGCTTTTGCTGGAGTGCATGAGTTCTCTTAAAGTTTCTATATGTTTATGTCCATTCAACAGATGAAATGGAGCAAGACCAGCAGGACCTTCGACAGAGAAAAGCCGAAATTGCAAGGTGCTGGATTAAGTATTGCCTGAATCTCCTGCAAAGTGCTCGGAAATTACTTGAGGTAACAAAAAACCCTGTTCTGTACATGTTGTTTAAAAAAAAACACCCCGCTATGTCTGTTTTGATGTTTGTGTCACCATTTGAGCATTCATTTGAATGCTTAAAGCTCAGCATCTGCTGCAAAGCTTTGCAGAAGCAGGACCTTAGGGCTTTAGAATTATTGTTTTGGCAGTGGTGTCACACAGGGTGGGGAGCCTAAATTATCTTAGCCTTATGTTTTTCCAGAATTGAGACTGTAATTTACATGATTTTTTGTGAACATAAGGTCTAATATGCCAACGTATATTCTCTTCTGTCTTGTTGCTACCTAGTTTGTACTTCAGAGGTAACTCATAAATAAAACGATTTGGTGTCAGTCTCTCTTTGTAAGCCACACGCGTTTTTAATTGGTGTGCTTTGTCATTTCAGGATAACATAGGAGAGCTGGATCCAGACAGGCAATCAGAACTTAAAGCCCAAAGGAAAAAAGAAGAGGACGAAAAAGAAAACGGCAGGAAAAAAGCTGTGCTTTTTGGGACAAGTGATATATGTGACTCTGTGTTAGCCATGGAGGAGAAAGTGAGCAGCGTATATCCTTTAGATTTCCAAGAAGCCAGAGAAATCTTCCTAGTTGGTCAGAACTATGTTCAGGAAGCAAAGGAGTTCTTTCAGGTTGATGGTTACGTTACTGACCATATTGAAATTGTTCAGGATCACAGCGCTTTGTTTAAGGTACTTGCTTTCTTTGAAGAAGACTACGAGAGGCGCTGCAAAATGCACAAGCGTAGAATAGACATGCTGGAGCCTCTCTACACAGACTTGAATCCTCAGTACTACCTGTTGATTAGTAGGCAGCTTCAGTTCGAGCTAGCCGACACCTATTATGAGATGATGGATTTAAAGGTAGCTATTGGGAACAGGTTAGAGGAGCTAGACTCCCACACCATTAAAAAAATTAATTCTCTGGCTCAGTTAGCAATCAAATACTATGAACTCTTCTTAGATTCTTTGAGGAACCCAGATAAGGTGTTTCCTGAACAGCTCGAGGAAGATGTTCTTCGCCCTGCAATGGTGGCTAAATTTCATATTGCACGACTCTATGGTAAGCTGATTACTTCGGATAGCAAAAAGCAACTGGAAAACATGCAGACATCATTGGAATATTACACTTTCCTGGTAGACTATTGTGAGAAGTACCCAGATGCTGTCCGTGCCATTGAAACCGAACTAGAACTCAGTAAGGAGATGGTGGGTCTTCTTCCAACAAGAATGGAGAGGCTAAGAGCAAAACTGTGTCCGTTTATATAAATACTTGCCGTGAAGGAAATGTGCACTGTTAGAATGGTACTGGTCAGAACCAGTGCTGTCGGACAGCTTCGTACCCATTGATAGAACCAAGGTGTCCACGGCTGGGCAGTCTATCTAGAGCCCGCAGTAGCGTAACTCCATGAAAAACTGAGAGCTGTCCCCTTCAGTAGCTCACCCACACTAATGGTATAAACTTTAAGTGTCAAGGGAATGTCCAGCTAATGCCTTGTATTGTTTGTCCTGTATGTAAATATAAACATTCTCTCCTTTACAGTTTTTTCCTTTGGTGTATGGTTCAGTTTCTAAATGTAGTGTGTATGAAAATAGTTTCTTCTAAGAGAATCTGTTTTTCTAAGGAACCTGAGGCATGTTCTTCCAACATTTGTCCCCAGAAAACTTTATCCATATGAAGGGAACTCTATGATATTTTCAGTATTTATTTTATATATTGCTCAGTGTTTTCTTTTTTTCCCCTGTTAATCAAAACCTAGTTGATAGAGGCTCAATAAATAGACTATCTTGGCTAAATGTTTTTTCAGAGTCCTTAGAGTTCTGTTTTGTTGTGTCTTACTAAGATACAATATATATCACATTTTGGCCAAGGTAAATAGTGGTGAAAGTGTTTCCATGCAAGTATCTTCAGTAAAAACATGTAAGTGATCAAAGTGCCAGAACCAAGAGCAAGAAACCAGCAAACTTTCTTGTTTGTGGTGGGAGGAGATACCCAGCTCCTGATGCCCTGCAGAGAATTCAAAGGTTAGAGGTGCTGTGCTCTGGTGCCCCCAGGAGTTGCTGAATACAGCTTAAAGGCCTGGGATGCCATGGATGGCCTCTTACTTTATGTTGGTCAAGGAGCCCAGGAGCTGCAAGCAGGGACATCTCTGAAGTTGCTGCAGATCCCAGCACTGCCGAGGTGCTGTTCAAAATCTGTCTGCGTGCCTGATCACTGACTTCTCTGTTAAAGCTGCCCTGATCGTCATTAAGGACCTGCCGATCTGGCAGTGTTCCTGGTCTTACACAACCTTTTACTTTTGCATTGTTCTAATTTAGCCACCCATCTACTCTTCATGCAAGACCAGGCTGCATTTCTGACCCAAAACATACATGGATGTTGTCTTTGTATTTCTGGTGTCCACAGAAGGACTGGGAACCAGGACCTGTTTTAAATAAAATGTCGGGTGACCACGTGGTCCAGCTGTATATGAAAAGAATACGGTCAAAGATGCCAAGGGGTACGTGGAAAGGCAAGCGCCAAGGTGATGGGGTGAGCGGTAGCATGCTGCTCTGCTCCAGCAGTCCAACTGCTAGAGTCAGCTGCAAGGGAAGATGTTCACAGCAATAGAGGATGTTGAAGGAGAACAGTCAGAACACCTGGATTCTTCTGGAAAACACAAGGAAATGAGGGAGGAACAATGACATTGGCTTGGAGGGTGTGAGGGGGGAAGATGTGCCAGCAAGCAGGCATGTACATCTTAAGCATGAGGTAAAAGTTGCTGGCTTGCAGAATTCTCGGCAGACGACTTCTAACCACAAACAAATAGGCCAATAAATGGGTCCTGGAAACGAGAGGCAGCAAAACTCAAAACAAGACCAGCTGCCTGCATACGTAAGGGAGAGCGTGTGTGCATGTGCGTGTGTGTGTTTCTGTTTTAGTAAGTAATTGTCTAGTCAGCCTTGAGGAGTTCCTTTTCTGCTGTCAGCAATTTAATTCAGTTTTTCCCGTGGCCCAAAGGTAGGGCAGTCCATGGTTTCTCAGTGACACGGTTCTGAGCAGGCTGTATTGCGCGTTATTTTTGTCTATGATTTCAATTAAAGCTCATGCACACTTTTACCATGAACTCCTAAGTTGAAAGTTGATTTTTTTTTTTTTAAACTAACTTTTAGCTTCATAATCCAGTAGAAGGCGGCGATACATGTTTGGGGTTGGTTGGGGTTTTTTTGCTGTGCTTCAATATTCCACCCTTGAGGGCCTTTAGAGCAAGGATTGGCTCATCAAACTTAGTTGAGTTGTAATTTGAGGAAGGGTAGATTGTGGGCTATACCAGCATATAAATTTTCTTTTTCTTGTCCTATCCTTCAAATACTGCTCTGAAGGGAGTAAGTTTCCTGCAAATTAGGACAGGCAAAGCCAAGTGAAGCGCGGCGTGATGTGTGCCTTTTCAGCAGCAGCTGTGTGCAGAGAACACCCTGAATTCACTGGAATCCTGGTGACAGCTCAGCAGACAGGAGGAGTGGTCCATAGTTAAGAAGGCCTGGAAATAAGAGGGATAGGAGCTCTTTTAACACAGCTGTGTGGTTCGCACTGCGGTTTGGAGATCTCTTTCCTCTAAAGATATCACAGAATGCTTCAGCTTTGCAGCTCTTAAAAACTGTGCAGTGCAATGTAAACACGTCAAATAAATGCATGTGGAGCTACAGAAACCAATGATGCCAATTCTCCACCCCCTGTGGTAAACGTTCAAGACTACCACCAGCCAAGTACGTTTTATTATGGACACTGTCCTGTGCCAGATGCTCAGCACAGCACCCTGCATTGCGGTTCTTTTAAGGCAGGTCTTTTTGAGGAAACCTTTTGAATAATTTGTTTGTTCAGTGATTTGAGAGAATGAACTTAAGCAAGATGGTGCATTTAGTTAAAAAAAAAAAAGGAGGCAGGGAGCTTGTTGGATTAGGCAGCAAAGCTCCCTTCAGGAATGTTGAGTTTTAACTGTAAAGTATGTCTGAGGTCAGGCATTTATTTCAAAGACTAATTAAAGATTAGGTTTCTGTGAACTCCCTTTAACCGGCATTTCTATTCCTTTTTATATGGCAAAAAAGAATCTTATAACTGAAACCTCCTTTCTGTGGTTCTACTATCTTTTTTTGTCGGTACCCAGCAGTGAGGTTTACACGAGTCCCACATTTCTGCAGAATTCGTATCGAGTGCGAGATCTGAACTCAGAGGCTATAACCTCAGCGTAATCTTCAAATAGTGCTTAACATTCAGAAGTAACTTGGTGTGATTAAAAGCCCTGTTTTGTTTTAATAGAAATGCTCTTAATTCTCACACTGGCCAGAGATGCTGTATGTGTTGTAAGATGGGTTGATGGGGAAGGTTGTGCTCTGCTTAAATATTTCTGGTGAAAAAGAAACCAGTGCCTTGTTCTTTGTGTCTCCCTGCAAGCCCATCAAGGGAGCCTTGCTCTTTTTTTCCCTTGAGGGGACTGGACCGCAGGAGAGCGGTAGGAAGGAACAGCCGTGTCCTTTGCTGTTCTCCCCTCTTAAGCCAGCTGAAGTAGCAGGGGAAGCAGCCTCACTTCCCCCTCACAGCAGGGAAGCAGGTGCCCCCTGTTGCAAGGGGAGCAGGCAGTGGCGGTTGCTGCCTCAGCATGGCAAAAGCAAACGGCCCCTGGGCTGGTTCACTCTGTTTGCCCTCCTGAAAGCTCCTCTGTGGGGAGTTTTGGTCCTGCCCTAGAACAGGCTCGTGCGGTGCTGGTGAGGCAGATGGTTTCCTTCCCTGTCTGCAAAACGGAGATGTGTTGGTGTGTAAGTGCAGCACTTCCACGTCCGGAAATACTGCAGGAGCCTGATTAAGGTTGACATCAGACAATGAGAAACAAGGCTGATCGTGTTAACGCGTGGTTTTATGCATCTCGGTTTGGTGTTCTGCTTTCGCTCAGCAGTGGGAGAGTGAAGATGAGCTTTATGTGTGTGTTTCTTTTAGCAGACTGAGAGAGCTGGTGTTACCTACATGTTTCCCAGGGAACTCTTCATTATAAGAGGCCCAGAAACCGTCCTGTGAAGGAGGACTTAGCCAGACTGGCAGGTGACGGGGCCAACCCTTCTGTAGTCTAGAAGTTACAGAACTAAAGACTGTTATGTTGAAATCAAGTGCGTAAAGTTGTGGTGGGAAGCATTTGTCAACTTTCTTTCCTCTTCAATTGCAACACCTCTGGCTACTTTAGAACTCATCACAAATGACTAACACAGACTTAAAATTTGGGTTGAAAACTGCTTTTCCATACTTCCCAGGAACTCTGCCCGAAGTGCCTGCTGTAGCACTTCTTACTGTTGCAGCTTGGCTGGTGGTTTCTAGCTCTGCCTTGTCACGGGTCGGAGTACAAACAGCCGGCTGTTTCCTGACAAGGACTGTTTGCCTGGCCGCCTTGTTTCCAAACCATTGTGCGGTTGTGTCTTTACCGCTGAAGATCTGGATGGTGTGCCAGAGAGACTGTTGGGCAGAGGGGAGGCTAAACACAGCACGTTCTGCAAACACGTTACTTGCCTTCAGGACAGAAAATGTCTGTGGTATCAAGCACTTGTTTAGAGAGAAGTGACTGATAACAATGTGGTCACTTAAAGCCAAATACCTTAATTCAGATGGTTTTAGCAATGTTCTAAATGTTTAGTGCTTGAGGTTTTGGCATTTAGTTAAGTCTTTTTACACGCTCATTAAGTCTATTTTACAGTGACTAGAGTTGGCATCAGACAAGGATGCGAGATTTCTCACGTTCAAGGCTTCAATGCAATTTTCTGCTGAAACAAAGAGGAATTGGATGAGTGATTGAGTGAAAGATCATGATGGGCATGTGATGGAGTAGAGCTGGTGTTAGTCACTGAATGCCGTAAGAGGAGTACAAGCGCTTATGCCAGAGAGTTATTCTGAAATCTGGGGGTGAAAGGTATAGGGGGAAAAAAAGGAATTACAAGATGATTTCCTATATGCTTAAGGTCTTGGAGTGGAGCAAGAACACGTGATTCTCAGGCAGGATCTCAAATACTCAGTGTTGACCGTGAAATTCCTCCTGCTCTCCTGGAGCCCACCTCTGCATAGCCAATGGGTTCAGCAAACACCAGAGAGCAGCAGCCCACAAGAGGATGCACTCAGGTGGGCCCAGAGCCTCCTTCCACCAGAAAGCCAGGACTTTTTAGGTACTGATACCCTAGAAGCGATATCTGGTAGACAGTGAGACAGAAATGGTGATGCTGGATCCGAGTGCCAGCACGTGCTCTGCAGGCAAGAAGGGGACAATAAAGAACAACATCATCTCCTGCCAGCAAAGTTTACTCTGAACACCAAATATTTACTGATGGTTTGTGCACAGAGACCTAGGGCTGATGAGTGTCCATCAGCTGGACACTGCATGGACTCTGCTGTCAATCCTGCCTGTCCACATCTGGAACTTGTGGCAAATAACTCTCAGTCTTCTTTAATTTCTCCATACGCTTTGCCTTAATATTTTCTTATGGCACTGCGCTGCTGGTGTTACACAGAGCTCATGGAAAGAAAGACAGCACAGGGCTCTACACTGTAAAGGCATGAAGTATAGCAAGTGCGAGGGTCTCTGGCGTCTTACCTCCCTGCTCGGCTGCACTTTTTGCTGGAAAGGCTTGATGAGAGGAATCTAGCCCCAGGCTTCGGCTTTTTCTGCTGGCTGACCCCTGTCAGAGTCTGCTTCTGCACTAAAAGAGATGAACAAATAGAGCTATTATAAAGCCTGGCTCTTTGAAGTAGGAAGAGGCAAAACATGCTTTTTTTTTTTTCCCTAGATAATGCAAATTGTATTTTCTAAAGGGATGCACTGGTCTCAAAGGCCCCTGCGCTGCCAGGGGCGGAGCAGCAGTTTCAGCACCGCAGGCTGTTTCTGAACCTGAGGGACAGCAGTTTGGAGCATGCTGCTTCGTGCCGCAGCAGCGTCCGCCCCGAGAACAGAGAGCAAATCCTTCAAAAGGGCCTCGGTGGGCTGTGCTATGCAGTCCTGTCAGGGAGAGGCTTCCATGGCAGGTTACTTCTCATGCGTTTCCTCATGTTTCTCTTCTGTGGGTCACATTTCAAAACAAAGGATATTTCTACTCAAACAAACATGCTTAGAACTAGCTAAAAAATGCCCAGCTCCTTTGGTCAATAAGAAATATAAAAAAAAACCTGTTCTCTTTTAGTCTAAATGTAATTTCACCTCTTTCTCCAACAACTCAGCGAAGGTCACAAAACTACGACTGCAGGTAAAGGGTTGGTTAACTGAGGCCCCAACATGGGCTCTGCTCCACTTTACACACCAGCCGGGAGAAGTGGATCTGGTTTGCAGGGAGACCTCCACAGGGGCCTCCGTGGTTCTCGTTCCTTTTCATCTTCCCAAATTTACTGCTGCCTTTCCACCCTGCACACAGTTGTGAAGTTTTTATGTGGCACTGGCAGTGGTTGGGCTTCGAAATAGGTTGGCGCTTGCACAAGGAGTGGAGGCAAGGTGAGCTGCTTGGGGTGGGTCTACAGGGGAAGAGCACGGAATCGGTATCCAGCATCTAAAAGCTGCCAAGCAGCATGCGAGGTTGTCCTGTGCTGGAGAAACCATCTCATAGAAATATAGCTGTGTCTAATAGCCAGGTAACCAAGATCAAAACAGCTCTGTGTGCAGCAACACCAACTGGTTTGCAGTGAAAAGACACTCCTGGAGAAGCAGCAGAGGAATAGGGCACCATGCTTTGCTTTTAAAACAGCTTTGTCCTACCATCCTTCTCTCCCTAGTGAATTCCTTGTACTTCTAGGGGAGCTTTCCCAACAAGCAGCTGTGTGAAAGGGAATCTCCCCTTGCTCTGCTGTGCAGGTCCTGCTCCCAGTGAGGGCTGGGTGCTTCCACCGTGGGGCTGGTGCTGCTCTGGGATGAGGTTTCACAGGAGGAACGATGGCTACTGAAATTGCCTCCCTAAAAAGAAACTGGAGCTCTGCTGCTGTGTCGTGTGTTAACAAGTTGTTGCTTTTAAACTATAGTCTTTAATTTGCCAGCCAAAACCTCCTGCTGCGCTGGGCTTCAGCACATGGAAGCAGAAAGCATCGCACCTCCCAGCACGAAGGAAAGCTGCTTCTTCCTTCCTGACGGACAGGCCCATTGCTCAGTTAATGTTTTTGGTGTAGGGGAGATCACTGGTGGGGGAAGGCCATTAGCAGCTTCCTGGCAGCTGGCAGCTGTGTTCAATCTTGATGAAGCTGAAGCTTTCCAGCAAAGATCTCTCCCTGAGCTCTTGACCTTCATCACGGGAAAAAACCAAGGAGTTGCTCTTTGCCATTTAGAAGGCAGTGAATGTCTGATTTCTACATGATGCACATGAGTGTTAATGATTTATTGTAAGATCTGAATCTTATCTTCACGGGCCAGGTCCTGATACTGCCCTCAGAGGCAAGAGGCAGCGGCATGTGAGGCTGAGGAATGCCACGTGCTGCCCTGCTGCATGTGCCGTGATGCTCTGGGTGCATGGGTGAACACAGGGGCCAGCCACTCTTTTCTCAAGGCTAGATTTAGAAATCCCACCCTAGTCGACCCAAACCTCCCTCCTTGTGTGGCCAGCTCTTTGCTGTTTTGAGGCAGGCTATATTTTTGCTTTCAGTCCCCAAAGGTTGGTTGGTTGAACATGAGCTGGTGGCAGAAAGCATCCTCAAATATAGAGGGGAGCTCACTGCTGAGGGTGATTTCGGGGCAATTACAAGGGCAGCTCATGGGTATTCTCTGAGACGGATCAATGTGCTCAGAGCCTGTTGATGTCAGACCTGTCAGCTCTCATTCCACCTCAGCTGCAAGTGTTGGGGAAGAAACCTGTTCTGCCTTCCCAAAAGACAAGACAGGCCAGAAAAAGGCTCTTCATATTCAACCCAGCTGCCACTCAGACAGCTTTGCTCCTCTTTGCTCAATCTGACCTCTATTTTTTTTTCTGTGGCCATCTTTCTTTCCTTACCCACTTTCCCCGCTCTACTCAGAACAGATGTAGCCTTTTCTGTACTGGCTGCTTCCCAGAGCAGTGACCAGTAAAAATACATTATCTCCACTTTCCCAGCGGAGCAAATAAAGAGCGGACCATCGCAGACAGGGTCCAGCCTGCTCCAGCCAGCTGCTAGCTGGGGCAGGAGAAAACCTGACCCCTGAGAGCAGAGTGACCCGACAGCCATTAAGGCTTATCTGATTTCCGAGCAGTTATGAATGAGAAACGTCCTGATAAGGACCCCCTGTCTGGATGGATATCGCCTGGCCTGCATGTCTTGCTGATAGTCCTGGGGCTGTGGGTGCCCCTGCACCCATGGGAGCCCATCGTCCTGGCTGGCTGCTTGTCGGAAATACAGGCTGCACAGTGAACCTGTGCTGCCTGGCGAGGAAATGCAGCAGAGAGAGTGGCCCAATGCAACTGCTCCTCTGGACCGCTCCTCTGGAGCAAGCTGCTCCGGCAGCATTTATCTGGGCTACAGCCGGGTAAGCGTTGGTGTCCAACTGGCCAAAACACCCCCATGATGCTCCTCCAGGTTACCAAAATGGCCTGCTGGGAATTTTATTCACCCTACATCCCCTGCCCTCGACAGCAGGGTGGGTGTCCTCATACCAGGCACTCCATTTAGCGATGTTCCTAAATTACTGGTTACTCGTAAAGCCAACTGGGAGATAAAACAGCCCTGAAAGTTACGACTAAGGAGCAGTTCATGACTTCAGATTTTGAGGTGTTTATTATAGCTTAGGGGGCTACTCCTGGATTTTTCAGGCACATAATGAAGAGTCCCGGGTGTCTGGTCAAGGGGCTGGGCACGCAGTGCTGAGGCAGCCCCTTCCCTCCGCCTGCCCCCTGCTCCCAAATTTAATGCCTTAGAAAAATGCAAAGCTCTTAATCTGCCTTGCATGTGCTTTGAAAATAATGGCAGCACTTCAGTGCTGTAGTTCTAAGAAACGCTCCTGGAGTGAGCTGCGTTCTCAAATACTTGCTCTTCATTTATTTTCTTCTTTTTATAGGCTTATTCTGTTGCAGCATTTAATCTTCCACACACAGGATCTATGCAAGAGGAGTATTATCCTATGGATCTTCCTCACAGTTTACTGGAGGCAGATTTGAAGTAGGTGACCTAGGTATGGTGGCTGTGCTCTATTCTGTGGATTTAAAATATTTTAACTTAAAAAAACCACCTTTCTCTTAAACTCTGATAGTCACACAATGGCACAATCAAGGTTAGTGTTCTCATATAGTACAGCTTATGTGCTCTTTGTTTAAAAAGAAAAAAGTGTGTTAACTTTCAGCAATTTGTGGCCTCTAGGTCAAGATGAGATGTTTTCACTGGCACTGATTATTTGCATTTTACGTCCTGAGTGGTTTACAGAGAGTTAAATAATGGCAGAGTGTTCCTCGGGCACCCCATGTTACTCCACAAAGGGCAGGCTTTACTCGTAAGACTAGCACTTCCCAGATTGCTCCAGATCCAGGTCTCCAGTGTCACTTCCACATCAGCAGGAAGGTGGAAAGCTCTTTGCTTGCCAAGCGCAGCAGGACAGGAGGAGACGGGAATAATCTGACGCTGCCCACAGGCTTCTGGCCCCCGTTACACAGGTGTCCGTGAGATGGGAGAGTGGAAAATTTGCTTCAGTCTTCCCACAGTTATCAGTCGTAAAGCAATCTCATTTCCTGCAGTACACTGCTAACACATAAAAAAATAACAAAACCATGTGGCAAAACTGCCAGCGCTACAAGTTCCCCCATCAGCTGATGGTATGAGACAGATAACTCGGCTCTGCGAGATCCCCCTCCAGATATGGCGGTTTTGCAGCTCCCAGCTACCTCCAGTGGCTGCCCCCACTTCTGCAGGACCCTGGCCCCCCAAGACCGTGCACTGCTCCGGCCACATCCGGTGGGACTTCCAGTGACGGGGTGGAAAGAGCCTTGGGCTGGTGGGAAGGACAGAAGTAGCTGGTGGAGGGGTGCCTTCCCACATGGGGCATTGTTTGTGCACACTGAGGGGTGGGGAAGGAGTTGGCGCATGCCTGTGACCAGTGGAAAATGAGAGGTGTTATTGCAGGAACAGTTTCTGCAGCCTTCACTAGGTGGAGGCTGATCGTCTCCCCACACGTGTTTACCCAGCTTCCTATTGATGCTGAGCACTGCCTCAAAAAAAAAAACAAAAAAAAAAAAAAAAAAAAGAAGAAAAGAAAGGGAAAGAGAGTTGATGCTAAAAATACAAAGTAGAAACAAGGCTGGTAGGAACAGCCACTGTACACAAGCCCTTCCATGCCTGCTTGGTTTGAGTGGCAGAAAGAAACCCCATGTGCAGAGGTTCAGAATACATCACATCAATGCTGAAGATGCAGCTTGATCCCTCAGGCCAGTGGTAAATCCCAGGCTGGAGAAGGAAGCTGCTGGAGGGGTCTCCTCCACCACACGTGGAGTTTTGGTGGAGCACAGTACCCTGATGAGAGTCACCACTTGGCTCAGATCCCCAGTGGGGGCCTCCGTGGACTTTCCATCGTGTAAAAATAGATTTACCACAGACAACTTACACTATCAGGTGCAGCATTGTCGAAGGTGCTGGCAGCATGTTGGGCTCACACGTCGGTACCCCGGTTAATCTAGCAGTTAATGGTATGACTAACAAAAACCCCCAACACTTAGATAACCTTGTTGTTTGTAATTTATTCTTAAGCAAACTCAAGGGAACTCACAGCTGAAAGGCAAGCAAAAGGTAAGAGCTAGCTGAAAGGCAGCCTCCATCTATTTCTGTACATAAGGGCTTCCAGGGCTTTCCAGACAGGCTCCTCACGGAGCCACATGTTCTCCAAACCTTTTGCCACTCTTCCCTGGGTGCTCGCACCACACGGCGATGATCAAGCCAAGAAGATCCAGTGTGTCCTTTCAGAAAGGAGCTGACACATTTCTACCAGAATATTTTCTCTAAGTTAATACATTTTTTTCACTTCTACTGTGAATATCTGTGAAGATCCTGCTTTAAAAAAAACAAACAAAAACCAAATCCGGCATGAGATTCCAGAGATAATTTACTTTTGTGGAAAAGGATTATTTCCCAGTTGGTGGAACTTGCACCAACTGCAGGCAGGTGCTCCTTACCCTCCTGAGGGACTGACACAGGCTTGAGGCAGGGAAAACCACTGCCAGTGCCAATACAAAAAATGCAGTTGATTAAAAGTTGGGGGACATGAAGCGCTGCTTCTTCTCTCCTGAGAAAACAGCAGGCACCCTGGAGAGCCTCCGAGCATCGGGCAGGCACTGGGCAGGATGAACGCCTGAACCACAGGCTGCCAGCGGCACGCCACTTCAGTTGGGCTGGTTGGTCCCAGGTTTGCTTTTCCCCTGGGGAAAAAAGGCAGAGGGGTTTTTCTTTTTGGAGTAATGAAGACTGGGAGGCCAGAGCGTTGGGTTTTCCTGTACATGTCTCACTCCCATCAATCAGGAAGAAGTGACGCAGGTTATGGGTTGGGTTTGAGGTTTTGGAAACCTTTTCTAAAAGTCGATCTGCTCACCCCGTCGTATTTCTGAAGTGTGAAGCCGTGGTGAAAGCTGGTGGCGAGCAGGAGGATGCCGGCCAAAATGCAGTTCCTTATCAGATGTAACGGGAGGATTTTCCTGGCTATTTGTTTAATCCTCTTTGTGGGATACACAGCACAAGGTAAAATGGGGTGGTTGTTCTCTCGGTAATCCTCTTTCTGGGCTATGCACTGTAGGCCGAGTAGGCAGCCTCTGAATTCTTCAAACTGACCTTCTTCTAGGGGCAATGAGACCTACTCAGAAAACCTGTTTTGCTAACGCTTCATTTTCTCGAGGGGAAGTGGTAAGAAAAGGTGATTTTTGCAACTGGAGAATTTCTGTATCCCTTTCCTAGCCCCTGGGAGAAAAAGACTTCATCAAATACCTTGCTGTAGGTGTGTATATTTTCCATCCATATATTTCAATATATGTATTTTTACCAGCCCTTTTACAGTGGTCCGGTTACAGACAAAGTATGTAACGGTTCCCATGTCATAACTACTACGGTCTACTTGCTTTGGGGGGGGGCAGGAAGGGAAACTAGATGTAAGTATGAGGAAACAAAACGGTTTATTTGGTAAAATATTGCAACACGTAGCCCTAAAACAACTAAAAGGAAACGTTGATTCACGATGACATGTACCCTGTGGATTTGTTTCTTGCATGAGAGAAGCACTTCTCCAGCACACAGAGTATAATTTGTCCCCAAAGCAGGGCTGCGATAGTGACACACTTTCATTATGCATCTACCACTGATGTTTGAGGGGGCTGATCTTGCAGGGGTTATTGCCTGCTTTTTGTATGTTATTTGCAAATTATTCTGCTGCAGTCATTTATTTTGTCACCACTGTTATTATTAAAAACCTTCTTAATAATATGCTGAGGGAAGAAAATAAGTATGAATAAGGAATACGCTGTAGAAGCAGCAGGAAATGATATCCGTGAGATCTGTTTTTCTCTCACAGAAGAGTGTAGGAGGTAGCTGAACATCATGTAGCACATTATGGAAATATATAGGGCAATAGAGAAGTGTAATTACAGAAAGATATTCCCAAGAAAAAATAGATAAAGCGCCAACAGGTGGAAAAGGCACCAGGAGGCTTCAGAACTAATTAATTACCTGAGACCAACAGGAAGGCTGAAATGCCGCTGTTTTTACCTTCACTGTGTGATCGCTATTTTCTCCTGCTAGTATTTTTTTAAGACCCGCTTTTCAGTGACAGGCTTGATCAGGCACCTGGGGGGCACCAGAACTGAAACTGCGGGGTTTACATAAGCTTGAGTTGAGTCCAGGAGATGCCTGAACCACCTCTCCTCTGGCGACGTGCTCCGAGAGCATATGTAATCCCCAAATCCGCTCTGACCTTTGCTGGAGCCAACAGAGAAAGGGAGAGCACAGGATCCAGCTCTCCGCTGGGGTGGCTCGTCTCCAGGAGAATTTGAGATACCTCTACCAGCTTCGGGGAGAGCTGCAGGTGGCCAAGCCTGCAGGTCCCCTATGGATGTGCCATGTCCTGAGCTGGGGAAAAGCCCTGCTGTGATGTTGGCGCGAAGCAGTGGTTTCCCAAGGGATTTCCATTTCTGGTTCCCACCGACTTCACGGTGCTGTGTGCGAGGTGCACCCAATGTCTCTGACCACAAAGATGTCACTCAGGATACCAGTAGCCATTTTAAAAAAAGTCTTCAGGTTTAAGGTAGTTTGCAGCTGCTGAGCAATCGGGGCCACACAAATGACGTTCTTCTGCTCCTTTAAGCTTTACTAAGGTGCTCATACAGTTAATAGGTCCTGGCGAGTAATGTCCTGGTCCTGGTCCTGGTGAATAACGCACGGCTGGTTCAATCAGGTGCTCCGGTGCAGAAGGCAAGGTACAAGAGAGTGAGGTGCCGACCCGACTCCTGGTCTGCTAATTGCATCGAAGAGACAGGGCCCTGGTTTTACATGCCCACTGGTGGAGCCAACAGGATCCTTCCTCCCATGGCAGACCCATCCCTGTGAGTTCGCTTGCCACATGTTTGTCATTAATGCTAGAACCCAAAAACGTTCGGTGTTCCTGTCTCGACAGTCCTGTCACAGCTTGGCTAACCCTTGGGAACGTGAGGCTTCGGTGCATTCACTTAAGGGATGATAAAACAACACAATACATTTAGAATAACTGATTGCTGCTCTGCCTTCCAGGATGACGCAATACCAGGAGCTGGGCGACATATTCCCTCTCTCAGACGAGGTGTCCGGCTCCGGGTTCGATGGCACAGTGGAAGCTGAGCCCGCCTCCGGGTCAGGGCTCGGTGACAGCGAAGCCTTCTTCGAGGCGAAGCTGCCCGTCTTCCTGACGGGCCCGCAAGGCGGCGAGCTGAAGCGAAAGCTGACGGAGGAGGATCTGCTCCTGTAGGGCTGGAGACATCGGCCTGCTCATGCCGGCGGGGCCTCCTCATGCTGGCGGGGCCTCCCACACCCCTTCCCCGGTGCCAGGCCTGGCGCGACGGCCATGAAGCGGCGTTAAACCAGCTCCAAATCAATAAAAACTTTGCCTTGGGATCTTTACTGCTTTCACTGGCTATAAAAATCGCTGTTCGGTCTGAACTCGCTCTTTGCGGGTGGGGCACCCGTCCCCAAGGGGGCAACTCGGGTTTCGGGGGGGTCCCGCCTGACCCGTGTGGGCGTTACCGTGCCCCAGGGGTAGTGAGTTAAAACCCTGGCGTGGAGGGACCCGCCTGCGCTTTCACGAATCGGCTCGCTCGTGTTTCCCGAAAAAAGAACAAAATCTTGTGGAAACGTTGCCCCGCTGCGCTGCCGCCTCCGGGCCGCTAGGCGGCGACCTCCCGCCGCGCATGCGCCGCCCCAGCCTCGACCGTGCCCGCCCCCGGGCCGGCTCTCGGCAGGCGCGGAGCGGGCGGCGGCGGCGGGAAGGCGGAAGGGGGGCGATCACGTGGGAAGGCGGGGGCGTGGCGTGGCGGGCTGTAAGGTCACATGACAGGGGCGCGGGCCGGGGAGGCTGGTGTTGGTGGCGCGCGGGGCGGGAGTCGGCCGCGGAGGGGACCCGCACCATGGTGAGTGCGGGGTGGGGCGGCCGTTACCCGCGTCGTTACCTGCCGCTCCGCGCGCGCCCGCCCGCCGCCTCAGGCGGCAGACCTGGGCCGGGCCGGGCCGGGCCGGGCGGTGCCTCCCTCCCTCCCTCCCTCCCTCCCTCCCCACCTGTGGCTCCGGGCTGTGCGATAGGAGAGCCGCCCCGCCGGGCGCGGTTTGCCCTCCGGCGCTGCCGGTTGTCCCTCTTTTCGCCCCTAGTCTGGCCGGCGAGCGCCCGGTGACACCCCCGCCGCCGGTCTGGTCGCCCCTTCCTTGGCCTGCGTCACGCGGCCGCGCTGCTCCCCGCCGCCCGCGTCGCCTTGACCTGCGCCCGGGCCTGGCGGCGGGTGGGGTCGTCCCGGGGAGGCAGGCGGCAACGGCGGCCTCCCCGCTGGAGCTGCGGCTCTGCGGGGCGGGCTCGGGGGAGAGCTGGCGAGAAACAAAGGGTTTAGGGTTTTTTTTAAATATAACTTATGGAGAAAGGCTTGGAGTGTGCCCTTGCTGCTCCTCCGTGGGCAGGTGCCCTCGCCAGCACCAGGTTCAGTCATGAAACTCGGCTTCCATTTTTCCTGCACAGCTGCTGCCGGGGCGGGTTTGGGGAAAGTGCATGTGATGGTCCTGGAGACCTCCGTAAATCCGTCAGCAGTGCTGTGAGGCAGCGCTCGAAGTGACAGCGTTGGTAGTAACCCTCCAGGGCTGGCCAAAGAGCGGCTGCTTTGTGCTGAGGAGGCTGGGCCTGGGCAAAGTGCTTGGGCTGGGATGTACACATTTAAAAAAGTCTATTTTAAAAAATCAGCTAAATCAGTGTACGTTGGGTTTCTGAAGTGTGTGTGTCTGTCTCTGTTGGACATGCAGAAGCTTTTTAGGGCTCTGTGTGAAGCTGGTGCTGGGATTTCTGCACTGCTTATCAGCTGCTGGGAGTATTACAAACCCTTTAGTACAGCTGTAACACGTAAGGAGTGAGCGCAGATTGATTTTGGGCTTGATGTATCAAAATGTTCCGTGTCTGTCTTTTGCATGAAGAATGTAGCCTCGCATTGGGCCACCTTCTGAAACCTTAGTTCTCGGTCTTCATTTCTTATACTGTAACGTAATAAGCTGTATGATGGCTGCTTAAAATACTACTTCTTTTGCATAGTTTCCCCACAGCAGTATCCTCAATAGCAACTGGAGGAGATACCAGCTGTTGATTTTTTTTTTTTTTTTTTTTTAATTCCATATGTTCTTGTCCCCTCTGGATGAGATCATGGCTAATCTCTAAGGGGTGCGGTTGAAATACTCATACGTAGTGCCTTGAGAAGGGATGTGTTACCAATGTTAGATCTGGGTCACTGTTTCAAATGATGGTGCAGCTTCATAATTTGGAAGGTATTGTGAGAGCGTCTTGTATAATGTTCACTTGAAGGTAATGTGCTTCTTGTTTAGTGTTGGGAGAAAAAGTGTAAGACTCATTTGGAAAATAAGTGCTGTTTCTAAGGAAAAAACATGGGCATGCTCAAAAGTAACTTGAGTAACAGTTTAAAATAGTTGAAAGATTTGGAATTCTTGTTGAAACTTTTTCTCTTGCCCTTCCCCATAAGGGAAGAATGGTTCTAGTGTGCAGTCATTAAAAAAAAATTACTGTTTCAGCAGTTAATGTGAGTATTGCTTGGCAGAGACTTGGAAGACAGTTTGGTCTTATATTTGACTGCCTTGTTGGTCGTCTGCTTCTGCTTTCCTCTGAGAATGTGAAGCAGATAGTTCTAGGTTTCAGTTAGATTTACATAACCTTTGTGGATTGAACTAGTGCCGCTTGCTGTCTGAACAAATACGGAGTCAGTTTATCTTGTGTGAATCGCTGTTTTATAGCTCAGGCTGGCACCATGCCTTTCCTTGACTTCTAGGGGTGACTGAAAAGTCACTGTGTTCCCACTGCTGAGCAGTAGCATTCAGTTCAAACTTTCTTCTAGACTTCTTGTTATTAATGCTCCCTTTAAAACTTCAGGTCCCCAGAATGTCTTGAAATGCATTTTCCTCAATTTTTGTGATTAAATTGAAGTGAGAAGTGCTGTTTCATGTGTAACAAATTCATCTCGTTGAAGTGGATGCTCTTGTTGAGAACATAGTGTAATTTCTCCAAAAAACTCCCCCCAAATCACAGTGAATTAGTGAAACGTTGTTTGCTTTAGTACATCAAAGCAGATTAGTGCCTAATTCTTAGGAGAAAATGTTGGCTTTTGAACTAATCTTGCTGAGTTTCCCATAGAGCCACTAACATGTTTTGCAGCTGCTTGTATGAAATGTTTGTGCAAGGTCAGAGGATGATCTCTCCTAGTTTGTTGTGTTTGGTGCTGGTCAGAAGTTCGTGCCTAGGGAATGCTGCTGTAAGGTGAGGACAGGCACTGGGTGCTCATGGGGGATTGGTGCCCGGCACAGTACTAACGGGTGACCTGGTGACATCCACTCTATCCCTTGGCAGAGTTGTGTTGCTAAGGTAGGTTGTGAGAAGCACTGCTGCCTCTTGAACCTGCTGGTGTACTCTGTGTGATAAGAGAACTGTGGGGCGTAGGAAGAGGCAGCAAATGAAAGTCCCTATTCCCCTTCACCAGCCAGGGGGATGCTTTAAGCCTTGTATTACCTTCCCTGCTGTTGTTTCTTTTCACCCTGCTCTGCTCTTGTTACTCCTCTAATGATCATCCTTGTTACTGCTGCTGCTGAAGTTACAGTGGGTATAAGGCAATATGCGGGTGTTTTGGCATATCTCAAATCCTAAATCAGATGGAATAAATTTGTTAATTTATTTGTTAAAAAGATTATTTTTTGAAGCGTGGTTTAAAAATGAATGATTTTTTAAAAGCGAAATCAGTGATTGGAAACTTTGCAGTGACAGAAAACAACAGTAACTTTTAAATATTTGTTAGTATTTTAGTGTAGCAGTAATAACCCTAGTTATGGTGTACTTTTTTATAAACATTATGTTTTGTAAGAGCTGTCACTGCTTGTTACTGACCTGATTTCAGTTACTTGCGAGATGAACAACTGTCTTCTGTCATCGCTATTTCTTGGGTCTCTAATACATAAGGGCTTTGTAACTTCGTGGGAGCACAGATGTTTTTCCCCAATATATAGTGTACAGCTGCAAGTAAATACCACATTTAAAATGGTGTGTCTACTGTGTAGTAACCCATCTAATTCTTGTTGTTCCAGAGTTTTCTTGGAGGCCTTTTCTCTCCTGTCTGTGAGATCGATGTTGTTCTTAATGATGCTGAAACGCGAAAAACAGCAGAAATCAAAACAGAAGATGGTAAAGTAGAAAAGCATTTTCTCTTCTATGACGGAGAATCGGTTTCAGGAAAGGTAATTCTTTTTTAACTGACTTAATTACTGAACTGATTCTGGCATGCAAATGCATATAGGAAGGTAAAGGAAAACCCGATACAAGCAAGAGCTGCAATTTCAGCTTGTGTGGTTATTCAAAGAGCAAACAGTGTTTTCCTGTATATGGTCTTTTTAACCATAGTCATGTAGGCAAGTGATAAATCTGAACATTGTGAATGGTGGAGGTTCATTTCTGTTCATCTTGTGTTTATGAATAAGCTTTTTATGCAACCATATGCAATCTTACAGTGGCTTCTGACAAGAAAACTATTCCAAACTGGATCCCTCTGCTTCCCCTTCCCCTTGAACTCCAAAATCAACAACCCAACATGTGTAACTAATTTTTGGTTGGTGCAGCCAACCTGCTTTGCATACCTTGAGGCTAAGCCTTGTGTTTCATGCCCTCAAGTGGTTTCTGGAATTGCATCAGAGGAGCAGTGTATGAAGTTCAGCTGGCTGATGAGTCAACAAGAGTTTTTCTCGTTGGGGAAAAAAAAAAATTGAGATTGCAAGAGGGATTTCTCTGTTTTCAGTATTGCTCCTAGGAACTCTTTGCCATCACTCTGGTTTTATTGGAGCCATTCTTACTCTGAATATTTCTGTTATGATTCACTTTTCCTCAAAAATCTTGAGTTGGGTGTTGAGTTCTGATACTGACTTCTAAATACGTACTTTGATCTTGACTGACCTATTGTGACTGGGCATCTTCCTGCTCTTAAGATATCTTTCCATGCTAAGATCTTGGTTGTCTAGAGAGATCCTTTCAGGGGTGTGAAACTCTGAAAAGATGGGCCTCAAACTCAGGAAACTGAGGGAAATAGCATTTGTTCATTGGCCTGAGTGCTGCTTGCTTGTATCAGTGACACCTGAGAGGTGCCTGATGAGTTTTGGCTACCACAAGCATGGTGGGATGAGAAGGTCTGGAAGATTAGTAATTTATTGGACGACTTCCCTCTAATGCTCTCCCCGTTTTCACCATAAAGATAGATTAGTCAAGTGGTTTATTTCCTGCTCAGATACCAAAGATGTGCTGGATTTTAAGGTACAGGATTTTCTCTGGTCATCACTACCTTGTAAGAAGATGTTATATATGCTTAATATTTACATGTTTCCGAAGAAAGTAACCATATGGAATCTTTTCTTGTGAGGTAAGGCCTGTTTGTGAGAATCAAATTCACAGCTGAGGGTCTTGGTAGTAGGTTTCATTATCTGTTATTTTTCATTGACTTCTCTAACACCAATACTTGGCTGGCTGCTGAGAAAGGGACTCAAGTTCACTTGACTTGAAAGAGATGCATCTCATGGCAGTTCTTTTTTGGATTTCCAAATGCTTTGAAGCTCTCTGCCTTCAAAGACGGCAAAAGGGTCATGACTGGCTTATGTGAACTCTGCTTAAGCTCTGGCTTGGATTTTTAAATTTTGGGACTTGAAAGTTTCAAGCTTAGTTATTAAATTCAGTCTCATGGATGATTAGATTTTTCTTGGATGCTTTAGTGGTGCCTTGGTAATGCTTAATTTCATAATCAGCCCTTTGATTTGGTTGTCTTCAAGCCCAGGTAGTGCTGTTGAGACGAGGTCTCAGTTTTCATAGGCATGTAGTAATGTGTTTATCTTTTTACTGAGATCATGTATTAGAGTGAAAGTGTTGGGGGAGGAAAAAAAAAGAATTTAACTGATTTTTTTTTTTTTTTTTTTGCCTTGGTAGGTGAATGTCTCCTTTAAGCAGCTTGGGAAGAGACTAGAGCACCAAGGAATTAGAATTGAATTTGTAGGACAAATTGGTGAGTTTAAGCTATAATGGGGATGTAAGGTCCATGTGGTTTATGGAACTTGGCACTCATGACTGTGGGCAGTTTGGGTCAAACATTGCAACATCATCGGGTTAGTGGATGACAAGTGCCAAAGGTAGATTATATTCTCCTTGTTTTAATGCAAGTGATGTACTAATTTGTGCAAATCAGAAAGTCATTGGAAGGGAAGATACGTACATGTGAGGGAGAACTGGGGTGAATATTCTGTCAGTCTCAGACTGGCTAGAAGTTTGATTAAGAACCACTAGAGATTTCTGAGAACTAAACTTTTGAATATTACTTCTGGCTCTGAAAGGGAGGAGAAAGAAAAGAAACGATGGGGCAGCCTACAGCAAAACACACCTAAAAATTCTCCAGTGGTTGGCTTTCTAAAACCTAGTTTTATACTGTTAACGTAAGCCAGTATTGATGCTTTGGAGGTTCTCTGAGCTTTTTAGCAAGATAATATTAATTAACATAAAATGTGGTTTTCTTACAACTGTATAAGTCTGGTTAGATTGAATGATGAAAAATCTTGATCATGTCTAACTACTTCTTACCAGTCAAGGTAACCTCTCTGTACCCTTAGGCTGATGCAAAAATTCTTTCCCTCTCTGTTAGAGGGCTGTTTGCATTATTGTCCCCCCTGGAAGTAATTCTTCAAGTTTCAGCATTATACAGTTGACTTTGATTGGAATTTCACAAATCCTCTGTATCTGAGTCAGTAGGCTTCAGTACCCTGTGTTTGAACTGTTATGTAGCAGAAATGACTGAATTCTGACACCTGCTGCTTTATGCTTGGAGGTGTTGATCTGTGCGCTGTTAAAGCAAACTTCCAGAATAAAGCAGGAGTGTGGTGGGAATGAGGCATTTAGATGCAGGGAAAAAACCAGCTTATGTGTCAGCTTCATTTAGTCTGTTGTCTTCTAGTAGCTGTACAAGCAGTTCTTCATCTACTCTGATATATAAATTTATTTCTCTAAATGACTTTAATTTGATGTAGTGTTTCTTGAATTTTTTGTTTCTGAGACTTTCCGTTGTGCTACTGCATATATCCTCAGAGTTATGCAGAAGTGGTTTAAGCTACTGCTTTTTGTACTTGCCCATGTTTTCTTGCATCCTTTCAAGTTTTAATCTAGTAACACAATAAGCGTCCCAGGAGCGTGATCTGTCTCTGCACTACTTGGGGATGAGCTCCAGCTGCATGTCAGATGTATTTTAAAACAACTCTTCAGAATACAACTTTCCTGACTGGCACAAAAAGTATTGGATACACAACAGCAAATAAACTTTGTATTACATAAATGCTTGTTGTAGCAAACAAAGCACACCTTAGATTCTGTGTAGTCCTATTAGGAAATCAGCAGTTCCTAGTTAGTGTTAGTTTCTACCAAATTGGCAATGATAAATTGTGGAGTTGGTGTTTTCAGTTCATTTATTCTCATCTGAAAAGCTTCCATCTGGGTAAAACCAGCCACTGCTGATGTTCCTATCTGATATTTTCAGTGGTGAATTGCAGAGAAGCTTGTTTTTGTATGCTGAAGTGTTTGGATTTTTATGGTTAAGTTAATTTTTTCTAACTTTAAGATTCTTATGTCTGTGAGAATTGCATGACACAGATCTAGGGATGAATGACAATGACACTGGTCTGGGGACAGGAGATGCTGTTGCTGTGAAACTGGTGTATCTATGCTTATGTATAAAGAACTTGTTTCCAAATGGCTGACTTAGACCAGTGGTCATGGTAAGTCATTTGGTTGTGGACTAGTAGTAATAATAAACCATTTGATAGGTGGTGTTGATCTGCAGGAGACCAATTGGGATTACTGGCCTGTCCTAAAGGAGCCAGTCTTGAAGTTGCTTAGGTTTTGTCCCTTCAACCATAAATGCTGGAAGACAAAAGCCAGGCAATGCTAATTACAGAGAATGCAAGACAAGAAGTGCTTGTTAAAGTTAGCTAAACTGTCATTAAAAAAAGATGCCCTGCTAGTGGAACTTCAAATATGTGTTCTGTTCCTTGCAGTTAGCTCTTCAGGAATGCTTACTGGATGTTGTTGAAACTGAAGTTAACATTGAAAAGCTGGATAAAATACTTGGATATGTGTAACTTAAATCAAATTAATTGCTTCTGTTGTCCTTTTCCACCTGCTCCTGCCAAATGCCAAAAAAAGGAGACAGTTTTCTTTGCTAAAAATAAACACTGAAATGTGTTTTCCTTTAACTTCCTCAACTTCAGAACTCTTCAATGACAAAAGCAATACCCATGAATTTGTAAACTTGGTGAAAGAACTGGCCTTACCTGGAGAACTGACCCAAAACAGAAGCTATGACTTTGAGTTCATGCAGGTTGAAAAGCCATATGAATCCTACATCGGTGCCAATGTCAGACTGAGGTTTGTAACTGTTAAGCCTTCTCTCCTCTCCTCTCCTCCTCTGCAGAAACCTCATAATTAGCAATTACACTGCCCTCCCTGCTTCCCCCTTTTGGATTTCAAATCAGGCATGTAACAGCCAGTAGCTGGTGTGCCTTGACTGGCGTTGTTGAGATCATGTCATAATGTAGCTTTTTTTACTTTATTTGGAATTGCTTGGTGGTGTTTGTATAGATAAAATTCTTGCAGTTCAATCATGTGAAGACAGTCCATGTCTCTCCTTTAAAAAAAAAAAAAATCAAAAAAACCCAACCTAACAAAACACCCCACACTTCTACCTCTAAGTGTTTTGTCTTGTATTTTGGTGTCTTATTCTTTTCTGCTTAGTCTTATGAGAATTGTGCTCTTGTCTTTCAAAGAATACCTGTACTCCAGAACATAAGGGCTTTTACTGGTGCAGTTCTGAATAGTTATGGCTAACTTGGTTGCTTTCTTCCTAGGTATTTTCTAAAAGTGACAATAGTGAGACGGCTGTCAGACTTGGTGAAAGAATATGACCTAATTGTTCACCAGCTTGCTACATACCCCGATGTAAATAACTCCATTAAGATGGAAGTAGGCATTGAAGACTGTCTTCATATAGAGTTTGAATACAATAAGTCAAAGTAAGTGTCACTTAGAACAAAACATTCAAATAAATATCTTGGGATAAAAGGGTAGAGTATGTAATATTTGATGAACAACCTCGGCATCTGGAGACTTAAAATGTAAAGCAAAATTATCATTGTGTTGAGCTGTTTGGTTACTAATTACACAATGGCCTTTAAGGAATACTGGTCTATTCTGTTGTCAGTATTAGTAGGAACGTCACTAGCAGATACTTTAGACTTGATTTCTGCATTTATGCTTTTTCAGTATTAGTACTTCCTTTACTAATACTGTGGTGATGGAAGGGTGCTAATTGCAGTGGTCTGGCTGAGATGTGTAAGCTCAGTTGGGAAGTAAGCTGCAAGTAGTTAACAGGCAGATGAGGTAACTGCCTGTATAACTTGTATTCAAGAAGGTATAAAAGTTGTGTTTATTCTTTAATGAAAACCCCCATTCTGTTCTTTTAAAGGTATCAGTTAAAGGATGTGATTGTTGGAAAAATTTATTTCCTCTTAGTGAGAATAAAAATTCAGCACATGGAGTTGCAGCTGATCAAAAAGGAGATTACTGGAATTGGTAAGAGAAACAAAGTCCAAAAGAAATGGCACCTCGTGTGCCGGTTAAGCCTTAATGCAAACCTGGAGAGTGAAGTCCGTAGTTACAGCTTTGGCTAAACTAATGCTCCATGTGCTTCTTTCTCACTGGTGTTTGACTACCACTTGCATTTTGTGCTTGGTGATTGTATTTGGTAGTCAACATTGTCAGTCTGTAGCATGGTTCTGGGCTTGTGACTGTTGGGCTACCTTCACAAACGTGAACCCTTGTAAATGGAAGTTGGGCAGAAATACGCAGCAGCTTAATCAGCCTTGATAGGTAACGAACAAGGGAAAAAGTGTAAAATGCATCTTGAAGACCCCCTTGCCTCTGCAGAGATTAGCTGGTAAAGTGGGCTTGGTAAAGATAAGCATGAATCTCTCATGTTCTAGAAATGTGTCATTTTCAGTCAGCCTAAAACTGATGTGATGAAAATATAGAATCATTTAGGTTGGAAAAGACCTTTAAGATCAAGTCCAACTGTAAACCTAGAACTACCAGGTCACCACTAAACCATGTCCCTCAGCACCACTTCTACACGTCTTTTAAATACCTCCAGGGATAGTGACTCTACCACTTCCTGGGCAGTTTATTCCACTTAACAAACCTTTTGATGAAGAGTTTTTTCTCTAGCATCCAGTCTAAACCTCCCCTGACTCAACTTGAGGCCTTTTCCTCTTGTCCTGTCGCTTGTTACTTGGGAGAAGGGACTGACCCCCACCTGGCTACAACCTTCTCTCAGGTGGTTGTAGAGAGCGATAAGGTCTCCCTTGAGTCTCCTTTTCTCCAGACTAAACAAGAGGCTTTGAAGCAGAAACAGCTTGGTTATTGCAGATGGGGCTTGTGTACTCTGCAACTAGGAAGGCAGTAGGAGGCTGTGGCTCATGACTTCATTCACCAGAGGCTGGGGCTCTTGTGAGCTCCTTATGTGGAGAATGAGGAAGCTTCCATAGCAGTAGAGGAAGGGCAGAAAGCTCTACTTCACTGTTGGCTTTTGTGGCTAAATTAAGTACTCTGGTTTCTTCTTCCTAGGCTGTGGAGAAAGGTGGCTTTTTTGCTGAGTGATAACCCTTCAGGTTCCTAGTCTGGCTGTGGCCTAGCAGTATCTCATTGCTAGCACTGCTCACCAAACGGAACTGTTCCACAAGTCCTACCCTGCATGCCTGTCCCCTATTTAATGTCTGTCTACCCAGGGCTCCTTTGAAGCACTGGCTACTGCCTCTGCTGTGTCAATGTCAGGAGGAGAGAGCAAGAAATAGATGCTCTGCTTGGGAGAGGGTTTTGCTTGCTTCAGCTTTGTGTAACTCGTATGCAAGACAAAGGCAAAAAGTGCAGTGTTGTGTAATTTAAATACTGCAGGGGAGAAATTGCTGTGATAAAGCTTTATAAATGTTTAAAACTGAAGCGTATCTTCTCACAGTGAAAACTTGTTTCACCAGGACCCAGTACCACAACAGAGACCGAAACTATTGCAAAGTATGAAATAATGGATGGTGCACCAGTTAAAGGTAAATAACTGTGCTTGTTTTAAAGGGTAAGCATTTTGAGTTAAAACTGCATTTAAAAATACCTGGAGGAGAAGAGATGACTTGTATCAATTTTTCTTGGAGAAGTCGCACTTCTCCTTAGGTTGCTGAATTTACAGTGGATTTTCCCGTTCAAAGCAGACAGTTTTATTGACTTAGGGCATTTCACTTGGGATACTAGTAGTTCTTACCCTTATTTACCACTGGAAATTCTATGACTGATCCTTATACCACTTCAGTTCAAACCTGACTCCACCGCGTAGACCAGCTCTAGAGTGTCCAAGATACCGATCCTGTTGTCTTGCCTGGCTGCCGTGCTTCCACAGCTGTTCCCATGTTTGATTTTGTACTTGCCCCTGTGCTCGTGTTTGTGATGTTTTTTGGTGTTTTGATGTGTGGTTTTGTTGTTTTTTCCTTTAACCAAGGAAGGGGCACAGAGGGTGCTTGGGGAACTGCCTTTATTTTGCATGTCTTCTGAGACTGTGTTTATGACATCCAGTTTTAAGGAGCTAATTGAAACTTTCTTTTTTAAGGTGAATCAATTCCTATAAGACTGTTCTTAGCAGGCTATGACCCAACTCCAACAATGAGGGATGTGAACAAGAAATTTTCAGTGAGGTACTTCTTAAATCTAGTGCTCGTGGATGAAGAAGACAGACGATACTTCAAACAGCAGGTAGAGTCTACAGGAATCTTGTCGCAGAATTATCTGGGCTGTTGTACATGCTGCTTTGAATGTTCAGCACATGAGAAGCCACTTGTGCTTTGTATGGCGTAAACATTCCTGCTGGTGGGTGTATTGGAAGTGGTATAGAAGCTGTCAGAATATCCAGACAAAACACTTTGTGGGTGAAGTGAGCTACAGGTGCATTTTCTTCCTTACTTTAGCTACTGCAGATAGATTTACCCTCCCCAGCATTAGCCCAGGTTCAAAATTGAAATAAGGGCTAAGACATTTGACTGAAAACATAAGAAAAGTGACACGAGGTCAGGCTGAGGAAAGGAGTAGTGAAAAGCGTCACTGGGATGAAAGCTATGTGGATTAGATCAGAATCTTCCTTTTAAAGAATAGACAAGGCAATATAATTAAACATGGAAAACAAAAGGTAACTGGAGCGTACAGTGGCTATGATGGGCTTTGGATTTAGAGAGGAGTAGGAAGGAAAACTTCTTGAACCCTTTAATACTATCAAAGTTGGGAGTAGTATTGTTAAGGAAGAGGTGACTGTTCAAGATTGATAAAAGCGTTCTGTTACTTTCCATGTGTGCTGCGCTGTTCTGTAAGTAATGGGGATGCAGAGATATTTGTGGTGTGTGGTGGCTTTTTTTTTTTAAAAGTCTTTGCGTATCAGGAATCGATACTTGATGCTGCTTAATGGTAAACACTGGTTTCAAAAGCGTTTCATTCTTCAAATAGGAAATAATTTTATGGCGAAAAGCTCCCGAGAAGCTGAGGAAACAACGAACAAACTTTCACCAGCGATTTGAATCTCCAGACTCACAAGCATCTGCTGAGCAACCTGAAATGTGAACTGGTATAAGGTGAAAAACTTTGCGACGCTTCAGCAGGTTAAAGATGGCAGCAGCCTGTGGGAAAAGAAGGCCAAAATCCCCATTACAACTGTCTTCCTTCATCTTGCAGTGCTGCATTTACCATACTACTAAAGCGTTCTTCAGTTAAACATTCAAGTATGTATATACATTTAAAATAAAGTGCTTTCTCAAACACTGGAACTTTCTTAAGCTACTATTTTGTACTGCACATTTACTTTTATTTGAAAATGTTATATGCACTTGGATACGCATAAGCTTAAGTCTAGTTATTTCCATGCATGGTAGGCTGGTATATTTGATTTTCGCTGATCACCTATACAGTGTAGACTAAAGCATTTCCCTTCTCTCATGTTGTTTATTGCATGTTTCTTTCCAATGTTGCTTATATGCATTTGTTTTGTTTTGAAACTACAGTAAGACACAATCAACTAAATCACACTAAAAATCGAGGTTTATGCTGAATTTTTAAGATGCCTAATTACTTTGTTAGACAGGGTTTAACTGAAACTGAGTGTATATGCACTGCAATCGTGGAGCCTTCAGACACCTCACCAAGGTTTCTGAGAAGCTTTGAACCTGTCAGTAGGAAAGAATGGTAGGAAGCATCTTTGCCCTCCCTCCCCCAGTTCTCTCCCTGCCATACTTCCCCAAGCCTCTCAAGTGAGTCACTCTTGATGTTGGGGGCCTTGCTGCCCAGTAACTAGTGACTGTAGAGATGCTGTTGTGATTTTTACCTTCAGGTGGTTAGCGGGTAAAATATTTGAACGTAATTATCTCTGATGAAATAACTGCTGGTAACATTTGATTATTTTGCAAATACATGAAACTATGTGGTTCCATCTGGCTTCGTGCTTCCACTGTCTTCACAGTCTGTCTCCTCACTGTCCTGACAGGAGAGGCAAAACATCCTCAAAGGACATCTTCCTCCTAGTCCATCGGGGCGTGTTGTGAGGGCAAACAAGCTTTTTGTGGTCTTCTGGAAAGGTATTTTGAAGCCAGGCAAGCCTTAAAACTGTTAGAAGCTTGTCTGGCACAGCAGATCGTTTGTCTTAATCATCTCATACGCATTTAGTGTTTGAAGAAATAGCTTAAAGGAGTTAACTTCCATCTATTCACCACTGAGCATGTAGTCTGTTATCAGACGTGTGGCTTGGGTGTAAATTGGAGCCTGCTGTGTGGAGGGCTACTTGCGCTTGTAGTTCACTTGGCCTTCAAACCAAGACGTCTCGACTCCAGTGCAAGTGTCATTGGTAACCTTACTTTATGAGTAAGTAAATAATCAAATTACATTTCTGTAAGAACTGTTTTATTACTGTGGCACTTTGATAAAGCTGACAGGGACTCTGTGTACTTTGTGCTGGGGTACTTCTAATGCGGATACCTTTGAACGAGAGCAAATCTAACTCCCTCCTGTAAGTGCCTGTTCAGAAATTTAAAGAATAAAGTAAAAAGCCAAATATTTTCATGGTCACTTGCATGTTGTAACCTGGAACTGATTCCGAGAGATTTTGAAAACTTTGATTGTATTTAACCAGCCTCAGATTGTGCAACCATGTGTAACGAACGGGAAACATACTGAGCTGCTACCGGAGTTATTAAAACCGCTGTATTCTCACTAACTTCTGCCTCGTCTCTGATTGGCAGCCGCAGCCTGTGTTGCTTCAGGCTGCCTTTTAACCAGCGCACCCAGCGGCAGCAGGACGGAGGTACCAGCCGGGGCGGGGCCTCTGACGCCGCTTCTGCCTCGCAGCCCCGCGGCCGCTTCCGGCGCTGCGGGCCACCGGGACGGGGGTGGCGCTGCGCATGCGCGGCGGCGGCGGGCGCTCTGTAGCTGCGCTATGACGTGCGAGCCGCGCGCCGCCGCCGCCGCTGCTGCCCTTCGCTGCCGATGAGGCGGTTCGCGTGGCAGCTCCTGCGGCTCCCGGCGCGCGCGGGGCTCGTCTTCCGCCATGGCGGGGCCGCCGCCGCCCGGCTGCGTCCGGCGGCCGCCGCCGCGTCCTCGTCTTCCTCCTCAGTCGGCGGCGACGGCAGCTCCCGCGCCCCCGACACCTCTCTTTTCGTGCCCGTGCCGCTGAAGCCCGTCGGCGACGCGGCCGAGGAAGATGTGGGCGCCGAGCTCACGCGGCCCCTCGACAAGGGTGAGTGCGGCGGCCGGGGGGCGGCGGGAAGGAGTGATGCGGGCCTTGCCCGGCCTCTTCCCCCCAGCACCGGAGGCGCGCTGCCTCTCTGCTCCCCCTGCGGGGCCGGGTCCTCGTGAGGGCTGCGAGCAGTTGGCGGGCCCCGCCGAGAGGCCTCCTGAGCCCTGGGGGCGGGCGTCGTTGGGCCTGCCCCGCTGCCCCGTTCGAGCTGTGTCTTGGGGTTTCATGCCTTGAGAGCAGGAGCTCCTTCCCTGCCGCTTCTCTGGGCGGTGGTGGCTGCTGGTGCGCGCGAAGGTGGAAGCGGGATGAAAGCTGTCAGGTGAGGTCAGGCGAGCGGGAGTGAGGTGTTTACCAAGGCTCATTAGGTGTGCGCTGTGCGGAGGGAAAATGTGCTAGCCTAGTTCCTCCAGTCCCTGTTTCGGCACAGTCAGGGTAAGGGTGCTTGGTGTGAGGGCAGGTCCCACAGCTAAACCGAAATCTTGCAACTGTATCTGAACTTTGAAGTCGTGATTTTCTCAAATATCGGTATTCTTGACAGAAGAGCGTCACCTGTGTGTGAATTTGCCTAGATCAGTATTTCTGGTTGTTGACCAGCAGTATTAGAAACTCAAGTTTAACTTTCAATTACAACAGTGCAAGTCTGCTTGGGTATTTCTGAGTTTGCTCATCCTGAAGTACGAGCAAATAAATATTAAGCCTAGGTTTCTGTGTATCCGCTGGGAAAGCTGTGTCCAGAACTATCTGTTTCAGTGCCTCTGTGTTGAGAGAGCTGCTGAGTATGTCAGAAGCAGGAGTCTGAATGTCAGTCTTGAAGTATAATGACGTCTTTCTCAATGTTTTATGTTTTCTCTTTTATCTATCTCCTAGGGCTATATTCTCTTACTTTACTTGACCTGTTAATTTTTTGACATAAGTGGAAATAAGTGAAGAAATTCTGGTTTTGACTTTTAGGTGCTTTACACTTCAGTTCTTTGATGTCTTTATGTGTAATTATATCTCAGGAACCATTGAGTGAGTTGTAACTGCTTTTTCAACATTTCTTTTGCTTTATTTATAACTTGTGCATCCTGTTCATTCTTGATCTATGTTCAGTCTTATGCTCAGGAAAGGTCTTGTTTTATTTACTTGTGCCAGCACACTATCTTTAAAGACTTGATGAATAAGAAACAAGTTCTTGGTCCTTTTGGCGTTTGGTGATCCCAAAACATTGAGGGTGTAAATGGAAACTTTATTTCTTTCTATATACTCCTAATCAAGAATTCTGATGGCGTATTATTTGTATTAACTCCAGGTATAGGAAGCATGGAAAAATAAATTTGTTCAGAGCCCTTGAGAAAAGAATACCTGACCCTGTCAGCTAAAAAACCTAGCTAGGGGGAAGAATCCTGAACAGCTGTAAAGCAGAGAATCTATGTGGTTTTCAGGCTTGTTTCAGTGTTGGTTTGTATTAGCAGTGCATTCCTCAGGTGCCAATAAATATGAATGGTGGCATCTTATTCGTATGTTATTTGTCTCATTTATTAGACGAGGTTATGGTGGATTTCTTCAAAGCTACGGCTAAAATGGTCTGGAAGAATGAGCATAGATTTCATGTGGTCTCTGCTAACTTTGAGAGAGAACAGATTGGCTAAAAATATTTCATCTAAAATCTATGTTCCCGTAGGTGAAAATTGACTACTTTAAACAGCCTGAAGTTCTTTTTGTGTGAGGCTTGCAAGGAATACCAGCCTGGCGGCCAGTATGGTGCTTGTCTGTCTTGTTGGCCTGTAGGTTGCTGTTAGTAGTTTTGTATTTTGAAATCCATCAATAATGTTAAAGAGGAAACTGGACAAGACCTTCCTTAGCAAATATCATCCTTTTTTTTTTTAAGGAAATAGTCGTCTTCTGCTTCCCTCCCTCAGATTCTGACCACGCACAGTATTATGCATCTGTTTTTTTGATACTTTGAATGAAGATGCTCTGTCAGATTCTGCTGTCAAATACTGAACTAGATTCTATAAAGAGAAAATTATATTTACAGACTTTCTGATTACGGCTTGTGAGGAAACCTTGTAGTGCACATAATTCCAGTATGAATCATCTTGTTAGGTTGTTATGTGCTGAAGGGAGTCAGTGATCGCAGTTTTCACGCTAGTCAAACGCTGTCAGTATATCAGAAGCCTTTTTAGAAGTTTGCTTTTGCAAAACCTTTATAACAAACCTGCCAGGTAACGGCCTGTAGTGGAATTCATTCGCAGCTGCATCTCTTTTCTGTGACTTCATAGGAAGTGGATCCTTATGGATGGTGGTGTGTGCTTTCAGTTTTGGTGTATCGAGTAGGTTACAGTTAGAAGGATATTTGCTTTTGAGCTTTTCTTACAGAGATTATAGCAGAAAATGCCTTTCTGTAGCATTTCATTGCTTTTACATTAGTGATGTTTCTGATATATTTGTGTGATGATGATATCTTCGAGGTAAAAGCCCAAATACACAGTGTTACAGGAAACAACAGAACAATCTGAAATCACCGTATGATGGAATAATTTAGGATCTAAGTAGGTGTTTGCTAACCCCCCTGTGTGATTGCCTTATTGAATGGGCTAATTGTTGAGTGACTAGGTAACACATGAGCACGTTGTAGTGAAATACCTAAGGAGCAGTTATGTAATGAAAATAATAAAAAAAAGAAAAAATGAAACTGTGACGTTAAACTTAGGAAGGTGAAAGGGAACATGAGGTCTCCTCAGGCATGTAGTATCAAAAGAAAGGAGTGTAAAGAGCAATGAGAGAAGATAGAGAAGTTGTAAAGGAAGGTGATCTGCTATCAGTAGAAAGACTTATACCTGGCTTCGTGATATTCAGTTCTGAGCCTGAATGTTGCCAAGTCAGTGGGCAGCACAAATTAGGTTTGGTTTGGCTGTGGGAATGGAGATGAACCATTATCCACTTTTAAATAAATATAAACAAAAATCTGCTGTATGAAAGATCAGCACTTTGTGCCACGTGGCTTCACTGAATCCTTGATGTGGTTGTTGATTTGGAGACCTAATGCTCAGTTGTCATATTAAATGTCAATTCTATGACTTCAGTTGTCAGACCATGGGGCTGTGCTTACTGTGAGAAATGTAAGCTGGGAAAGATGAGGTATTGTCGCTTATTCATGTGTCAGAAATGGGAGGTGCCTGAACAAGTGGATTAGTTAAAGGCACAAGGTCACTTGGCCTAGACAATAGAAGTCTAATAGTTCTGGAGGAAGTTCAGCTGCCCCAGTGGTAGCATACAGGCTTACCAAATGGACTGTTGTTGTCTCAGATGAGGGAAAATGACTGAAAAGTCTTCCTGCAAATAGGGCTGAAACATCTAAATGCATCTGATACATTGGAGGCGAACTGCGTACTTTCTGAACTTACCTGCAGAGTCAGGCTGGTTTTTTATACAGAATGTTAAAAGATGCTGCTGAGAAATCAAAGTAATTGAGGAGTAAGAGCTAAATTACTGTTCTAGAATGAGGAAATGGTAAAAAAAGGGAAATCTTGAAACAGGAGTGAATGGTAAAAAGGGTAATGATAGAGGCAGGACACAGATCTGAGTATGTACCCCAATTGCTAGCTCTTGCTGTAGAAATAGTACTACGTGCAGTTTGATTAAGCTAATGTGGACATGTCTCGTTGGACTGCAATGCCAGCTTTTTTTTGATTTGATATACCTTATTAAGACAAGTATTTGTGCTTAGAAAGGTTCGTGACCTTGGATGTTGAGGGCTGCGTTGGTCCCAATGTCACGTTGCCCTGGATAGTAATGAATGTTCTGGCATTGACCTTTTTATCTTGTAGTAAGGCCAGTAAGTTGTGAATTTGGCTGCATGGCTGCTGCTGTGTTAGCTGTTACAACTTCCTATGGAAGCTCTGAAGAGAATTTAGCCCTTTAGTGAGATCTGTTTGATCTCTGGGCCTTTAAACATTTTCTGATGAGAATGTGGAAGCCTGTGTAGTAAATGTAAGCCTGCTGACAACCTTGCTTAGTTACCTTTTGGAACTTTTCAGATGGAGTTAATCCGTTAATAGACTACTGTGGCCATGCATGGTTACAGGATGTAGCTGCTGCTCCTGTGCTTCGGGCTTTGCCTGCAGTTGAACTTTGGCGTTGTCTTGTCACATGATGATGTTCGTTATGCAAAGTGGGCTTTCTCTTTTCTAGAGTATAGTTTCTTAGAAATAGAGACAATCTTTCAGTAATTTAAGGTTGATCTCACAGGAAGCTTTCCATGTGATGGTGGTGACTTCAGGGAGTTGCAGAGCTTGGCAGTGTTGTGTTCAGTATGGGCAAACCAGGGGTGTGCAGTGTTATGTATCAGTCCTAGTGTTTTATAATACAGGGTTTGGAGACGTGAATTTTAAGAATAACAGAAGTTTAGGAGCGGGTGCTCATGATACTTGCTGGATTTTTTGTGAATTTCTGATCTGCTGTAGATGGAGAGGGGATGCATTTTTGCCATTGTGATTTAACTAACATTTAATGAACTAAATTCAGCATGTACATTACTAAATACAGTTTTGTTCCAACTCTAAACTTGCCTTTTAAAGCAGGGAAAGGGTTTTATTAATACCTTTATAATAAGAGATTTTATACAAAGATCTGCGTAATTTGTGATATATATGAAGAAACTGAAAGTTTTTTTCTCCCCTCCTTTATTTAACCTGAGAAATAGGAGAAGTACTGCATCTGGTTTACCTGATCTTTCTGGAGAGTGTGTCCTGGAAGTAGTGTGGAGGGAAGAAGGTTTCTCAGGATGTTTAGTAAAAGCTGTCACCAAGTAGTTTAAGCAGATTTCACTTTAAAACCTGCTGTTTCCTAAAAGGTGCTGATAAAAAGCAAACCCACCCCAAAAACCTTAATTAGTTTGTTCCATAACATCCTGGCTGCAGTTTCCACCTTTGTGCTTTCCTATTGAGTACCAGGGAGAGTGTGTCTCAGGCACTGACCTCATCTTCATGGCAATTTTTACTCTGCTGCAGTTTAGGATTGTCCTTTTCCACAATGGGCTCAATCATTGATTGTGTTTAATTTGTGGAGAAATTGAGTCTGTTCAGCGTGACAAGGATTCCCTCTGCCTAGAATAAGAGACTATGAGCCATGATCTTTGGGCCAGGAGAATGTAATTTAATTTTGAGCAAACTAAAATAAATGTTATCCTTTTTCTACAGGTGAAGTTCTAAAAAACTTAAATAAGTTCTACAAAAGAAAAGAAATCCAAAGGCTAGGAGCAGAGAATGGCTTAGATGGTAAGAAAATGTTTTAAGATTTTTTTTTTTTTTAAAATTTAATGCAAAATCTGTTTTTATTCAGATAGAGTATTAGGTAGATCTGATCTTTTATGGGTCTCACAACACTACTTGTTTAGGTTGTCTCTTGTCATTCAGTTCAAATAACCTTTATATTTACTTGTAATATCTCACATTAAGGTGTAAGTTTAATGGACTACTTCAGTGTTTTCTTGAGTGTTTGTTTTGAGATCCCAGTCACATTCACTTAACTTTTTTTTTTTTTCAGCTCGCCTCTTTCACCAAGCATTTATAAGCTTTAGGAAGTATATCATGGAATCCAGTTCTGTCAGTGCTGATTTGCATATTATCCTCAATGATATATGCTGTGGTGCAGGCAAGTATCTGGAGTGCTTGTAAAATAAAATACACATTTTTTTGTTTTTGACCTGTATGCTTACCTATGCACCTGTGGTTCCCCCCCACTGTGCTGTAAATGGGTTAAAAACCACTGCTTCCCTGTCAGAAACATTTGTGCCAGAGGGTACAGAGGGTGCTGTCCTTAAATCTTCTGAACTGGAAACAAAAGAGATGGAGGTCTTAGCAAGGAGCAGCCTGTTTTATAGCATCTGTTCATTGCCAAAAGGAAAACAGCGCTGTTCCACTTAGTCTTCTCTCAAAAATTCGACAGTCACTAGGGGGCACTTTGAGAGCTTTCTGCTGGCCGGATGCTGTCAGTACTGGGGAACAGGGCTCTGTGACTGTGCCCTTTTTCCCTGTGGCACCAACAGGAGTGAGTGGAGTGTTCACGTATCAGTGGCACTTACCTAAGAGGTGATGCTAGCTGCTCACAGCAGAAACCACCTTCTCCACACTTTGAGCTGCAGAGCTTTGGCACAGTATGTGTGGTTTTAATGATGGAAATTTAAATGTAACTGTGGCCATTAGTTTTGTCTGAAAATGTAAATGCGTAGATTTAAAATGTGTACCTTCTTAGGAAATTTAAAGTGTCTTTTTATATTAGTTGTGTATAAAATCTTCCATGTGTTTTCTTCACTTCCACTCCTTATTTACTTGTATGTGAGTGTTTTTATGTATGCCTTAAAACTCAAATATATAGGAGTGTAAAGGGTTGTTTATTGTGGCAATTTTTAAGTTTTGTAGTTGAGTTACGCTTGTCCAAAGATGATAATTTAAAACACTACAATTTTTAAGTTCTTTAAATTTTTCACAATTATTTTGATCAATTGAATACTGATTATCAATTTAAAAAACTCAACAAACCAAAGCAAAACACTGCATTTTTGTGTGTGTTTGGTAACTTTTTTTTTAGATTCAGATAGTTGTTTGATAGTGGTCTGAGAGCTGCACAACTGGAGTGTGACCTGAAATGAGACCTTTAAGGCCACATCTCTACTCTGCAAACATTCAGAAGAGTAAATTTAGATGTCTCCTCTGAGTTAACTTTTTTATTTTTGTTTTCTTACCTAGGGATTGGAGAGTCTCAATTTTGAACCAGCATCCCAAGTGTTACTAGCTTAGGGAAGCTGCAAACTATTCTGTTTTTCTCTATTTATTCGTAAAAGATTTTTAGAAGCTTTTATTTTATTCCAAGGCAGCACACGAATTTAGGAAGAAAAGGCTAAAATCATCTTAGGATAGAAAAGCTATTTCTCATCCAGCTTTTCCACAGCTTCTCATTTTATGTAGATGTTCTCTAGACATGTAGGCTAACCAGAGTGAATATACTGAAATGAGATACTTAGTGGTTTTTATACCATTTTATTAGTACTACATTGCTTAATGGGTCTGTGTACTCATGTTAATCCACCTTTCTGTCATTGAGATAATTATTGAACTTCATAGAGAGCCAGAAGTTTAAAGAGTTACTAAGTGTGTAGTGGAAGTAGTAGAAATTTTTTTTTAAAGCTTATTATGAAGATACACAACTTCAGACAAGCATGCAAACTTTCTTAAAACGGTTTGTGTTCTAGGTCATGTGGACGATCTCTTTCCGTTTTTCCTGAGGCATGCAAAGCAGATCTTTCCGATGCTGGACTGTATGGACGATCTGCGCAAGATCAGTGATTTAAGATTGCCTCCCAACTGGTCAGTGTGTTTAAATGGTTGCAGAGTTTTCTTTTCTTAGTGTCATAGAATTTCATAGTCTCTGCATTTAAGCTTTGTGATGTATCATTGCACTATATTTTCCTTTCCACTTCTCTGTTTTTACAATAATTTGTGTCAGGAACTCTTACATTTGTTGCAAGATATATTGCAATCAATTCAAATGAAAATAAGATTATATCTACTATGAAAATTGCTGAGTTGGTATTGCCTTTCCAGAAAGCTGTCTTCTGGCTGTATGTGTTTGGAAGGCAGCATGCCAGAACGTTAATTGTTAATATATCCAAGGAGAGAGTCCACAGTAATGAGAATTATTTCAAACACAGTGTGTGAATTCCACTCTAAGTCTTTGAAAGCATTGTATGATTTAGAAGTTGAATATATAAGACATAGTAACCTCTCTCTGTTTAAGAACTTGATTGTTCTCCTTTCAATGCATTTAAAAAAGTCTGTTAATAAATATTTAAGCTAATTTGCTATTCCCCGAATCGGTATCCAGAACACCAGAAATATGTTCAACAGATCTGCTTTTTTTATGTATGTTTTAGGTATCCAGATGCCAGGGCTATTCAGAGAAAGATAATATTCCATGCTGGTCCTACAAACAGTGGAAAAACTTACCACGCTATCCAGAGATTTTTGTCAGCAAAATCTGGAATATACTGTGGCCCGCTAAAACTTCTGGCTCATGAGATCTTCCAAAAGAGTAATGATGCTGTCAGTATGTTATATTACCTACATCCTTAGTACTGGAACAGTCTGGTGAATGCATGTTTGTAAAGTACTGTAGCTGATCGAGGTAGTCCATGGTGCAGTGTGCTTGAACGAGTGCCGTTGCTTTGCAGTAGTGTCAGCTCCTGTGAATACCAGTTCTGCATTTCTGCTTTAGGCATACAGAACAGAACATCATTTTCCCAAATGGAACATCACTTTCCCCAAAGCACATGCTGTGCAAAAATCACTGTAACCTGCCTCTTTTCCTGTGATTTTTCCCTCCCTGGGTTTAGCTAGGTTCTACTATTAGCTTTTTCAGTGCGGAACCCGAGGCTTCTTTTGGCCATGACCTTTATTTTAGCTTGTATGCAAGAAATTACCCTTGCTTAATTCCCCTCAACCTTCTGCTTCAATGTTTAAATATATTTCACTCAACCATCTAACAAAAAACTCTGCAGCTTCAGATGTGTTGAGTTGAAGAGCAGTGCCCTGTATCAGGTCCCTAGAGGAAACTTTGATTAGTACTTTTTTAAAATTGCTTCCAGCTTCTTTTCGAAGGCTTCTCACCAGTATTTCCAGCTGCACAGAACTGTACCCATTCTGAAGCATTACAGTAACACATCATATGTTAATGCAGAACAGTGTGTATGTACAGTGACATTTACTATATGACCTTGTGGTTTCTCTTTTTTTGACAAGTCTATGATTTAGAATTTGTAATTCCCATTACTGGTTTATCAAAGCCACACATAAGAAAGATAGGCTTGTCTTAGAAGATACCTGTAATGCGTGTACCATGTAGTGGATGTGGATACCATGTTCCCTGTTGGTAGAGTTATGACATTTACATTTTTTCCCCACGTGTTTAGTGTGTGTGAGGACTTTCACTTGGCAGCTCATGGCTCATACGTAGCCCTTGAGGCTTAAACAGGGCTTCCTGCATGGCTCTGCAGGTGGCTGTAGGTATGGAAGGAGCAACCATCTGCTAGAAACTGAGTGAGTGTAGAGCTGCCAGAGTGTGGTGGCCCGTGCCGTCTCTCACAGGTAGTCTTCAGGGACTGTTGCTGGGTGAGTATTAGGCAGCAGCTGAGGCACCCAACAGGGCAGTCACCAAATGAACTGAAGGAGGATGGAGCTTGCAAGGCTCCCTCCTCACTGCTGGGCCTTGCTTTATGAGCCCCTTGTACTACAGCTCTTCTGACAGTTCTATTGTTGCAGACGTGCCAGCTCTGAAATGCTCAAGAGAAGATGTAATCTCCTGTGGGAGTACTGGAGGGCATCTAATTACAGATACTACCTCTTCATTATTCCCTTCAGACTGATAGGGCTCAGCTCTCAAAAGGCTGAGTTGTTATTTTCTGGATAGCTTCCAGTATACTCTCTTAGAAGCTACTTTAAGAAACTGATTTTTTTCCCCTTTGGAAAAAAGATTCTGTTGTATTAAAGAAACTTAACATGAGTTTTCTGAATTCCTTTAGAATGTGCCATGTGACTTGGTGACAGGAGAAGAGCGTGTGTATACCAATGAAGATGCCAGACAAGCTCCCCATATTGCTTGTACCATTGAAATGTGCAGCACTAATACGCCTTGTATGTATACGTAATTGTTTCAATCATCATGGTATCTTTATGTGTGTTATTGCTTGGACTCTGAAGTAGCTGAGCTATCCATTTCCACTCTTATTTGAACAATTTCTGACCTATGTTAGAGCAGTTAATAAACCCTGGATCACCTCAGAATCGTGGTAGAGGATTAACTTAATTTGAGCATCCTTTTTTAGAAAGCCTTTGAGTTTCTTCCTGTGTTGTATTGCTGTTCTAGATGCTCTTACTTGGTTCATCATGTTTTTCTTTTTTTTTTTTTTTTAAGATGAAGTTGCTGTGATTGATGAAATTCAGATGATCAGAGATCCTGCCAGAGGGTGGGCTTGGACAAGAGCCCTTCTAGGTAAGCTTGTTTGAGCTGACAATGAACTAGTTTAATGTGACTATAAATGGCACATTAAATTCAAGCTTAGCTGTCAGTACACTCAGAAATGGTTATAGTATGTGATGCAAAATAAAAGAAAGTATTGTTTCTTCATATATCTTCTCACAGCAACTTAGAGATACTCTGCCTCAAAGGATTTGCCTGTAGGGCAGCAAGTTACTTGTCATGTTTCACTTAATGAATGTTTCCTAAAAAATGTATTCTCTTAACTTCTAAGGGTGTCTCTTTTAGTTTTGCTTTCTTCGATAATATGGAGTCTTTGTGTTGTTATACCATGTTATCCTTTTACTTTGATGATTTTCTAGAAGTGTGCTGCTTTTGTGCAATTAAAATAACACAATTTTCCAGAGATTTCATTGTGAAGAGATACTGTTAAATGTGTGGCAACACAGTGACCATTTAACATTTGATAGCGTTAGTTTCAGATGGCTCATTTCTAGAGCTGCACTGATCTGTTAAACTCTTAGAAGGATGCTGCTTTTGGTCATTTTAGGAGTTTTCAAGAAGAATTTTTGAAACTCATTTTTCCTCAAATTTTGAACAAAATTTTGGAATGTGATTTTTTTTTTTCCCCCAACCCTTCCCTTCAGTGCTTTTCATGTTAACAGGATGATTTGTCACACTTTCCCTACCTCCTATTCTTTTCCTTTTTTTCCCTTTTTCTGTTCTGACTGCATTAGAAATGTATTCGTAATTTTAGAAGGTCATGCAGAAAACAAAGCTCTTCAGCTCTGCTCTGGTTTGGGGGTCAGTGAAGTAGTAAATAAAACAAATTCAAAGCTTTGTTCCATTTGTTCAGTGGTTGAGGGTACCTCTTGTTTTGGCTGAGAGGGTACAACAAGGTATTAGCTGCTCTGGTTATCACAGTAATGGATTTCCAAGCATCACATGCTGATAGGAGACCAAGAGCAGCTCTAAGGAAGAAGTGTATTGTGGGAGAGGCTTTAGGTCAGATTTGAGATGTTGAAAGAGGTGAAATACAGTCCTCATTGATGTGTTTAGCAACCAAAATGTAATTTTGGGGTAACTTAAAAGCTAAAGCTACTGTTGTCTGTAAATATGTAACATTTTGCATTTTGTTTCATTGGATCTTGTTCAGGACTCTGTGCGGAAGAAATCCATGTTTGTGGAGAACCTGCTGCTATTGACTTGGTGACAGAGCTCATGTACACTACAGGAGAGGAAGTGGAAGTAAGCTTTTTAATTCTGTAAAGTTACGGACAGAACATCAGGTTCTCCTTGATGGAAAATGGGCAAAAATTTAGGGTCTTTTGGAGGTATCACTGATCAAAGTTATCCTTGTAGGGGTTCTCATTAAAATGTTTCTCAATTCCTGTAAACCAAAGGAGGTGTTGCAAAGTTGTTTTCTGGTTTTGTGGGTTTGGTGGAGTGTTTTGTGGGTTTTTTTTGTTTTTTTTTTTTCCCTAGTAGTGGTATTGTTTTGCTTAAAGAAGATAAGTGCTTTGCTGAGTTCCCCTCAGGGAATGCTACAGCTGTTTAGGGGCTTTCTTTACAGTCCTGTTCTTCCTGGAGGGCACAGTTCCTTCAAGTTTGTGGAGGTTACTGGATCTGTTGATAGTTATAGTCCGTATGATGAGGAAAGGAGTTAAAAGAGCTAACATCTCCAGAAGAAAGTGATTAAAAGATCTCTGAAACTGAGCTTTACTGTCATAAATATTTTTTTTCTTGGAAAGATTTCTTTGTGGAAAATATTTAAATACATAAAAATTGGTCCTAAGAAAGTCCAGCCTGCATAATTTCCTCGCAAATTATCTGTAGCTTTATATTGCTGTGTGTGGTGGAGCATATAATTCCAAAAGGGAACCAGTTACAGCATTCAGATGACTGAGTGAAAACAGACTCTAATTTCATGGTAGAATTGCTACACAACCTGTATACTTTTCTTGAATCTTGTTAAAATACATAGTTCTATTTCTTGAAAAGGCCGTGTAGTTCTCAACTTGGGAAGTGCTGCAAGTATGCAAGGGCATAAGGTGTATGTCACCATCTCCCCAGTAATGATCCCTCAGGACTGTGAGACTGTAACAGGACAGTGTTACGGTCAGTTGTGATAATAACCATGCTGGCTGATACGCCACAGGAGTGTTTAATTTAAAAACATACTATCTTTGACAACCCCTGTGATTCCAGGTCCGAAACTACAAGAGGCTCACTCCTCTTACTGTGCTGGATTATGCCTTAGAATCTCTAGACAACCTCCGCCCTGGGGACTGCATTGTCTGTTTCAGTAAGAATGACATTTACTCTGTCAGTCGACAGATTGAAGCCAGAGGATTAGAATGTGCTGTCATATATGGCAGTCTGCCACCAGGTAAAATACTCTGCCTTTTATTTTTAAAGGGATGTTCTGCTTCTTGCTGCTTTCTTAGAAAAACTTCTAAAGTGAGGCAGTGTAAGTTTTCCTATTCTTGCATCTCTATATAGTTAGAGAAAGTAATCAGCTTTCGTTGGTTGGTGTTTTAATCTCGGGATTAGACCTTTATTATGTATTTAAAATTGATCTTCAGATAGATATAATTAAATTAGATCTATCCACAGCTCTGGGAATGATTTAAATCCCTCCTGCCTCTTTCCCCAACAACAGCCAAAGACCAATTTTTTTTTTTCCCTCGGCCTATTATAAAGGCATCAGGCTCAGTAAGACATGGTGTGTTTTGTAAGAAGACTTCGCTATGTGAAGTGTTTTGTCATTCTGTTTTAGGAACAAAACTTGAACAAGCAAAGAAATTCAACGATCCTAATGATCCGTGCAAAATTTTAGTTGCTACAGATGCAATTGGAATGGGACTCAATTTGTAAGTACTTGGAGCAGGTTATGATAAGATTTCTTTTTTTGGCAGGTGTGATACCTGCATAGTTTCCTCCCCAGTTTGACTAATTTGACTAGATACCTGCTATGTGTAGATAACACAATACATAAATTTTAGTTCTGAAATAGTGATGGATTTGGGTAGAACTAAACTTTAATTTCAAAACGGATTCTAAGAAATAAATGGCTCACTTGGCCTAACAGTGTGTGATGGTACGCACTGTTATGATCCTTTCGATTCGCTGGAGTCAGATGTGCTGGTTGTTAGAGTATCAGTCTCTTGCATTTCTCAAGTGTAGAGCAAGTTCAGTCCAGTTTCAGGTGATGCAGTCACATCGCTATAAAACTACCAAGGCACATGATGATGAGTGGATTGGGACTCTGTTAGAACACGATTGATGTGTGTAGGGATCATGATTCTCCTGCAACTAACCAGTAGTCTCATGCTGGCCTTTTCAATATGCTGTGTCCATAAGTAGTATCTGTGGTTCCTTAATTTATAGAAGGGAAAAAAGCTCAAAAAAAAAAATATTGGAAATAACTTGCAAAAAAGGATTCCTCTTTATTTTTGTTCAAATATTGCAGATGTATAAGAAGAATAATTTTTAACTCTATAGTAAAGCCAACTGTCAATGAGAAGGGAGAAAAGGAAATAGACTCCATTACAACCTCCCAGGCTCTACAAATCGCTGGCAGAGCTGGGCGTTACGGCTCGTCATTCACACAAGGAGAAGTCACTACAATGCATCGTGATGACCTTGTGCAGCTGAAGGAAATTTTGAGTGATTCTGTGCGCCCTGTGAAGGTGAGTAGGCTCAGTACCCAGTTTGTACAGATGTGCTCTGGAGCTGTTTTACTCTGTTCTGATCCCAAATTATTTTTCCTTGTGTCTGTTTACAAGTTAGTAATAAAAATGGATTGTGTCATGCTGCAGTGACTTTGAACATATGTCACATTTGGAGGAGTGCAATGTTTCATTTATATTGAAGCTGCTCTTTTAAGAATTGAAAGCTCAAACACCAAAGTTCTTAAGTTCCAGATAAGCGTGCTGAATAAACTGAACTCTCTAGGGTGCTTTGGTTTCTTGCGTTTTGTCTTCCTAGGTTTTGCTTCTGATGCACTGACTTAACAATACTGAGAATTAATGGATATTTTTTTCTTTATTTTCCCTTTAGACAGCTGGCCTACATCCTACTCCTGAGCAGATAGAAATGTTTGCTTATCATCTCCCTGATGCCACTCTATCCAATCTAATTGTAAGAATGATCAAAATAGCAGCTTTTGCTTGAAAAATTAAGCATTGCTTATTGTCACTGCTTTTATATGAATGTGCACTTTGGGAACCTAACAGACAGCCTTGTGTGTATTTTTCTTCAGTTGGATTCTTCTCTCTACCGCAGCAGTGACTGCAAATATATTTAGAATAACTTCTCTGTGTTATAATAAACCTGAAGGCTGTTGAAGTGTGTACATATTTTCACATGTGTTGATGAATGTGCAACAACATTTTCATTTCACCTTTTATGTGTTTTAAATGTAGAGGTTTTTGGTCTGAGGCTGAAAATACTAGACCTTGTATGTGCAAATTCCTGGGTCATGTCAGATTTCTGTACATCTGAGGGTTACCTGATTTTTATTTTCCTGGTTCTGTGGACTTCAGCGTCTGCTTAACTTTGAGAAATCAGATTTTGTGGGATCTGCTTGATGTCATCATTAGTTGGATAGTGGGATTTTTTTGAATTCTTTTAAAGAAGAAATTAAGCTTCCAATACTGTATTTAGTAAACAACATGGTTTTTAGTACACTGAGAAATTCTTGGCAGCTTCCATGGGTTTAAATATGTATTATTGTTCTCTGCTGATGTGCTGTTAAGTAGCAAAGTGTATGATTTCTAACCTCAAGGTAAAAGATTGTATCTGGAGGCCTCCTGGAAGACAGGCTGGTCGGGTAACAGCATGTCTTCAAGATTTTACTATGAAGAATTTCTGGGCTAGCATAGAAGTATTGAGATAAAAAACCCATGTTATTATTGATCTCTAAAGTATTCATTCACTTATTTAATTAAGAAGCATGGTGTTTCTTTAAAGATCTTTTAAAAAATCTTTCAAAGATTTACACTAGAGAATAATTTTAGGGGCCCGTAAAAATTCCCCCTGCAGTGTGCAGCGGTATCTCCTGTTTCTCCAAACCTTGTTTATTTTTCAGGTGTTCTTTGAACTCCTCTATTGCAATACTGCATTTATTTGTGATTGATTTCTTCTTAAAATAGATCTGTTCCTGACGTTGGGATAAAAATACCTCAATTACTGAATTTTATGCTGTAGAGTTGGCTTTTTGGGTCATGCTAGGTGACAAATCTGGAACAAGTTCTAAACATAGTAGTAACTGGTTCCTGTGCTGGTGCTCTTTGTAACTAAAAGGCTGCTGTATTTGTTACTTAGGAGACTAACTGAAAATGTGTGAATAAAACATGGTGCATTGTGTCTCCTCCTCTGATCCTGCATTAGACAGTTTAATGAAAATCCTGTTAAGAGAATAGAGGAAATTCCCCTGCCCGCTTTTTATTACTGTGGTCAACTTTGAAATTTTTGATTGTTCTTTCAGTAAAACCAGCCTTTGAAACACTAAATCATTTTTTGGTTTGGTAATGCAAGGTTTAACAGCCCTCTTCTGTATTAACATCCTCCTCATTTGCTTGTATTTTCACAGGATATTTTTGTGAGTCTCTCACAAGTCGACGGGCTTTACTTTGTCTGCAATATTGATGACTTCAAATTTCTAGCAGATATGATTCAGCACATTCCACTAAATTTGCGATCACGATATGTCTTCTGCACTGCACCCTTGAACAGAAAAGAACCTTTTGTGTGTACCACATTGTTGAAGGTCAGTTATTTATTTCCTCTAAAAAATGTATTTCTGTTGGAGCAAGTGTGTCTTGGTGCTTTGAGACTGTGTCTAGCTGCTATATTTATTGTGGCTTATGTTGTTAGAACATTAGATAACATTCTTAAAGTGCTCACAGGTAGTAACATGGAATAGCTGGAGATTTTTTTTTTTATTGCATACTTCACCATTTGTATTGGCCAAAGCTTTTAACTCCTGAGAACCGATTCTCATTTTGTAATGTAAATTAAAGTTTGGACACCTTTTCTGCTGTTTGCCTCCGAGAATCCTGCTGCTTGCCTTGCAGGTGATCCTTCTACTGGGCGAGACCGAATTATGTTACGTAGTCACTTGTGCTTTGTTAAGCTTTGCACGACAGTGTGTCTAAAAGTAGTCTTTAAAAATCAAGATACCACTGTTTCAAGGTGTTAGCTTGCCAACAAAAGAAAAGAATGTGGGATTAAGTGTGATTGTTGGTGTTATAGTACAGTTACATATAATTAAAACCTCAGAAAATACAATGCTCTTAAGTTGCTCTCAGAATTATGTCATTTCACTTTTCAGGCCTGGGTGAACTGTTTTCCACTGCGCGCCTGGAGTGATTATTTTGAGGAATTTGTAGTCGGCTGATTCCAGTTTTTCAGGATTAATTATTTTGTTTGGGGCTGTTACTTTGTGAGACAGTATTGCCTTTGTCCCCTTATAGAAACTGTATTGAACATTTTTAATAGAATAGTGTAAAAATGACACTGATACGGTGCCCTCGTGTTACAGATATTAGACCTGTGCTTTTCAAAAGTGGCTAATAATGTTCTTTAAGAATCGAGTGATTGATTTAAAGAGTTAAAAATAAAAAAGTGCCTCATTAAGAAAATGCCGAGTGTTCAGATCTCAGGTGATGAAGGTGCAGAGGGGCATAATGTGATGCTGGAGGGAGGTAGGCTGTTGTGAATGCCTGTGTGATTTTAAGCCCCATTCCTCAGAAAAAAATCCTTTTGATATCAGCCAGTTAGGAAAGTTATTCCAAGCCATCAATGCTCCTGAAAATTTTAAATTTATATCTTATTTGGCTTGTTTATCTGTTAGTTAAAAGAGCTGATATGTCTGTGTTTCAGAAAGGCTGATTTCTAGTGCAGATTAATCTGTTTGGGTTGTGAATAGTGTGTTTCCTAAATCAGGGGACACATTTACCATTTTCTCAACTCTAGAGAATCTGAAAGAAGAAAATTAACAGAATAGGAGCAGGAGAAGAAAAAAAGACAGAGTCCATCTGCTTTGTTAGATGACATCATATGCCTTCACTGTTAAACTTTTTCTGGATAGCTCTATACTTTTGTTGCTTAGCTCTATGCATGGCCCATGGACAAATTGTGTTAATGAGGCCCTGAAAAGGAGAGGTGACTCCTGTGTGGAGTAATTAGGTAAAAGAATGTGTGGCATTTGGGCTGTGTAAAACAAAACAGTATTTTCTGGCATATTCTGTGTAGACAAAATCAAGGGAATTTAACTCACTTGGGATTTCTTCTTTTGACTGACTGAATCTGCTTGTTTTTCAGTTTGCAAGACAGTTCAGTAGAAATGAGCCTCTGACATTTCACTGGCTCTGTCGGCACACCAAATGGCCATTAGCCGCTCCAAAAAACATCAAAGAACTTGTGCACCTTGAAGCCGTTCATGACGTTTTTGACCTTTATCTGTGGTTGAGGTATTGTCTTTGTGCTTGAACATTATTTTTATTTTTTCCTCACATCTATGATTTACAGTCCTAGAAAAGCAGTGTCTCCAAGCCCACATATGTGTGGTGCAGTGTGGGTTCCTTTGGATCTTTAGAGGATCTTGACAAATGCAGGTGTAGCAATGTTGTGGGAGCAAGTCATGGGTCTGCAGAGAACAGTTTGTGATTACTAGAGAAAGTTAGAAAAAGTGATCCTGGACTGGAGCATCTGAAATGCCACTTAAAATACAGTGACCTTCCCATGTAACACATAATTCTTTTTTTTTTTTAAGCTTTACCTAGTATGTATCTCATTTTTGTCCCGTTCAGCAGTCCTTTAGTGAAAAGGTTTAATTGTGTGTTGTTTTGCTTCTCTTCAGTTACCGCTTCATGGATATGTTCCCTGATGCCGTCCTGGTAAGGGATATTCAGAAAAAGCTAGATGATATTATACAAGTTGGCGTCCGCAACATCACGAAGCTGATCCGGGCTTCACAATCTGCAGCTGGTCCTGGCACAGCAGAAGTTGTGTCAGAAGACTTTCCTCTTTCGAGGACTAAGGATAGCAGGGGGGTTTCAGACCGTCTTGGCACAAAAGCCACAGAGGCACTCTCTATCGCCGTGGAGGTTCCGGAAGAAAGAAGAGCAAAGAACTTGAAAGCCTATCGGTCTGCTCCAAGGCAGGAGGATCTGAAAAGCCATGGACGTGGATCTCTTGCCAACAGATTGCTGCGGGAAGGACTTCTAACACGAGAAATGCTGAGACAGCTGGAGAGCGAGTGGCAGGATCAGCACAGGAATGGTAGATATGGCCTTGGTTCAAAACGAGGTGATCAGAATAGTTCGAAGGAAATGGGGAGAAATAAAAAATAGAGCCGTGTTCTAATTCTGTTTAGTTTTTATTCATTAAATAAAATACTATTTTAATAACTTCTTTGGCATTTCATGTTTACACTGCTGCAGCTCCTTGATGTTTTTCCTTCTCAGACCAGTTATGCAACTCAGAGAAATGGACTGTTAAAAGCTCAGAGGCCATAAGTTTGCTTTTACCAGTCAGCTGTACACTTCCTCAGTCACGGAGTTCAGCGTAAGTGTATGATCTACTGCTACGTGAAAATTTGAACTTGATGCAAGATATCCTCATGTTGTCAATAAACATCAGATATTTCAGTAGTGGTGAATTAGCTACTCATTCCGTCCCTTCCCAAAGGGCAGAGTTTAGCAGATAATGAACAAGTAATGAACAACCTGGCAGGAAATTGGGTCAGAATGGTGATAGTCATGCGCCTCCAACCTTTGTGTCCCGTGAAAATGTGGAAGGAGGGGTAAAGCATTTGTGTTAACGCATTGGGCAGTGATGAAATTCTGGCCAGGGAAATTTTTGAGTAAATTCCAATTCTGTCATCTGAGGGGTAATTACTGAAACAAAGCAAAATCTGTCCTTGCTCTTTAAATTGTGTTCTTTTTCCTAGGAAAAGCTCATCACACTGATGCAGGCAAAGTTTCGAGGGAGAGAAAAAAAGAAATTTGATTATGATTTCTGGGAGGAAGGAGATGTTAGAGTTTTAGGTATAATTTAATTACTTTCAAGAAATTCAGATGTCTGTTTCTCCTTGGCTTTTCTAATTCAGTTTCATACAAATTATTTTATTCTGTTGCACTTCTGAAATTTCTTTCGCTTCACATGCAGTTTGTGATTTCTGAATTTTGAGAGGAGACATAAAATACTTAAGCTCACATAACATCTTATAGTTTAAGTAACAGTTTATGGATTGATATTTGTGCTAGTAGTATTTATTTCCACATACCTATTTTGTTGTAGCTGTCATAAGCTGGAAGAGTTAGGTGCTTACCACCTGGAGGAGGTTTTAATTTGTTGGAACTAAGTTCTTGGGAAAAAGGATTTTTTTTTTTTTTCCCCCTGATGCAATGTCACTGAATAATATTTAAGGCAGGCTACCACCAGGCTATGCCTCTTTCATACATATGCAGATGCTCTGTCATTTGTTTTTAGTGTGAGCAGCTTTAAGGTATGCTTTTGAGCTCCCAGTTGGGATACTAGAGAGTGGAAAGAATCAGATGCTGAAACTGCTGTGCATTCACAAAAATTATTTCAGCGCTAGAATGCGTTGCTGGGGCTGCCTGAGGAGAAAAACGCTGCAGCAACCGTGTTTCTGGGGGTGGCTATGTACAAACCTGCAGGTCCTGCTTATGCTGGTGGTGGAATACTTGTAAGAGCCAGGTTGAATTTCGCTGCATCAAATAACCTGACTTTCTAAAATTATCAACATATTGCTGCAGGTTGAAAGTTTGCTCTGAATCCCCTTTGCTTCCTCCTAGTATCAATCCTTTAAGCTGCTGTTGAGGAACAAGTCTGCAGCAGTTCGAATAGTGTATTTAACAGCTGTTTTCAGTGTATTTCATGTACTCTTTCCTCATCATTTGCTAAAAAGCAAGCAGTGCGTAAATGTTTGTAGTCCTATGATCCTGCTGATTGCAGTACCAGACTGGTGGGAAGGGAAGTTGTAGGTCCCTCCCCTGCAAAGCCCCATCTTTCTTTCCTCCCCCAAGACAAACCAAGCAGCTGGGTATGTGTGGCAGTGGGCATGTGAATGTCATGAATTGTTATGCTTCGCAGATGAGTAATTCTGGTTTGCTTTCCCAGAGTCCTGACAGCCTATGAACAGCAACGTGACCTGCGCAGAATGCGAGCATGCAATTAGCCCTTACAAATGTATTCCATTTGACAGTATTTCCGTAGCTTGTGGGACGTGGATTACATGATTGAGTGGTATCAATTGCCTCCTTCTGTCCTTTGCACTTGAGACTCGAAGGGAAGTTGTAGTTGCTCAAGCCTGCAGATGGGTTTTGACATCGTGCACTTGCCCACTTACCTCTTGGACTGCAAACTCCGTGCTGAACCTCAAACCACTGTTTAAAACTACGCTTGTGTAAGGGCGGCGTGTGGGGTTGGGTTACAGGAGACCCCCATTGCTACTGTACTTTGCCTCTAGTCTGTTTTGATAAATTTATCCTTTAATTGCATGCTAAGCTGCATACTAGTTTATATTTTTGAGCAAGGGAAGAGTGGCTGGGATACCGGGGTATAAGCCAGCCTTGTATTTGGGCAGCAAGCCTTGCAATAAGGAAGCTAAATGACTATAAGCATTCTTTTATGTATTTTGCTGAGATTAGCACTTGGCTTAACTCATTGCTTGTTTCCATAGTGACTCCATAGTAACTGTTTTAAGAGCTCTGAAGTTTATTCAGGCGTTTCCAGGCTGACTTTTTATGAAAGTTTTCTTTTCTTCTGAGCTAATGGTGTGGCTGTCATTGACTCCCATTAGAATGGCTGCCAAATTGGTCCCATGTAGTACCATCCGGACTGGTGTGCAAAGCTGTGGTAGCTGCACATTTTTAACGTGCCCTGTGCAAGCAAGCCCCTGGGGGAGGATTGAGTAGCCTCTCTGGCTCTTCTTTCTGGGGCTGTGCAGAAACATTTTCTTTTTAAACATCAGCAGTATTGTTCCCTTGATCTGGGAATCACATTTGCCAAACTCTTTATTTCAGGTGTTCAGTTTTCCAGATTAATTTCAGGCATTAATTTCAAGTTACAGATATTTGGAAGTTTATTCATTTCACAGGGGGGTTTTTGTGTTTATTTATTATGCTTCAGATGTAAAATGCTGGTTGTAACTGCAGTACTTGGTAAAAGCTGCCTTTCTCTTAAACCAATGTGCTCTTTTATGTCTGTGCTGTCTCCATCTCTTCTAGACTCTGTCCTTGGATTGGATTTTCCAGTCACTGCCCTAAGGCGTTCTGCCTTATTTTGCAACCTGATGTTACTCTAGGAGGGGCATGTGAAGGACGAATGTGGGGACCCCTTTCTATTCTGAGTTTTGTTGAACTTGTGGGGAGTATAATGCTGCTGCTGGGAGGGGAAACGTGTTCTAAGGGTTGGTCTTGGAAGCATAAGCTATAACGAAGAAGTGTTTCTCCTGAAGTCTCACCTTTAGCCTTGTCCACTATCTCCTTGTTAACCTGGTGCCAGCCTCAGCAACCAGCATTGCCACTGGATATGTCACCGAAGGTAGATCTGTTTCTCCAGCAATAAAATGATTATTAATATCATACCTCTTTTTGAAGGTAAATGGTGCGTGTTTAGCTGATGAACTCATGCATTTCTCTGAATTTCCTCATCGTAGCTCTGAGTTCCTTTTCTCTGCAGGCCTTTGACTGCAAGGCTGTGGGAGACAGATGGGCTGCGTGAGCAATCTCTTCAGGATTCTCCATTGTGCCTTGAGATGGGCTTTGGAGGGAGAGCTGCAGGAGAAGAAAGTAGAGTGAGGGCTATTGTAACTTCAAAGTCTTGTTCGCCCTTGCAAAGAGGGAAGGGAGTGTGTGTGTGACTAACTTATTGGGCGCAGCTCTAACAAAGGGAAAAAACAACACTGAAGCCTCCAAGCTGCATGCAGTTGGAGCTGATCTGTTCACTTGGTCCTGGACTTTTTGCCCTGTACTGGCCAGAATACGTACAGAATGGCTGTGACACGTTTGGGTATTGGGCCCTTAGTGCATGGAACTGCTGTCTGCGTGGAAATGAGATAATGTCTTTTCTTGAACAACAGCCTGCCTGAAGCTAGGATGCGCCAGGGATGAGTGAACAAGTTAAGCAGTGATTCTGACGTGTCAGGTATTTAACAGAGCTTGCCGCCAGTTTAGTAACGTTGAGATCTTTGAGACCCTTTTCCAGTGGCATCCATTAGAGAAAAAAAGAAAAGAGAGAATGAAAAATAAATCTACTGTATTACAGACACAATGAGCTCTGGATCAAAGTGGGATGGAGCTTGAAAGGTGATGGTTTCAATTTTGCTGGCCAGAGGGGTTGTGACTCGGATGACATGGGTAAACAATGAGGGAAGAGACAGTCCCTCTGGGAGTCGGTGTCTGACTTAATGAGCCAGCAGTTATTAAAAGATGAATACAGGAGAAGTGAACCGTGCTTTCTGGCTGGTAGTGTGGCTTTTTTCTTCTTTCTTTTCTCCCTTTCTCTTGACCATCAAAAGCCTAATTTTAGAACAAGCCCTATTTATGGACTGTTCAGCCAGTCTGTCTGCTTTACTCTTGTTCTAGAATAGTGGAAAATAAATAGAGCTGGCAGGATCTCCCAGTGTCCAGAGCTCATCCCTGCTACAAGGCAGGAGGTGAAAAAAACCTAAACCTAAAAGAAAAGACCTCAACTTTTCCTAGCAGCGGTTCTGTATAATTTGCCTCTTCAGAGAGAGTTCCCTTCCCCTCCCTCAGCTCTTTTCAGTCTTCCCTCGTGATCAGAGGCTGAAAAAAAAGTGTAACCTGTGACTCTCCTGGTGTTCAGCAGAGCTGACTCCATTGCTGCCTTGGTGTGCTGTAGCTGCCAGGACTGGGCAGAGGCCTCTTCCTGAGAACGGTGCTGAGTATAGGGCTGAGTGGTGTTCTGTGTGTCTGTGGATTATGCTCGTGTTCATACAGCCCAGCATGATGATCAACTGTACTTCTTTTTTACAATAGCATGAGATTGCTGGGTCCACTTTAGGCTATGAATTGATAGAGCCTGAGGTCCTTTTCTGCTAACTGGCTGCATCTGCCCTGCTCTGGGTCTGTGTAGGCAATTTTCTCCTTGTAGTTCTTTGTGTTTCCTCCCACCCGTCCCCTTTCCATCTCCCTCTTCTCCCCCTGCCCTGCGGTTGTTTTTCTAATTTGTCAAAATAATCTTTCTCGTTCTGCAAAATTTTGGGTGGCAATTGTCTGCCAGTGCAGTTAAGTGTGCTCAATTCCAGCTGAAATACTGAACAGTAACTGGGGGGAAACACACCAAGTGTAGGTGTAGTTTGAGAGTGAGCCTCTGATCACCCGGTGAGAACGCTTTTTTTTTTTCCTGTTTCTTTTGTTGTTTCTCTCCTTTGTGTCAACATTTCACCCCGTTTCCTTTGGATGATGTTTCAGTAGTCTGTATCACTTGATACAGTGACAAAATCCTGAAAACACTTGCGTATTCAGAATGAACTTTTGAGACTAATAGTTGAAGGCTGTGTCAGCTTCAGCTCTGATGATGTAAGGAAGCCGCTCTTGTTGTAGGCACTCTGTGCTGCCAGTTAAAGGCATTTATCAAGTGAGACAGGCTGATATCAACGCTGCTGGCTGCCAGGTAAATCTGTCCCCTCCCCAGGTTTTGCAATACCAAGGAACTGCATTGGTCTGAAACTCTGTCTTCAGGAGGGGTGAAGGGAGAATAATCCGTACAAAAGCTCTCTGCTGGAAATTGCGCAAGAGGTATTTCGGCTGGGGGCAGGGGTCTGTGTCTCTCTTTGCTCCTTTACACGGCTGAAGCTTAATTGGAAAAAAGCTGCAGATAAGGGTGCACTGTGTGGAACTAGAGCAGAGTTAATTCATGCAGAAGAGCTTCTCTCGCAAGTGGGAGTGCTGAGCAGAGGGAAGAAACCTCCTAAAATCCCCTCTGACTTTCCAAATTCGCTGCAGCACTTTGCTGCACTCTGTGCTGGTGGGAGCTTGTCAGCCACCCGGGGACGAAGCGGGGTGAAGCAGGGCAGGCTGCGTAGCAACTCCATTGCAAAGTGGTAACAATTCCCAAGTGGGGCAGTAACAAAATCGATTTTTCTCCCCTTCAGCTTGGCAGCTCTCCGGGTGCCTGCTCTGGCACAATGAAGTGTGTGGCTGGGGAGGGAGGGACTTTGGGTTGATGTGGGGGGGTGATACAAAGAGACAGAAGTTTAATCATTGAACCGATCACACTGGATGGATTTATTTCTGGACTCAATTTCCCAGGAACTCCACTATTTCACCCTGGGGGAAATGCCTCAGCTGAAGTTTCTCTAGTTCCAGCTTCGTGAATAAAGACCTGTCGCTTTGGAGTTATTGACAGCAGCTCTGTCACAACTGACTCATCCATCCGCTTCAAGAAAATGTTTGCCGTCCACTTGCTAGCTTTCCATTTCACAAAGCTAAAAGAGGATCAAATTAAAAAGGTAAGATGCAGCGTTAGCCGATTCCTATTTTGACAACTGTGTTACTCAGATACTGTGGGGTCTACAGTTTGTAATGCAGACTAGATAGTGGCATTATCTACTAAAGCCATACAGCCAAATGGAGTAAGAAGTATTTGGACCCTAAACCATCTGATGAGTGTGAAAAGAGGTCTGGTTAGTGCTTTTTCCTGCACAGTTGTACGTTCTCTTCCAGTAATGGAGAAAATGATCTTAAATAAGGAAAAATGATCAAAATTTATCTGGCATGATGTGGTGTAGTGCAGAGGGCAGAAGGGAACCTCTTGCTAAATTGCTTTGCAAGTGTAGTGTGAAGGATGGGATTTCTAAAGCTGAGTGGGAATCGGAGTCACTCACATTGTAGCAGTGGTAGAGGAAACTCCAGGGGTCTTCAAGCCAGGTCTTCTGGAACTCCAGAGACAGTTCCAACTAGTGTTGTGGGAGCAGTGCCTGTGTCTTCTCTCTGGTTGTCCAAACCTGGCTGATCACTCTGATGTTTATAGATGTGACCTTTAATTAGAGCTGCGGGAGCTCAAGATGGACCAGATCTGAAGCCATTAGTACTGGGAGTGAGCTGCCTAATGGTTGCTCTTCCTTGATGTTCTTTAATGGCCGTGCTGTAATGGGTTTTTGGCCCTCCATCGTAAGACCACGTGGGACCTTGTAAGCTTGTTGGGTCAGAGGTCCTTTGGTTTCTAAACGAGTCACTTGTGGGTCCTCTGTTCGGGCATCTCTGTTGAGTGCTTCCTGGTGGCCATTGCTGCAGGCTCTTCCTCATGTTTCCCAGCCAGCTGGAGGCGGGGCTGTCTGCAGACGTGTGGTAGTGCGGGAGATCCAAGGTCCCTATGGGTAGATCTGCCTGCATTGCTGAGCTCATCAGCAAAGCGAGCAACCCTGGGTTCTCTCCTCTGTGGGAGGCCTCTTCCACTAATTCTGCCTTGAAGAGAAGCATTCTAAGAGAGGTCCTGGTATCTCTCAACTCTGTCTCTCAGTCATAGCCTTTTTACCCCCAGGATTTAATATGATCAGAAGGGGGCCTCAATGCCCTTTCCTTGTGTGAGGATCTGATCTAAGATCTCTCATCTGGGCAGTGCTATCTTTTCTTACTTCTAACTAAGAAAAGGAGAGACCTTGTGGAGCAGTGCTTGGGTGGAGTAGGCTCTTCAGAGAAACATCCAGAGCGTAGCTGAGGGAGGGCTTCCCTGAAGCGAGGACAGTGGAGAGGAGAGGCGGCAGAGGGATTGTGACAAAATTGAATCTTTCTGCTAGGTGCCAGCAAGCCCTGCCTGAAAGCAAGAAACCACATGCACTTAGAGTTCTCTTTTAAGAAGCTCAGGGCGGGCTCTCTGGGGAAGCTGTGAGGAAGAAGGAATGCCTTCCCACCTCTCCCTCCCCAGGCTTGTTTGCTCTCTGGTGGCCAGAACAAGAGCCTTCCTGCCGCAAAAACTGCTGTTTCCATAACTGAGGCAAGACACTTAAGGACTGTCCTTGTGCGGTGGGAGGGAGGCAGCGAGACAGAGTTCAGTGCTGCACGGCCTGGCCATTCTTGTGTTTACAAGCAAATGGTATGTGAACAGGCCCTTGCTCTGGGTGTAAATCAGGCTAGAGAGTCAGCAGGCATTCCTGGGCTCTGCCTTATCGAGAGTCTCAGAGACGGCAGTGGTTGTAGGCAAACAGGGAGGGGAATGCAGTTTCTGTGGGGAGCAGGCAGCTAGTGCGAGTTCTCTGCAAACAGACATGGTCATTTTTATTACTGTTTAGGTTTCTTTTTCACAGGGACCTCTGTCTTTGGATCCAAATAACCTTTGGATTGGGAGTGCTGTATGTCTCCAGTCATTGTATTTTTAAATTTTTTTTGGTATGCCCAGAAAAGCAGTGCTGGTGCTTGGGCTGAGATGGTGGATCCTACACAGGGATAGGGCCTCAAAGCCTTGAAGAAAATCAAGTGCTTGTGCAGACAAGGGCTACGAAGAAAAGTCTAAATAATGGCCTTTTCAAGGCACAGCTGTATCCAAAGGCAGCTGCTGCTCCTTGCCAATTGCACCTTGTAGTTTAAGACTGTCTTTTCTGTGTGTTTGTTTTGCTGTCAACTAAGTGCTGGAGTTATTTTCAGGGTCCTGGCTCTTTCAGGTGGGTCTTTGCTGACAATCAGTTTAAAATGGGACTGTGAATAGGTAATTAGTTTGTGCCTCATTAATATAGGTGGCCAGTTCAAACAGCAGAAAAGGCTAATTTATCTACAAGCTGTGTTCTCCTCTGTTTAAACAATGCTACCTTTTCAGTCCTGCCTTGTTGCTGGTGGGACTTGTTTTGTGCATGTTCTCCCAACCCTTCAGACCTCCGGACTGATGAAATGCTCTGAACAGATAAAGCAACATGACAGTGTAGCCCATGGTGCCAGAGCTGAGTGTCTGTACTAGTGAAGGTTGGAAGCTGTCCTACCTGTCTCCCTTGCCCGAGACTCATGTCATGGGGAACAGGGTGTTAACAGGGATTACCCTTCAGGGGACATCCAGCTCTTTGGAGCGCTGAGTTGTTATGCCCGCATCATGGTGGTTCATACAGCACCAAAGTCTAGCTCCCCAGTGGAAAAGCGTTTGGATGTTGACAGAGTCTTATTTTGCTGAGTTAACCCTTTGTTGTACCCAGCTATGTAGTTTCTAGGCAACCTTACGGCTGTGTACCCAGCCCTGCAGGTAAATGTCAGTCCAGTGTGTGGTCCTGAAGAAGAAAAGCCTAAGTTTTGTCCTGACAAAGCTGTGCGGAAACACTGATTAGCTTCTCTACCAGTTTATCTGAATGAGTGTCTGCTACTTCATAGATGCTTTTGATTCCCTTTAAATTCAACTGGCTTTTATTATTATGTATGCTGCGAGTTATAGACCCTTGAGAAAGGATATTGATTGCACCCAAAAATGTGTTTTAGATGTAATCCTAGAAATACCACAGAATAGAGGGCAGAGCTGGAATGAGAGGAAGGCTTTGAGCTCCAGCCTGGCATGCCAACAAAGCTAATTGTCTGTGGAGTGAAGCAGTAGCTGAATAGATGTTTTCAGGTTGTGGCTGACACGCTTGGGTACTGATGGCATTTTCTGGACCTGACTCAGGTCAAATTCTCACCAGGTCAAGATACTTTGCAGCTCTAGTTCACTGCATGTGTAGGAGGAGAAGATGGTGTAAAAACAACTTGTCAGAGTCTCAGGGAAGTCTCATGGGCTTATGTATGTTGGTAAGTTACTGAGCCATCAGAAAAAATGTCTGACTTCTTGACAGTAATTCACCAAGGATGCATTAAACATTTTCAAAACAAAGTTTTCATAAGAGTAAATGTTCTCATGATGTCCTGGAGCTTGCTTGCACTGATGGTCATGGGAATTTAGGTGTTGAGGTCAAAAATGAACTGAACTTGTAGAATCAGTGGTGGGGTTTGCGTCGGTGGTACACTTACGTTCAGTTTTTTATAAACATGAAAGGGATGCTTTGGTCTCTGTAGGAGCTGTTTAGCCTCATGTCTATCAAGTGGGTGGGATAAGCATAGTAATTCTTGTCCAGCATAACGCAGGGGTGCTGCTGGAATTGGAGTTCAGGATTTTCAGATCCTTCCTGCCAAACTGCACCCTGCATGGTTAGAAAACTAGTGCAAGTGGCTAGGAAGTTCCTGCATTTTCTCTGCTTGCAGTGATAAACAAGGCCTCCCCAGTACACAGGAGAGTCCTTCTGTAGTGTGGAAACAGTCCTCATCCCAGGCAGCTGCTGAGCGCTGGGGAGGCTGCAGGCTTCCCAAGTAACACCTTTCATCTTTCCAGGTTGACAGGTACCTGTATCACATGCGTCTCTCCGATGATGTCTTGCTGGACGTGATGGCTCGATTCCAGGCTGAGATGGTGAAGGGCCTGGGCAGAGACACAAACCCCACGGCAACAGTAAAAATGCTGCCGTCATTTGTGCGCTCGCTTCCCGATGGCTCAGGTGAGTTCCCCCTGCTCCACCACAGCAGTGCTGGTTTAGGAGGATGATGGGTTGATGCTAGTACTCGAGGACAGCACAGCAAAGACACAGGACAGCCAATGGCTCCAGGTTGTTGTCGTTTTCATGCCGAGAAAGCAGGTGTGTATTGCGGAGACAGCAGCTTGGGGGAGAGCTGGCAGAAGGTTTTTCCCTGCACCAGGTGGATTTTTGACCTAGTGCTGCTTGCTCAAGGAAAGGACCTAGTAAGCCCTCAGAAAACAGCCTCTTTCATCTGCAGACGAGGCTGCACCTAGAGCAGGCCTTGCTGCAGAAGCTGTGGCTGGACACGGCAAGGGCAGCCTCTACAGCTCAGAGCCTGCAGTGCAGTGTGCTGCAGGTGCGGGGATGTAGGCGATGCTGAGACCCTGGCGTTCATGAAGCTACAGGGAAGGCAGGATACTGCAGTGAAACCCCTCATTGCAAAGTGGCAGCAATGTTGTGTTCTCAGAGCTGTGATCCCCTATCAGCTTCTGACAGCAGACTCTGCACTGCTTTTTCTCTCGCCCCCAACAGTCATCCCCTCCTGCCCTTCCTTGCCTTCTGTGCTGGGAAAATCTGCTTCTGGATGGGGTCTACCAGAAAGCAGCCTGCTCTGCTGCTGCAGCTGCATCCCTGTTTCCAGTTGCCCCTGAGTCTTAAACAGAGAGGGAGAAAGTGCAGTGGTGTCCTCTGGGAGGATGTGAATTGAGGCAGGATCTAAAAGCCTTTGTTGTTCAGAGAAGTTCGCACATCCACAATAACTCTTCTGGCTCAGCCTCTCGGCAGTGGAGGCTGAAGGAAAATTATGTTTTTTCCAGGTTTAACCAAGTCTATGAATTTGTGCAGGACTCTTGCGCCTGGCCTTGGTCACGACTGGGTGTATAACAGCTGTGTGGACAACTTAAGACACGTTTGCCTTTACCTCATTTCCACAGGAATTTATTCCTTCTGAAACTAATTTTCCTATAATTGAGTAATAATGGCTTTAATAGCATAAAGGGAACATTTGGAGGCTAGACCCTTGAGACGAGGGATGTCTGAGAGAAATTACGTACAATCCCCTCAAACTGCCTGGCTGGCACAGGGCTCTCTTCTTTTTGCTGCTGCTTTCATCAAAGAAAAAGAAATACTAGCTTAACACTTGCTATCTCAGTGCCCGTCACTGGTGATGAGGTCTTACATGGCACTGACTCTGTCTTGAAATAGCAGGGAGACTCTGAGGGTGGGAGACTTGGAAAACGGTGTGTAGTGTCATCGCTGTTTCAAGACTTCATGTTGCTCAAGGCCAAATTTGGACAGTGCTCTCCTGGCCTGCGTGACCTTTCTGCTGTGTCAAGGACATGCTGCAAAGTTGAGCTGGGCTCTGTCTTATTGACACGCTGCCTATTTTAAGTATCACATGGATTTTTCTATTTTTGCTCTCTTGCAAAATCCTTATTGGGTATTTTATTTCTAGACAAAACTTCCAGCAGGTTTGAATACCTCAGACCTGGCTGGATTTTCCCATTTGCAATAGCAACGAACTTTCTGATTTTTCAGTGCACTCAGTGTGGCTTCCTGAAATGACCCGTATGGAGCATCATCAGTTTTTAATCAATTAGCAATTAATGGTCTCACTAATGTCACAGTTTACTGAGTAACCTGATTTTCCTCCTCACCTTTGTGATACCTGACCATGGTATTACAGACAGAATTTCCTGCTTCCTTCCCTTTCAGGGCCAGATTTGATAAAGTTTAGTCAGGTGTTTGGACTGTGGAACAAAGATCACACAAGGCTAGGCACATACCAATGTATTTTCCTTCTGGGAAGGGCCTTCTCCTGCACGTGGGATAGATAATTGTTTTATTGTAGCAGTGAGGACAAACTGTACTTCCGTCTGAGGTTTCCTGATAGGGAAGAACATGTGAGAGCTAAAAGCGCTGCCAGGTGAGAAACGGAATGGTACTTTCACAGAAACACCTAGAGGCATTTGGAAATGATTGTGTTGGTTGACTTTGGGTGGCAGATTAGTCCTGGCCCGCTTGGAATTTGACTTCTGCAGTAGGACCAAGTCTTAACATGTGACTGCAAATCCTGCATCCTTTACTGGATGTAGGGAATGCTCTCAGACTCCCATTTCCTCACATTTCAGGTGTACAGTTTCGCAGCCTGTCGGTGCTCTGGTTGGCTTTGCAGTTGCTTTGGACCTCTCTTGCAGCTGGAAAACATCCTGCTGTGGAAGGAGCACGGTGGGCAAAACCAGACTGCTAAATAAAAATGGAATTAGTTGCCACATAGCAAGCTAACAGAAGGGATCTGATACCGTTGCTTAGGGTTGCCAGCTCTCGTCCTTCCTGATGATGATGCTCTCAGGCCCATAGGATAACCTGCTGTGATGGGTCTGGAGAACTTGTGACTGTGGTGAGGCAGGGGCCCTGGAATGTGGCCTTCAGCGTGGCATCTGGGCCACACTTCATGGCCATCACTGGTGACAGTTGCCCACTTTTGTTGCAGAGAAGGGTGAATTCCTCGCTGTTGACCTGGGTGGCTCCCAGTTTCGTGCCCACCAAGTGAAGGTTTGTGATGATGGAAAGCACAGTAGCCAGCTGGAGAGCAAGTTTTACCCCACACCCAAGGAGGTCACACAGGGGAACGGAGCTGAGGTAGGACACACAAGGTCTTCTGTGGTGGTGCTATGCTTGAGCGTGTGCCTGCAGACACATCCTGACTCTGTCCTCTCCTTTCTCATGCAGCTCTTTGATTACATTGCTGACTGTCTGTTAGACTTCATGGAGACCAAAAACCTGAAGCAGAAGAAGTTACCTCTTGGCTTTACATTTTCTTTTCCATGCAAACAGACCAAATTGGAAGAGGTAAGATGCAAAAAGACGTATTATTGGCAAGCCTAGCTCCTTGCAGAGCGTGGAGAAGCTATTGCATGGGAGTGTTACCCTCCAGTGTTTCTGTGGGGACATGTTTACGTAGCTCTCTGAAGAAGGCATGGATGACCATTAGCATTTAACTAGACTTGACTACATTCAAACACTCATTTCCCGTCTCAGGGCAACACGATCTTTAAGCTAAAGCTATTCTTCTTCTTAATCAGTATCCAGTTCCATAGTAACCATGTGGCCTTGTATGAAGACTGTTGACTGTCAAACACATACTTTTGTCTCCTGAGGCATGTTCTTTTTTTAATCGCACTCACTCAATTTCTTTTTTACAGTTGATTCTGTATAGCAACGACCTGTAGCTGAGCTGTTTGAGAGGCCACAGGGAGAAATGAAGTGCTGGTTGCAATTATTTTGTGGCCTCTTATTCTAGCCTCTCTTTCATTTCTAGGGATCTGTGCTTTGGGTCCCAGTCCCACGGATGCTTTGTGCTTAATGCTGTTAGTTTGTGATGAGCATCAGTGAAGCCACACGTGTTGTAAACAAAGCACAGGGAGAAGCGTTAGCAGGATTGGGACTGTATTACTGTACCTGCTCAGCTGTGTTTGTGCTGACAGGCACTGTTCTGCTGTGACTTTGTCCTGCCTTTTAATGTGTGGAGAGACATAGTGGACTTCTTCAGACTTTGGTCTTGGCTGCCTTTGTGGCATGTTCGTATACTAAAGTTGGAGCTTTTTGGTCACTGGACTGTTACTTTCAGGGGGTTCTTCTTTCCTGGACGAAACACTTCAAGGTCCGAGGAGTTCAGGACACAGATGTGGTCAGCTCTCTGCGCAAGGCCCTCCAGAAGCATAAGGCAAGTTTTGTACCTGCAGGAGGTGAACCTGAATAGCCCCAGACTGTCCTCCTGGGAGATCAGCTCTGTGTGTGTGGGTTGTTTTGGGAGTTGTCAGGCTTTCTTCAAGGACAGCCAGTAACAAATGGCTGTATATCTAGGAGATCCGTCTCTCCCTCAGAGCTGAAGCCATGGAAGGGGACATGCAGCAGCAACTCAGGCTGCCCTGGGTCAGTCTGACAGTTACGGCAACAGCACACTGATAAACTGGGCTGACTATGACAGTGAACCAGTATGGCCCCACTGTCTGAGCTGAAGGGAGGCTGTTGTGAACTGATAACATGGTAACGTGGTTACGCACTGTGTTTTGTAGCTTGGCTTGTGATACGAAGGCTTGGAAGGGGAAGTTACCAACTCAAATTGGCACACCTAACTCTACCAGGGCAGGGCTTGTCTGTCCAATCTGTGAATGGAGTGGTCGATTGTAATTTTTAAGGTCAGCAGTAAGACGGGGTTAAACCTGCCCTTGAACTAGTGCATAGCTTTGAATAACATTATGTTTTAATATTTTGGAAAGCCTTGTTCTTCATGTTCGGTGCTATTGGTAACACCGTCTAAGAAATACAAAGCATCTTTCCATACCATGACATCTTTGTAGTAAGGAGGAAATTCTTCTCTTTTCTCACATGGTAAAAATCCAGCATTGATGCTGGGTCACTTCTTTCTCTCCATCAGTCTTGCTGTAGTTAGCAGGAACAAAGGATCTGCGACTTCCTGGGTGAAGTCCAGCCCCCTGTTAGTGTTGGTATCTGAGTTACAAGAATCGTTTGATAATGTTGATTTTACTTTATCAAGTTACCTCAGTGTGAAAGGAAAACCACACAGCTTTGATGGAGAGGCTTTTTCACTTGAGTGTGGTGTTGGTGCATGGCCTCGTGTTGAATAGCTGCATTTATGTAGGTATGTTTTCTGTCCCATTTGGTGAGATCTGCTCAGGCCATAGGATATTATCCTGTCATGCAGGCCATAAGGACAGAGGCCTGGGTAACAGCATATCACAAAATTCAAACCAATAACACATTGCTTCTCTAGCAAATGAAGTTGGACTGGGGAAAAACAAATCCGGCAAGCAGAGATCCTGGCAGGCCAAGCACTTGAGAATTCGGAGATGTTTGTAACTTTACAGGGTTGTGGGGATAGTGTTAAAAAAGAAAGCAGTGTGTCTTGCAGCTGAAAAGTTTTCCTAAACCAGGCTTCCAAAGTGCAGCCCAGGGAGCATGTCTGAATGCTGTTGCTGTAACCCTTTTTTTCTGTTAATCACCCATCTTTATGCTATTAGGACGTAGATGTTGATGTTTTGGCACTGGTCAATGACACCGTGGGAACCATGATGACTTGCGGATATGACGACCAGCGCTGTGAAGTTGGACTCATAATTGGTAATTTTTTTTGTTCACTAAGTAGGGTTTTTTCTCCTCATTTGTTTACTCCTAACAAGTCTGGAGTGGAAGGGAGTGTCCCAGTACAGGAAAGAGCAGGAAGAAAATGGAAAAAACAATGGTCGGATTTTCAAGCCTGGCTGCCTTCTGTAAAGCAGCTGTTTTTATGCTGATCACATTGCCATCAAATACCACAGTCCCCATTTTGTCTGGGTTCAGTTGTGACCAGCATACTAAACCTTTTTGCTGACTGTATAGAAAATTGCTGTCTGTCTGTCTGTCCAGAGAAAGCTGAATTCCTCTCACGTCTGGTAGTTAGGATCAGCTACGTTTTCCACGGTGTCACCACTTCGTGCACCGTGATGGCTTTTTTAAGGCACACAGAAGTACATTTGAAAAAGAAAAAATAGTTTTAAACAAGTCAATCCTTAGATTATTTTCCAAAATTTTCTCACTCACTGTGAAATGATTATTTAACAAGTGCAGGTGGCTTGATATTAGCATCCTGTATCACAGGGTTATGCATTTATATTTTCTTCCAAAGACAATATACTGACTTATTCCTAAAGATGCGGACTTAAACCAAACAAAAAGCAAACCTGGAACAAACAGGTAATTTATCTGCACTGTCTCCAACACGCACAGGGACTGGCACCAACGCGTGCTACATGGAGGAGATGAGGCACATCGATCTGGTGGAAGGTGATGAGGGGAGGATGTGCATTAACACAGAATGGGGGGCCTTTGGAGATGACGGTGCTTTGGATGACCTCCGCACAGAGTTCGATCGGGAGCTTGATCTGGGATCTCTCAATCCTGGAAAACAATTGTAAGTGATTCCCTGGCTAATCTGCCTCAGCAGTCTGAGTTCTCGGAGTGTGTCTCCAGCATAAGCCTGGAGCCCCTTTGGAACCAGGGTTAAGTCAATCGGGTTAAGTGAACCTGAGTTGACTTGATCCTGGTTCTGTCCTATCCAGACCTTTCGCTTCTAGAAAGAGTGGGTACCTTTCACATCTCCCTGCCTCACAGGCTAAGGGATTGCTGCTGCAGTTGCTAGTGTGTTGTTAAAAATAGGCAGTTGCTCTTGTATGGTGCTGTAGAGGGGTAAAGAGAGGAGGAAGGTAAACAAAGGGCATGTTTAAAGCCTGGTTCATCAAAACTGCTTCTGGTGGCTGAGCTGCTCACAGGTCTTTTGAAAACTCTTTAATCGCTTTAATCACTCATCTCAAGGAGCTGTTGCTGGGTCCCAGGACCCCAGGATGGCATCCCATCTACAGCTTAGCTCCCAAACCCCTTTTAGACATGCTTAAATGTGAACACCCTGTATAAGAACGTAAGATGCTCATACTTGAAATTTTCATGGCTCTGGCTACCTGGTGAACACCTGTAATCCTTCCTGTGCCTCATTCCAGGTTTGAGAAGATGATCAGCAGCCTGTATTTGGGGGAACTTGTAAGACTCATTCTCCTAAAAATGACAAAGGAAGGTCTGCTCTTCAATGGGAAAGTGTCAACAGCTCTGCTTACCAAGGGCAAGATCGAAATGAAACATGTGTCTGCAATGGAAAAGTAAGAACCTGCAATATGGTATTTGAGAGTGCCTGTTCGTCTTCCACAAGTCCAGCAATGATAATAAATACGTAATTATAACCTGTCAGTACTGGGAACAATCCTGAACTGTTCAACTTGATTTTGCTTTTGCCTAGGAGAAAAATTGATCTTTCTGTAAGAATTGGTGGAAGATAAAGTTTTGGCAAAGTACCACAGTAGCAAATGTATTGTGAACCATCACAGGTGCAGGTTCTTTAAATAACCTCATTGGAGACCTGCGTACATGGGATGGTTGTTGCAGCTCTCAGCGTCTGTGATGTGGAGATGTAGTACAGACTCTGGATCAGCTGATGGATGACTACATGGAAGACTGCCAGACTCTGGTGTTGAAGATGAATCCTGGTCCTCATCGTTACCCTAGGAATATTTTTCTTTGTTATATTGAGTGAAGCTGTACATCTATTCCTGTGCTCTCCTTCTATGGACTAAATATTTTATACTGTTCTCTTCTTGGCTAGCTAATTGGTATGTGTCACCAAAACCTGAACCCCGGGAAACAGCCTCTTAAAAGTCTGGTCTCTGCCCCAGGAACTTTTGGGAATAGTGTGCGAAAGACATTACCGGTTTATGGGAACCAATTATGATGCTGCCTGATTCATCTTCTCTCATTTCTTTTTGAGTCAACACGCGGATATTGATTTATGTGTTGCCTTGCATGAGGTGATATACTCTTTTGTTTTGGGGTAGGTATAAGGAAGGCCTGAGCAACACAAAAGAGATCCTTACAGAGCTCAACCTGTTTCCCTCTGAAGACGATTGCATCGCTGTTCAGCATGTCTGCACCATTGTTTCCTTCCGCTCAGCCAACCTCTGTGCTGCCGCCTTAGCAGCCATACTGACCCGACTGAGAGAAAATAAAAAACTGTTAAGGATGCGAACCACTGTTGGGATTGATGGAGGACTCTATAAAACCCACCCCCAGTAAGTAACTGAAGAGGATTTAGTAATTGCTGGCCACATGTTGATGTTGCAAAGAGTCTCCATTTGCATAAATGTGTGGCTTCTCAGAGAACTGCTGGGTTTGCTGCAGGGCTGGGGTGAGATCTGGTGGAGTGTGGAGGATCAGATCAGCTTAGTTATGGAAAGCTGTCTCAGGAGCTTTTACAATTTGGGATGGGAGCAACATGACACGTGGGATAATGGTGTCCGGGGAAGATCAGTTGATTCCTCAAGTGACTCCTGGGCCTCCAGGGCACTTGCAGTTCACTGTGGGTTCTTTCTTTCTTTCTTTCTCTCCCCTCCGTGCCTTTTTTTTGAACCTATGCTTTCCCAAACTGGAAACTTTGCCAAACATTTCCCTCAAACTGTATGGAAGTCTGATTCAAGATGTAGATTCTCACCCTCTGTTTGTGACTGTGACTGCCCACTGTCACCTGGCTTTTCTTCAGTGTTCCTCTTCAGTGGCACTGGCACTTGTTTAAAGGTATCTTCATGTTTCAGTAAGTGTACAGGTTCTGCAGAAAAGCCAGAAATCAGGATCACTGTACCCATCTCCTAGACCAGTTCCTGACCTTGTGCTCCTCTTGACTGTACTTGAGCACTTGTGCTGTTGGATGTGCATATATGAAGTAAACCATGCGTGAAATGCCTATGAGAGTCTAAAGAAACTCTGTTCCTGTAGATATGCCAAACGTCTGCACAAGGTGGTGAGAAGGCTGGTCCCAAACTGTGATGTTCGGTTCCTCCTCTCTGTGAGTGGCAGTGGGAAGGGGGCTGCCATGGTCACGGCAGTGGCATACAGACTGGCCGCTCAGCGCAAAAAAATCGATGCTGCTCTTGCACCATTTCTGCTGTCCATGGAGACCCTCAGAGAAGTTAAGAACAAGATGAGGACTGAGCTGGAATATGGGCTAAAGCGAGACACACAAGGCAGTGCCACGGTGAAGATGTTGCCCACATATGTCTGCGGGACACCAGATGGAACAGGTGAAGGCATTTCTGATCACCCGGAGGTTGTTCAGGAAGGTTGCTTGTCTGTTTTCTGGTAGAATATGCAATTATTCTACCAAATGCAATGTATGCTGGCAGACGGGTGCTGCCTGTGATGTTATCTGGCTGGCCCTTTGGCCCCATGCTAGCAGACCGACGGGATGAATGCCATAGGGAGCAGTGTGCTGTCATTGGCATAGGTGAAGGTTTTGGGGATGTGTGGCAGGGTATGCCATTCAGACTGGCAAACATACTAGGAGAAGCACCAAAATGAAATACCTTTCTTCTCTTACAGAGAAAGGAAAGTTCCTTGCCCTTGATCTTGGAGGGACAAATTTCAGGGTTCTGCTGGTCAAAATCAGAAGCGGGAGAAAAAGATCAGTGCAAATGTATAACAAAATCTTTGCCATTCCTTTGGAGATCATGCAAGGGACAGGGGAGGAGGTAACCTCTAACGAATGTTTAACCGATCCAGCCGAGGCCCATTGCACAGGATTACTGTGAGATTTATATGCTTTTTCTTCCCTTCCAGCTCTTTGACCATATTGTCCAGTGCATCGCAGAATTTCTGGAGTATATGGGGATTAAAGGTGCTCGACTGCCCCTGGGCTTCACATTCTCCTTCCCGTGCAGGCAAGCCAGCATTGACAAGGTAAGAACTGCAACACAGAATGGGTCAAATGGCAGTTGTGCACCATTTTGGGTGAGGGTGACTTGCTGGTTTGGAGATTGCAAGCAAAAAGCTATTCTTCTCAATGTTTTCTTCCAATTAGGAGTTTACAAGGTTGAACAGATAGATAGGTAGATAAATAGATATATATATGCAGGCAAATTTGTCTTTGGAGACAACATTTCACCTATTTTATGGGGATTTTATTACTCTACTGGGCAAATTGATTGTGTTTCCTGAGAAAGTTATCATCCTTATATGTATATGGGAGGTAGAACTTTCACCTCTCATATCTTTGAAGAGATGGATGTTACTTGCTTTTATTCTATAAAGATTAAGCCCTTATGATAGCAAATGACTACATATTTTTAATAGGAATCTCTTATGCTGCCTTAACTCTTCAATGGCAGGAGACAACAGATGCCTCCTCCTGCTTGCTCAGTTACAGTCCCAGGTTGTTTTCCTAGCTGTGCTGTGCCACTCTGACACTAGAACTTCTGTGCTACGTTAGTTTCTTTTTGTTGAGTGTCAGTGGGCTGAACTGAGCTTGTTCAGATTGGAAGGGTTGGCTTTTTGTGTCAGATACCATATCTTCATCTTTCCAGATCTCGTGTAAGAGAAAAATAGAATATAACAATCAAATTCGGGAAGAAGTCAATCCCAATTATTTTCATGCTTTTCCAAAGAGGGACGGGGAAGGTTGTGCTCCTTAGTTCTAGTCAAATATACAGGATGTTGGGGGAACGAGTCTGCTATTGTATTGAATGTTTTTATGTCCTGGTGGGTTTCACCATAGCTTCTAAGTCTAGAAGCTAGTCTGCTCTGTCTCAATTTTCAGATCACCATATAGCAATAGGACTTGGCTGTCTGTGGGGAGACCACTCAATACACCTTCCAAACCTACAGCGTAGTATTTATGTCTTAACAAATGGTGAGGAGACAAATTTCACGGAAGTGGTGGTAAACCAAGACGCATCTCTACGCAGGGCAACATGGGACCCTGACATTTGGTCTTTTACTGTTGCTAGAACTTGAGGGGTTTTTTTTAAAAGCAGCTTTTTCTACCAGTTGCCCTCTTTTTTTTTTTTTTTTTTTCTTATTTGGACAGAAAGTCCAGAGCCAGTTACCAAGTGGAAGGCGAATTACTTCATGTAACCTGGAAATCTGACCGAAAAGAAACAACTTAGTGTTGCCTGGAGTAGTGGGATCATGCCAAGTGTCCTTCAATAAACGAGCCAAAAATTCACAGTAGATGTTCGTTAATGTTGGTTGGGTGTTTAATTATTTATAGCAGAAGTATTTTTACAGTCTTTCCCGCCCAGGTAATACAATGGCTATGTGCACAGGAGGTAAGATGAGAAGGTTTTCCAACGGAGAGTGTGATAAGGCAGTGAGTCGGCAGTGTCTTGATAAATAGCTGAGTCACTACCATCAGCAGTTGAAAAACGAAGATACACATGCACACACTCTGCACTAGATGCAGTAACCTGTCCAGGGAAATACGTTATTAAAAACCAAAAAGGTGGAGTGTAGAGGCTGGAGAAAAGACAAGACTAACGCTTTGGAACATAGTCTTCTCTCTATCTTCACTTATGATTTTCTTCCTCTTCTGTTTCAGGGAACACTTGTGGGATGGACAAAAGGTTTCAAGGCAACAGACTGCGAGGGGGAAGATGTTGTCGATATGCTGAGAGAGGCCATCAGGAGAAGAAATGTGAGCTATTCTTTTCTGCTCTTTTTGGTGTATTTAATGCACCCTCCCTCTTCCTCTGGGACCTCACTACTGATTGTGTCTTGTGTTTTAGGAGTTTGACTTGGACATTGTAGCAGTGGTGAATGACACCGTTGGGACAATGATGACGTGTGGATATGAGGATCCAAACTGTGAGATTGGCCTTATCGCAGGTACAGTGATACTGAAGTGACCACTATAAGAAGGAAGTGTGTATGCAGGTACTAGGCTTCACACCCCGTTTTGGAATTTGTAAAATGACATTTTTTCCTTGAGTTTGATATACGGTGTTACTAGTCACTTGGGGTTCTTGGCACATTTGTATGGTATTCAACAGAAAACATACTAACAGCTGGAGCAGGTAAAATCCTGACTCTGTTGGAATTCTGATCCTTTTCCCATTTCTGATGGTGCCTAACAGGTGTATGCATGGTAAAAGAATATGAGAACAGCAGAGACAGAGTGTGAATCCGTGTTTTGACAAGTGTATTGATATTTACTGTGTAGCCAGGTCATAGGCCTTGGAACAAGAAAATATTTTTTTAAATCTGAATGAATTCTTTCTGGGCTTTCTAGATGATTCCTCCATCAATCCAAAAACTTGATTCCCCCCAGCCCTGAGTTTTCAGACAGAAATTCATCTAAGCATGTAAGATCTGGAGCCCTGGTTGGAAAATAGACTCTTGTGGCTGGCTAAGTGCGCCAGCTATCTCATTTTGTTTGGAGAACTGGTCCTTATATTAAACAACCCATGTTGCAAGTGATGAGGCCCTGTTCACCAAATCATTTCAGACTTGGTAGCTTAGCTGGCTGCTGGGCTCTTGGCAGAGTTTGCTTTTGGGAGCATGCTGTCATGCAAGATGATTTGTGGTGCACTACAACCAGACTGGTGGCAGTGCCCCATCAGGGCTTGCCAACAACTGCCAAAGCCATTTCTGACCTGTAACAGAGAGTCTTCATCTCTCCGCCCTGGGAGTTTTTGAGCAGGACCCATTTTACTTGGTAACATTCTGATGTGATAAATTAGAGCACTCTTGGCATTACTGGCTAGCAGCTTCTTCTGTAAGATGTGGAGAGATCTTTGAAATTTGGGATATGGGGAAGAGAGCTTTTAAGATCACTGCTCTTTACTTCAGCAGCAGTTTCAGCTGCTACTTCATTTTTCTGGCTGAAGCCTTGTCATTTCTCTCCTCCTAGGAACAGGCAGCAATGTGTGCTACATGGAGGACATGAAAAACATAGAAATAGTGGAAGGGAATGAAGGAAAAATGTGCATTAACACAGAATGGGGAGGATTTGGAGACAACGGCTGCATTGACAACATCAGAACAAAATATGATAAAGAAGTAGATGAAGGCTCACTGAACCCGGGGAAACAGAGGTAAATGTGATGGTCCTGATGCAAAGAGCCCGATGAAGTCAGTCTTCATGACACACAGGCTGCTTTTTAAAATGTGTTTAATGAAGAAATAGTCAGAAAGGTGATTTTAATATTACAATTCATTTGTTGCATGGTAAGTATTGCAAATATCCAGAAAAAACCCAAAGGCGTACGTTGGTTTTGTTACTACAGCACTGTTTTCACCTTAGGGTGGTTGCCACGCAGTGCAGCTCTTAAGATTTCCCTGCAAAGTGTAGGCCTTGCCTACAAAAAAAACACTCTTGGAGTGTTTTTTTTCAAAGGTTAAATACAACTTGTGCAAGAGGATAAACTGAACTTGACCGTTCCTCGTTTGGTAAAGACAGCATTGATTACATATGACTCACTGGTGAATACATGGGGGGACAGGGAAATGATTCGCTTCAGTGTGGACTCTGGCTTTAACACTATGTTCTGTTTAATATTGCAAGGTTTTTTTCTAGTTCTGTTACCTTTTACATAGGTAAATATGTTGTAATTAATGTTTGCACTCAAAGTCACTGAAACCGATTTTTGATGGTTGAAAGATGGAGTTCAATGGCTAATTGTTCCGCAAGCTTTTGCTGTTTCTTTGGGAGTTGCTAGGACAGGTTCGTACCACTCACGTTAAACGGAGCTAACATGCCATCTCTTTAAAAGCACTTTTTTTTTCTTTTATAACATAACAGGTATGAAAAAATGACCAGTGGAATGTACCTAGGTGAAATAGTGAGGCAAATTTTGATCGACTTAACCAAACAAGGACTGCTGTTCAGAGGACAGATTTCGGAATCACTCAGGAAGAGAGGCATCTTTGAAACAAAATTCCTGTCTCAGATTGAGAGGTAAAGTTGTTAGATTTATGTGGTTTAAATCCTTAAGGTCTTCTGGGACCTCTAGAAAATAATCTTTTGCGAGTGTGTGGAGCCTGTCAATTATAGTTTTTTCCTTTTGCACCTCCTCCCCCATCCCCAGAATAAAAGGAAAAATGAGGAACTGGGGGAGTTCCAGAATTCTTCTGTAATTGTATGAATTAACATTTCCTGTCCCCACAGCTGTGTTATCTTGGATGTTATCTTAACATCAAGCATGATTATACTTGAGGTGTTTCTTGTGGGACTTAAAACAGTACTTACTTTAAAAGTAAAAAGTGTTATATGAATGCTGCATGAATATGAGCTTACCTACCTATCCGTGCTTGATGTTACCATCTTCAAAGCTATTTGAAACCCTTTTTTCTGTTGAAAACCTTGGAAGGTTGTGTCTCAGCCATGAGATCAAAACTAACACAGTCAGGTGCCTGGTCTGGCTCAGCTCCCTCGTTATTTTGGGAGTTAGGTGTGTGACTACTGTTTGTGCCTTCTGGAAATACAGTCTAACATAGCAAAGGACGTACCAGGAGCAAGCTATCAATCTGAATTCAGACTAGAATCTGCCTTAAAATAATTGGAGAGTGTTCAAGTTGGAGAAGTGGCCCCATTTCCTTTGTATCATGGCAGTTTCAACTGTACGACTTCCATTTGCATGCCTGCCCAAGCGTCACCTAATGCCTTGCTGCTGCATGTGCTTCCCTCTGCACAGCGACCGGCTTGCCCTCCTCCAGGTCCGGCGAATTCTGCAGCAGCTCGGCCTGGACAGCACGTGCGATGACAGCATCATTGTGAAAGAGGTGTGTGGAGCTGTTTCAAAAAGAGCCGCCCAGCTCTGTGGGGCAGGACTGGCAGCTATTGTAGAGAAGAAGAGAGAAAACAGAGGTGTGGAGCGCTTGCAAATCACCGTTGGAGTAGATGGGACTTTGTACAAGCTCCATCCACAGTGAGTACCTTGGTACCACTTCTCTTTGCTGTTTGCTCATTTCCCCTGTGAAAACGTAACGCGCTGTACCAGCTTTCAGCTGACATGATAAAAACTGAGAGAATGGATAAAGATCTAACACATTTCCCTGCACCCTGTTGTTTCCCTTGCCTAGCTGAAGGATCAAAAATTGCAAAGCCAAGTCCGGTTACCTCTGGGAGGCTCTTTTCTCAGAGGTGTTGGGTGAACTTACTCTTCTAATATTTATTTTTATTCTGAGGGATTTCTGCAATATCTGGGCGTCACAGATGAGAGCTGTGATGAGTTTTTGGAGTTGAAACAATACTTTATAAGCAAGGCCTAGAAGTAGAGGCATTAGCTTTTGAGTTGGGAGAAGAGAGCCTCCTCCATGATCTCTAAAGGCAAGGGGGATATCTGGCATTGTGCTGAACAAAATTAAAGTGGAGAAATAGAAATTAAAACCTGACTGTACAGAAACTTGTGTCTTTCATGAATAGGAGGAAAAGCAAACAGAAAAGGTTGCTATGGAGAACCAGTGGAAAATGTTGGCTGAGGTGATGGTTCCTTGCTAATAGATAAAGATCTCAGACCAGAAGGCAGCTGCTAAAATGTCCTGTTCTTTTCCTTTCAGTTTTTCCCGGGTCCTGCGGGAGACAGTGAAGGAGCTGGCACCTCAGTGTGATGTGACTTTCATGCTTTCTGAAGATGGAAGTGGGAAGGGAGCTGCCCTCATTACCGCAGTAGCAAAAAGATTGCATAATGTTGGACAGAAGTAAAAGTGAGAGGTCCAGTCACTTCAGCACTGCCAGACGTGTGCACTAGAGATTTGCTGAGCAGTGATTCGAGATAGTTTGGCCAGACACCAGTACACAGGTACCTGTTTTCAGGGAGCAGCTGGTTTTTGACCTACCAGGATAGTGGATTTTTGTCCTTTGATAACTTGGATCAGGTGTTTCTGCTCCCCACTGGCGTTATGTCTTGGCATACCGCTGTCTACTCAGTTCTGTACTTCCTGCAACACATCTATAATGCACGAGAGAGTGAAAACAAAACAAACAAATACCTACCCCAAAGGTGTCTTTTTACAATGGCTCAATTCGGCTACTGCATCACAACTGAGTTTGTCACCAGTTTCTTAGGATTTGTGCGTGTTTTTGTTTTGGCTTGGCCTGGCTCAAGGAGTTTTGAGATAGTGGGTGTTGTTTATTCAATGCTTCACAGGTTTTACAATAAATCTGCAGGTAAAATAAATGTTTGGACTTTGGTCAGTGATGCTCCCTGCTCCGCTACATGTATTGTAATGTAATACTTCCCTGACTACAGGAGGCGTGTTTAAGAGATGGATGTAAAGGAAAAAAATATGATTCCACAAAATATTGGTTTGTGTCAAAATACATTAGTGCATCCGAGTGCATGTAAACCTAAACCAACGCTGGATGGATTGTGACGGTGACTGATTCTTTTGATACTGAGGTAAAGAGAGAATGTAGAAGCAGGCACAAGGTCTGCGATGTCTGTGTTAGGGCTACGTAAAGAGTATCAGATCTGTTCATCTTTGGGCTGTCAAAATAGCTATGTAGAGAGGGGAAAAAAAAAAAAATCACCTGAATTTCTGAAATTCTCCTCTTTGTTTTCCCTAAATTATGTCCTTGCCTATTCGTGAGAGGATAGTTTCCATTTTGTGGAGAGGCGTTTATCTTTGTTTTTCGTTTCTGTTGCCCGCTGCTCTGCCTGTCTGTTGTAAATAAATTTGTGATGCAGTGAGCCTTTTGCTTCTCTGTCTAGTGCCTCTTCTGAGTTGTGGGAAGAACATGCAGGCAAGTGGGAGCTTTCTTTAAACCGACCTATAACAGTACTCAGCAGCACTGCCGTTATTATGAAGGTGGCTTGCGGATAGAGCCCATGCCCTTGTGTGACCAAATGTCCCTCACCTGATCTACCCATCTCAGAATAAGCTGAAACAATAATATGGTATGGGGAAGCAGCAAATCTGTAGCCTGCTATTCTCTGTTCTCAAGTATTCCTGCATGTCCTTTAATCCTCTCTTCTTGGGTATTTGCTTCCTTTCAGGCTGGCAGCAGAAATTGGGGTCAAGAAATGTGCTTTAAGCCTGGTTAGGTCAGAAGTAACTATCATGCAGGGGGATAAGCAGTTGGGTTTATGTAATAATCTGCAACAAGGCCGACGGGCTTAAATTTAGCAATGGCAAATTCAAAATCTGAAGCTATAGACCTTTCCTGGTTTGTAATTTTTAAAAGAAACACATCATCAGATCTGGGTTGGAGTCAATGGATGGGTAAAAAATGGTACTCGGACATAGTTTTCACTTCTGCAGGAACTCCTCATGGTGTTGAGCTCACTACACTGAACAGTTGGGAGGGGACAAGCTGTGAACTCACTACGTTTAATGTTTTCCTCCTATTGTCAAGAAACTTAGTATTTTACTTTTTCTTTATATTTCAGAGTCCACAGAGCTACAGGAACCAAAGCTTGCTGTGTAGTGGGGGCAGGGTTATTTGGAAGAGTTGTTTTTTCTTGGTGATGAACAGGCTCAGTTTTGGAGGGGCTGGGTGTAGAAGACAAAACCATTATGTCCTGGGGCTATGTGGGGCCTAGAATAGCTCTTCGGCAAGGGCTGTTTCTCCACTCAGCACTCTGGAATCTTGTACTGCCTGTGTAGTTTTGGGTCCTTTTGGGGGAATGGATTGTGCCCAGCTGCAGAAGTGCATCTGTGGATGAAGTGCATCTCTGCATATCTGTAATGAGGTGATGCAGACGTGCCTGAGGAAGACCACGTGAGTATGGTGCAGAGTATCTTTTGCACTTTTATTCTGAAGTCTGTTCTGCAGAATTGGAATGCACATCAGTTACAAAACAAGGTAAAGCCCTTGCATGGATCCTTGCTTTATATTTAGGAAGAAATCCTATATTGCTTTGATTTTTCTTCTTTGGAAGTGAAATATTTGCATGGAGTCAGTTTACACCTCAGCTGCAGTTATTCCTTTCCTGCAGTAGATTAGGCCCACACAATAATACTTTTTTGATCTGCAGTTTTTTTTCCAGTGAGTCTGTGGGCGTTGTGGAATCTGATCACGTGAACCTGAAACTGCTCGCAAAGTGCTCAGCAACCTACGGCTCTCATTGAGGTCCCTAAGGCCCAGGACACGCATGCTCTTGCCTTTTCCGCAGGCTGCGGGCTTGCTCTGAAGCCAGGCGGCTCCCACGGCGCTCTGATACACATCTGCAGGGCAGGGAAATTGCATCCAAGCTGGGAAGGCTCCTGCTTTCTGAAAATGATTGAATGAAGATTTGCTGGGCAGCCCTGGGGAAGGGAAGGATTGGTTACTGTGGGGTTTTACCAGGGCTACAAACTTCACTTGTAGTTTCCCAGGGATCCCATAGGCACACTGATGCTTTGGCTGACTCTAAAACAGAACATCCTCCATGTGGGTAATAATGCAGCATTATGTTCCTGATTGTGTCGACATGTAGAAACGCAAGGACTGTTGCAAATTTGCAATCTCCTTTGTATAGATTTTAAGCCACTGAACCAAAACCCTTCTCTGCACGTCGTATGTGGTGATTCTGTTTAAAGCCCTAGCTTGAAATAAAGATAGAGGCCCTCCCTGAAGTGTAACACAGCATACCATATGCCAAAAAATACATAGTACAAATCATTGCATGAATGAGATAAATTAAAAAAAAAAAATTAAAAAAAATTATTCCAGTTTCACATCTTAGATGTGCTTTCCTACTGCTTTTTGGATAGCTTTGTGATGGTCCATTTCTATGTGTTCTGTGGGTCTTCCCTTCATTTAGTACAGTTAGTACTTCTTGAATTTACTGGTTTGTTTTGATGCTTCTTGAAGTTCAGATCTAGGTCATACATTTGCTTTGGAAAGTTGAAAGATCTTTAAATCACAGGTGTGATAGAAGTCTTACTGCATGGAAGTACTCCCAGAAACTCCCAGTAGATGGTTGCAGTTGCCCTTTCATCTGCCAGGAAAAGTTGATCCTAAATATGTTGGTTTGCCTGCTAGAGAGACGTTTGGGTGGCTATAGATTTGGACAGCACTGGTGCTTGACTCGTAATCCAGAGAAAATGCAGCAGCAGCTCAGTGGTGACGTATTCCCTTTGTCACTCTGACAGAGTTCAAAAGTAAGTATAGGATCATGTGTAGATCCTTCAGAAATCCTGATTAGCATAATCAACCCTCTTGGGAAGTCAATGTTATATAGGATTAGCAGATTAGTATAAAGGAGTTGGAGGCTGAAATGTAGGTGTATGTAGGATCAAAATGAAAGTATTGTTGTAATTTGTTTCTTTGTGTTTGCTGAAATGAGCTGGCTTTTGTTTGGAGGTCTCAGCTACAATGTCACTGTAGCAGTAGGTGGAGAGGGAGGGAGGCAGGGAGCAAGGGAGACTCAGTGAGTGTTGTCCAGCTGTAGGTAAACCAACAGTTTCTCTAGAAAGGACCTCCCCTGCCTTGGGCTGTCTTTGAGAGCTTATCCAGAGCATTCCTCAGGCATGTCAAGTGGGTAGCTTGTCAAGTGATTATTTTTTTATATATATATATATATATGTATATAAATACTTTATAATAATAAAGATGACCTGTTTCTGTACATGGGTGTGGATGGCCTGTTGGGGTGAGAGTGGGAAGGGAAGTCAGATGTCTGCTTTGGCCCAGCATTGCATCCACTCCGATGTAAAGCAAGATAGAAAAACACCCAAAGCTTAATTAATGTTTTCCCCTCTCCCATTGACACTATCACGTTGCAGGTGCACACTGAAGGTGCTGTAAACGTGATGGGTCCTGTTTATCTGAGAGGGGAATGCCAAAATTGTTCTGATCTTGTCGTGTGCTTTTTAACGTCCTCCAGGTGCTTTGTCTGCACTCTGTGTCCAAGAGCTCTGTGCAGGCCAGGCACTTCTAGAGACAGAAAAAGCCGTGTGCTGTGAAGAGAGAACATGTTTGCTAAGAAACATGGGAAACCTGGGTTCCTCCAGAATACCCTTACCAGTGGCACAAGGAATTGGCTATAGGAAGATGGACAAAGGGCTCCAGGCTGGAGGCCTCCTGTGCAGGAGTGGAAGACTCAAATGCTGGAGACTCAGCAAGTAAGAGTTTGCTGGAAGGAGTGAAAGAAGGTCCTTTCACCCTTGATCTTTCCTGACTGGTTATAAAAAAAACCCAAAACCAACCTAAGCCCCCAAAAAACCTCAAACCCAAAATTCTTATTTTTATCTAGAAAAGCATAAAAACATTACAAACAAAACCAAAACAAACCCCAAACAAAAATAAAACCAAACAAAAACCAAACCAAAGCTATATTTAAAAAAAAAAAAAAGAGAGCGATACCGGAGAGACTGAGACTGTTTCACTGCCGCTATATTTCCTTTTCTCCTTTTTTTGGGAAGGATAATGGAGAAGAGGGGAGAGGTGTGTGAAGAGTATGGTATGTCGGCAGTCAAAGCTTCCCCATAAATTTGTCATCGCACAGCAGAACAACTTTAAAGTCAGTCATAATAATGGGGAAAAGGGATGACAGCAGTGCAAGGTGTGGCGTATTAAAGGCAGTGAATTACAAGGACTATTCAAGGATGTAAGTGAGTTAACTGGTTCGTTTTCTTATTGTTCTGTGGGCAGGATGAGAGGGGAGAGAGGCAACGGGGTTGCTACCTTACTGGCATCTGCATTCTTTGGACTTGGAGGTGAGGTGTAGCTCCCAGTCCCAGCCTGAGGCGTTTCAGAAATGCCAGGGTTCAGCTCTCAAAAGCACCAGCCTTGTTGATTCCATTTAGTTTTCTGGAGGGCTCTTTTTGTTGCTCTTAATTTGCTGCTTGCTATTTGGATGCTCAGCTTGCCAAAGGTTTCTGTGCACCTGGGAAGTTCCCATTCCTGCAGGGCTGGCTTGGCCAGTGCCAAACCCTACGGTGATGCTGAGCCATCTGTTCAGCTGTAGGACTGGGACCGCTGCCTGGGAGGCCATTGTAGAGGACTGTCCGCATCGCCGCAGGCTGCGTCCCCTCCTGCGAGAGAAAAAAGGCTGTCCTCTGCTGCCACAGAGAGTTGGAGAGCAGGGAGATATGGAGGGGATGAGGCCCGCGGGGCTGAGTTTAGCACAGGCACTCCCTCAGCGAGCGGGAGAGGCAGCTAATGGGCTGAGCCGAGATGCTGGGGCAGCAGCCATCTCTGGCTGCAGCTGCATGGAAGCGTAAATAAAGCATGGTTAGGATGCCGAGAGCAGTTGTTGAAACGTAAGCAGTTAATGGAGCAGATTAGCTGGTGATGGACAACTTCATGGTAGAGGGGAGCTCTCTGCAGGAGGGGAAAATGGATGGCGGAAGGGTCTGGAGGGAGAGCCGGGCAGGGTCTGAGTGGGCAAACAAGGAAGGTGCTTTCCCAGCAGGCATGTCCCGAATACTTCAAAGCGGAAAGTTACGGACGCTGATTTGGGAGCTGCAGCTGATTCTGGAAACAAATGGGATAAATACTGGCATGAGAAAAAAAAAAAGTTGAAATGCCTGAAGGGCACATCTGCTGTGGCCAGCGATTCTGCAGGAAATGCACTGAAACCCGAGAGCGATGAGGAAGCTGGACGTAAACACGGTTCCCAGTGAAGCCAAATGAAAGCCACGGGCCTGAGAAGCGCCTGCGATAGCATGCTGACAATTTGGCTTTCTTTCCTTGGCTCGCCAGTGAAGTAGCCGTGTCTAACGCGGGCCCGAGTCCGGCTGTGCTGAATGAATTGTAAAGGTGTTTTGCGTTCTGAAATCGGAAATTCTGCTCGAGAGACTTTTCTGTTGCTTTCAAGTGTGCGTTTTCAGAGCAAGGGAGCAGCGCTGTAGGTCTAAAGCCCAGTCTGTTAGTCTGAAATTTGAATAATTGCATGGTCATTAAATTTTGCACAAAAAGGAATTGACTCTAAAAGCAGCTGATATGTTATCACGATCAGAGCAATGGCAATGCCTTCTTTCATCACAATGAAGTTACATTGTTAGAGAGCATAATTGACATTTTTTATTGAAAGATTAAGAAGAATTTGTTTACAGCTTGCAAACAAAGAGGGTTTAATTCAACAAACTGCAGCAGGAATAAGCAGTAAGTGGCATTTTCATCTGCTGGCCGGCTAGCGCTTTAGCTGCAGAATGCTGTGGATAGAGAAGTATGAAGGAATTTGCAGCTCAATATCTGCCCAGTAAAGCGTGCACCACGCTGGCAAATGCCAGAAAGCTGACGGGGAGAAACCTTGAGTGCAAAGAAACAAAGGGCTATAGTTAATACGAGCACCTTTTAGGAAGACACTACGGTTTTTGGAGATCAGCTTCATGACGCCTGTTGTGCAAAGGTCAAGGTATGGCATTTCTGAGGATGCTTTTGCCACGAAGCCCTCGGGATAACACCTGTCAACTCAACTGGGTGCTAAAGTAGGTATCTGGGTTATTTTTGTTTCTCTGGGTTTATTGCTTCATGGTCTAATAGACTCAGGAGCTAAGTGGTACTGGCATTTCAAAGTGGCATGTTGTGATTGGAAGGGGGTGCTGTGTAAGTGTTTGGAAAGCAGATCCAAATGAAGCACCATCGTCATCCGACTGCAGAGAGGCTCTTTTGCTCTTTAAATATATTTGGGATCCTGTTTGTGCTGGTGGTTGTGTCTTACTGTCCAGACTGCTCTCCAGATAAAGCCAAGGGTATGTGAAAAATTTAGTTTTATTTTTAAGCAAGTTCCTCTTTTGCAGTTGGAAATCATTCAGATTTATTGTCCCAGCTCTGGTCAAAGTTTAAGGAGTCCAAGTCAAACCCTGTTGTTGTGAGTATGCAGTGCTGCGGAGAAAGGCCAAAAAAAAAAAAAAATACCACTTAGGGTACTTGGGGTGCTGACAAAGCTCTGCAAGGAGGGTGCTTATCCCACTGCCCGGAACAGCATCTGCTAAAACACGTGCACTGACACTGCTGTGCAGGGGGAAGGAAGGGCTTGCCCAGGCTGATACTGAAAAGCATGATACCTCCTCACCTCCACCTTACCTGCATCCCTTCAGGGTCATGCCGTAGACTTGAGTTAGAAGCATCTGATATTAAGGGCAGGTGATAAAACAGCTGAGGGTATTTCTGGGTCTTGAATGTTGACTGATAGACACAGACTGTTGTTGCTGTTATCTGTCCAAAACATGGTTATAGATAAAAATTGTGGTTAAAACATTTATATCAATGCCAAATGTCAAAGCAGAAATACCTGTAACTGCGCTGGGAGACAGAGATGCCCTGAGTGAGATCACGGGGCTGTTGTTGTTGGGTCAGGTCCCAGACCGATGAACTCATGTCAGCTGTCAAAGGAGCTAGCAGGGGTCAAGTTGTAGTGGCCTGAGATAGCAGGGCTTTTGTGAGGATACTTTTGCTTTGCCGAAAATTCTGTCTCCCTGAGGGACAGGAGGGCAAGACAAGGAGACTGGGGGTTAGGTGTGCTGCAGCGAGAGTGCTGGGGACTGCTGCTGAAATCTGGGGCCAGAGCTGTCGACCAGGAAGCCTATAGAACTCGATTGCCTGTTGAAAGCACTGAGATGACAAGAAAAACTTCTTGGGTTAGATTTTTAAAAAGAAAAAAAGTGTGATTCTCCATCTCTTGTAGCTATGCTGCGAAGTCAGACTCTCAGGTTTACTGCCAGCAATGGGTAAGAGGGATGGAGAAACATTTAATTAAGAACTTTCTTTCTGAAACGTGTATTTTTGAAATATGTTTATTCCCCCTCTACTTTTTCTGTGTGTGAAAATCTGAGAATGAAAATAGGGATCCAGAATCTCTTTCAGGTTTGTGTTTGACCTGGTGTGGCAGGTTGACTGTGTTTGGCTGCCTGATGCCTACCCAGCCCCGCTCTCAGTCTCCTCAGCAGCAGGATGGGGGAGAAAATAGGAGGAAGAAGCTCTTGGATGGACATAAGGATGGGAGATGGCTCACTGATCACCATCACGAGCAAAACTGACTCACTTGGGGAAAATTCATTTAAATAGATTAGGATGGTGAGGAACAAAGCTAGAATTAAAACAACACCTTGCCCGGTGTAGAAGGGTTATCAGTGTGCACCAGTATCCACCAGTATGGATACCTGTCCCACTGCAGTCTCCCCACAGGCTGCAGGGAAGTCCACCTTGGGGCAGCTCCCACCTCTCTCCTCACAGAGACCCCTCAGTCCCACTGCCCGCCCTGTGCACAGGCACCCAGAAACACCTGAGAGAGCCGGAGTGGCTTGAGGGAACGAATGTTGGATGGGGAGAGAGAGGAGGACCCTGAACCCTGCCCCGGGACCTGGCTGGGGCTGGCCTCGTTGGGTCTCTGATCCTACCTTAAAATGTTTAGTGACAACAGCCTGTAAAATTGCAGAAGCCAAAATTTTGCTCAGAGGTGCTGTTTGCATCTGCCTCCAGTCTCTATTGAGACAGATTTGGACTTTGGCCTAAAAAAGGTATCACCAAATCATCAGAGAGCAGCTCAAAATCTGCAGTTGCTCCTGGATGATGCTCAGCTCAAGTGCAGCATCTGTGACCGCCTTCCTGTATGGATTTTTAATGTGACTATTTTGTATTTTCAGGGCTTGGTGATTTGTTGTAATTAGGGTCACAAACTGTTAGCAGGGCTCAGGTGTTTTGTTGCACGTTTGCTCGCTAAGCCCTCCCTCCCTCCCTGTGTGCGGCAGGAATCCCATGGCACCACTGTCTCGTGGAGCCATGCAGGGGCCCGGGCTTTGCCAGCGCGTTCCCCATTTCCACTATTAGTCTGGGTCACACTCGTGGTTCATAGCCCATACGCCCCCCATTTCCCGTCTCTCTCGGGGTGATGCTAACTGTGGGTCTGTGCCTGCTGTGTCCCGGCTGCTGGATGGGTTTTTACGACAGCACCTGTCTGAGGGCATGTGGCTTTCAAAGGCATCCTGAGGTTGAGGAGGGAGATGTGAAAACCTACAATTCTGCCTCTTTTCTTGTTGACAGCCCCCTGTGATGACAATGTGACGTGGCAAGAGGCGCTTCTGCTATGGCCACGCGGAAGGAGCCCAACGCCCTGGATGTGCCTGGCTACTGCTGCTCTCCGTTGTGCAAAGTAAGAACCTGCTTCGCACCCCTTCTGGGCTAAAGGATGGGGGTGTTAACTTAGTACTGGGGAGAGCTCCGTATCGTGGCCTGGGAGGAGAGTCTCTTGTGCTGGGTCTTGCTGGTAAAGGAGTGCATGAACCTAAAGCTGCTGCAATTAATGCCTGTGCCTCTGTGGGTTTGGGATGTGTGATGCAAATTGATTTTTCGCTAGCATCAGATGCTGGATCAAGGAGAAAGGCATGTGCTTAGTGGAAATGGGCCTCCTGGCCTCGGTTGAGAGCTATCACCTTGCTTTGTATTAGTGGACAGCCAAAAAAGAGGGGCAGGTCCTGTTCTCCACACTGGAAGTACAAGATCTTCATTTTGTTTTACTGCTCACACAGCAAAGATGCACAGTAGTTAAAAGGCGCCGGTTTGGACTGTGCCGTTCAGACGTTCTTGGGATAGCGCATACCCCTGCACAGAAACCAGCTGTTTGCCAGAGGTTAACCGCTTTTTGCGAGGATGAGGACTGGCTTTGGTTTTGTGAGTCTTCCCACGCAGTGGGTGTGTTTGAGCTAAACTTTGCTGAACGAGCAATACGGTCTGTGAGGAGCTGAAAGCACATTTAGGAAAGCTGTCTCTATAAAGTACAATAAATTAGGTTATATTTTCCTTCATTTAAGTAATTGTAACTGCCTCGTCACTTAAGTGAATTGCTGGTTATGCAGACATCCTTTAACTGATTTTGAACTGCCTTCTCAAGAGAAAAGGTTTGAATCAGACAACTGCATGTACTTTAAACTTATCCCTTGACTTCGGAAATTTCAAACCAGTTTGCACTCTATATTTTGCCCTTTTGTAATTTCTTTTAACATTTTTTACTAGTATTGGAGATTTAGTAGAGTATCGTAATTCTGCATTTGTGCTCATTTCAATTTACTGGAGTCAAGAGATGTTTCGTGAAATGAGACAAAGGCTTCACCTCCTGGTCAGGAAAGGCAACTCATGTTCGTCACTGTATCACCACTGCCCTTCTGTTGTCTTTATAAACAGAGTTTGCTGGTATACTTCTGTGTGAATGGTCTGCTTTATAAGTATATGGTCTGCAATAATGACTCACTACCAGTGCGCTAGAAAAAGGGGTTGCTTGATGCAGTAGTTCTCACCTCAGTGGAAAAAATGTTGAACTAATGCAGGGCCCCAAGTTGAGTCAGAAAACTGGGATGGCTATTGCTTTCCTTTGGAAAGATGTAAAATGAGTTGTAATTCTGGCACTGAGGAAGGGGAAGTCACTGTGATGAGTACTCAGGACAGGAGGGGAAAGAAGAAGAGATGAATCTTGGGTGGATTACACTTGTATTTCATTTTTAGTGTGTAAGGGAAAAGCGATGCAGGGAGTGGACTTGCAAAAGTGCCCAGGGACATAAGCGGGCTGGATCTGTGTTGGAAAGCCACAGTGGGTTGGAAAACCTCTTGACTTAACTGTAAGTCACATTAATGCTGACCTAGCATCTTGTACGGAGAGGAATGCATTGTATTCTGCGTTGTCTGCTTACTCTTGACTTGACATTGCTTTAACCGCACACGTCCTTGGCTGGGATCGATGGGTAACAGCAGTATGGCTGTGGGCTATGTGAGTGGACACGGACTTATGCCTGCACCCCCACAGAGCTATCACTGATCTGGGGGCTCTTCTCTGGGCAGAGAAAGATGCCTGTAATCATCCACAAAGCATTTTTGCAGAGCAGTGACTTCACTTTCCCTGCTGCTTTTGGGGAAACAGTTCCCTGGTTTATCCATCGGTCCCACAGCAGAAGGGACTGTCTCTTCCAGTTAGTCCCCATGCTGCTTTTGGGGATGCCTGCAGCACAAGGAAGATGGTGCTGTGAGAAAGGTGCTCTTCTGCCTTAGCTGCTGCGTGTTGGAGCTGTCGGGTACGCTGCTATGCGGAGGAATCCATGATGGGACAGAATTTGGCATTTCAAGATGTTTTTAAACATTATAAAATATCAGAGAATAGATTCCTTTCTGTACAGCGGGGAAACACCTCTCCTTGTTCCACTCCACCTCCAGCTGTGGGGGAGACTTGGATGCAAACAGTGCTGGTCCTCCTCCCTGCAAGTCATGACGCTTTAGTGCTGCTGCCTTTAGTGTCCTCTCACGTGCATTGGGGTTTTTTGTCTCTTGAAACACTGCACAACAAACCACTAAACTTGAAGTTTTTAGCAACATCCTCAGCCTCATAAAGAAGCTCTGCTCTGCAGTACAGGAGCTGGAGGTTGGGTTTTGTGGCAGTGTGCCTCCTGGGAGCATTTTTCTCTTTTCCTCATGTATGTGAGGAGTTGGGTAGACAAGTCCTTTGCAGTGCAGCTTGTGCAGCCCATAGCTTTTGAAAGTACCAGTTAACTAAAGATGGAGCGATTGTGTTTGCCCCCAACTTAACGAAGCTTGCCATCACTAACAAGTTTTTAAGAAAATCATCAGCCAGGCCTCCCAAATAGTGGGGATTTATCACAAGTGATGGATTTTGGGCTTGTGTTTATCTGCTTTCTGGTTTGCATCTCTTGGCTTTGTGGGGGTCACGTTCTCTGCATCACTCTGATGCTGAAGAACAGCAACTACTTTAAAGAAATAAAAGCAAATGCAGCTTCCTGATGCCCAGATGTGGGGAGTTGAGACAAGGAGCATCTCCACCTGCCCCAGGAATCTCCCGTGTGAACCAGTAGAGAATACTCCTTCCTTGCTGGATTTGCTTCCTTCTCCACTCTCATCATGGCCATAGTCCAGACGTGGCTGTGTGTGATCCTTAGTTATGTAGAACGCAGCTTACAGAAATACTGGCTTGTCTTTGGAGGTCACTGGGATTGGAGTCTTGAAAGCCATAGATAGCCCTGCATAGCGTCATTTGGCCCTCAAATGCCCATCTCAGTGCCTGGTGCTAAATTACTTCCAAAGGGAATTTATTAAAAAGCAGCTCACCCTCTCCCTGGAGCAACTCACACGAAACAGGGTAGAATCCCCTGTTAGTCTTTGTGCCTAAAACACGGCTGAGTATTGCGGCAACCCTCTGCAGAGGCAGAGGACAGAGTATGGGGGATGATTTCTTGCATTATCCCCAACATCGCACAGACTCTGTGCCCTGTCCCCTCCCTGGGAGGCCTGATGAGACCTGTGTGTGCTGTGCCCAGACGTGTGTGCTATGCCCCTGCCAGCTGCTGCGGCATGTGACAACAGTGGTGTGTGTATGGCGGTGATGCTGCCCGTCAGCCTGGATATGCTGCCAGGCACGGAAAAGGCTGTTAGCTTTTTAATTAAATTATTTGAATTTAATTCTGAATTATAATTTTGGTTATATATATATAAATATTAATTTGTATATCATGTGTATGAAATAAATACAAGACTAAGTTGTAAATTAAAAAGGAAAAAACAGCTGTCAGCCAGTTGTTAGCACTGGCAGTCCTCGATCTTTGTCGCCGGAGGGCTGGAGAAGGAGGTCCTACTTTCCTGGGGCTGGAGGTGGCTGTCCTCTCTCTGACCACTCTTGCCCGAGCAGGGCCGGGCAGTCTCACGCAGTCCCTGGCTTCAAGCCTTGCCGTGCTTGGGTGCAGGCAAAACCTGTGGCGCTTTCGAGGCCGGGGCAGTAGCTTGGCAAGGTGCGCTGAGCCTGTCCTGGCCCTTCGTTGTGCAGTGCCTGGCTCCCTGTTTCCCAGGGGAAGCACTGATCTTTTGGAAATAGAATCCTGGTGTGCTGGACCAGGAGCATAAAAACCACTTTGAAAGTTCATGTCCTCTGTCTGCATGTGGCGTTGGCCTTTCCTGAGCGCAGAGCGAGCTCCTTTCGCATTCCTAGCTGATCTTGTTTCTTAGCCAGGGAAACATGAGACAAAGCATGGTGGCTGGTGGTGCCTGCTGCTTGTACCTCCCGGCAAGGTGAAATTGCATAATGCATTTAACCTCATTCGGCTGAATTGCTTATCAAATCGATATCTCTGCTGCTTTTAGATTTTCTTAGCAGCTTCTGCACCAAGTTAAGCACAAATGCACTGTGATTCGTTCTGTGCAAACACACAGTTTCCTACACTGGAACGGGAGCTTCAAAGGCTACTTAAAAACACCCTCATTAGTCAGAGGTGCTGTCATGAACTGGAAACTTACTGTTTCTTAGAGAAGGTTCTTTCTGTCACTTTGCTTTAAGTATTGTGAAAGGAAAATGCAACGTGGACATAAGTGGATTGATAACTTTTTAGACACCTAAAACGACAAAGACAACTAAAACTTCATTGTTTCTTTACAAAAGAAGAAAGCACCTAGCAACTGACTACATCAAAACTGTGATGGACATACTTGAAAACAAAATCCCCCCCATTGTATAGGAGCCAAATCTGAACACAGACTTACATAGAGCAGTAAACGTTTAATGAAGAAATGGGCAAAGCAGAAAAAAACCCGCTCCTAGGAGAAGCGATGCACTGAATTACTTCAGTCAGTTGAAACACTGCAGTACAGTTAAACCTGGACAATAAGATTAGAGCACAATCAAAATAGCTGCAAGTTATCAGGCATCACGTTCAGCCTCTGGTAATTTGTCTTAAAGGACGGTGGCTTTCAAAATAGCCTGCTGGCTGCCTGGCAGCGTTCGTTAGGTGCTGCTAATTAATTGGCTGATGAATTGATCTCTTCCAGTAAAGCAAAAGCGAGAAACCAGGGCTGGATGGTAAGGAGGTACGAGAGACTCGCAGAGCTGGCTTTCTTCTTCTGCGGAGCTGCAGGACCAGTTGTCTGTGCCAGGCAGCCTGGGCACAGCTCTTCCTGGGCCCCTCCAAAAGAACGCCTGTGTGCCCACTGCTGGCCTGGCCATGCAAAGAGGGCTCAGAAATGGTTTGGGTGTCCGTGGGCATGTTTTAGCTGCCCTTACAGGTCTCTGGTGTAGGAGGAAAGCTCATTCATCCCAGCACTGGTTACAGCATCAAAGCTGGTCATGCACTTTTACTTCTCCTTGCGAGGAGCAGTTTAAAGATGCTAAATGTTTAAACACTGCAGATGCTTTGCCTCGGCTGGGCTGTTATTTTTTCTTTAATGGCTTTTAGGTTGTAGAGTTCATTCTTTCCTGAATGCCATGTGCAGCAAGTGAAGACAAACCAGATTATTTGCAATTGTTGTTTAACCATCCTTGAATTGCTTTTGACTTTGTCACATGAGCCACCTTCTGCTTAAGTGTATACTGTATTCTTTATTTGGGAGTTTGTAATGTGTCTGGCTTTTCTTTACATTGCACAGAACCAAGAGGGATTCAGAGTAGTGATGTTTTGGAGCTTACTGCTTTTTGTAGCTTAAAGGAAACTCGAGGCAGTCATTCCTGGTGAGTTTTGAAATACGCTGTAATATAAATGGTCAGTGGAGACAAAAACACTTTAATGATTTGTGACATTTTCAATTCACTTCTAAATCACAGTTTTGGCAGACGGAGATAAACGTGTCCTCCTCTTGCATATTCTTGAGACAGCTGTTGTGTTAAAGAGAAGACCATTTATGTTCTTAACCACTTCGAATATTTTATACTTCCCAAATTCTTAGCTGGCTGATTCAAATTCCTGGAGAGCCAAAGGGGATGGTTTGAATTGCTGTCATCTGGTCAAAGATTAGTTGAAAACAAATTGAGCTTGTGTTCAAGCTCGGGAGCCTCAGGGTTTGTGCATGTTAATGAGGAGTGGTTTGGTGACATATTTCCAGTAGGAACCATGCATATCGGTGCAGGGATTTTGGCCTTTGCCAGCGTAGTTTACTGAACTTTGTCTGCTGTGTTTGGTAGAGACGAATTCAGGCTGGAGTGAGTGCGGAAGAGAGCTGCTAAACCAGCCTGGGCTTTTCAGGGAAAGACCACCAAGAAAGAGCTAGGTGTGACTTACCTAGGGAAGCAAAAGCTGAGGATGTATACGGTTACTTTCCCCTGTGTTTATAGAAAGCAAACACCAGAGAGCAGGGACAGCAATTTCAGCTGAAAGACAAGCTTTAGCAGCTGACAGCTGGATCGAAAACAGGAGCAAGCCTGGGCGGGGAATTAAAGGTGGTTTCTAGCTGGCAGAAGAGGAGGAGTGTGGCTGAACAGTGAATTACATCTGAGAGCTTGGTCAGCCTGTGTAAGGGATTGGGTGACGTTGCTGGACGCTGTCAGGATGATGCCTTTCAGCCCCACGTTTCTGTGCTGCTCGTGAGCTGCAGCTGCGCCTGGTTGCGGGGCGAAGCTGCTGTGCCTGCAGCGAGGCAGCCCGCTGGCGCCAGGGAGCGCGGGCATGTTTGCTCGTTAGCTTGCCAAACAAACGAGCAGGAGTAACACATGCAGATCAGTGAAACGCCTGATGAAAGTTGCACCGAGAATGAGCTTAAAGCTAATGCTGCGAGGTGGAGAAGGAAATCCTGCCCACCCTGCCTGCAGAGACTAGGGCAGTCTACAGGAGGATGTGTCTGCCAAAGGTCTCGATTTTGGCCAGTGCAACCATTTAATTAACGTAGCGCTGAAAAGGAAGCCGGAAACTCAAGAAACAGGTTTTTAATCACTTGGCCTTTGGTAGACAATCTCTATGCAAATCACGCCTCTAGTATCACCGCCGTTTGCATAGGTGTGTGTTCTTGTCCCCACAAACGGATGGGACAAGGGCGCAGGCAAAAACCCTGCGGGCTGCTGACACGCGTCACCTTGGCATCTGCGTTTGGCCTTCGTCTTTCGGAAGACCGCTGCGTCACCTTGGCATCTGCGTTTGGCCATCGTCTTTCGGAAGACCGCTGCGTCAGAGGGGCATTGTGTGGCTTTGCTTATGTGGACGTGGGGCCCTCAGAGGCTTCGCAGCAGTGGATGCCTCCTTGGGTTGCTGGGGAATCCACCCCACCATGGCAAAAATGTGGGCAGCACACACAGGGAGGAGAGGTCCTGTCCGTCAGTGTGTTTGATGTGGGGATTTTGCTGATGGAATATGAATGTGGTATCCCCAAAAGTACAAACGTCAAAGCAATTACCAGCTTTTTGCGGCCTGCCTGTAAGCCTCCCAGCGGCTCAGCCCAGGGGGTCCAGGCTGGGTCCTGCTTGCCCCGGAGGAGGCAGGGGATGTGTGGATAGTGGAGGTGCCCCCATTTTGCCATTTCCCTGAAAATTTCTGGGCGCAGAAGCCCTTCAGAAAACACCTTTGCTTTAGGGGTTTTTTGGTCTATTTGCAGTTTGCTCTTCCCGTACCACAGCAGAGTTCAAGGAGCTGCAGGAAGCCTCCAGCAGCCTGTCTCCAAGACTCTTTGGGGTATGGCAGGGCATTGCCCTCCTCCTCCTCCCTGCTCTGCCTGCCAGAAAGAACACCGAGGGGGCTTCGTGCTGCCGCGCCGGGCTGTGGGAGCGGAGCCACGGGCGGGGCCGGGGCCGGACGGGAGGAGGAGGAGGAGGAGGAAGGGGAGGTGCTGCGGCGGCGGCGCGGCCATCCCCGGGCGCCGCATCGCTGCGTGCGCGGAGCCGCCCGCTGCAGCCGGCAGGATGATCGCCGCCCAGCTCCTGGCCTACTACTTCACGGAGCTGAAGGAGGATCAGGTCAAAAAGGTAGATGGAACCCCCTGGCCCCGGGCTGCCTCCCCGCCCCCCGGCCAGATCGCTTGTATTTTATTTTTTAGGGTTTTTCCCCTCTTTTGGTTTTGTTGCTTTGTCCTCGTAGCGACCCTGCGATGGGAAAAAGGGGAATAAACCCGTTTTTAAGGCCAGCCAGGAGGCCCCCCGAAGCATCCCTGCTGGAGAGCGGAGCAGGGTTCCGGAGCGGAGGCCAGCGGGCGTGGGTGATGCTGGCTGCGGGTCAGGCCGCCGGACCAGAGCTCGGCAAAGTGAGGCGGGCGTTGGGGGGTTTTAGCGATGAAGATGGTGGTGATGACCTTTCAGGCTTTTAGCAGGCACCAGCATCCCTGGAGAGGGGACTTCTCCTTCTTCCGCAGGGTGCCCGTGGGCATCTGCCACTCCAGCATGGGGGTGACGAAGGCAGAGCCAGTAGTTTTTTCATTATGTGTCACTGCAGGTTCTGAATTTACAGGAAGTAGTTGGCAGTTGTGCTTAAAAAGAAGTAGTGTTTCCGTGGGCTTCTCTTCCTTTAGCACTAGATGACTGCTGCTGTGTGGTTGGGGTAGCCCTGGCATTCAGCGCTGCCACAAGGAAACGGCTGCCGAGCACAGGATAAATAAAAACATGGCAGTTAGGTCCCGGCTGAGCATATTGCAGGGCTGTGGGGAGTGGAGAGCCTGGAGCTAGGGACGTGGTGACACACACTGGGAAAATAATTGCAAATGTCACCGAGCTCTGTCACTGAGCCGGGCTGAGGTCAGGAAGCAGAGGCTTCCCCTCTGCTACCTCCTCTGGTTCTGCGTGACCCACCCTGGCACATGGCTGAGCACCTGCTGAGGGCATCCCGAAAATATTCTGGGGAAGCCTCAGCAACAGCATCAGCAGGGCTGATTTGTAGCATTACTGGGGCTTGTCCTGGCAGGAGGAGAGCACCTGCCTTTGGGCTTCTGGCTGTGCCGGGGGGTAGAGACCTCGGCTACTGTCTGTGGGTAACCAATCCTGCCCCACTCAAGACATGCTCACCTGTGCCCACTCCTCTGTTCGATAAAACCTGAGACAGAACCCCATATTTTCCACATCTCCTTCCATGATTTGGGTCTTTGGCTTTTTGCCCAGCGGTTCTTGCAAGGAGCTGAAGGCTGCTCACAGCCTGCAGCTTTCTACACCTTCTGGCCCCCACGTATGTGGCTCTCCCATTTCCCCAGGCCCTTTATTTTCCTTTTCCTGGAGGATTTGTAAGTGCTGCTGCTGGCAGCAGCAGCCCGGGTAAGGCCTTCTCTGTCTCACTGTGCCTGTTATATTTAGAAACCCAAGATAAGCACACAGGTTCGAGCTGGCCGAGGAGCAGCAGAAAGGCTGTGTGGTGGAGGCACGGTGGGAGCATGCAGGCACGGGGGAAACTCTGCTGCTCCTGGGGATTATTTATTGCAGGCTGGTTTGGCACCATGAGGCTGCTGTTGTCTGACAGCACGGGAAATCCTTTGGCCAGGGAGCTATAAAGCATTCTTATGGATCAATCTGGTTTTGCCTGAAAAAGAAAATGAAAAAAAGAAATCCAATTTAAAAAAAATCCCAGACACCAGGCTACTCGTTTTGGAGGATGTAAGACATCTTTTCCTGTTTATATCCTTTTGGAATGGATATTGAGCCCACTCACTTTTGGCTGTCCTGTAGGGAGGTTTCTGTGGCAGTCAGAGGCTCTGCCCTATTGCTCTGCAGCCGCTGAGAGTGGTGGGTTCTGCTCTCTCATTCGTCATGGGGCGAAGGGGTTTGTGCCTCATGTCAGCGTGCTGCTTGTGAGGTCTGTGCTCCATCCCAGCGTGCCACTTAAGGGAATACGTGCCTGCATGGCTTCATTTCAGGTCCCTCCCTCTCCTCTCTGCTTCTGGAAGAGCAGCACTTTCTGCTCGTACATGTTTGTGGCTGGGGGCTGCTGACCAAGGCGTTGCCTGTGCTCGCCCCTCTGCCCCATGGGGCTTCTGGCCGTGGCAGCCGCTCCTCTGCCTCGCTGGTCCGTGGGAGCGATCGGCTCGGCAGTTGGCAGCACAGGTGGTGGGTCACCTTGAGGGTGCTGCTGTGGGTCACAGAAGGGGTGTGAAAAGATTAGAAGGATGGATGAGGTAAACTTGGGAATGGATTTGTTACTGGTTCTCTACCTCACCAAGGCTGAACATCTTTCTTCCCTTGTGACCCTTTTCCTTCTTTTTTGGGGTTCCCATCCCTGCATGGCGCTAATGCTTAGCGCTGCCTTTCTGTGGTGGGAACTCTGCTGAGGGGCACAGGTGGAGCTGGTGGTTTCAGACCCTCAAAATATCCTGGATCTAGGAACCAGTGCTTTCTTACTGGATTTTATACATCCCTTTAAGTTTGAGAGTAATTTTTTTCAAATTTGCTGTTTCTGGGACATTTTTCAAGATGAGTCTTGGCCAGGAGGAGGAACAGCAGGGTGGATGTGCAGTGTCGAAGGTGTGGGTTGATCATTGTGTGCTGGCAGCCCTGTGGGCCAGCAGCCCCTGCAAGGGGACATTTTCTGATGAAACCACTTGTATGGGCACTTCCACGCTGTGCAGAAGCGAGCCGGCAATGTACGATGCCCTGCACCATATCAATACGCGTGTGGTTGATAAACTCTCCAGATGTTTTTGAAAACATCTGTTTCCTGACTGTTTGCTATCCTCTGGGGCAGCAGCAGGAGCTCAGCATCCTCGGTGTGACAGAGGACTTTGCACAACCCGTACCGAGGCCCTGATTTCTTTGAAAGGCTGGTTCCCATCCTTGCTGAGCGTCCCTGGCATCTGTGCCACTGGGCCGTGTGCGGGGGAGCTGTTGTAAATCCGCCCTTGAGTACCTTTTGTTTCCAACAGGTTTGTACCTGCAGTAGCTGGCCCCAGCAAAGGGAGCCTCTAGGTGTTGCCTGGTTTCTTTCTGTCAGGGTAACAATTCCTTTTTGTCCTATCACCTGATGAGAGAAGAAAAAGATCTTGCAATCAAAGAGTCACATTTAAATGTCATTTAACCTTGAAAAGAAGGTGATGGAATGGGTTGTAAAATGTACCAACTGGCAACAAAAAAAGCCCTGAAGCAGTGACCTACCAGTATAAAGGCTTTTTAGGAACCAATCTGTTAAATTGTAAGCAAGCATGCACTGTTTCAGGGTGTCTAAACTACTTGTTTTAGCATGCCTGGGCTCCTGATGAATCTTCCCGATGCTGAAGGGGAGTGTGGAGTATGATTAGCTCGGCAGAAAAATGTTTACATGGTGAAGGGTTTTGGTGTAAAGTCTGTCAGTGGGAAAGGTGCTAATGATTTCTGAAATTGTGGTGGGAGTGCTTTCTTCTTCAATGCCATTGACTGTTGTCAGTGTCTGGGGAATGAGGCATGTAGTTAAGGAATGGCCCTTAGTGCTGCCTCTTTCATTATGCGCTTATAATTATTCACAGCTTTCTGTGGTGGCTGCTGCCATGGCTGGATTTTCAGAAAATTCTTTTCCCCAAGTACAAAAAGTGTCTTTCCTATGTGACCAAGAGAAACTACGTGCAGATGGTTCAGATTATGAAATCCTCTTTTTAAAAAAAATGCTCACAGATTCTGTCTGTCTGGTTTTTTTTAAGGAGAAAAAAAAGAGTGATTAAGCTCTTGGAGGGCTCCCATCGTGACACTCAGGGAAGATGCCCTTCCTGGGGGTTTGTCTCTGAGGCAGGCAGCTAAATAAAGGAGTGTTTTCTGCTCCTCGCCCACACAACTGCCTGCCTGAAATTGCTCCTGCCCTCTGCCATCCCCTGGGAAGGGTTGGCATCCATCTCTGAGGCCACAGGAGCCTCAGTGTCCAGGGTCCAGCTGGGTGTCTCTGTCCCTGCTGGCCCTGCCGTGGCTTCTCTTTGGATAAGGCTGAGATTTGCTTTCTGATCAGCTTTTATTGCAGGCAGAGCAGGGAGTTATTAAACCTCCATAATCCAGCCTCCAGCTCCCCCCCCAGCCCCTCCCCGTTATTTCGGGCTATTTGCTGAGGGTTTTCCCTCGGAGGGCTGCCTATGCTGCCAGCCCAGGAGAGCAGCGCTTTTTCCCTTGCGGCCACCCTGCCAGAATGACTGACTAACCCTTTGCCATCCCTGGAGGGGGGAAAAAAAAAACCTGCTTGTTTTTTTTTTTTTTTAGTTTTGGAAACTGTTACTCAGGCGAGTGATTTTGTTTCAAACTGAGGTTTAGTCCCCATCTCCCCCGCCTCCCCACCCCGTGAGTCTCCGCGGTGAAGATGGCCTCGATGCGATGCAACGCGATGCAACGCGAGGCGATGCTCCCTGCGCGGGAACGTCCAGCCCAATTATGTAAGGGCGCTGACAGCGCTCGTTGGTTTTTCACAGGAGGGTAAAGAGACCTCCCTCCTGCTTTCCCTTGTTGCTGAGGGCAGCACAGGGGCAGAGGTGGGGAGGACAGGCTTGTCTGGTCCTGACTGTGCAAACGTCAAAACCTGCATTCACAAAAGGTGGGGGGAGTCCTTCAGCCGCGGTTTAGGGAGGAGGATGTGGCAGCAGGGCTTTGTAGAAGGGTGGTTTAATTGCACAGTGAAGTCTGTGACTATGAATGATGTGTTTAGTGTCGCTTTCACTGGGAGATGCAGGAATCAGGCTCTGAAAGCTCAGCCTGAATAAGACGTTCCCCCACACTGCCCTTTAAAAGGGAATAACCTCATGCTCTGACGTCATGGCTTGACACTGAGCTATAAAAAACTATGGCAGGGTTTGCCAAGGAGGAGAGACCTTCCTGCTCAGCCCGACACCAGCCTTTGCATCCATCCCCACAGCATTTGGGGCTGCAGAGAGGGTGCATCCCATCCAGGTTTTTGTTCTTGGAGTAAAATGACACCAGTGGCTGACTCTGGTTGTCGCTGTGAGGCGGCTGTCAGCCCATCAGGGTGGCACAGGACACAGCTAGGATGTGGGGATGCTGCCCTGGGGTCTTGGGTTTGGCCTCTGTTGCAGAGAACTTGGGCTCAGCTCTTCTGCTCTTTAGCTGTATGTCACTTCACCGGTTTGTGGAGCAACTGTGTAGTATCATTTCATACTGTTGCACTGTAACCTCTTAGCATCTGATGACTGGTTTGTTTGTCCTCTGCAAGCAATGGCGCTGAACACTCCACAGCTTGTGCAGCCTCTGCCTGTGGCCCCTGTGGTTCAGACCTGCCTGGCCTCCAGCCCTGAGGTTCAGGATCGGGCCAGGTAGCTGTGCCTGGCAGCACTGTCCAGCCATGCCTTCCTCCCTTGTCTCTGTAAATGCTTGGTCACGGTGGGAGGGTGTCTGGTTCAGGGAGATATGCTATCTCTGTTTAGACCTCAACAAGGTGCAGCAGAAGTGCTTTCTGCAGGAACAATTAAATTGGTGCTGGTTTTACAGTCTGTTTAGGGTTTAATTACGTTTTGATTGTCTCCGTTTCCTTTGTGAGCGACATTATTCATCGCTTCCTGTCTCAAAGTCCCTGGTACGTGGGGCGCTCACATACAGATGTTTCACGCGGGGTGTTTTGTTGTGGCATTAGTGCTGTAAGACATAATGCCAGCTGGGAGATGCGCTGAGTTGCTCTCAAGGCTTCCAGAGCAGCAAAGGAGACCCAGATGTCCTTGGCACAGAGACAGCCTGGGGTTTAAAATGAGGTGGCTTTTCCAGTTTGGCTGATGACAGAAGACATGGGCAGAGCTTTATTTTCTTGGTCGCGCTAAGCTGCAAGCAAAAGTGATCCCAAAGGTGTGGCTTTGGTCTGAGCTGTTGCAGAACCGAATTTCCAAGGCAGATACTGAAACAAGGCAAGAACAGACTGGCAGCTGAGATAAAAGGGGCAGGCCATGTGTTTAGTAAGAACTCCCCAAGGCGAAGTCGTGTTTTTGAGGCATCAAAGCACCTCTCACTCTTCCTGGTGCTGATGATGGGTGTAATATTATGGAATGTTACTGGAAAACTGGAACCACCTCCTTTTTCCAGGAAGGTAAAGAAAGTTCCTGTCTTGTGAAGCCGCAAGGGAGAAGTCAACAACTTTTAATTTGATGTTTTGCCTAAGGAGAAAGATGCTACGTGCCCACAGCCAAGTTGTGCCTCTCCTGACCCTCTGGCTGTGATGGCTGTGGAGTGGGATAGGGAAAATGGTCTGCTACACAGAAATAATTTCTCAGCCTGGGATGTAGTCCCGAAACCGCTGTGGCAAGTACTTCACAAGGACAGGCTTTAAATACAAGGCATCTCTGTGAGCTGCAGCAACACACACATCACCCCAGCTGGGACAAGGTGCCAAAAGAGGGGTTTTTAGCTTCAGGGGTTCAGCTTGTGGACTGTCAGGAGAGCTGAGAAGGGGGACGAGGGCTGGAGAGAGTGGTGCGAGGCTGTGGGTAAATGGTTTTGTGTGGAAGAGAGGAGGCAGAGTGATGTGACACTGGGTCTTGCTTTGGGGAAGACAGGAGGGTGGGGTGGGTTTCAGCTCATGTGGGTCCTAGCGCTTGCACATTTTCTTTGATTTTGAGTTGGAGGACAAGGCATGAAGCTTGTGGCTGTGTTGTTGGCTTGGCCAAGCTGGGGCTATATGCTATTGTTGCAGTTAAAGAGAGGTATAGCCCCACTGGGGCACCTCAGGGCAGTCTTTCACTCCGTGGTGGCGTTTGTCTTTTTCCCCAGATTGATAAATACCTTTACGCCATGCGGCTCTCTGACGAAACGCTGATAGACATTATGGCTCGCTTCAGGAGAGAGATGAAGAACGGCCTCTCCAGAGATTTTAACCCAACAGCTACAGTGAAGATGCTTCCTACGTTTGTGAGGTCCATTCCTGATGGTTCAGGTAAGGAGCTGAGTATTTCTTTTCCGTATTAAACGTTGTGTGCTTCATGGGAAACCTGTTAGAAGTACACTTGTGCTACCAAGAACAAGAGCAATTTGCTTTCTGGCAAGCCCAGAGAACATTTGGAAGACAGCCCCCCCTCTGTGTGCAGGTCTGTTCCCACAGATGCTGGAGGATTTTGGGATTCCTGAGTCAAACCGATTTTGATGCTACTGGAGGAGCCCTTCCTAGCAATCAGTCCACCAACAGTACCTACATTTACGCTGAGATTTGTCTGCAATCAATACTTCACATAGGAGGATTTTTGATGTGTGCAGTTCCCACTCGTGATCTAGACTCCTAACAAACACAGTGGTTTTCAGTCATTTGCTGTTCGACTCAACATCGCTTCTCCTTATTCTTTCCCCAGTGGAAGTGTGAACCCTTACATGCTGAATTTGAGTTTCCTGGCGTTAGGTTTGCTTTTTGTAGCTACCCCTTGCAGACTGTCTGAGGGCAAACTCGCAGAACTCAAGGAGGCTGCAGCGTGTGGCTCCAAAGCTGCTGCTCTGGTGGAACGAGCTTTTTCCATCCAGATACAGGACTCGATTTTTCTGTTCTCACTGTACCTGATAAAAGTGGTACAAAGAGCTATCAGAAACCAAAAAGATGTTGTGTTGGTGTTTGAGACCAAAGTTGCCCATTTTGTTTATTTTAGTGTTTATAAAAAAGTGCTGTATATAGAGTATATAAATATATTTATAAACAGTATATAATAGTGTTTAGTGGTAACACTGGATTGCCTTCTCATGCAGCTTCAGTTGGTTAACTGTAATTTGGTGCCTACTGCAAAGTATGTCCCTGTGTGCAGAAATTGCACAGTTGCAAGAACTGCATAACGCAGTTACCTCTTCTGAGACTTTTTTGAGTTGGAATCAAGACTTTATTGGCTGAAAGAACAAGAAGCCTGGTGCTTTGTGTGTCTGGGCACCGTCTGGCAGGTGGAAATCTTTGATAGTTCTGCTTCGTTGTTGCATTCTGCCACCTTAAGCTTTTTAGTTGAAGCATGATTGTCTAAAAACTTGAATCCAGTGTTTTCCTTAATTCAGCAGGCTGGCTGTTATGTGGAAATGCTGTTTTGAAATTCGCAGCCTGTTGAGAAAGCCAGAAGCTGCCACACACAGCTGGGTCACGAGCAGGGGTTGCACTAAGGGTTTGCAGGAGAGGTGACTTGAGGGTTTTGCGTGGAATCGCAGCATTTTTACTGACTCTGAAATGCCCATTTTGTCCTTGATGTGTGTTTGAATTCAGTTGAGTACAGACTGTCCCCAGTATCCTGCTCGGTCAGGCACTGCAAACCTGAGCTGCTTGCAGTGAGTCCAGTGATTTTGGAAATTGTTCCACGGCACAAACTGAGGAGACTTTGGGATGCTGTATGGCACAGGGAAAAAGGGATCTGCACCCAGCCAGGAGAGGTGTGAGAGATTGCTGAATGCTGCCGGACCGACCCTGAGCCAGAGCAGTGGGTAGCCCTGGTTGAGCACAAGCGTGTCTGTATGTCCAGGCATTCATTTCAGATCCTGTATTACTCACCTACTTAAAAAAGAAACCTCATGTGTTGTGTAGAGAGTGATCAGTTCTTGATCCTGTGCCCGTTTGGCTCTTGCCTGCCTCTCCGGGACAGGCACGCTGTGGGCAGCGTCTTTGCAGCGTGGGTTAGAGCAAAGCAGTGCTTTGCCCTGGACAGTTTCTGTATAACGCGAATCCGTATAGGCAGGTTCTGAGTGTCTCTTTGGACAGCTGTTAGAAACGCAGGCAAAACCACTCTGTTCCTTCCCAGAAAGGGCATGTTCTGACCCCAGGTATGAGCAGTATTTGCTGCGGGTGGGCGACGTGGCATTTCTTTCCCTGACTCACCTGCATGTGCTCCGCCATCACACAGACGCAGCCAGGGCAGACGTGGAGCTGTCTTCCCTATTCCTCCACAAGGCTCCCTGGGGCTGTCATGGATATGTCCATGGGGCTGTGCCCAAAACGTGGGTTCGGCTCCCAGCTGACGGCAGTTTCTGCCTTCAGCTGTCCCTCCATGAAAGCCAGGGGCTGAAAGCCTGCCCTTTTCTCTGGCCTGTCTCTAATTACTGCCTTGTAAGCTCTTTCCTCTGAGTCTGATTATTATTATGAGAGCTGACTATTCAGAAAAATACTGCTGTTTAGTTTCAGATCTGTGCTTGTGTACTTTATTAACAAGGAGCTTTTGAGTAGTAATTTTGGAGACTCTGGAGACATGGGTGTTAACAGGTTTGGGTTTTTTTCTGTTCAGCGTTGCTTAATTTATGAAAGCTGCAAGGTTGTTTTTTTCTTTTGTCCAGAGTGCCCAGAATGGTATCTCAAGCTAATTCAAAATGCTTTCATAGGATCTTTCTAAATTAATTTACAGCAGGTTTCATTGCATCTTGGTGTTATAAAGCATAGATTAAATGCTGCTACTTGGGTTTAATTCCTGAAATACACTGAAAGAAGACTGCTCTTTTGCATGTGGAAATATTTACGTTCTAGTTCAGAGTTCCTTTTTTTTTTTTTAATGGAAAAGGATAGTTCTTAATAAATTTTACCTTACGATGAGCTTGATGGTACTGGACGCGAAACACGCTGATCTGTTCATTTACTGCCAGGAAAGGTATTTCTGAAGTGCAGTATTTGTTTGAGGGAGGTATCAAGGTGCGTTTAAGCTTGGAAAAGGGCCATCTGGTCCAGTGTTGATTTTTCCATTATTTATTGGAGGTAATGGCTTGCACTGGACAAATGATACTCATATGATAAAGCTTATTCGGGTATTTGGCTTAATGAGACACTTGTGGTAAATGTTTTGCTTCCGGCCTTGTTGAGGTGAAGGGGGTTGTGAGTTACTGAATGAATCCAAGTTATGATGAGTCTGATAAAGGGAACTGCAGTTTGGACATGTTCACGTTTTAAATGACATTCATACTGGAGCGAAGCCATGCCATTCAGAAACAGGCAGGGAAGGACAGCAAGATCTGTATTTCATGAAACTCTCGAGTTTGCCTGTGTCTTAAGCAGCCAGAAGGAAAAGTTGGATTGCAATGTGGTAAAATTAGGAGGATTGGTAGGAGTCGTGGGCTCCCACGGTCGTTTTGTTCACCTTTTCTGTACGGAGCTGGTTGTTCGTTGTGGTTTCTCACATGACACAGTTTTATTTGCTGTATTACCCTGCAACCTTGGAAAACCATAAGGGCTTTTGCAGTGTCTTTGCCTCTCTTAGGCTGTTTCTGCTAGATGTCCTGCCCTGAGGGACGCCTCATCCAGCTCATCAGCTCTGCTGAACAGGAGAGCTCTCCTGGAGGTGGATGGGCTGATGAGGAAGAGCGGCTCACTAAACCAGACTTCAGCAGTCTTGATCTGCGATTGGGCAGGGTAATCTCAGAGGCAAGTCTGGGTCTGGAAGTCCTCGTGGATAAATTGCATACCTGATGTTTTGGTGACAGTGTGGGGTTGGAAGGCTTTGAGAGCTGAGTTGAAGTTTGAGGTGGCACATCAAAAGGTGCCGGTCTTCCCAGCTGCTAGAGGTCTTTCCACATTGATTTTAGGAAGAAATGGAAAAACGGTGATGTTGGGAAAGGCCTCCCCAAAGTCATAAAGTGGGAAAGAAGAACGAAAAGAGGCCAAAGAGCGCTGCAGGATGGGACTGGCAATACGTGTCGGTGGTGCAGGTGTCGGAGAGACAGCTCATCCCGCTGTGCTGTGGGGCGCTTCTGACACTGCAGAAAAGTACAAACCAGTGAGGAAACCAGGATGAGAGAGCGCTGTGTGCCTCTGCTTCACTGTCCTGTGGGCAGCCTCAGCGAGCTTGGGGATGCCACGTGCAGGCACGAAGGCTTGCAAAGAGCCTCGGTGGTTAATTGCAGCCTGGACACGCGCTCCTGGGTGATAGGTTGTGCACACCGCTTCCCTAAATATTATCTTTTCACAGAGTTCAATGATTGCTGTCTTTGTTTGTTCTCCCTTTGATAAGGCATGATAGCACAAGCAGTTTGGTCAAATATATTTGCCTTGCTCTCCAGGGGGTGCTGAAAGTGTCATGCCTCAGACAGCCAGACCACGTGTCTCTGCCTGAGTTATACCCTAAAGTCTGTGCAGGTGGGCGGGTAGTGGATTGGGCTTCAGATCTTTGAAATCCAAATCCTTCTCCACCATAGAGGAAGATAGAGCTATCCCAATGCTTTCCCTGGCTCCTGGGGAGTTATTTACGAGCTCTGTGCAAGGGATCGCAACTTCTGAGTAACTCCTGCAGCAGTGCAGGGCTGCCCTGTGATTTTTCAGACAGGCATTTCTCTGACTTATGTTACCTGACTGCAGTTTGCCGTGAATCTGCAGGGGTGAAATAAGTGGTTCCTGCTTTAACTACGTTTGTTGATGTTGGAGTAGTACACAGTCCAGCCACCATTCACTGTTACTTGCCAAAATGACACAAGTTCTTTTACAGCAAGAGACTGCTCCTCAGTGGTCAACATTCCTTGATTTTACTGTCTCTGTTTTCAGCGTCTGCTTGGCTTTCTCCTGAGATCTTTGCTCTGCCAGCTTCGTCATGAGATCTGGATACAGGCTATCCACTGAGTCCATTCCTTCTGGAGTTGCCTGTGTATCTGTGGTGGCTGGCATTGCCATTGCACCCACGTCATGTTCAATTGTAGGGAATCAGGCTGATGCTTCACGTGGCCATCCTGCAGCTAAAGCTGCCTTGCCCTAGGCGCTGGACACTTCCTGATGCGTTATACTTAACAGAGCTTGATGCTTCCCAGATTTGTGCTGTGTACAATTTTTAATCGCTTGTGTCTTGTTTTCCACATAGAGAAAGGAGATTTCATTGCACTGGATCTCGGCGGTTCTTACTTCAGAATTCTGCGGGTGAAGGTATCGCATGAAAAAAAGCAGACAGTACAAATGGAAAGCGAAATTTATAATACACCTGAAGATATCATGCATGGCAGCGGAACACGGGTAAGCACTTCTTCTTTAGGACATCTCTCTACTCTCTAAAGATTAGCTGCTTTCATACTGTTTTAGAAAAATGCCACAAGAATGACCGTAGCGTCTTTAACAATTACACCTACAGCGTGCACAGACTTGACTGCATCTCTCGATCAATACTGAAAATAAATAAGCAGTATTTGGTGTAATAGAGAGTGCACGGGTGCTGCAAACGTGCTGTCATCATGTGAGAGGCTTTTGGCTGAGTTAGGAAAGAAGTAACTTCTGACTTATTTGCTATAGTAAAGTTACTTTCCACAGGCAGGAATGGTCAGCAGGAAAACAACTTAGTCTTTGTAAGCAACGAGCATGACCAACCCTGCAACTGTAATGTTAGATGAGGGATAGAAATACCCATGACAGCCACATATCTGTCCTGGCAGTCTGAGCAACTCAGCATTCCTGAAAAGTACAAGTACATTAGAAAAATTACAGGAAGCTGGTAGAATGTTTTGGCACAACTTCAGCTTAATTTTTGCTGAATAAATGGTAGGGTTGTTTAGTCTCCAAGGTTCCAAGAGTAGAAAATCTTTGGATCCATTTACTTGGATTTCAAATTGGTTTTTTTGGAAGAATTCGGTTTCTTTTTATGATCAGGAAGTGGATTTCAATGAACTTTTTACTGACAGATTTGTCTCTGTGTCAGTGTAAAACAAACCAGGTAATTATTGTTGGAAACAGCAAGTTTTTTTACATTTTTTACTAGAATGAGCTGCTATTCAGGATATGAAACCTGCAGGAAACTTAGAGTTTGTTTCAGAAGTATAAACAAAAGAGGAAAGAAAGAAAAATTATGCAAACAGCATTTCTACCCTTAATATATTTTCTGTAGTCACCTTAATACCCTTAACGTATTATCTAATAACTGCTGCTCCATTCTTATGCAATCGTGAGTATAAGACGGCAATCACGGCTTGTAAGTAGCACTGATTTAAGCATTGCTGTGATATCTGAACCACAACGATAAAACGCCTTTCTTGTAAAGACTTCTCCTAACATTATTATGTTGTTATCTGGCCAAAAGGTCATGCAGCGGCTTTCCCACAGAACAGTTTTGGAGGGAAGCTGAGCTGAGCTGCCTGTTGCTGGTGGTGGCAGGGAAGTTGGGTGGGCTGCCTGGAGGCAGGTTTGGAGTGTGGGGTGACTTGTCCATCAAGGGGTGTGGGGAGCTGCAGACTGACAAGCAGGAGGGCTGCCTGTGCTCCCAAGGGGCAAGTAGCTGTCCCCAGGAGGCAAGGCAGGCTGGCTTAAGGTGAGACGTGATAAGGGAAGTAAGGAGAAGCCAGGAAAGGAGAGACACCGGGTCTGCATTCTTTCCAGGGCTTTGTTGTGTTTATGTTTTAATTTTTAAATATCCAAAGGCTATTTGGCTGTGGGAACCAGCAACATGAAGTTCAGACTGACAGGCTTTGTCATGGCTTATAAACTGGAAGAGAGGGGAGCAGGGCTTCCACTCACCCTGGGGGGATGGTTGTTCCCAGTATTTAAGTACCAGGACAAGAGGAGAACTGGAAGCATTGTCAGAATCCTGTTCAGGTTCAAAGTTGTCCCATGACAATATCCAACTCTGACTAAAACACTGCTGTGAGACTTCTCAGGGAAGCATGGCGGTTGCCCAGGAAGCACCCAGGCAGGTGATGATTTGGTGCTTATTACTATTTGTGTACAGTTGAGGTTCTCTGAAATCTGAGAGACAGATTAATGGAACTGAATTGCCCGCATGGGGTAGGGTACTAATATTTTCCAGCAAGCTCTGTCATTGACTTCAGTGAATTATACTCTTAAAGCCTAATACATAATCAGCTTATTGAAGGGATTGCGATTTATGGCTGCATGCCTCACTAGCACGATCCATTTTGATATTTTCTACTTCATTGCATTAAAAAAATCTATTTTTGCCAATCTGTCAGGCATAGGCTGACAGCTTTGCCAGTCAGAGAGAGTTCCCTGTCAAAGTCAAGGACAAAACTCTCATTGACTGCAGCAGTGTAATAGCAGGTCTAAAAGTTGTAAGAAACCTGTCTTCTCTGTCAACTCAGCGAACAGGAGCGTGCCTGAGGCTTGATTTTGGTGTTGCTCTTGTGTTCTGCCACTGCTGGAGATAGGTTATGGATTTGAGGCTGTTCTCCCAGTCTGAAGCTGTAGTTTCCTCGCTGTTTAAATCTTCCCCACTCAGGGGCTTGAGCTCAGATATTCAGTTGCTTGCCAGAGTCTGCGGGCCCCCAGCATCCTTGTGGAGATTTTTTGGAGCCCAACCTGAGCAGGCAACTTCGTGGCCAGAGGAAGTAGTGAAGCCTGATACCATATTGCTCAGCGTCTCATGGTTGTGTCACTTCAGCTCTATAAAGGTGTAAAACCCAGCTGGTCCTTTCCTCTTGGCTGCGGCGTTCACTCTGTCTCTGACATGTGATACAATATTGGGCTCATGCCATTGCCTACCACACGTATGTGGGTGGGCAGGAATTTGGATTTACCCTCAATCCGCCTGCCCTGCTTTGACGAAATCTGCAGGTACTTTGTTATGTTGCCTCTACTGTCCTGTCAGAGGTATCAGGCATTTGTAAGGTCTAGTCAATAATCTGGGCATGAGCACATAAAGATGCTTCCTTGAGTCTCCTTAGGAGAAATACCTTATTACCGTCAGTGGCAGCAAAATTAATAAATGCCTGTCTGTCTCTTCTCCTCTGAGCAGTGCCTTTCCTCTGTGCTTTGTTAAAAACAGTAGCACAGCCAGAGTGTGCATCACCGACTAGACGCTGCTACTGTCCCGTCAAGAATGTGGCTAATAGTTAACTGCGTGTGCCCATGCAGGCTGTGGCACGGGTTACGCTTGTGCGCCCTGCTGCCAGCCCAGAGCCCGAATGACTCGCGGGACGTTGCTGCAGCGAGCATGCGAGCTTCGGCAGGTTGTCTGGGGACTGTGCAGGCAAAAACCGGCAGGAGCACGGACTTTGCGGAGTGCACTGGGGATGTTGAGGGATCTTTTGCAGTTGGACTTAGAAAGCAGGTCCTGTGTCTTCTCTCTGCAGTTGTGGTGCGTTGCATGAGTGGGATTTTTGGAGCAACACCCACAGGAAATATTTCTGCTTCCTGCTCTCTGAATTCCTGAGAGGTGTGAGGTGGCCCCTGGTTATCATCTGTAATCCTGAGGGCAGCTGAAAGTTTAGTAGGGTTGAGTATTTAGCAAGAGACTTGCAGATAGAAAGTGTAGTAAAAACGTACGCTCCTGTTAATTTCTGTATTCCCCCTGGAGAAGCTGTCGTATTTTATTACTGAACTACAGTTCTTCTCTTCCTACCTCCTTTTCCCCTCTCCCTTGTCTGGACCGCTGAAAATAGTCTTACAGAAGTGCAGCAGCGTAGGTTGCTTTCCCAGGCCATTTCACTGCGTGTGCTCACTGAGATGTCCTTGATCTGCCCAGGACGTGAATGGAAACATTTTCCCTGGGAAACTACTGTACTTGTGCTTAATCAAATCTGACCTCATTTTAGGAATGGGTTTAAGGTGCTCTGTTAAACCGTAACATACACGTACCACTTCTTGACCTGCTTCATATGGCAAAATATTCCTCTTTATTTTTTGTAATCACTGCAGCCTGTCTGTAGTGCTTTCCCGTCTCTCTGAGACTCTGTAAATTGCTCTTAATAAAGCTGCGCAGGCTAATTGCAACCAACAGATAACTTTTTGTACTCCCTCCCAATTATCCCCGCTCCTCTGGGCAGTTCTCCTGGCCTCATCCCCCCAAAGCTGCAGATAGGGTTGGGCTTTTTTGTTTTGTCTTGTTTTTTCTTGCAGGGAGTTAAAATGTGAAGCGCTGTTATCTTCTGGGGCAGGTGGTGGCTTGTTAATAGTTCGACGTCCATTTGTGGTACGGGTCAGTTCACGGCATGTCTGAGTTCTTGGTACTGGTAGATACAAACGTGTATTTTTGTTGCTTTATTTGCCAGGGCTTGATTTTTGCTTTGAGTGTTGCAATCTACCTGGGGAGCTTTCCAAATAGGTTGGTGGGAGAGATGTCCCTCACCGTCATGCCCACACGCTCCCTCGCGTGCCCGGCTCCTGGCCTGGCTGGCGGGCACACATGATGGGTGCCATTGTCCCAGGGCACCACCGAGGGGCTGTTGAGGTGGCTGGGTGAGGAGCGGTACCTGCAGGGCTGGTGCAGGCTGCCTGCATAGTTCAGCATTGTGAAAAAATGCACGAAATGTTCCCAATTCGGGTTGTTTCTCAGAACATGTGAAATATGTGGACAAATCCCCTGGGTTTCCTTTTTGTTTGTTTGTTGTGTGCTGTAGGAATAGATCTGAGAGGTGATGTCCTGTGGGTGGCTCCTGCAAAGTACTGGCTACTCTGAGCTCAGCAGTGCTTGAGTGAAGGAGATGTTGATCTTCTCTGCGTAGCCGTAAAATTGCTCAGCCTCACGTGGGGCTGGTTCCCAAACGTTCTTTTGAGATGCTCCTCTGTGTTATTGAAAGGTTAAAGGAACGTTTTTGGTTTTAAATGTTAAGTGGAAGGGTTACGGCAGCCTCCAGAGCCAAATGCCGCTTATTTTGGGAAAAGCGTTTTAATATGGATGTAAAAGGACGATGTGTTTCATAATTCATTATTTAAAGTGTTAATATACACTTTATAATGTACAGTATTTTCATAGCTTTGTAATTTAAATATCTTTTAAAATTTGGAGCAGGTGTTTTCCCTTTTCCCCTCACCTGGTGCAGTTTTCATATGCAGTCTGTGTTATTTTCTCCCTGAACCCGTATTTCTAATCGTGGTGGTTTTGTACTTTGCTCTTTCTTGTAGCTTTTTGATCACGTTGCTGAATGCCTCGGAGACTTTATGGAGAAACAACAAATCAAAGACAAGAAATTACCGGTTGGGTTTACGTTTTCTTTCCCGTGTCGACAATCCAAGTTAGATGAGGTAAGAAGATTTCACAATTTTCCTAGTACAGCGAAGAGCTGCCGTGTTGTTAAAACACTGCTGTGGAAGCAGTACCTCAGACAGGTCTTGGTTTTGGGGTAAAGGAGTGTTGTATTTTGCTGTCAGGCTTCATGTTTGTGTTTATGTCCAGACAGGTTCGCAGATGACAAAGAGGCACCTGATGTTTTGCACTGCCTCTGCCTGAGCTCCTCAGTGTTATGGTTTACCATGTAAACATGGCAGCAGTTTTTCCTGCCCCCTGTGCAGCCTTTTTCACCTCTCCATGGGGTGTAACTGGGAGGCACCCAGCGCAACACCATTTGCTCGGGTTTTGCTGAACTCCATGAGCACACACACCAGTTTGGATCAGGGTCTCCCTCCTGAGCATGACAAGGATGCTACAATAGTTTCCTTCTCTTGCTCGTTATATCACAAATGACTCAGCAGCCTCCTCATACAGCATTGCTATGACAACGGTGTAGCAAATTAGTGCAGGAGAGTTGAATCCCCCCAACGATAAGATGTTGCACTGTTAAAGCACGACCTGCTTTTCTAGCTTGCAGGTCTCTAGGTTAGCCTGGTGCAAGAGCTCCCCAGATGTTGGTGCTGAGGAGGGCCAGGTGAGGCATGATTTTTATTACATTTCATACTTCTTGAGGGATGCTGAGAGCTGCAGCCAAGGGTGCTCACTAACTCAGGGTCTGAATGTAGTTAAGAACAGAGAGCTGCTTTTTTCTGCATCAGTTCAGAAGAGATGAGTTGATTTTGGTGCTTTTGGTCCAGTCTGGCTGTGGTACATGGTAAGGTTCAGGCTACTGACTGCAGCAGAGTCGTGTTGGGGATGCGGTTGTGAAGCTGAGTTGCCCTTGAGAAAATTTGTTTAGCTGTGTGTTGAAGGGCACTTATTTGTGGACTGGTTCACGCAAGCCAGCTGGGAAGAAATCAAGCTTGTGTGGGGCAGGGGCAGGCAGGTAGCATGAGGGATGGCTTGGGCACACGTGTGGAGACTTGGAGATGAGCAATGGCAGAGTGGAGAAGGATAAGAAGAGGCAAGGGAGGGTGTCTCTTAATAAAAAAAAAAAAACAAAACAACAAACCCCCCCCCCCCCCCCAAACCTCTCTTTCTGATAGCTTTTGTGATGTTTTGGGTGCTTGAAAAACATGTTTTTCTGGATTCTGTGGTCCAGATTTGTTCCTGGATTGTTGCTTCTGTGAGGCTGTGCTTGCCTGGGTGCTTGTTTCTTGTGCTTGGTGAGCAGAGGGAAGCATGGTGTTCCCTGTTTTTTGGAAAAAAGGGTGACGAGGTGGCACTGCACAGTTGTGTCCCGCTGCACTCCAAGTGCTCCTCCCTGCTGCCAAGGCCTTGCTGGCAAAGCAAAAAATCCTTCCAGCACAGCAGCCTGTCAGGCTGAGAGGAGCTGCTGTTTGCCGGAGTGGTTTGACCAGTATCCTGAATGATAAAAGTTACGTGGAACAAGAGGCCCTTTTGCCCATTAAAGCTATGCCTGCAGGGTGACCTTTGCCAGTGGCTTCCCTGCGCAGCAGCACGGGGCTTTGCTGGGTTTCTGAATGATGCTAAGGAGGGCAGCACAGTGGCAAACCCCACACAAACTGAGTTTGTGGTTTAGTGGCAGGAGAACATCTCCTGGTGTGGAAAGAGCTGCCCTGACCCCTCTGTCCCCTGTAGCTATCCCACTTGGGAGGGCGAATGTGCACAAGACACATGGTTGATTTTGAAGCTGAGATGTGGACCACCGTACACCTGGGCAATGGCTGCTTGTGCCGATAGGCTTCGGCTTTCCTGGTTTTTAGCTTCTTGGCCCCCTGTTGTGAAAGACGTGAATGTTGTGCTGGGTATGAAAAGTTGAGCTGGTTTGAGTTGTCTTTCCTCTTGACTGTGGTCAATGCTCTTTTCTTTGTTATTATTTACTTACTTATTGAATGCTCTGAATTAGCTGGGCATTATCTAAATAGAAAAAAATCAGATGTGGTCATTACCTTGGGGGATTTGCAGGCTCTTTATCACAGTTTACAGACAAGGAATTCAATACCAGGATTTCCTTTTTGATCCATTTTGTAAGTCGGGGACATACATTGCTGCATTTCCAGTATTTCCATTTGCTTCAGCCCATAAACATGATCCCCCAGTGAAAGCAGCCCAGACAGCTGGGACTCCAGGCAGCAAACATGCAGCAGTCTGGTCCCTGCCGCAGCCGAGTTCTGGACATACATCACATCCCTCCTCTTTAGTCAGTCCCGCACAGTCAGCTTTTTCTGAAAGCAATCGATTTCCATGGCCCAAAAGGATTAAATGGTTTTCCAAGAAAAGCTGTCGAGGAGTAGCAGGGAGAAGAGTGGGCTGAAAATACAAAATGCAAACAAACCATTTTCTAGCAAGGGAGGGGAAAACAATTTCCCATCTTTCAGCTTAGTGTAATGAGAACCAAAGACCGCCAGTGGTCTCAGGTTGGGTTGTTAGGTCATATAAGAAAAGAGACCTGAAGATGCATTTGAAGTGTAAAATCATGTTTTTAAGAAGGAAAAAAAAAAAAAAAATCTATTTGTGTCTTATGGTGGCATCCTGTTGAATATGGCTGTCTTGTTTTATCAGGGTATTCTGATAACCTGGACGAAGCGCTTCAAAGCAAGCGGAGTGGAGGGAGCAGATGTTGTGAGGCTGCTTAACAAGGCCATCAAGAAACGTGGGGTAAATCGTACCTCATTCTTTTTTAACTCTGTGTCACAGCAAACTGGCATTTTGCTGGGTCCACCCTTCACGTCACTGACTCGAGCGTGTGATCTGAGTGATGGTGCAGCTTTTCTTGCATGAAGACGTGCGGTTTTTGTCGTTTGCTGGGAAACTGGAGTGACATCAGAGTTGCTATGTGGAAGCTGTGATTTTCCTTGTAGCACAAAACTGAGATACTATGTTGTGGCTTGTTGCTGGCAACCTCCAGCAATTTTATCACTCTCCAGAGACTGAAAAGGGGCTGTGCATCAGTGATGCAGCTTTTCAGTGATACCGACACCGTCCTGTTCCTGGAAAACTGCGTCTCATGGTCTGGGCTCAGCTGGCTCACTGCCTTGCTTGGGAGCTGGAGAGAAGCGGAGTAGTAGAGAAGGGGGATTTTGGGCTCGGTGAGCTGTGATGTTCCCTGCAGTTTCTCACTGCTGATTTTATAGAGGGTGAAGGTGACCAGTTTGAGGATTTAAACGAATAAAAAGGCACCGAGTGTGAGATGGAGAGAATTCGGGTTTGTGTAATGTTTTCAGCGAGGTGATACATTGATTACTCAGCATCCAAATTCATTCGAAACTGGGCAGCATTTGCTCTATTTGGGCAGTTGTGGACTCTTAAACCTGATTTTTACCGTCACCAAACAACATTACTATAGTCAGTTACTATCATCAGCTTGGTATCTGGTGGAATGACACGCTAAAGAAGCTGGAAAGGAATGAGTGCGTGTCATTTGGACAGCTTATTTAATTGCATTATTTGCTTATATTTTTGTATTAAAATCTTCACTTGAAATACAACTCCTAGATGTTTTAAGTGAATTCTGTGAAAAATACCTAACTTGGGAATATTTTCTAGGTTGACTGCTGAAGCTACCGCATCAAATTACTCCATGATGGTTAACTGCAGGGTTCCTCCTTCCCTCATGTACAGGCCTTTTCTTCCCTGCCTAAGGGTGCTTGCCTGAGAGCAGCTCTTTGCTCCCTAGAATTATGCTACTGCTGTTTCATTGTTTGCCTGGTGTGTTACTCTGCTCTCATTGTCTTCTCGGGTAATGGGATAGGGAACTGGCAGATGGAATAGGTGATATTTGAAAAGATGAGATGTGTTATTCAGACAAATTGTTTGTCTCCTGTTCCTTGTGAAATTAGTTGATAGAAGCAGATTGGTGATAAACACAAGCAACGTTTTCCAGAAGCCATATGGTCCAAGTAATGTTTTGTTCCTCCATCAGGACTATGATGCAGATATCATGGCTGTTGTGAATGACACCGTTGGGACTATGATGACCTGTGGTTTTGATGACCAGCGTTGCGAAGTTGGCTTGATCATTGGTAATGGACATGGCTGCTGCAGCATGCGCAAGGCTTTCCTCCCTTTGCCTGGCCTGTTTGATTAGCACCTCTGTCCTTTTCCTTAAGGCACTGGCACCAACGCCTGTTACATGGAGGAGATGCGACACATCGATCTGGTGGAAGGGGACGAGGGCAGGATGTGCATTAACACGGAGTGGGGGGCCTTTGGAGATGATGGCTCACTAGAAGACATCAGGACCGAGTTTGATCGAGAGATTGACCGTGGATCCCTTAATCCTGGGAAGCAGCTGTGAGTGAGGCAGTTATTTGTGAGCTTTGTTGCTTTTGTTTTCCACTCCACACTCCCTTTTCCGCTAGCGTTATGAGTTCAGCAGTCTGAGAAAGCTTGACTTTGCCCGCGGTGAGGCAAACTGCAGGCTGGGCTGGGCAGTGAGGTGGCACAGCTGGGCTCTGCCTCTGGGTTGCCTGTGGATGGGTGGGTGAGCTCTGTCTCCCAGTGTTGCCTGCGAGTGTGTGGGTGACTGCTGCCCTCATCTCCTGCAGGTTTGAGAAGATGGTCAGTGGGCTGTACATGGGGGAGCTCGTAAGGCTCATCCTGGTGAAGATGGCCAAGGAGGGGCTGCTCTTTGAGGGGAGAATCACCCCTGAGCTTCTCACCAAAGGGAAGTTTGAGACAAAGCACGTTTCTGCCATAGAAAAGTGAGTACCTGTCCCTTTCACCCCCTGGGTTTCACAGTGACTCTGAATGTTAATTTTTCAGTGTCTGTTTTTGCTTTGTGGGAAGATGTGCTGCATTGGCGGTGGCTGCCATTCTCCAGCACAGATGCAGAGCTGGCATGTGGCGACTCCCAGCAGACAGTCTGTGCCCTCCTCCCTAAGTTTTCTCCCTTTTTCTGTGTTGGGAGGAGCTGTGAAAGCCTACCAGTCCGTGCAGCTACAGGGTATGTGCTGTACTACCTCTCACCCTGCTTGCAAAAACCCAGAAGCTGCTACCCTGCAGCTAGACATGGGAGTGAATTGGCTTAGTGCCTCTGAGCGAATACTTGTGTTGCTCCTTGCTGTATCCACGGCATCACTGGGCAGAAAGAAAACAAGCGTGACAAGGCAGAGCATTTAGTCTCGTAGGCAGTGCCAGGTGCTGTGTGGCGACCTCTGCGCTATGCGCCAGTTGGTTTCTTATGGTGTCATCACCCGCTTTGGTCAGTACTTACTGTCTCTTCCCCCTGCGTTTTTAAAATGGACATGACTGGGATGGTTTGTACTGTAGTCACTGGGCTGGCTTTTCTTCTTGAAATGCTGCTGATTTTGGTGCACACCTATAGAGGTACTGTTGATTGTGAGTGCAACGCCAAGGGAACAGTAACTTCTACAATGCCTGTTACCCCCTGCCCTGTTTTACTCCTATCCCTGTAGCCTGTCTTATCTCAACAGCTTTCCATTAAGTGTGTGTGTTCGTTCATCTTAACCACAGAGGTCCGTGTAATGGACCAATGTAATTTTCAGCAACAATGAGAGAAGTGCAGTCATTGAGAAATTAAGTTAAGAGCAAAATTTGCCCTGAAATCCCACCTTATTTCCTGAAGGGCCCTTTGGTTATAAGGAGGGGGCACATCCCTGTGCAGCTTCCAGTTTCTAGTTGATGCTAGCAAGATGCCAGTCCTTAAAGAGATCTATGGAGTGCAGTTAGTAATGACAAGATATACTCCTTGTGTTTTTTGTCTAGAAAGTGACCGAGCTGGACATGGATAAGTTTTGCCAGAGACTTTGCTGTCAGGCTGGGTGCTAATGAGGGAGAATGCAGAGCAAGGGGCAGAAATGCAGTGAGGTTGTAAAAGCCTGAGAAGAGACCCATTAGGATGAAATCACTTAGGCAACCTTCACTCAGGGTTTTGTTTTTCACACTGGGCTTAATTTATTGATACTTATGAGCGAGTGAGCGTGGGATTAGGTCTATGCTCAGGCCTGTGCTGAACTGTGGGGTTGGTGCTTCCTGCTCCAGGGAGAAGCTGTTTGAAGTTTAAAGCATCAGTGTGATGAAAAAGCATTTAATTCCTCCAGGTCTGTGAAAGTGCTTGGAAGTTGCTAATTGTCTTGGGGTTGCTGCTCTGCTTTGGGTCTGACGCTGTCGGACCAACTGCAGCCTGAGCTACCGCACATGCTGTGCTGCTGGGAGATGCCCCAGCTCTGCAAGATGGGGCTGGTCCTGGTCCCATGCTTCATGGGTTCACTTTTGGAGTATGGGAAGCTCACTCGGTATGAAATTTGGTCTGATCATCTGGCACGATGCAATTGTGGTCTGTGTTGGAGAGAGAATTGCACATAATTATCACCGGACAGGTTTCCAGTGACACCATGTACCTCTTGTCTTGTGGGAAATATACTTGAAGGAGGGTATGTATGGGAGTAGTCATGCCCATAGGATGGCTGCTATAGTACCTGGGTTTGCATGGTTTATAGGTACCGTGTTTGCACCAGGCTTTAATGGAAGGCCGTTTCTATCTGTGAATTAATGCATATTTAGAGCATTTTATTTCAAACCTCATGTGGCTTCCCTATTGAAATTTTCTTTCTAACCCCTTTCTCAAACCCATGGTCGGATGTGCCTCAGTCCTGCATTTTATAGCTCCTCCACCAAGTAGTACCCTTTACTACTCTCTCCTTGTAGGAGCAAAGAAGGTTTGAACAAAGCCAAAGAAATTTTAACCCGCCTGGGGGTGGAGCCGTCCCATGAGGACTGCATTGCTGTTCAGCACGTCTGCACCATCGTGTCCTTCCGCTCGGCCAACCTGGTGGCCTCTACACTAGGTGCCATCCTCAACCAGCTGCGGGATAACAAAGGGGTCGGCCGCCTCCGGACCACCGTGGGGGTGGATGGCTCCCTCTACAAGATGCATCCACAGTGAGTCTCTCTGTTCCTGCTGTTAGCACTCTTCACCTGCCATGGCCTCTGGTTTGCAAAGGGTTGAGCATGTAACCCCAAGGCATTGCCCAGGCATGTGGTTTGGGTGTGAGATGAGGCACCTGAAATGTGGGCATCAGGGTTTGGTCTGAGATGGGGAGCTTAGTGGAAAGCAGAGATGTGAAGAAGTAGGGTGAGATTTAAAAAAAAGAACAAAACCGCAAAGAAAAGAACCAAACCCTTGAGTAACTGGATACTGCAATATCAGTGAAAACTGGTGGTTTGAGTACATACCTTAAGGGATCTCAGCAGACCTCTTGGAAGGAATTTTTCGAAAATCTTACTTTGTGCCTGCGGATTGGGCTTTGAGTAGACCTGCATTAGTGCACCTTGACCTCTATTTTCAATTTAAGCTCCATAGTTTTCAAAATGACTGTGCTGAAACCTATTTTTTTTCAGCCTTTTCTGAAGATATGCTTGGAAACCAGGTGAAAAATTAATCGGTCCTTCCATATTTGTGGCCTTTTAAAAACTGGCTTTGTCTTGTTTTTCCCCATCTTGAAAGTTATATTTTTAATCCAACAGCTCTTGAGATTTATGTAGATATCGGAGAGGAAGTTGAGCTCTTCTGCTATGGGTGTATTTGTTCCTGGTAACAGGGTTTGGTGTGAGTCTCAGGGTCCAAAATGACCCCAGAGCCCAAGCCCCAGGGCTGCGGATGTTTGGGAGTGGCTGCTGGCCTGTGTGCGCTGGGAGAGCAGCACCTGCGTAAGGGTTTCCACGCACCGAATAAAGAAATGGCAGAAGTAGGCAGTGTGCGGGTGTGGTTTGTGCACACATGGTAAAGGGCTGGTGTTTAGTAAATAATAACTGAAGACTACAAGTCTGTTCCCAGCCTTGGCTGTAGGATTCAGTGGTGGGTACCGAAGGGCAGCAGAAACACTGCATACAGCACATACCTTGGCTTTGGAGCTGACTGGGAGGGCTGAGTGGTGTTTATGAGGAGATTTTTGAAAGGAAAAACCTGTTTAACACTTCATTTTCAGTTTCTCATTATTTTGTTGGAAAAAAGGTATTTTCCTTAGTTAAAGAAAACCATAAAATTTTGACAAACAAAAATTTCCAAGAAGGCTATTTTGACTGGCTGTTCCAGATGGTCAGGTCTAGGGTGGGTCAAGGTAATGTACATGGACAGTTTTTGCTGCTGAGCTGTTTCCCCACACCATCTAAAGCAGTGAGTTCAGGACTGCTTGATGACCCCAGGAGAGGGGATCGAAGCCAGGGGTTTTCTCCCATCTATGGTCAGGTTCAGGGGATGAGACTCTGATGCTCGCTGCTGTTTTTTGATGGCTTTTCTTGGAAATTCAGGAGGAAAGAGGCCAGAGGGAAGAACTGCTTTTCCCTGGCAGTTTTCCTACTTTGGAGGCTGTAGCTTGTTTGGGCATGATGAGGCTCCTCCCTTCTCCTGTGGTCGGTCCGCAGTGGCAGCATACATTTTGGGGGCTGTAGGGGAGGCCACGCAGCTGGTGGGCTTACATCCTCGCCTCCCCACAGGTACGCCCGGCGCTTGCACAAAACCACCCGGCGCTTGGTGCCTGACTCGGAAGTGCGGTTCCTGCTGTCGGAGAGCGGCAGCGGGAAGGGAGCAGCGATGGTGACAGCGGTAGCGTACCGGCTGTCAGAACAGCACCGGCTCATTGACGAGACGCTGGCCGAGTTCAAGCTCACCCACGAGCAGCTGCTGCAGGTGAAGAAGAGGATGAGGGCGGAGATGGAAGCGGGACTGAAGAAGAAGACTCACGAGAGTGCCAAAGTGAAAATGCTGCCCACTTTTGTCCGTAGCACACCAGATGGGACAGGTAGAAGCACGCTGGAGTGAGGGCACTGGCTTAGCTGCAGGGTGCCAAATATGGGCTTCCAGCGATGGGGTTTGGGTGTGGGGAATGAAAGAGGAGCCTCCTGAGCTGTGCAAAGGAGGAAACCTCAGCCCCAGGCAGGGCAGACTGCACTGCTTTTGTGCTGGTTGCTGGCAACCTGGCCCCATGTCCTTGGCCCAAGGTGCAAGCAAGCCACAGCCTGGGAGGAGAGAACCACAGCCGGGCTCATAACCGAAACACATCTGAACCCCGCTTGCACAACCTGGGCAGTTCGTTGCATTTCAGAGTATCTGGCCAAATTTCTGCTTTCTCTCAAGAAACAGTTATGTGGGTCCTTTTTTGCCTTGTTGGTTTAAACAAAATAAACCCAAAACCATAAAAAAAAAAAAAGGACTGGAATAATCAGAGCAGCATCTAAAATCTTCCTTTGATGAAGATCTTCCCAACCAAGTTCCTAAGAGATTTCGTATCAAAGTGCTTTCTGGGGGAGGCACTTTTTTAGTTATTGCTTATGGTTCTTCAAATACACACACATTCTTTTACAGAGAACGGAGACTTTCTGGCACTTGACCTTGGAGGGACAAACTTTAGAGTTTTGCTGGTGAAAATCCGCAGCGGTAAAAGGAGAACAGTTGAGATGCACAACAAGATCTATGCCATTCCTATAGAGGTGATGCAGGGAACAGGAGAAGAGGTATTTGTGTTTCTCTTTTGCAGCACTGCTGCTTTTTAAGTGTCTTCTCAAGGGCATGTAACATGTGCAACTTCAAATGTATGACTTTTCTCTTTAAAGCTGTTTGATCACATCGTTACCTGCATTTCTGACTTCTTGGATTATATGGGGATAAAAGGTGCACGTCTTCCTCTTGGCTTCACGTTTTCCTTCCCTTGCAAGCAGACCAGTCTGGATGCTGTAAGTTCCTTAGTGTCTTTTGAATCTGCTTTTGGGCTTATGCTAGGCCTGATTTCTCTACCTCCAATTCATCTATGTGACACTTACAGGGAGGTTGTACCAGGGGAGAGTTCATGCTCTGACCCTGACCAGTACAGCTGCTCCTATAAATAGTTCCTTTAAAGGTAGTAATGCAAATGCCGCTCAGCCCATGGCAGTGGCAGATAAGAGCATTTACATTTTCCATAGTGGTCATGCCCCTTTTTCATGGTATCACGTTTTTCCCAATCGTATAAACCTGCTGCACTGTGATACTTCCCTGGTTTTGTGAGCAGTAAGCAAAAGTCCATCCCTGCTGCCAGAGCCTGTTCCCCAGCTGATCTGGACTCACTGGATGGATTGGGTGGACCAGGGTCTGCTCAGCTATGTCACCCTAAGGGTGACAGTGTAGCCTGCAGCATGTCCCTGTCAAGTGTACCCTTTTTCTTTTCACTTGCGTGTTTAGCTTCCTTACAGCTACATACTTCCACCAGCTCCATCTGTGCAGCTGATATTCTTTTTAGAGACTCTTCTGTATAACCTCATGCTAAAGCATTTGAAATGTCAAGTGTACAGAATAACATCGAGTCTTTGTGAGAATAAGATGACTATTCATATAGAAGGAAGGAGGCAACATGCAGTGATGTTAGGAGCAGCATTCACATGCTCAGCTCTAAAATGCTTTCATCTTGCTGGTGATTGGAGGCTTGAGCAAGCCCAGGAGGCTTTGGAGAGCGACTGAGAGAAGACGGGTTGTTCAGCAAAATGTAGCACCCATGTTGGTGAACACTGGAGAACCTTCTCCTTGAACCGAGAGCCCCTATGAGTCCGTGAACCAACTGACCGTAAAAATTCATTGCCGTTTGCTGGTGCTGTGGGGTCAGAGCTACAGTGTGCGATAACCTGTGTGAAGCACTGTGATTTTGTGCTTTCATGGGCTGGAGAGGTGGGCAGATGCAGGGAAGTTATCAGACAGACATGCTCAGTGATTGTCCCTTAGAGGATTGTAGGGTTTTGGGGGCAACCTGTAGTGCATCAAGAAACTTGGTAACTGATTTTCTTTCTTTTCAGGGTATCCTTCTCAATTGGACAAAAGGTTTCAAAGCTACAGACTGCGAGGGAGAAGATGTGGTGTATTTGCTTAGAGAGGGAATTAAAAGGAGAGAGGTGATTTTTCTTTGGGTTTTGTTTTCAGTATCTCCACTTACTACTCCCTCCCCTCCAGACTTGAGAGAACTCATGGGTCAGGCTGGCTCCCTCTCGCAGGGTTTGTGTGCCTTGAGGACACGGGCTGTGCCTCCTGTCCTGCACAGAAAGTGTTTGCCTTGCAGCCTGATGCTGGGTGGCTGTGCTGGCTCTGATGCTGACATGTAGCCTGACCACCATGTGTAGGACAGTCTAGAGGGTACACGGTGGAAATGGGAGAGTTCAGCCAGCAAACCAAAATTGCTACGCAAAATGAGTTACATGGGGGTTTTGTTTCATTGCTTGTTTTTTAGCCCAGAGGCTTCTAACGTTACAAATCTGGTAGAACTTTTAAGGCTACTTGCAAACCCTGTGGCAATTGTCACTGCATCAGAGCGTGGGGGAAGCGGGAGTTTTCAATACAGTGATTGTAGGAATGCCCCTCAGTGCACCTTAAATGACAATTTTCCCTCTCCCAACCGTTGATCTTGAAAAAGCCTCAAGCTGCTTAAGTGAAACTTTCTAGGAAGGGAAGAAAATTAGCCTGAGGAGAACATTGATTTTGCAGAGTTTTTAGCAGCAAGTGAAACCTTAAAAATCTCTGCTACTGGATTTGCTACCGCACTGCTGCAATACAGAATGGCGATAGCCCTCCATCATGTGCCTATATACAGGATCTGTACTTAAATGTACCTAAGCCAAAGAGAACAGCCAGGAAGACGTAGTCTATCGTAAGTAGAGCATGTGAGGAGGTACCTGCTGGGAGATTAGGTTCCTGTTTTCGCATGTGTAAAACCAGGCTGGTACTTTCAGTTGTTCGTTTCCAGTGCGTTTTGACAGCATCCCCTTTGGTATGCTCCTTTCCTATCCCCTCTGGTGTGAGGGGTTTGCCCAAACCCGCGTCTTCACTGTTGTATTTCTGTCTTCTGAAGGAGTTTGACTTGGATGTGGTGGCTGTGGTGAATGATACGGTGGGCACAATGATGACTTGCGCTTATGAAGACCCAAACTGTGAAATTGGACTCATTGTGGGTATGTCTTAGAGCTACTTTTTATTTAGCACTTTTTATTAAACAGCACGTCAGCCCATCTGTCTGTATTCTCATGGAGACATCCCTGTGGGTAACTGAAAATACAGCTGGTGTGTCCATGAGTGAAAGATATTGAGATGAACCGCTATGCCTCCAGAAGCAAGCTGTGTGGAGGAGTTAAGAGCAAAATTCAACAGCCAGCTTAGTTCCGTCCATGATCAGTTGAGATAAGCACAGGCTGTGATGCTGAACAACCCTGCCTGGTTTTTTTTTGGGGAAAGGCACTGTTCTGCTTATGAAGTGGGTAAACGTGGGCTCAGGCAGCCTCACCAGCTCCCGGAGTATGGTTAGTTTAGCCCGTAAGAGTTTCCTTGTCAGGGTGTGCAGGTAGCCTGTAGCTTTCCTGGAGCATGTGGTGTCTCAGAATAAACTTGTAAAGCATGGTCACAGTTCCCAAATGGGATGTGATGGAGAGCTCTGATAGACAAAGCATGGCGACTGACAGCTCCCTTCCCACAGGGAGACAGCTGAAATAATTCCACGTGGTCCTATCGGTGCCTTTGCAAATGCCACACCTGGGGTGCCTGAGGCACGCGGCGGTGTGAATTCCCAAAGCTCTCCAGAGACATGAGTTTTCAGTGGGAGAGAAGGGGATTGAGGCACTTGCAAGCTCTAAGAATTCTTTCAGTTGCAAGATGGACTGTAGGAAAATAAAACGCCACCAGTTTCTCCTCCAGACAGTTGGAAAGTGTCCAGGATGAGTCAGCACAGCGCAGTGTGGGTAGGAAGTCGTGTCTGTGCAGCTCCGTCAGTGGCATGTTTTCAGGGACAGAGTTCCCAGCAAGAAGGACAGCGTGTCCTTGGGGTGCTGAGAGCATCCTCTGAGGGCCGCCTGCTGCATCCCTGCCAGAGATGCGCTCCAGCCAGCATGTCTGTGTGCAGAGCAGGGCGTTGGAGGCGACCTGGGTACATCTCAGATAACGAGAGCAAAAGCCCCAGGGCTCTGACAGCTTCCTCTGCCCTGCCTGAGTTGCCTTGGACAGACTGACAGCGCTTGCTGAGGAGCCTGCGTGAGCTGGCAGTCGCCCTGCTCTCGCCAGTGCAGAGAGGTGGGTGAACTTTCCTGCTTGGCAGGGAAAAATATGCTTGCAGGGGCGAGTTCACATTATGCTGGTGCGCTGTCCCTGCCCAGAGCCACCTCGCCTGCCCAGGAGAGCTGATGCTTTGAGTGTCCACTGCTGAATACTTTGGAAAGTGCCACTAATGAGACCAGGTCTCTGCTTTTCATCTGCTGGCAACAGGAGATCATCTAAAAGCCTGTCAAACAGCCCCTGTTTAATAAGTATCCACATATTCAGGCAGCCCTTACTTAGCTCGTTCTGGACGATGAGACTTGGTGTTGGAAGGTTAGCCAGTGCTGGTGGTCCACAACTGGGTCTGGTCTGGTTTGGTCCTATAAAAGCTGGATCTTGGACTGCCAGCCCAGACTTCCCACCCCCAAGCTCTGTGCTGTGGCTCAGCTCTCCTGCGGCAGGGGAGTACTGTGGGAGGATCTATATTTGCTCAGACTTCATAGTAAAAAAATCACAAAGGAAACCAGTCTTGCTGATGTAATTGGCACAGATTCTGTGATGCAGGGTTAAATGAGAGTTTGGTAGGCAACTTGAAGAAAACTTTTGCCCCAGGTAGCAGCAAAAGCTGCCTCTCTTTGCTAATAAAGCTTTGCTCCCTAAAGCCTCTGTACATGGGGCACTCCTTAGGATCCCCTTTAAGCAAAATCAGATAGGGCATCATTTCATCGTGGAAGTGACCATCACCATTTCATCGTGGAAGTGACCATCACCATTTCATCGTGGAAGTGACCATCACCATTTCATCGTGGAAGTGACCATCACCATTTCATCGTGGAAGTGACCATCACCATTTCATCGTGGAAGTGACCATCACCATTTCATCGTGGAAGTGACCTTCTTGCCAAAGAAACTATTTAAGCAATTTGAATCATTAAAAAAACAAGCAAAAACTGAAAAATACCCGGCAGTTAGGTGGTAAAACCCCTGGGGTTTTCTTTGCCTGATGCCTCAGAACTTGCTGAGGTTTTCAGTTTGGCAAATTTTCCCCTGAGTTTTGCAGGTCTATGGGCTTTGTGGAAGGTGTTTCCTAACTTCAAAATCCTGCTGGTTGTTGAAGCACATGAGGCTTGGTGTGCCAGAAGTGCCACACTGATGCTCCTCCCTGTAGCACAGGACCTTCAGCCCAGCTGGCCTGGGTGAGCCTCTTCTCTGAGCCATCATGAGCGGTGCTCCACAGCACTAGTATTTTCCTTCAATTTAGGATAGTTGAAGGATGTGGAGGTTTTTTCATGATGTTTCAAATGATGATTTTACTTCATCATTCAGAAAAAGCACATTCAAGATCCCCCAGAAGGTCGTGCTTATTCTTGTGTTGTTTTGTTGCAAACAAAGAGTAATTTCGGTATTTTCTTCTTTCAGGAACTGGCAGCAATGCCTGTTACATGGAAGAGATGAGAAACATAGAGATGGTGGATGGTGAGCAAGGACGGATGTGCGTGAACACAGAGTGGGGAGCGTTCGGGGATAATGGATGCCTGGACGATATCAGGACAATATATGACAAAGCGGTTGATGACTATTCCCTAAATGCTGGAAAGCAAGGTACTGCAGGATAAATGGGATGCCAAGAATAAGCCAGGCTGCCTTAAATGCTTTCAACAGAGAACTGCTTTTCTCCCAGTTAGAGAAGGGAGAGGTTAGGAGTTGCAAATGACTGCTGCCCTGCTATCCCGGGGGATCTCCCTCTTCTGTGCTTTTCCTGGTCGCTGCCTTTTTGCAGCTTATTTGCTGCCATGGGACTGCAGCAGGGGTTTTGGTGAGAACTTCAAGAGTCTTGAAATTACTAACAGACCCTTTTCTCATCCTGTGTTGTACTGAGGGTGTTTAAATGGCTTGTCATTCTGTTGCTCTATTGCCTTTAGAAATCTTTAGCCTAGACTCACCAGCATGGTTGGAACTTGGAGCTGCTCACTGTAAAGCAGTCGGGAGCTTTCTAGCAGCTGGCAGCCAGCTCTTGTATTAGGCAATTTTCTGGATGAAATATGTCATGTTAGAGGACCTGCCTTTCTTGGCCCTGGAGGTTGGTTCCCTTTTGGGGGTCCAGCTCTCGTTTGGGCAAGTGCTTCTCTGTCCTCTTCCAGAAAGGGCTGACAAAGAAGTGTACCCAGCACCAGTAAAACTGGCTGAGACTGCTGCACGCCCAGACTACAATTTTTCATAATTTCTCTGCAACAATGCTTTTAAGAAGGTTTTGTGACTAGAGTAAATCTGCCTAAAAAACTGGGGGATGCAGACAAGTTGGCAGGTCCCTTGGGAGGCTCTTGAGAAGTTAGGGCTCAAACAGATCCGGAGAGGCAGATGCTGAGCGAGCCTGACACAGCAGAGTTGGCATGGAGTACGCAGCCAAAGCAGCAGCAGAGACTGCCAGGGAGAATAATTTGTTCCAGATAGAGTTAGGCATTTAAGAGGGAGGGCACTTGCTGGGTACAAGCCTGTGAGAGCTCATAGTATTAAATGGACTTCATGGCCAGCTTCCAGTGACACGGCATGCTGGGCTCCACTCAATCCAGGGCAGAAACCCCGCTTTAGAGCTTCTGGAGGTGAAATAAGGATTCATCACTCCTCAGGAAATGGAAAAGTGTTCAGTTCTCATTGGTAAGGGCACAGCTCATGGACCTCAAATGCTCCAAACCAGAATGATGCTGGAGGGAAAGGACTGCAAAGCAGACTCCTGCCCTCCTCAGCACAGGGCTGCCCTGTACTGGTGCTGAGCATTGCTAGTGGACCTCTCCTTGTTGTCTGCAGGTGGAAGGTATTCCCTCTCTCTAGCCTGGGGGCAGGCCTGCAAGTGGAAAACTTGGGTCCTGTGAGCAAAGTGGGGGGCAAGAGGGCTTCAAGACAGCTTGGTTCCTCCCTGTGGTTTTTGGACTGCTGGACCCTCAGCTTGCTGGTCTACAGGGTTGTGGTCCTGTGAACATGCTGGACATACCTTTTCACATCTATTATCTTTCACGGGGTTTCACAGCACAGGACTCCCTTAAAAACGCTGCGCTCGCAGTGACGGCACCTTGTAGTTTTTCCTGTAATTTTGCTACATGGAGGCCCTGAGCTTTTTCTGTTGAAGGTCTCAGCTGCACTTCAAGAAGGCTCCCAAATGTTGTGTAGTGGAGACCTGTTTTCTCTGGAGTCCACTCAGGGCTGTCACTGGGGGATGCACGGCAAATTTGGCTTTCATCTGGGCAACTATTCTGCTCTCCGGTCACGTGCTTTAATTTCTTCCATCTGGGAGAAGTACCAACCATCACTAACAACAGCCTGGCTGGGAGATTGTGGTAGTGAGGAGTAGATGAAGGATTTATAGATGGGCTCACAAGGCTTCCACTGAGTCTTCGCGCTTTCTCTTGCCCGTGTTTTCTAGTAAATGGCCGTTCTGTGTAAATCGGGTTGCCTGTTTCATGTCCCCAATGTCTGTGGGCAGGACACCTGGCTGGTAACGCAGCTGCGATGCTGCCTTTGCAAATGTGAGCAGTGTCCCTCTGATCTGTGCCGCTGCCTTTCATTGCAGGTATGAGAAAATGATCAGTGGGATGTACCTGGGGGAAATAGTCCGCAATATTTTGATCGACTTCACCAAACGGGGGTTCCTGTTCAGAGGCCAGATTTCAGAGACGCTGAAGACCAGACATATCTTTGAAACCAAGTTCCTTTCTCAGATCGAGAGGTAAGAGTACTGCAGGGGAAGCTGTTTAGGGTGAAATAGTGTGGTGACACTCATATGGTGACACTGCCGGAGGGGAGAGGCAGCTGGAGAGAATTGCTTGGTTCTCCAGAGAAAATTTTGGTTTCGTTAAGAGCCTGTGCATGTGCAGGACTCTTTACAACATCACTGTAATTTCTAGCAATGCTCACTGCTAGAACATGGGAAGGGCTGTCAAGGATTCCCTTACTGTATCATTTTATCTACTTGGAATCCAGCCCACTCTCCTGTGCCCCTTGTGAGAGTCTAGCTACAACTGTTGACCGAATGAACACTAGCTGAAGGAGTGCTTCTTTACTGGCTATTCTTGTGTCTTTGTTGTTCGGACTCTGTATTTTAAAGTAATCTCAAAGCCTTTTGAGTCTTTATGGGGAGAAGACCCCCAGTTGATCATTAAAAATATTTTCTGAAACGCCCTTTGGTAAGAAAAACAAGGGGAGGCAATGCAGAGCTGGACTCGGAGCCTCCCTTGCTGCCTGCGTCCCTCTCCTCTGCTGCAGCACGCTGCTGGGGTGAATGAATTTGCATTCCCCGTGGTCTCTACTGCGGCAGGAAAGGCTGCTGCCCGGTGCGGGTGCATGGATGCAGCCATCAACGCAGTGGGGTTTGTGGCAGTGGCTTGACTTGAGGGGAAACTTTAATTTAATGCTGTGCTCTTCTGCTTCTGCAGTGACAGACTGCCCTTGCTGCAGGTGCGAGCCATCCTTCCAGCAGCTGGGGCTCAACAGCACCTGCGACGACAGTATTATTGTCAAGACTGGGTGCCGGAGCGGTGTCGAGGCGAGCAGCTCAGCTCTGTGGGTGCTGGAATGGCTGCTGTTGTAGATAAAATTAGGGAGAACAGAGGATTAGAGCACCTGGAGATAACGGTTGGTGTGGATGGGACTCTGTACAAACTACATCCACAGTGAGTATTCACCTTCTCCACATTCGTTTGGCCTGTGATTTGTACCACGTTGCTTGTACATCCTTTCTCTTGACGCACCAGACTGGTCTCTCTTACTTGCTAGGATGAAAGCCAGGGAAAAGAAGTCTTAGTCAGGGGTGGTCAGGGCTTTCGAAAGGGCAATGAGAGGATCAACAAGCACTTGAGAAGGATTCTTGGGGCAGTGACAAAACTGAAGGGGACCGCAGTTGCCAAACAAGTTGGAAGCCACACAGCTAGAGAAGGATCCCTTAGTTGTGCAAAGGCAATGACAGCGCAGTGCGGAAATGCTGTTGTCTCTTTACTCAGTGTGCAGAAAATGTGAATTGCTTCAGCAGCCAGAGATGGTGGCAAGAGGAGAGAACTAGTGCCTGTCCTCGGATGTGCATGGATGGAGATGGTTGGGAAGGAGATAACTGTACGTGGTCTCTCTTCTCCCCTTTGCTATGGTAATAGCACTCAGGGTAACCTCAGACAGAGAGGAAGGGGTGGGATGCAAGTGCTTTTTTCATTAACACCCACTGCTCCCAGTCTTCAAATCCACCCTAGTTTCCAGCATTTTCGTTCTTTCCCCAGTGAAAGGGCAGCACTGCAAAGAGCCATGGCAATGCTATGCTCTGCAGGCACTGCGGACCTCCCTCACCCACTGCTGTTGTTTCCTTTCGCAGCTTTCAAGAATCATGCACCAAACAGTCAAAGACCTGTCACCCAACTGCGACGTGACCTTCCTGCTGTCAGAGGACGGTAGTGGGAAAGGGGCAGCGCTCATCACAGCGGTGGGATGTAGGCTTCGCCGATGCCGAGCAGAACTGAACTCCACAATCCTGGCCCCGATTCTGTCTTGTGAGCACTTTCTCATAAAGCAGCGACTGCATAGTCAGAACTGGTAAAAACCCAGAACTCACTGCTTTATCGGGGAAAAAAAAATCCAACTAATGACATAAAAAATAGGATACAAGATAGAATGTGTGCTGTTAATAATATCTCCTGTTTCCGGACCCTAATCTGCATGTTTCTTATTCACCTTGTTGGTACCTTCCCCATCTGTAGGTCATGGAAAAATCAGTCTATAATTTCTGCAGCTGTCAAAAACCAGTTGTTGTCTGAGACGAAATTGCCCCCAAGTGATGTGCGTTGAGAGCTACCGTTGCATCATACCAAATGTGTTCTTTGCAGCATCCCTGTTAAGCACACCGCCAGCACGCTGACCACCAGACCTGGGTGTTGATGCTTTTAGTGAAGGGGAAGCAACAGTTCTTTCCTGCATATCTACCTGCTGTTGTTCCGTCTAAAGCGATTGTGAAAATATTATGGTGTGTCAGCACTGTGCACGCACGTAATTCTATAGTGGGACTTGACAATGCGACTTACTTGCTTCCTCGATGCCTGTTTTGTCACGGTAAAAGTAAACGCCCTTGTCCCACAGATCTGGTTCCACTGGTATTTCCCATTGCTTCTGTGAATAGTGTTGTGTGTTACTGGGCGAAATCTGTCACGTTTCAGCAAGAAATCCCTAAAGAGTACAATGAAGTGGTTGGTGACTGGGGTAATCCAAATCTCCCGACCTGGGAAATCGATAGGTTTATGGTCCCTGCACAGGCTGTGCTGTATTCTTCTGTTTAAGAGTTCTTACAAAAATATTTTCTATCTCTTCTTGTTGGTCTAGATCAGGGCACTGCAGCTGCCCTGCTACTGAATCTGCAGCTAAATGGTGTCACTCGGATGTGTATACTTCCGTCTCTCGCCTTAAATGGGTATTTGATTCCACACGAAGCTTTAATCTTTAATACTGTTAAGCAGCCATTCAAAACACAAACACTCAGCTAGAGTTAGCGATCAGAAAGGAATATGAGAGGTTTGATTTTGATCTTGCCTTTGAGGACTCGGGTGCGTAAGCTGACCAAACGCAAAGCCAAAATTGGACCCAGCTTATTTCAAGGACTAGAGCAACAACAAGACCATATACACTTGGTGTATCCTGTTGTCTGTCGAGCTGATGCCATTATGATCTTTGCGTGCCAGTTGCGTTACTAAAATTGAGAAGCAGTTAGGAAGGCAAATGTTGAGTAACGTTTGCAGGTCACACCACTTTCTGCAGAGAGGGAGGACCACACAGTAGTCCTTAATTCCCGCTCTTTACCAAAATGAATTTGAGATGTGTGCATGGTTTTCCCTGCTGCCTTTTCCTGCAGAAAGCAGATGGAAATTTGAAGGCTACTCCTCTTTGTCCTCGTTCCACGCCCTTAAGATTTGGATTGCCCTACCTATCGATAACATTTCAATATGCATTATGGTGCACTGTGAGTGAATGTCGTAAAGTAACATGTGAGTCACAAACAGTCATTGCAGCTTTAAGTGTGTGTCTACCTGAAAAATTGCATGCCTAACCGGTTTTGCAAAGGTAGTAGAGTCTTTTTACTTTGCACACTAGTACCTCCGATACTAGTGTTACGTGATACTTGTGAAAATATTAAAGTTTTTGATGTGCGTTAACTGGTGTTTAGTGGTTCTTTCTGGAAGAGGTGCTGTTGGCTGGTGGCTTAGTGCTTTGGGAAGAGCTATTGTGTAGGGAGAGCTGCAACCTAATCCCAGTGGTGCCTGTGTTTTTGTGTGTGTGTTTTTATTCCCGGGCATTCAGGGTCAGATTCAAACAGGGTGGATTTCACCCGGTCCCCATGCCTCGTGTTCCTAAGTAGTTCAGCAGAGGCACGGAGCTGGACAACGCCCAACTCTTAGGGGGTGTCTACTTGTCCCGGTGCTTCTCCTGCCCTGTCTCGTGCAGGGGGATCTGCAGCGCAGGGAAACCTCAGCCCACTGCACCAGAGACAGTGTGATCGTACAGGCTTTGCCAGAGGTATGTGGATGGATACATTACAGTCGCTGTGTCCCCACACAAGTCTGATACGTGTCAGAGCCGTAAGCTCCCTGTGTGCGTAGGTTAACGTTTGCAGAATCACAGTGTCAGGTGCTCATACGCCACTGGTTTGCACATCCTGTGTTGGCGTTGTAAATGAAAGCCCTTTCACACACACCGCAGTTGTGCTTCTCCAATAACCATTTTACGTTACAGCTTCAGTGGTCTCTGACACTCTCGATGTGCAGCTATGACCCAAATAGGAGGCAGAAGAAGTGGGAAACTTTTTGGGCACAGGGGACACATTGCATTTTAATGGCTTGAAGATTTGCAAATCTTATGGCCTGCCATCGGCAGCGCTGTGGGAGGTAGTGTGAGCCGTGCCTGGGGACCTGGGTTTGGAGCTCTTCAGCGTCTGAGGACTAGGCTCAGTGCAGGAGAGATGATGAACGAGAAGTGGGAGTTAAACTTTGGTCTCAGGGTGACTGTGAATTTTGGAGATGCTGGCATAGGTCGTTTTGTTTATTGGATCCAGGCTCATAACAAATAGGGAGTGAGTTTGTGTTTCTACAGCGCAGCTTTTCCTACTGTGGACATATGGTGATGTGCTCGATAAGGACACGGCAGTTCTTTTCCAAAAGGTAGACCTGGTGGGGTTCCATTTCCAGACTACTTCTTACACCTAGGAAACTCTTCCAAGTGAATCACAAGCTATAACTGTCCTGAAGAAATGTCTCCAATGTTACCCAAGCAATGACTGAGATGTCTTACTTAAAGCTTTTAGGCTTGGTGAAATAAAATCCATAGTCCTCTTAATTGTTAAGCTGTAAGCTACGGCAATATGAACACAACACGTATATTTCCTGGTGGAAAAGACCATTTGCATACCACTGTTGTAATGTCATCTGCTCCTCCTTACTCTCCTCTGAGGGTTCTCTCAGAAGCCTTTTGAATGGGTTTTACAAACAAGCAGACTTTGTTTTGTTTGTTTCTTCAAGAAAATAGCAGAAGGCAAAAATAAAGTGTTTCTGAACTTCTGAACCCAGTTCCTGTGCTTTTTTGTTTCGTTCCTTTGCCACAAAACTGAGATTCTTCCAATGTGTTTCTGTCTGTAGTCGACTGCAGGGCATCAATGCTGCTGCTTAGAGCACGAGTAACTGCGCAGGGGAGGGGATTTATTGCCTGACCTGGGAGTGTTTTACTGCTGCGGGGTATTTAAATCATGGCTGTTATTTGGTATGAAGAATCGCACGTATTTACTGTGAGCGTGGTGGTCCTGTTACCATCGTACATCACAGGAAAAACGTAGTCTGCCGTGGCACGCCTCTTCTACCAGGATCTAACACGGGCTCAGAGCGTCTCTGCTTTCTTAGCTGTTGCTGTTTCTAGCAGAGAAACTTCTCAGGGTCTGCAGTGTGAGTCCTTCAGGGCTCGGGGAGGTTCGCTTGCAACCTGAAGAAATCATCCTCAGGGGCTTTCTGCCCCTGAACCAGAGAGGGATGTACCTTGAGCTGTCAGAAAACGTCTGTGCCTGTCAGGGACTGCACAGGGGAGACACTGCCAACACGTGCCTGACACCTGGGCATCTGCAGTAGGCTCTGGCTGGCTGTGAAGGTGTCGTGGCAGGTGGAGGGGAAGATGGGATGCTCAAGATGGGTCTGTTTGGTCTAAAATGGTCTGCGTTATAGAGCTGCAAGCTGGGCACGGGAGAGGTACAGCTTCTGTACGTGAGGGAGTGAACTCTGCGCGTAGGTGTCCTTCAGTTCCTCCGAGGAAGAGTCTTTGCAACCTCTAGTCTGATTCCCAGCGATGGTGCCTCACAGAGCATCCCTCCCACGTTGTTTTGAATCCCGTCAGAAGAAGAGTGGTGGCTGTAAATGGCTCTTCCCGCTCGCTCTGTGCACACCCCAGCAGTGCAGCCTCGGGAGGAGCAGGCTGGCCCGGTTAAGAGGGCTGGTACAGATAACCTCCGGACTAGAAACTACCCACTGAAATGATGTAAACTATGAGCTTGTAAAGAGGGGGTTTACAGCCTGTGCTCTGTGTCCCATTAGCGAGACAAGTTTGTGGGCCTCTGCGTAACACAGTTGTTCTCCACAGCAGCCAGGGAGGTGAATAAGCTTAAGTGGAGAAGGAGATACACTGCTGGTTCCTGTATTGAAACAGACTTGGGAAAAATCATATCCTTGAGTACACTTTCAGTACAAACCATGAATCTTTTACTCTGAATTTAGTGCAGAATTTAAGCCTGGCCTCACTTTGTAGTTTTGCTTTCACAGAGCAAAGAGGAATATTCGAATAACTGGATCTTGTTGACATTATAGGAGCTTTTTGTACGCTAAGGTACGGCTCTGTGATACTATTACAAACCTGTCATGAAAGACAAAGGTGATTGTGGGGTGCCACTCATCACCCCAGTATTAACTGTTGTATTACTTTTATATGATGTTTCTATTTCAGCTTCTGTTTTGCATGCCTGCACGTAATGCCTCAGGCTTTGAAGATGACATATTTCAACCTTTATTTTCATATCTGAGAAGAACGGTGATGATAGATATGGGGTAAGTCTGGAAAGGGACGATGAAGGGACTGGCTGGGAGAGGATGGGGATGGGTCAGACTGCAGTTAGGACTAAGAGGAGGTAGAGGAGGGGCATTCAGATTGGATCCATGAGCCCTGACCAAGTCAGTGAGCATCTCACACCTGGTACTGACTCTGAAGAGAGCCTTGCTCTCCAAATTAGGCACCACAATTAACTATGTGAAGTTGGAGGAATCACTTGGGTGCAGTTTAATAAGAAAATTACATCATATTTTGGTACCAGATTATAGAAATCCATGCAATGCTGACATCTTAAGGAACTGTTTCTTGCTTCTAACTGATGAGAGATGGCCCTGGTGAAATTACAGGCATGAAAGTCCCAGAATTCAGAAAATCTTCAGGGCAGGCTTTTCAGTCTGGACGTGTTAGAATTTGTCTTTGTTGTAAACAAGCTTTTTTCCACAGCCTTGTCCACCTTGGGGCTGCTGAGCCATGAGACTTAGCTGCCCACACAGCCCCAAAGATCCGTCCAAACTGGGCCAGCCTTTCCGCTCCACCACCTCTTTTCCAGATTTACATGTCTTGGTGGAACACAAGGCAGGAGATCACTATCTGGGAGAGAATAATGGATGTTCTACTGATTGGCACTGCCTCAGGTCTGCTTCCCTGCTTTTTTGACCTCGTGGGCAAAATCCCTCTGTTCCGTATTACAGTAGTTGGTGTAAGGGAGGGCTGAACTTGCATCCATAGCAGGGTGATACTTGGACCTACAAGGATGTAATTATTATCAGCAGACTGCTTTTAATGCTGATGGCATCTGAAGAAGTCCTGTAGGAAACAGTTGCTCCAGAAAGACAGACCTGCCTCTGGCTTCTACAGATCTGCTGTGTTGAAATGATGTGTTAGGGTAGAGCCCGAACCGGGAGGAGAAAATCAAAGGGTTAGCTGGGTGAGGGAAAATGATGCCTTCTCTTTTTCATTCAGTTGAGTTTCTGTGTTGAAACTTTTCGTTCTTGACTTCCTGTGGGTTGTCTGGTAAAGGGATGGGGACGTAAGTTTCAGTTTGTCTTTCTCAGTTGCTTTTACGCATGGACACCATCGGAAGGCTAATTTGAAGCCAGAACGAAACCTGTACATGTGAAAAAAGGAATTAAATGGTGAAGTCATCTTTTTAGCTGCACAGAGAAAGAACAAATGCATGACTTGGTTCTACCTCTGAACAACCGTGGAAATAAAAAGTCTGTTAGACTGAAAGGAGTGAGTTGAAGAGCTAAATGTATAAAACTGTGGAGGTAAGTGCAATAGGAGTTTATGATCGATTTTCCTTATTTTAAGTAAATATATAAGATTAATGGCATGGCAGGTTGTTCAATGTGCTCAGTAGATGGTGCTGACTGCAGAGCATGAGGAAAATACATGTGTTTACTGACTGGAAGCTTTTTAAAAACCCATGATAATTAAGTGAGGAAGCTGTCTGCTTTCCCAGAGAAGTGCGTGTTAATCGCATGTTAAATGCAGATTGGCTGAATGGGCTGCAGAGCTGCCACCTTCTGCGAGCTTATGGGCAGGATGCTGTTTGAAACGCTCTCAAAGAGTGCCCCTCCTAGCATCACTCTGCAGTTAGGCGCTTGATGGTGGAATCCCAGTGAAACTGCACTGGGGGTGCTGGGGGAGGTGTGCCGCTAACCATGTATTACCCTTAAAGCTGGCTGCGCAGGCAGCTAGGCTGAAGAGAGCTGCGGGTTAGGGAGAGGTCTGGCAGTGGGGTGAGCAGGCAGGATTTGGCACATGCAGAGCAGCTCCCCACACAGCGTCCGCCGCACCAGCGTCCCGAGAGCAGCCTGTTCTCAGCGCAGAGCAAGAGAGACATCTCTTGGCACGGCGGGGTTGTGCTCTCCCAGCCGCTTGCTCGTGGTGGCATGCCCAGATGGCATGCTCAGCAGGTCACCCGTGGGCTGCTCCTACTCCTACTCCCCAGGGGGGTGAGCCCAGTGCCTCTGGGGGGCACAGGGCTGCACTGGGTGGGTGATGGCTCAGGAGGAGCAGGTGGCCGAGCCAGCCCAGCATTAGGTCAGCAGATGCATTGCAGGGATTACAAATTCCTCCCTCCCTCCTTGGAAGTAAGGTAGTCTGTGTGTGGAAACAAGTGCACATGTGCCTGTGCTGGCCACGTGTCTGCTGCTCGGGCTTAATTCAGAGGCAGAAAATCTTACGGATTGAGTTAAAATCTCACTCGCAGAGTGTGGCTCATCTCACGTCATTGGCAGAATATAAATTAACTTCTCTACTTGGCCTGCGGACTGCAGTTGAAAATCACGGTTGTTCTCACCTCCAGAGATTTATGCTTCTTCAGACTGAGAATCCCATTTTCTCTGTGCACACACATGCACGCTACTCACCTTTGGTTACAGCAGTATATGATGGGGTTGTACATCGTCGAACTCATGGCAAGGAGAAAGATTGCAAGGTAAACCTGCTGAATGTACTTCTGCTTGTAGATGTCTTCCTTGAAGCTCCCCAGGATGAAGTATATGTGATAAGGCAGCCAGCAGACAGCAAAAATGATCACAACTACCACCATGGTCTTCACAAACTAGGAAAACAAAACCAGGGTTACTCCTGGGCCTCGGGGAGGTGGCCTGAGCGTGCTGGGGGAATGGGAAATGCTGCTTTTGGCCTGGGTCTGGTTTGCCCTCCTGAAGCGCTGTGGGTGGTACGTAAGCCTGGGCTGCTACGGCAAAGAAACCAGCCCTGACAACGGGAACTGGGAACAGGGAGACAGTTAGAGCGAATGTTTCCTGGTGCCCCGAGGGGACTTTCTGCAGAGGAACTTCTTGGAGCTGCATCAGAGAGATGTGGTAGGGAAAGGCAATAACTGCTGTTACCTCTCCACCCTGTCCAGAGATTTCCCTGGCTTATCCTGTGACTTGTGGATTCACTGGACACTGGGCTTTACTCTCTAAGGACAGCTGGCAACTGGCCCGCTGCCTCACTGACGCGAGCCTTTCATCCTTGTAAGTTGGCTGGTGCATGTAGATCACCATTTTTTTCATGCTTCCTGGGTGATGCTCTTTACCCCCAGCCCAAAATATTTTGTCAACCTTTCATTCCCAGTCCCGTGAGATTTTGATTCAAATGCAAGCTTCCTTTTGGAACTGGAGCCACCGGGGCTGGTGTGCTGAGGGTAATTATTTTTAAGTTTCACTTCTGACCTTTTTTTGGCATTAACTTGGTGTTCGTAGCGGACTCTGTTAAGGTGGTTGCCCGGAACTGCACTGCTCCACAGAGTGATTCCTATAATGCTGTATGCAACAAACATCACCATTAAAGGCAGTACATATATCAACACGATCACTGCAATGTGATACCTGAAAAAGAAGAACAAGCATGTTTTTTTTATGGTCAGTATGTCTCTTGAAGGGCTTCTGAAATTGTCTTTTGGACCTGTATGCCTGGATCCCATTAGCTTAAACCCCAAAACATAAAGACAGGCAGAAATTTTGCCTACAAACATAGTTGCAGGTGCTTCTCTGAACAGCGGAAGCTCATCTCCCTCGTGTGTGGTGGTTAGTCCTTGGACTGGGTTCACTGCTCTTTCAAAACGGAGTAATGTCGTTTATCTTTTAGCAGAGGGTTACAGTCCATGGCCACCTGCGCTGAACTTTACTATCCCACTGCACTCGGGAAGGAGAGACATCTGAGACTTGTGGCTGCAAAATACCAACCTTTAAATCACAGATATGGAAAAGGAATATTCCCCAAACTGCAGAGTAACTCGATGAATCTAGTAGTGCCCGCAGCTTAAATTGGCAACAGTGAAAAAAACCTGGATCAGGGACTGCACAATGTCACTGGCTGCCAACAAGGGAGCACAGAGTCACAGGAAAGACTCCGCAGATAGCGAGGAAGGAATGTTGCCTGCTTACAGCATGCAGAAAGCGAGTGGCATCATTGCTGGCTGATTTTGTTTATGTGCACACACAATGATACACCACAACAGACTACTTGGTTACTGCTCCAGCCAAAAGCGCTGGCATCTCCTCCGGCTGTGTTTTAGCTCGGCCCTTCCTCGCTTTCCGTGTTATCCTGAAAGCTTCTGCTGGTTCCCTCATGCTGAGGTTTGATTATTTTAAGCAGTCACCATTTATGGGGAGGGAACAACCTGCTCTCTTGGTTACAGCAGCTGTCAAATGAACATAAACAGTGTAAAAACTCGGATTAGGCGGGAGGGCTCTGGCACACGCTGCTGGCCATGGCCACAGAAGGCTGGGTGCAAAAGGTCTTTCTCAGTGTGACAACGCTCTGGAGGGACTCGCCGCGTTAGTGAGCACGGTCGGCAGCTTTGCAGAGCACTGTCGAAACGGGTGTTGGAGCACTTGGGGTTGTTTGCTCCTTGGGGTGGTTGCAAATATCAGAGTGGTGGCTGCTCACAGGAAAATACTGTATTTGTGAAATGTGGGAAGTTTGTCCCTGCCTGTTTTCCACCTCTCCCAATTGTCCTCAGAGCGGTACCTCTTCTGAGGTATAATACTGTGTGTGGAGCGTAGCAAAGCCCTTTTTAGAGTTCCCAGCCTCGGAGGAGGAGGAGAGGATGGGAGCCTAAGCTTGAGCCCCTGGCAAAAAGAAACTTTTAGTCTTGAAGTTTTGCTACTTTACTGCAAAGTTAATTAACCTGTCACCAGGGAAAAAATCCTCTGTGGTTAAGGTTCTTTATTTTGGTTTAAATTCTACAAATTCAGTCCCTTCACATCCAGTATTTCTCGGGCACTGGCAGTCAAGGAGTGCGTTGTTTGGCATTTTTTAAATTTGTTTCTATTGTAATTATACACATCTTTCCTGTAGAAAAGGATTTCCCTTTGCTCTGAAGTCTAGAAATCTTGAAGGCTGGTTTTACTCAACTAAGAAAGATGTGGAGGACCCACAGTCACCTCCATTTCTTTGTTTTTTCCTTTGGGTTTCTTAGTATTTCTTTTCCTCAGTGTTTGGACCAGCACATGAGTGGCTGCACGTGGCTTTTTCTCTGTGGTCTGTACTGCAGTCATCTGTCCTAAGAGATCCATCACTGAAGATGATTTCTGGGAGCACTGCTTCCAACTTTCTTCCTAGGAGAATTACTGAAACCTGCAAATCTGAGGCTGTTCAGGGAGGGTGAGCTGGTGAATGGAGTGATATGTTGTGTTTGGGAGCTGCTGCGCTTCAGCTGGGGATCCCAGAAAGAACCTGCTCCGTTATTTGCCCTGTTCATCCCACAGAGATTTTGTAAGTATCTGGGAAACTCTTGTTTCAATCCTTCACAAACCATGGTTGAGGCAGAAATAAACCTCACACTTTTCATCTGAATGAAATAGTCATCTGTGACTTTTATATCATGATTTTCTCCTATCCCTCATTCTCCACGACAGCAGCCTGGCACGCTGTGTTCCCCAGCATGTGCCATGGGGTACCTACCAACCAAGGAGCCCTGAGAGGAACATCACCCAGCATGATGTGAGCCTGATTTTGCTCTTCTGTGACTCTGGAGACTGGGAGACAACTGAGCGCCAGTGGCTGAATATGCTGCACCTTGACCAAACTTACATGAGGCTTCTGGAACTTGGCACATATTAGTGTGAAAACCAATTAGTTTGGTCATAACTAACCATAGGAGGCATCCACTTGTCTGCCAGAGAGGAACACAGAGAAGTGAAAAATGTCTCTGGTGCGTGGAGCTGAGCAAAAGCGTTTGCAGTGAAGAATGGATGCGGGGAATTTAGCACTTGGGTTTGGTTTGAAAAATTGTTTCCATTTTGTTAATCGATTTGTTCCTTTTCCGCAGTTCTTCCATTACTACTTCGTATAATTTGGTTTGCTTGCTAAATTTCTCAAACTGCTCTGCGTACCACGTGCTTTGAATAATGATTAATCACAGCAGATCCCCTAAATGCAGGATATGGCTTGTTTCATCTGTTTGAACAATCTTGCTTTAAAGCAGGAGGAAATTGCCACGAGGGTTAGGAGCTTTTGGGAGCGCAGATGCGTGCCCAGATAAGTCAGTCTATAAAACCTTAGGATGTTTGATATGTGCTCCTCTTTCTTTATTTCTTCCCCACCCACCCCCAAATTGCAGCATAATTTTTAGCTAATTATGTGGCTTCTCAACATTAAAGATACCCAGTTTCTTCCTGCCTGATGGAGGGAGAAAATCCAAAATCTTTGGAACCGGGATTTATTGCTTGTTCAGAGACTTTTTCATGCTGGTTTCTCTTAAATCCACCAAGTCCTGTATCTAGAGTTTCTAGATCTTATAACCAATTTTCAAAGCAGAGGATGATGGTGCATCACCCTTCTTTACCCTGAGCCATGATGTCCTGGCAGCTTTTTCCACGGCTGGCTCAAAGTGAGCTTAGATGGGCTGCCCCAGACCCGTATTCCCCCACTGCGTGGTTCCCCCCTGCCCTCTCTCCCAGTACTGCTCGTAGCCGACAGTTTGGAGATGAAGTGTATTTCCTAGTTGACTTTTGCACGAATTGGGAGTTTTCTCGTTTCTCTTACGTGAGCTGGTGCTTGGATCCGACGTCATCGGGCCAGACGACGATGCACTTTGTCGTTCCGTTGTCCATCATGATCTCAGCATAGAAGCACTGTGGGAAGGCGAGCCCAAATGCCACCAGCCAGATTATCCCTATGACGACTCTGGTGCTTCCAGCAGAGAGCCTGGGCTTGAAGGGATAAATTATTGCCACGTACCTGCAAGAGAAACAGGTAATGCTTTTTCAGTTACATTGGTAGACTATATACCAAATAGTAAAAAATAGTGTGAAATCTCACCAGGACGGTATAGTGGGCTTTATTTACAGAGACATTTTGGTAGGTTCCAGGCTATAAAAAATTAGAAGGAGCTAAAGCCTTTCAGAAGAGAATGATTGTCAGTGTTAAGGCAGAATATATTAAACGCGTGTGGATGGATGTTTCTGGTGTGAGGAGGAAGCAGTCATCTATGCCTTCTGCATATGGTCTTCACAAGGATTCCCCTTACTGTGAATTGTTTTTCTTTTTCCAAATTGATTTTTCAAATGCTTTATGTGTTTGGTCTGAAATTTCGTGCTGTTAACTGTTCGTGTGAGTTTGGAGTTATGCACTGTTTAATACCGTGCCTATTTCTCCTTCCTCTACCAACCAAAACCTCTGTTTCCCCCTAATTATGTCGATCTCCTCTGACACCCCGTATTATCACAACAGCAGTCCGGGGCTCGAGGATCCTTTTCCCTGAATTTTTCCCCACTGACTTTTAGCCGTAGAAAACTCTTCCACCTCTGCCTGTAAATGCTTGAGCGCTTGTGCTTGCGGTGGAAGGGAAAGTCTGACGCTCTAGCCCCACACCTGCTCGGAGCCCTCACGGCACATCTATCAGGTTACTCGCGAGCCCGGCGCGCTCTGGTTTTAAGTTCCCTGGGTAGAAATACATGGTGTCACAATGAGCACGTAATCCATTATGCATTTCTTGTCATGCTTTCCGTACTCTGTGTCGTGGTTGTTTCAAAAGCAAATTAGAGTGGAACATGCCGATTGCCTCCTCGTTTTCATAGTGAAAATGTGACATGCTCTGTGCTGTCTCTTGGCCAGGCTGTTGAGGGGGGAGCTCTGCCCGGCTGTGGCGGCAGGACAGTGGGCGGCTGTGCAGACAGCACAGTAAGCGAGCCAGAGCTGCACGGCAGCAGAGCTTTATTTAGCTCTAAATTTTTCATGTCACCTTGCTTTTCTTTAGCTTGTCACGGGCAGTATTACACAACGCTCGAACCTGGTCAGGGAGGAATCAAGTGGCGAACGTTCTCCACGATATTTGCCCGCAGAAGTGCCCAAATCAACGATCTGTGGTTCTCGGTGAACAGCAAGTCCCGGGTATAAATGATGTCACCTGCTGTGCTGCCGCAGCAGCCCGTGTTGCAGATGCCGAAGGGATTACAGGGTGCTGGGCAGAGGCTTTCCCATGGAGCCAGGGGTGCACCCCCGAGGCGAGCAGAACTTTTAGGCAAGCTCCTGCAAGATGGGAGATTTACTGATTCTGCTGCGGTCCCCTGGCCGCCCTTGCTGTGTGGCAGCGCTGCCTTTGCCACCCTGCTGCTCTTGTTCCCTGTGCCCTCACCCTGTGACCCACTCCCTGTGACATCCCAGGACTGTGGGACCACACTCCTGACACCCCTCCTCTGGTCCTCGTCCCATGCAGACAAAACAGGGTGAATTTCGGGCACTCTTGTTCACGTTCCGAAGAGGGCCGAGGAGACTTTGCTCACTGGAGTGCGAAATTTGAGCTGATACACTATGTTTCCGACTGGAGCACGGCGGAGAGTATGCGGTGGAAACAGCTCCTCCGGTACGCAGAGCAGCTTGAAACGGGGCAATAGAGTGGTCCTAAACTCAACGGTGAGCTGTTATCACCAGGACCTCTTCCATGGCAAAGACAGACTTACGGACCTGTCGCTTCTTAGCCTCCTTCCTTACAATAAACCGCTTCAAAGGACGTTGTTTTATCAAAGTTAAACAACGGAGCCCAAGCAGACTCAAGTTCTCATAATAATAAATGGAAGCCGTGAGTTTCCAGGAGACAGTGTCAGGATCTATTTTAAGGTTAAGCAAAGAATAGCTAAATATGGGCAGCCACATGCCAAGTTTTCTTTCTGATCTGTGCCATGTGTCTACAGAGGTTTTGGCTGTATAGGTACTTTCATCGCAAGTCCCCAAGGAGCAAGAGTAGGGAGACGTACTGAGGACAGGCTGAATTGGGTTTATTAAAAAAAAAAATTATTCTTTGGCAGACCACATAAAATAGCAGTTACCAACAACCCTTGGTTTAAAGCCAGGAACAGCAGGAGAGTATTTGAGTTTGAAACAGAACTGCCACTGCTTCTAAATAGGGATTTGCTTTCCTCTGGACAACTGCAGGCTGATAGGCACGTCGCTCATCCTTGTGCTTATTAGCGATCCGCAGGGGCCAATGCCCGTGCTGCGCTAATCCCCAGCTCCAGGGCGGGTTTCGACAGGCATTACGTGCACGCAGGGCAAAGCCACCTTTCTCCTGCTACTTTGCTTATCTGGTTTGATTTGTCTATCGCTCGCTTGCCCAGGTGCTGGGGTGAAGCCAGCTGCGAGCAGGGGCGGGCATTACGAAGGTGAACCCGGTGACTCAGAGCAATGCTTCTTGGATGGCTCCAGAGGGACGCTGGCTCCACTCCTGAGGGAGCTGGAAGGGCCCTTGGTGGATACGAGCGCTCGATAAGGAGCAGAGGAAACTGCAAAGTCAACGGGGGGCTTGATAAAGAGCTGCCAGGTATTTCTGGACACCAGCTCCAGCAGCCCAGGGGAAGACCTTCACTGTGGGGTTGCGGCAGGGACATAGTTTGGAGAAGATACAGATGTTCCCAGTGCCAGGCAGAGAGTGGAAGTAACGGAGGGAAGACTGGAACAAAGGAGGGCAGAGTCGAGAAGGGAGCTTAACCTCCTCTATGTCTGTTACATGCCATTGCCGTTAAGAGAGGAAACTCCCATGGACTTTTGGCCACTTTCTAGTAAAAGAAAACCAGCATCACGCTACTTAACAATGAGCTGTAAACCATTCAGACCCCACAAATTCAAGCTCAAGTAAAAGGGACTTGGCAGATAGAAGAGAGTATTATGGAAATACCACGTTACATCAGAAGTCAAACCAAATCACTGTAATTACTTTCCTTCTTTCTTGGAATAAGTCATTCTTGTGAACTAATGAAGTAGACTCTGCCATTTCTGATCCAATTCCCATTATTTCTGGTGGTTTGCTGGGGATTGGCGATGCTGATACTTTCAGCATCCTGCAGCATATTCGTATCGCTCCAGCTCTGTCCAAATGAGAGGTCCTGCTCGTGGTTTCAAAAACACCCGAGTTTGCAGGATGACGGGGAAACAATTTATGATCACTAACAAGGGAACAATAAAATACCAGCCACTTCCACTCGTTACACATTCGGGTGTGGTTCAGACCAGGGATAAGGCAGCAGAGCCTTCCTTTCGTGCCATAACTAGCATCTAATCCCATAGCTTATTTGCCTGGCGCTCCTCCCACTCTGCTGATAAAGCACCAGACACGGTACATGGGGGCCAATTGCGCAAAGTATTGCAATAATTTTTTATAACTTAGAGTGAATTTTTCAGCCCCTATCTTTTCCATTTTCCTCTTACCTCTCTGCAGCCACAGCTGTCATGGAGTAAATGCTCACAAACATTGCGGTGATGGGGAACCAGTTCTGAAACCTGCAGAATTCCTCACCAAAATACCAGACATTGTGACTGGCGTAAATAAAATTGAAGATGGTATTGAAAGCGGACATCAGCAAATCCGAAAGAGCCAGATTAACGATAAAGTAATTGGTAGCAGTCCTCATTCTCCTGTGTGCAAGAATAATCCAGATGATGGTGACGTTGCCAACGAAGGATGTGATAACGATGAAGGAATAGGTGATAGCCCACAAAGCAATTTGCCATCCCGGCTGGGTAAACTGGGTTGCCGCCGTCCAATTGCCGCTGTCCTCAAGGGAGTCAGCCTGCGAAATGTTGCTGGCATTTGGAACAGAAAATGTCCTCATGGTTTTTTCTTTGTCTAAGCGTAAAATAAAATCTTCTGGCACCCGCTCATTTTCTTGCAGTAGGTGCTGGTGTTATGAATCCCCATGCGTACGACTAAGTGCCATTAAAAAGACACTGGGACGAGATGTCTCCTATCCTCTCATCCTGTTTTCCAAGCGATGCAATCCAGTTCCAGGAGGAGATGAGCAGTACCCAGGGCCTCCCCCTTGCCTGGCATTTTAACCTCTGCTTGAAGTGTGAAAACTAAAGAACAACTCTCCCCCTTGAGTTCCCTTTTTTCTCTAAAAAAGAAAGAAAATAGGAAGGAAAAATAGAAGGGAAGGAGGAAGGTGTTTTCCAGGTCAGTGACAGGCGATGTCTTCCTTCAGATTATTTTTAGGGCCAAGAAAATATAAAAGGAAGTATCAAGCCAGAAAACACTTCAATCTAAGCGGAAATCCTTCTTCTTCAGGGCAGCGGTTTTCCAGGGCACCAGATACCTGAATCCTCTGCAGTGGAACTGAGGACATTTGGTTTTCTTTGCCTGTGTAGCCGTTAAGCGCGAGGCGGGAGCCGCACTGGGATAAATTCTCCACAGGTTTTAAGAGGACTTCGAAAGGAGGTGGAGCCTCTTGCAAGCAAAAACTAAACAACCAATTTGACATCAAATGAAACATGGGGAAGTGGTACTTTTTGTTCGCCCTCTCTGTTTGTTGTGAAATAACCTCTGAAATGGAAGTGCTGCTATATCAGGACTGTACAGGCTTAAATGCAAGGGTAGCTGCTTTGCCAGCTTTACCAGCCCTGCAATCCTTGCGTTTCCAGGACCCTCCCTGGCTTCCCGGGAGCGCTGAGAGCGAGAAAGAAACAAAACTTATTCAGCGCGATGTTAGTAAGGTGGCCTTGCTCTCTGCCAGCTACTTGGAGGCTTATTTGCGTTTCTAATACCTTTTACTTACTGGTGACTGCCCTATGTCATACGACTGGACCACCCATATTCAGTAGATTTGGTATGATTCAATGTATTTAAATTGCAGCAACATGTCCTGTTGGTGCCTGAAGGGTCGCTGGTGAATAACGCCAGGAGAGAGGTGTTTGTGAGGGCCAGAACCGCGCTGGGACTTCTGAAAAGGCTTCAGTGGGACTTTGGCACCCAGGGTCTCATCCAGAGCTCCAGAAATCATTCTCTGGCTGCTCTCTAGCATAGAAACATCCAGAAGAGCTTCAGCTCCCACCTTCCAGACTCTGGGATGCTGAAAGGCTGAAGAGGGACATTGCCCAGGCTGCTGCGTTGCCCCAGGCTGCTGCGTTGCCCCAGGCTGCTGCGTTGCCCCAGGCTGCTGCGTTGCCCCAGGCTGCTGCGTTGCCCCAGGCTGCTGCGTTGCCCCAGGCTGCTGCGTTGCCCCAGGCTGCTGCGTTGCCCCAGGCTGCTGCGTTGCCCCAGGCTGCTGCGTTGCCCCAGGCTGCTGCGTTGCCCCAGGCTGCTGCGTTGCCTTTCCCAGTGTGTGCTGCAGAAAATTACTGGCCTCATGCAGGCAGAGACCAGTATCTGTTCCCTGTAGGAAAGGGGAACCGCTGGCTCCGCACTCTGCTCTGTGCACAGCGCTCTTCCTCACTCTCAGTATTGCAGTAAATCACATAAACATAAGCAGCACATTGAGGCTGAGATTTCAAAGAGTACTTGGTGCTGCTCTGCTGGAAGCTACCAGCGTTTCAGGTATTAAAACCTGATTTCAGATACTTAAACAATGGCAGTGGTTTCCCAGCTCCTCTCGTTCCTGGAGCTGCAGATGTGCAAGGCTTCTGCGTAACTCTGCAGTATTATTGGTTCAGGTTCCTTTCCACCAGCTCAGCCTGAACCCTTTCCTTGCTTCATTAATTTCTGGAGGCAGCTTTCAGTTAACCCATCACCTGCAAATCTTTAAAGTAGGTCTTCTCTGACACAGTATTACCCAAGTGTTGTTTTTTAGAAATTATTACCTATAGTAGTACTACAGGCAGTACCTCCTCCTCATGAAGGACTTCCCTGCAGGTAATCCCACCCACTGCTTTACCCAGAAACTGCAAAAATACACTTGTACGTACCTTCTCGTGTGCATTGCAAAGCTCCAGGCTCTTCTTGAAACTCTTCCACTGAGACCTCATAAAACAGCTTGTGAAGCTTCCACTTTCTGTAGCCCAGGAGGGCTGTTCATGATTTGCAATACGAATTCAACAGCTAATACCGTTCTTCAGATTTTTTTCCTTCGGCTTGCTCAAATCTCTTCAAATTCCAAGGAGAATATGGACAAAACCCTCCATATGTTTAGCTGAAAGGCAGCTGAAGTGCTTTATCATCTTTGTTATAGAAAGCAGAATATAAGCAAGTGCTTAGAAAAAGGACAGGACTTTTTGATGTTTCAGTGGTGAACCCATAACCTCCGTCAGCTGGCCCTGAAGAGGGTCAGGGGGCTCACACTTCTAGGAACCTTCTTCCGAACCATCTGCCCCAGTCCCTGTTCTGTTACTTGGGTGATAATCGGAGAGCAACCACCCTTCGGTCAACATTTCATCACGCAAGTCAGCAGGGGCTTTCTTTTGTTTATACACACCCACACCCACCTTTTATTCGTTTGCTGGTTGTGCACTGACGAGGTTATCGTCCTGGAGCCCGGCCAGCGATGCAGCCTGCGCTATCAGCCTTTTGACTTGCAGACTGGAGCAATTTTCTACAAAGGCTCCAGATTCCTCAGGAAAGGTGCACGTGCCTGGGACTATGGGCAAAACCAGCCTCTCCAATGGTTTTGGAGTTACGCGAGGCACAGGGATTATCTGAGAGCAGGGACTGGGGGTTTGGCTGGTTTCACTGTTGTTTTTTTTATGGGCAGGATTGTTCAAGGCCAAGTGTTACCGTGCTGAGTCACTGATCCCAGGGCTGAGCAAGGGTGAGATGCAAACAAAAGATGCGCGTCTAGAAGGTGAGGAAGGGTAAATAAGGTGCATTTTCTGTTTTGGAAAAATAATACAAAGTAATAACCAGCAGCAGAGGCTTTAATTGTATTTGCACGTTGGACTCTGCTTTGGGAGGAAGCACCTTTGTCCAGGGAACAGATCCGAGAGTGGGATGTGAGGGCCTGGAGCATCCACCTTGGGTGGGGCAACGTGCAGCCAGACTGCAGCTCTATGAGCCAGGCGTGGGCTGGAAGAAAGCAGTAAAAATGCTGCTGGTAGCTCTGAAAAGCTTAGGGTCTTTCTGACACTCCTTGGTGCAGGGCTAGCTGCGGGTTCACCTCCCTTTCCTGCAGATCTCCCAAAGCCCTGGGTCAAACGCTCTGCAGACCACAGCTTTGGAAGACTGTCCGTGGGATCCACCATGCCTTGTACCCACTTGCAATGACCCTGGTAGCCTGGAGGTGAGGGAGGAAATGTGGAAGTTAGTGATCCTTAACATGAACAAAACCTCCACTAGCTGAACCATTGGATGGCCTCGGGAGCAGATGCTGGAACGCATTATCTGCCTTGATGCTGGCAGAGATGCCAAACAGTTGGAAAACTGCAGCTCTGTGCTGCATCGGGCCGAGGTGAAGAGAGTGCAGCCGAGAAGAACCCTCAGCACTGCAGGCAATTCATAACATCTTACTTTGAACTGTTTTCTGCTAAACTATACTAACCGTGTCCAGAAATCTTGCCACGTCTAGACAAAGTCTGGGATTCAGACAAAAGATTATTCAATTATTTTCATACGGTTTCATAACAAGAACCTGTTTTGGCGTATTGGCTCCGTTCAGATTGAAAACAGGAAAAAGGACATTCCTTTTAATCACCTTCTCATCCAGCTGGTTGTGCTCTGAAATTTTATTTGCAGAAATCAGAGCACGAACAACAAGGTAATGTGGCAGGAAAGTCAAACGCAAACTATTAATTTACTTAAATAACAAACAAGGAAAAAGCGTAGGTGCCAGGAATGTGTTGGGATGTGAACGATGCCTATGCGTGGTAGGCTGATCCCCAGTGTTTACACGGTATGCGATGCGATTTCCAGCCATTGGTAAGTGTCACGGATATTTGCAAATTTGTCTCAAAACTGAAGTTGTTGATATTTTAGGAGACTAATGCTCTAGGACATTGTATTATCTATTATTGTCAGAAATGTGAGCGGCGATGGGCTGTTCTGTCGCTGGCAGAGACCTGGGCTGGATTCTTTGTTTCCCAGCAGAGTTGAGCCCTGCATGCAAAAGCAGCAGCACATTTTATAACACTATTATCCAGGAATATTTTTAGGCTTGATAAAAGAGGTTCTGGTAGCAGCTGCTGGTTTATTGTACGTACCTAACAAACTGACGTGCGACCGACCGCTTACCCGGTTTTACACTCGCAGCTCAGCGGTTTTCCAGTCTCTTTGCTAGGTAGCTTAAAACCCACTGCTGCCACACTTCATCCTCTCTGGTTCCAGACGCCGGTTTTCAGTGCCGTCTGTCTCTGCTCTGCGCCAGGACCCAACAACCCACTCTGTGGCAGTTGTCTGCCACTTTGAATGAGACTTTTTTTCCCCCCGAGGAAAATAGTCCTTTGTGGGACAGGAGTGCAGCGCTGCCAGCTTGAAAGGGCTTATTTCATCTCGCAGGCGTGAATGGCGTTTGCAGTTCATGATCGCTGGGTAAGACCCAGCAGTGACCCGCTGTCCCAGCGGCGGGACGGGGATGAGCGGCGGCGCGGGCAGCGCTGCGCCTGTGCGGTGTCAGTGCGGGACGGGACCCGCTCTGCGTCTGTAACCGCCCGGGTGTTACCGCGAAGGGGGAAGCAGGGAACGGTGCTGCGGTGGGGCACCGCCAGCCCCGACCCCCCCGCTCCGCCGGCCGCTCCGTTTGCCCACGCTGTCGGCAGCGGCACTGGCGGGGTTGGAGGGTGCGCGCCGTGCTGGGGCTCCGGCAGGGCTGCGGGATGGCTGTTCGAGGAACGACATATATATATATATATACACACACATTTTTTTTCCCCATCGTCTCCAGCTCTGGGGTCAGCCCTGAACAAGCAGCCCGGTATTTGCACAGGAAATGGTGGGGGAAAAAAAAAAAAAGGAAAGAAAAGAGCAGCCGGGAGCGTTGGGGGCTGCCCCTGCCCCCCTCGCCGCGCACCCGCGGCCGCTCCCGCTCCCGGAAGCGGCGGCGCTCCCGGGCCCGCCCGGCGGGGCGGCCGCTCTCTCCTTCCCTCCCTCCCTCCCTCCGCCGGGAAGGGGCGGGCAGGGCCGGGCCGGGCAGGGTCGGAGGCTGCCTGCGGCGGCAGGTGCTGCGGGGCGGGAGGATGGCGGCGGGGGACGCGGAGCAAGTGCGGTACTGCGAGCGGTTCTCCTACCTCTGCCTCAAGCTCACCCTCATCACCTACTCCACCACCTTCTGGGTGAGGGCGGCGGCCGCCCACGCGTGGGGGGCGAGGGGCGGCAGCGCACCCCCAGCATGAGGCTGGGCGGGGGGCGCGCACCGGCCGGCCCGCGGGGGTGCGTGGGGGTGCGTGGGGTCCCGTACTCGGCTCCGGCGGGAGCGGGGTCCCTCCTGCGCCAGGCACCGGGGTTTGGCAGTAGCGAATGCTGTGGCACACCGGTGTCTGTGGGTGAGGCGCCCTGGCGTTCCCTGGGGACTGGCGGACTGGTTTTGGCGGATGGGGACTCGGAGTGGGGGGGTGGGTGTTGGAAACCGGCCGATAAAACCCGTTTATGCATCTGTTAAAACACTGCCTTTTGCCCTGGGGTTGCTGGGCAGATAAAGCCCTTCCCCTCCGCCGTCCACCGGCGGTACGTAGGGTAATCCCTCTCCGAGCCCTGGCTGGAGGATGCGGTGAGGCTTGAAAAGGTGCAGCTGTGCCACGCGTGTCCTCCGCCGGGTGCCAGGGAGCTCCCCGCGCTGTCTCCCCGAAGTGGTGCAGCTCCCAGCCGGTGGACCCCTTGCCTTCTCCAGGGCGGCAGGTTCGCCCTGCCCAGGCACCGCCCGGGCTGGAAGGAGCCGTCGGGGCTCCGTGTAACTACCGTGATCTTAGAAGGTGCGTTTTGGGGCTGCGGGACGCTGGGGCGATGCCGCCGGGTTGCGCTCATGTCTGAGGTGCTCAGGCGGGGTTTCTTTGTGGCTCTTGCAGTTTAAACTCCGCCTAAGCTCCTGCTTTGCTGGTCTGTGTGTGTGGCTTAGTACTGGGGGTATTTACAAGGTGGGAGCGCGAAGCTTTTGGTGTGTTGCGTGGGAGAGGTTTAGATCCCCCAGCTTTGCCAGCAGGTGTCTGATTAAAGCTATGATTTAAGGGTGAACGCAAACCGAAATGCAAAGCGTTTGGGCGTCATCCCGACTTTTTGAGGTGCTGGGTGTCTTTTGCCCTTCTCAGCAGACAGTCCAACCAAGGAAACGCTCGGGTTGGCACTCCCGAAGTTCCCTGCCTTACTCTGCAGCAGCTCTTCCACAGGTGCGGGTTTCAGAAACGGGAAATGTGTTGCGTTATTTTTCAGACTCTTTTATTTGCAGCGTGCCCTTCGTGAAGGACCGCACACGTTGTCTTCTCGCCGTTCTCCGCTGGCAGCAAGGGCCCTTGCTGGCGGGATGCAAAAATTAATCCGCTAGCAGAAAAAGGGCCCTTCTGAAACGATTCTCTGAGTGTCCCCAGAGGACAAAGCCGCTTTCAAGCAGCCCGAGGATTTTATTTACTCTTTGTAGTCGCTCGCCCTGGATTTTCCGCGCTCTGCCCTTTAACCGAGAGCTTCCAATGGTCGGCTCTGCTGGGGAGGCGGTTTGCCCCGGCGGGAGAGAGGGCAGCGGGCGCCATGGGGGCTGCGGGGGGGAAGGATGGAGGCTGGCGGCGGGTGGTGGCTCTCGGGAAGGCTGGCGCTGGGCAGCGTGCTCCCAGCGTTCAGGCCGAACACACGCCGGATTGTGTGAGGTACTGCGCGTGGGCTTCTCTCTCGAAATTTTTCTTTTATTCTAGCTTAGCGAAGCAGCTCTTAATGGCTGTAAATATCACTGGGCTGGTTCTTTTTTCAGCTGTGTTACTCCTACTGATTTTTTAATTGGTTTAAATGGGAGCGAAGACTGGCTCTGGAGCGTTGGCTTGCGAAAATTTCTGGTGATTTGTGTTCTTTTGCTGCTTCTGGGAGCTTTGACGAACAGGACGCTGAGGCCATTTGGTTTCTTCCCTGCTGCTGCTGTTCCTCTGGTACATTTGTGAGTGATGAACACTCGGATCCGAGTCCCCAGGATTGCTTTCAAACACCAGGAACTAAACACCAGCCCTATCCAAAAGCAGAGCGGAAACGAAAGCATCGCTGGGAGTGCTGGAGGGGACATTTGCTCCAGGCCCTGTTGCTGCTGTGTCTCCCCATGGTCACCCCGGGCTTTTTTAAAAACTAGTCGTCACTGTAACTTTTTCAGGCAACTGTTTTGCTGGTGAATGAGCCTGTGATGTAATTTTTCTCTCCTGGCTGAAATGATGTCCAGCGTTTTAAACGGAAGGTGCTGGTGTTGAGCAGGCGCTTCCTTTAAGAGCAAGTATTGTAAACACAGGGTTAAAACAACTACTTATAAATAAATGCTTTTTTTTCACATGGGACAGCAACAGGTGAGCAGGCAAAAGCCCCTGAGAAAGCCCCTGGTATTTGCTGGTGGATCCTCACTTAACATGAGCCAGGGCCAGTAAGTTTTTCCTGCGGACACAGCGTGAATGGCCGGGTCAGGAGCTGTTGCGAAGGATGCAGGATGTAAACAGCGTGTGTGTTGGTGGGCTACCGCCGGAAAGATGCGCTTCCCCCCGCCCCGTCGCAGGAAGGGAGGCGCAGTCCAGCAGAAGGGGCGCGGGCGGGATGGTTGCTGTCGGCACATCTGCTTGGCGTAAATAATTGCTGCTGTTGGTTTGGCCGTATTAAAGGTTGAAAAGATTTTTACTAAACGCTTAAAACGCCAGAAGATCATGAAAGCGTAAATCCTGCTTGTGAGGAACGAGGATTTGAATTGTGTCCTGAAGTGAGGTTTCTTCCCTTCGTAAAAGCGTTTCATGCTTCAGAGCTTGGAGTGCGTTGGTGCGTCTGCTGCGCGATAGGTCGCTGTGAGGGTTTGATTTGTTAGCCGACCCTTTTCCCCTGGCACAGCCGCGGTGCTGCCGAAGGCAGCACGAAGCCTTCCTGCCTCCCTGCGGCGTGCGCCCTCTGCGTGCCGCAGACCTGTTAGCTTCGGGTTGCTCGAGGGAGCTTTATTCCAGGGGTATTTCGTAGTCCTTGAGACGTGATTTTAATGTCTGGTATCCTTCCAGAGCAGGCGGCTTGGTGCGCTTCTGGAAGAGAGCAGAGGAATGCTGAGAGGCTCCTGGGTTGTCCCCCGTGGGTCACGAGATGGCTTTGATCCTCTCGTTGTCTGGGATGTGAGATCGGCCACCTTGGTCCTTGGAGCAGTAAAAGCTGTAATGGGGAGGGACGGGGGTGGTGGGGCAGACTTTTGGGTTTTTCTCTGGGCCAAGCTGGTTTTGAAAACCAAAAGGCAGGACTGAAGTTTCTGGTGCGCTGAAAATGCCAGAAGGAGCCTTGGAGGGTGCGAGAGCAAAGTGCGGGTGGAAGGGGATGAAGATACACACGCGTATAAATATCTCTACGTGTAACCTCTAACGTAGGAGGCGTCTTCTATTTCTGCTCAAGGGCACCTTTGAATCTTCAAACCAAAAATCACTTTAAATTGAAGGTTTCATGAGAAGATTAGGGCTAAGGAAGACATTTCAATGTTCTAGTCTTGAAGCAACATACTTCTGAAGTTCATATAACACCCATCAAGCTTAATCCCCCCGTTTATGTCCAGTGTTTGTCATTCTAAATTTCCTAAACAAAGATTCTATGAGGCAAACGTTGAGCTTGCTAATGGTGCGTTAGTGTTTGCGGGAGAGTCTGCCTTGAAGTGTTATTATCTGCTGCTTTCCGAGCAGGGTGAGTGTGGTCCGGGGCACAAAGGTACCAGGTCTTTCACTTTTGAGGGGTTTTTGAATTATTATTATTTTTTAAATAGTAGCAGCACTAGATCTTCTGAATCGCATATAAATGTACGTCACCCCTTTTATGTTCTGTAACTGTTCTGTATGGTTCTGAGACTCTTTCCTCAATTATTATATCTGTGTTTAAAAAGTTCTAAGGGATTCGTTTATGTGTCTTCAGCTTGAAAAGGAACTTATACTTATTGCTCAAGTCAGTGAATTTTTTCAAGGACTAAAACTAACACTACAAATTGACTGGTTAGTAATAAACGCCCTATTTACAGTTTTACAGCAGAAGCATATAAATGGTAAATTTGTGGTACCGGTTACTTCTCCACGGTGTTTTCTCTTCTGCTTTCCGTGATCAGTGCAATTTCTGATTTGGTCATGTAAAATTTTAAGTTGCTTTTAAACAGTGCCGGTATATTTGTTTTCTATGGGTGAACCCTTCCGAGGTTTTTCTTTTCTACAAGACACCTGGTGGCATTCCTCACGTAGTGGCCTTTGGGTGTTTTTTATTGTTACTGTAGAAAACCAAGAATTTCCTGGATGTTGTTAGTTATTTTGGGATATCCCATAATTAAAAAAAATATTTCAACTCTTGGGCTCACAGTCTTGCAGCTAAGCATGTCGAGTGTTCATCTAGACTTTTGTCTGGCATATAGCACTTGAGATCAAAAGCTTCTTAGATATAGGGAATGTGTTTTCCTCGCTGTTGGAGTGCGGGGAGGAGGCTCGGGCTGGTGCCGAAATGTCGGGTCAGAAAAGGGGAGAGTTGTTTACCAGATTGCCAACAGGGTTGATTTGAACCTGGGCTCCTCCCGAGGACGTGCCTGGCTGTTGAGTCGGCAGTACGGTTTTCCCACTGTGATTCATGATTAAGTGTTGGGGGCTATTTGTTCCTCTAAATTCCACATAATTCAAGGTGAATTGCATCGCACCTGCGGTTTAATGCAAATGATTGAGACTTAGCCATAATTATTTGATTGAAATACCTTTGCTAAATGAAATGCATCACTTCTTGCTTCGCTGTCAGCTTTGCCTGGTGGAGCTCAGGATATGGTGTAACTTCAAACTTGTCGGTTTTGTGGTTTGGATTCTTTGCTCGTTTGTTTTAAATGCGGTGCAGTTCCCCCGGTGGCGGGAGCAGGGGAGGTGTAGGATACGCCTGGCCGTGTTCACTGAGCCAAATACAACGGGAGCTGATAGGGAGGGACAGGCAGGCTGTGGAGAGCAGGCTGGTTTAGAAATTGCGTTGTGTTAGAGGCGTATATACGTGCGTACACGCACAGAGGGAAGGACAGACGGACGCGCAAAGGAGGAACGTTAATGCCGTGGCATTTGCTAGCGTATGTATGTGCGTGATCTCAGATGAGTAATAAATTACATTTCAACCAGTGACGTATGTGTCAATTTGGTTAACTTCCAGAATGTTAAAACATTATTAAACACGTTTTTGAAAGGAAAAAAATCTCGTTTTTTCCTAACTCAAGCGCTTTTCTGCTTTAGTCTTTGAGGGTTTTTTTAATCCACGCTTCTGATCGGAGCGTTTTGTTGCTCACAATCAGTTCTGAAGTGAGTAGTCACAACTTCCCGCGCACATCACAAAATGCCACCTCTGTCCTTACCGGGAAAAGACTAACACCGGGGCTCTTCTCTGCTTCTGTTTCAGGTGATCGGAGCCCTTGTCCTCGCGGTTGGAATTTACGCAGAAGTTGAAAGACAGAAGTACAAAACTCTAGAAAGTGCCTTTCTAGCCCCAGCAATTATTTTAATCCTTCTGGGCATTATAATGTTCCTCGTGTCTTTTGTGGAGTGCTGGCTTCTCTAAGAGACAACTTGTGCCTACTTCAAGCAGTAAGTGTGCGGGTTTTCATTCTTAGTGTTGAAGGCTCATCGCTTTTGCTTTCCAGTGCCACCTGAATTCAGACCATAACTACGTCTGCACCGAGAAACGCTTTAATCGAGTTGCTTTTTTGATTTTAATTGGATCTGAAACTGCCTTATGGCACTGGTCCCCTAACCGTGGCCTGCGGATGTCCCTCCATCAGGAGCAGCAACAGCAAAGGCGGGGGTCAGAGCAGGGTGTTATGGAAGTTAAGGGCTTTATGGAAAACAACGAGGACTGTGAATTATTATCAGCTGCCGTTGGATCTTGTGCAAACTCAGCTGTTGAAGTACCATTCGGCGCTAGCCTGGCACCACGGTGCCCGCTCTTTCGCTGCTCTGGCCATACCATAGGCACGTGCCCTGCTTAGGGAAGCTGTATTGGAGAAGAGGAAATAGTTCTGCCCCTTGGCAGAAAAAAAAAAAAGCTTCCCCCTTTAGTACAGGGGATTTCCTAAAGCTGTAAACTGCTTGCTGGGACATCTAAGTGCAGAGATGAGCGGTTCCTGATGGTTCTCCAAACGCTTCTCGTTTCAACTTGGAGGAAGCCAGTAGAGAAAGAACCCCCAGGTCAGGCTGACGGACTGGATGGAGAGGTGCGTGTCACAACGTTAGCTGTGCAGCACCGCAGGGCTTTGCGAGAAGGACCCTGAGGGAGAGATGAAAGGGACACAGGTTTCTCTCCAGTGCCTCAGAAAGGGGAAATTTTAGGGAAATTCCTGGTTGCGGATGGAAGTTGCACATACAACTAATTAAAAATAGAGCGTGAAGATGTAATTTTCACCTTCGTGTCAGTTCAGTCTAGAGGAATGTTAAATGCGTGGTGTGTTATGTAGGACAAAGCAAGACTTGACTGTGGATTTGAAATTAGGCTGGAATTTTACTGAGAGTCTGTCCTTAAGCAATGGTGGCTCCTTTCACCCTGACCGCTGGTGCCAAGGTCACTTTCTGTTCTCGCTGAGGCAGCAAACCCGGAAGGGTATTTAAACGAAGAAAGTCCCTGATGTTTTTCCTCTGGCTGATTGCAGATCTAGCAGGAGAAGAGAGATCTGCCTGGTGAGATTGGGACGGTGATACCGGGTATTGAGAGCACGGAAATTAAACCAGCTTTCGGGGTGGAGCTTTAGAGATTCTTTTCAGATGAGAGATCGTAAAACTTTGCTCCTGATGAAGTTCACTGTTAAGAAGCGGACCTAAATTCCTGTAACAGCCAGTCTTTTATGCCTAAAGAATCCTTTGGGTTGGAAAAACATTTCAAGTAGTGGCATATCGCACTTATCTCTCGTGGTGTTGCTATGGATTTCTTGGTGTTATTCCTATTTTGCATGCGCTTTGATAAGTAGTCACAGATGAGCGTGGTGTGGTTGTGTGCATGAGCATGTATATATATACACGCAGGAATAAATAAGTGGAGAGCCAGCAGATGTGGTTTTTCTTAGCACCGAGCGTAGCAAGCGCTGTTAGTGCCCATTGTGCAGCCTCTGCGCTCAGCTGGCTCGGCGATGCCGCATGGCTCAGTTCCCTCTTCCAAAGCAACACGCTAAAAGGTACCAGCAAGAGCCCAGAATTTTGCTTTGATTTAACCCTGGCAATTTAGTAGAGGGTGGCTTGGGTTATCTGGAGGCACTGCTTCACCCAAGAACTGGAAGTTCACAGGTAAGTACTGGTTTTGTAGAAAGCCCAGAAACATAAAGTTCGGTGTGGTTTGTGGCAGTCCATTAACACGCTTCTTTCCCTGGGATGCTGCTATGGAGAGAAGGATCTTGGTGCGATAAATGCATCGGTTGGTTTTGAGTCCACTCAAAGCAGAAAAATAACATTGGCCAATTGGACAAAACCCAGCATGACTCGAGCGAGGAGAAAAGGCTTTCTTGTGACACGAACAGTTTTATAAGGACAAACCCGTGATTTTATGTCGTTCTTTTAAAACGGCATCTCGTACGCAGAAAGCCAAGTTTGGTGGCAACTGAGTGTTACAGCCTTAAGGACACTAATTGAAGGAGTAATTGGGGTTTGTTCTGTTTAAGGACTCACTTGCAATTGTTTTTCTGCAGTTCATGTACATTCTGGGTATCTGCTTGCTGATTGAGCTGACGGGTGGAGTGGTGGCCCTGATCTTCAGAAACCAGGTGAGCCTCATGTGTTTGAGGTTTTGATCACCAAGACACATTGCTCACAATCCATGACACTACAGCCATGCGACCGAGCCAATAAAAGGTGTAAAGTTGTCACCTGAGCACTCACGGGTGGAGGTCTGAAGGCAGGTCCAGACTTTTCAGGGCTTTTCAGGTTCGGGGATGGGTGGGATTGGCCACCTGCTCTGGAGATGAATTCCAGATTAAATAATTTGGAGAAAATCTGGTAACCAAGAATGCGCAAAACAGGCAAAACAAGTTTCCAGCTCCTCGTGTATTACAAAGTGCTTTCTTCTGATTTGCCATCTGGGTCTCAGACTGCTGATTTGGGAAGTTTCCAGCTGGAGTTGGAGACTGTTTTATGTTTCAGTGGCCAAAATGTTTTACTTTACCTAAAGGACAGCCCTTCCCTGCCCACATCTATAAGCAATATGTAACTAATTTCTGACCCCATCCTTTACGATCATGCTATAACTATACAAAACCTTAATTCTTCTAACCTCTTCCCTCCCCAATCTCATTTCCCCCAAAAGAAGTAATACATATTGTATTACATATGTTATTAAAATAAAAAGCTTTAAAAAGGATTTTTTTTTTTTTAAATAATAACTCACTGTTATTTTGAAGTAGTATTCCGTTCTCCCTAGCTAGTGTTTTCCTCTTGCTCCATGCTGGACCAGAGCCATGAACTTGGCTTGTGAGAGCAGAGGATGAGGTATCTTAATTTCTAGAAGCCGTCGTTAGCCGTTGCTGTAGGTGTTGCCTCGGCCCCACACAAGGGTTTGTTCTGAATTGTGGTGGAGCACCGGGCTCGTCCAGAGGGAGCAGGTCAGCCTGCCTGGTGGGCATCATGGGGTGCAGAGAATTGGGCTGAGAGAAAATGAAGTAAATGCCAAAGATGGTATTGCTGAGAGGGTGGGGAAGAACCGCTGTTGACTTTCAGACGAAGAAGATGTATTGTTGGGGGTTTGTGCAGTAAACGTTTTGCTGACCAGGGTATTGGCTGTCTGAGCAGGACACCTACTGCTCAGGGACAGGTCTTTGCTTGTTCTACGAGGTTAATGGAGAGGTTGGGGTTAGTATGGGGAGGAGAAGGAAGTGTTTAATAAAAGCTTAGGGATAATAGCCTCTATGTAAATGTTGATTGTTTTGCACGTCTCGTTGAGTTTTCCCATTTCTTTATTCCTTCTCAAGTGTCTCAAGTCTAAGTGAGGTAGTGCAAGAGTTGTCTGGTATTTGCTGCTGTTTCGTTCTTGGCCAGTTAGGCTTGTCCTGCAAAATCCCCTGTTATGTCTAATCACCGATGAAATAATCATTTTCGTTCTGTTTTGGTTTTAAACGTTGCCGTTTGTAATCCTTGAGATAAGGAGTGAGTGTATTTCTGACCTGTAAGGGTTTAACTTGGGTCATTTCAGTAGCTGGATTGAAAGGAAAGTTGTTACGTTCTGGCTATGATTAGTCCCGGTTTTTGCTGCACTCTGATTGTGCTGGGTGTTGAAAACTAAATACTCATTTTTTTCTGTTTTGCCTCATCTTCTGAACTTTAAAAACCTTTTGTTGATTTAATTTCTAATATGCCAAGCTGAGGAGATACCATTTTATATCTGCAGCAGCTCCACTGCCATATTTCTCAAAAAAACCCACTATAAAACATACAGGTATACTTCTGTTCTGCTTAAAGCGGAGTAAAGCTCTTTATCTGGCAGTTACGGACTCCTTGGAAAATCCAATGCTGAAAATGAAATTAATGGAAGATAAAATTCACGGCAGATGGTGAGCAAGGACGCAGTCAGCTCTTGTCTCACGGGGCTTGGTGCAGACCACGGTGCCAAGACCCACCACCCAAACCCGCCATTCTGTCACACGGAAGACAACTGGGATCCCCAGTGCCCAGTGGGAGGGGTCCTGCCTGGGGATAATGGGACCAGCTCTGGGAAGTGCTTGGAGAGTCTCAAAGCAGCAGCACCTCGCTGGAGAGCTGTCGTGCTGTTAGCACTGCTCAGCACAGACCTAGCAGTGAGGCTGCTTCCTTAAGAGATCAGGTGTTCAGTACCTGCAGGACTGCGCTGTGATTTATTTTTAAAAGGTATTTGGTTTTTCTTACCAAAAAAAAAAAAAAGCCTTTCCTTTTGTGCTCATCAGTTACACTTGTCACTTTAACCTGCTCTTCTAATTTTGTTTGTGAATCTTGTTTTAATTCTGCCTTCTAGACAATCAACTTTTGAACGATAATATTAGAAGAGGAATTGAGAATTACTACGATGATTTAGACTTCAAGAACATCATGGATTCTGTTCAGAAGCAGGTTTGTGGGGGTTTTCTTTTTTCCCCGGCACTAATTCAGTGTCAAGATGCGGTAGGTCCTCGGCCGCAGCTGTGAGTTTTTCCAGTGATGTGATAATCAGATTCTTATTGACGAGGGGGATGAGATCTCGTGCGTCATCTGTTACAGCATGGCTGCAGCGCGGGCTCCTCCAGCATCCGAGCTGGCATTTGAAGCCCTCTAAATCGCTGCAAGAAGGTGGAGGCAGAATGAAGGTTTTGCCTCGGTAGATGTGATTCGGATGCTCAAGGCCAGATCCTGCAAACACGTAGGCTTAGAGGAGCCCCACAGCTGGATTCGGACAAGTTCAGCCTAATTCCACCCAAATTCTTGCGCTTAGCATTTCTGCTGTCCAGTCCAGGACATTCAAAAGCATCTCGTTAACAGGAGGCACTGGATAAAGAGAAATGAGGTGGCAGTTAGGCTGTTTGATCCTGGGCCGTTGTATTTTCACCCAAGGGCATATAGTACGCTCTTTAACAAGGTGGTTTGTCAAAGGAAATGCCTGTGGAAGTGTATACACCTGTAATTAAGTCCAGAAACGGTGTTGAGCCCAGCTGGGCATTACCTAATGGCACGTGGAGTTGACTCACAGCCTTTTTTTTTCTTTAAGGCTGGCGTGTTGAAATGTTTATTGGATTATGAAGAGTTCTGCCATGCAGTTCAGAGACCAAGCAGAAACGTTCAGAAACGTGGTGTCAGGGCCATGTGATGTCAGTGACCCTGCCAAATAATGATTAAAAACCAAAAAAGTTAACTTAGGAAGTGATATATGTGTTTTATGGCATCGTTATGGAGATGGCAGCCTGCTTAGAAAAACAAAGTCAGCATGGAAAGTCTGTCAAAAGCAAACCATCCTGAGGAAATTTTGTCATTAGACTTCAGAATGCTTTAAAGTTTCCATGCACTGCCCAAAATCATGTATACGGACAGCGAATATGCATTTTACTGATGAAATAAGCGGCTCCTTTCCCCTTCGTTTAGAATATAAGTGAATATTTGTATTAAGTTGATGTAAACTTACAGTATTTGCCAGATTTCAGTTCTAAATTACACCCAAAATATTTTGCTGAGATTATTTTTATACCTTATAGCAACACTTTTGCCCTGTAGACTCATTTAGAAATGTGGTCGCAATCCTTAAAAACATTGAAAAAGTATCGAACAGCTTGAGATGGAGTCAATGAAGAAAAATTGTCCATTGATACCCAGACATGAAAAGGTAATCTTCAACGCGGAAAAGACGGGAGGTGGAACTCAGCCCCGAGTACTTAGCTCTGGTACCCCGAGGAGGGGTGAAGGAACACTGCTTACATCTCTAATTCTTTTTGGTCGTATCTGTCACATACCTTCATATGTGCCTTGCTGATAAAATGACAGAGTTGCTGGGTAGCTCAGCGCTCTTAAAACTGTTTTATTCTTACTTTGTTTTCTACTGACTAGAAGAGTTTCTGATAAGATACAACTATTTTTTCCCTTTGCCTTTTGTGTCCTTTTTTTTTTTTCCAGTTTAAGTGCTGCGGTGGGGAAGATTACAGAGGACTGGTCAAAAAACGTGTACCACAACTGCGCGGCGCCGGGACCGCTGGCCTGCGGGGTGCCCTACACTTGCGCGTCACAAACAAGGTAAGTCCTGGCATCCCGGTATCGCTGCCCGCGGGCGGCTTGCTGGCGTTCGCTTCAGAAGGTGCTTTACTTCAGACAGTCTGGGGGAGAAGCGGAGGAAAATGGGACCCTCCCCAAAACAGGAGCTAGGGATCTGTGTGCCTTGACAGCTTGAAAAGGAGAAAATAATGAGTTAGATGTGTTGGCTCTGGTCCGTCTTAGCACTACACAGTCCTAGAAAGGAGTCTCGGGATCTTCTCTGACCTCACGGCTTGCCTGAAGCCGGGCTGCTTCAGATGAAGTTTTGTTGGTGTTTTCCCCAGGGTTCGCTGCTCCAGCTTCGCCAGGAAGCCTGGGCCCCAATTGCTTCCATGGGTGGTGGTTGGAGGGATGTTCTCCAGCTGCTGTGTGAATTAAAAACCAAACAGAATGACCCTGTCATCCAGAAAAATCCAGACATGCTGACAAATGACCTCAGGATCTGTGCGTCCTTCTGGGCGCAGGTTTAGAGTGGAGCTGTTGCTCTGCCCTAACCCATCCATGAAAGCTGCTCTCCTTGCCGCTCTGTAAAATCCCCCCTGGACGGATGGAAGGACACCCTCTCTGCTGGGGTCTGGATGAGTTTCTCAGTCTACTGTGAACTGGTAGTAACTGGTGCCGGCAGCACTAGGAGCAGGCGTTAAGTTCCATGTAAATGTGTTTTATATAGATTTTAGCAGTTGTAATTAACCTCTTTCCATTTGAGGGGTGGATGTAACGCAGAATTCGATAAAGAGCTATTCCTCCACTTAAAACCAGTACGGGCAATCCCTGCCTCGCTGGGTTTGGTCTTTGTTCTGAGCACGAGGCGAAGAAATAGAGTATGTGTAAGAGCAGACGCAGTACAGCTCATGATGGAGAGTCTGCCAGTGCCTGCTGTGTGCTGCCCCTTCAGTGCCTGCCTTCAGCATGGCTGTTCAATTAAAAAAAGCCGTGTTTAATTTTAAACCAGCCAAAATAAATGCGATAATTGTGTCAGTAATCCTGCTAGGTGTTGCTGAGCAATGTGTACGATATGAAGGTGTTTGTAACGTGTGCTTACACATTTTTGTGTGTGAGAGAGACTCTGTTTAAATCTGCGCTGAGCTTTGATTTATTCTCAGAAACCAAAGCTAAACAGTTATGCTTTAAGTCTTAGGTGTTCGAGGATAGGAAAGTTGTGCGTATGAAAATAGCATCTGCTGATCCACAGCTGCGCTGAGCAGAAGAGCTCAGGGTTTTGCCCTGGGTTGATGGAAAAGGAAGACAGAGCTGCTAGTGAAGTGCAATCTGGCTTTTTAGTGGTGACTCAAAATACTGCTTGTTTTTCTGTAGCTTCCATGTCCTTGTTGAAGTCTTCTTTTAAAAGATCCGCTGGTGCGTGTGGGAATAGAGCTGCGCTGTGAAGGCTGCAGTAACCAGTGGCTGATACTGCCAGGTGCCTTTCCAGCGCGGCACAAACAGCCAAACACGCTGAGGATTTCAGATGCAGCCTGTCAGGCAGGAAAGCACTAAAACAAGAACTTCTCTGAGAAGAGAGGGGCTATATTCTCCATGTGCTGCATTGGCAACTGGGGAGCGGGGGCTGACGCTACTTGCAGCCTAAAGGTAGCCTGCAAAGCGTGAAGCTCAGGGAAGTTAATCGAACGGCGGGGAGAAGCCCCAAAATAACAAGCAAACTTCTATTTAAGGGTAGGCTGTTCGGTGAGATGCTGTGGTACGTTAGGGCTTGTGGGTTTGCCGCGCTGGGATGCCATCGATGTGCTGGGTGAAGTCGAAGCGGCGCGGGCGCATCCTCGGCAGGATGACGCTAACACCGCGGCTGCATGGCCAGCTGCCTCGGGGGAAAAAAACCAACCAGAAGGTGCATAAATCTTGTATGTTTGACAAATGCTTCCAAATACAGGCTGGTTTCTGTCCTGGAAAACTACAGATACGGTTTGTGATTACTCATTCGCTTTGTAGTCATGGAAAACTCCCGCTAAGGTCGGAGGCTGGATTCTGATCCCCTGAAAAAGCTGACATGAGCCAGGCTCATCCTGGGGGGCTCTGGAGGGACTGCTCTTTAGTGTAAGCCTTTAGTAAATACTTTGACTTGAGTACCAAATAAAAGTCAGTCCCCCAACGCCTGTAAACCTCTGTTTCTAATGCATTTATCTCCGTTGCGTACATTTTCTTGCGCCGCCATGTCCTGTTAGCAAACGCCGTGTTTAAACGGGGTCAGTGTGTTCCCTGTGGTCACGTATTGGGGGATGGCCACGCGTTGGTCGGGTAGGCGCAAGCGTTTTGTAAGCATGAAATCACTCACACCGGACACAGCAACACGCTGGTGCTTGGTGTTGCCAGCTCTGACTTCCCAGAGTCTTGATTACCCCTCACGTTTTCCCAACAGACCCGTGAAATAGCCAGAGCTTTTTTTTTGTAGGAACGTGCCCAACCTTGTTCGTCAGCCAGTTGCACGTCAAGGCGAGAGCCCGGCTTTTGCAGGGCTTGAAAAACTTGACCCTGGCTGGTGTTTCTGCCGTTTTGTACCATCCGTCTTCCATCTTCTGCAAACATCCCTCTTCCTTCTTGGGGAGGTGACCTGGGAGCCCCTGGCCCTCTCAGTGGCCACCAGCATTTAGACATCTCATTTCTACATCTTGTTTTAATTCTGAGGGGGGTATATCGATACAGCAGAGTTTGCTCTGCCTTATTTTCCTCATTTGCCTGTTCTCATTTTCTTCCACGTCTTTGGCTTTGACGCCGGTAGGCTTTACATTGGCTGATTTGTAAGTGAGGGATGGTATTTTCAGGTTAGCTGTGCCAGGTCAGGTAGAGCTTTGGGACCTACGCAAAATATTAAATGGCTATAAAAAATCTGTGATGAATACAAGCACCCAGTCCTTTTAAAAATAGATGGATTTTATATTCATATATATAATGATATCTAAAAATATGTTATAACAAATATGGTCTTGTAAAATGTTCTTGTAAGCATTCATAATATTGGACTTTTTGGGGGTTTAGATATTTCTTAGCTTAAATTTGTCATCGCGATGGCATGATGGCCGTATTAACCTCTGTTTTTCTTAGAGAAGTGTTCAGTTATGAAGACCTTAGAATGAAAACCAGCCGTTATTTCTATGAAACCAGCTGTGGTGTACAGCTCTGGGGTAGCCAGCTTTGCTTTCTCACACCACGCTGGTGTCGCTGGCTAGATTTGGTTCAAATGTGTGGTCACGCACTGGCCATACCGATTTCTCTGAAATCACGTTTCTAAATCTGACCCTGGGGCTGCTGGAAGAAACTGGTGTTGGACTGGGAAGTAACTTTGTTGTTGTGTTTCTATGAGCTGGGTGAACGCAGGAAGAGTAAAAATAAATTGGTTTTGTGGTTTTTGTTTTCTGCTACAGTTTATATTTGTTGCTTTCTTTTCAGACAGGCATTATGAACACGATGTGTGGATACAAAACCATTGACAAAGAGGTAACGTAACCAGCGTCTGCCCTGTCGTGGCAAAGAGTGACGCTGCTCTGCATTTTCTTGGTCAGTTATAAAATTGTCTTCTGCGTGCTGAAATTGACCAGGCAGTTAAATCAGCAATTACTTTATCTGGAATAACCTTCACAATTTAAAAAAACCCTCATCTTGTTTGATTGTGCCGTCTTCCCTTCTTTGTGCCTTCCACAGTTCCTTGCCTGATGCGCGTGAAGCACGTCTTCCCAAAGCTCAGCCCTCACTCTGCTTGCACGCTGCATGCAAAGCAAGCTGCTCTCGTGCTTTTACGCAGTGACTTGAGTCGGGGAAAGCTTTTATCACTTACAAGCCAAAGCCTCTCGCTGAGTAAATCAGTTTCGGTGAAGCCAACTTAGCTGTTTCTCAGTATTTTATATCCCTGTAGCAGGTGTTTTATTTTTAAGCCTGGAAGAGGAGTGGCACTTCCCAGATTGTGTTGGCAGCCCTCTCCTCCCGCCAGGAATGGGCTGGGGCCTCCTCCGTCTTACGTCTTCCCTCTTGGGAATAGCCCCAGTGGCTCCAGAGTAGGGACTGCTGGCTCACCGCACTAATTGCAGCGTGATTAAGAAGGGAAATCAGTAATTGGATCTGCCAGGAGTTCTCCGCTCCCGGCTCTGGAGTGCTGGTGCGGGGGGCAGTCAAAGAAGCCCCCCTCCCCAGCTCGCTGGAGGCACTTGGCGCACAATGCCAACGGCAGTTGTTGGTTTTGGGGATTACCGGTTACCTTCACGTATGACCTGTCTGCATTGAGATTCACTGATTTATGGCTTAATCACCTACACGCTCCAGCCTGGCTCTGACGCCCAGAGCACTTAAGCATATGCTTAACTTCACCCCATTCATCTGCTTAGGACTCTCTGCAGCCTCAAGTGCTTTCTGTATTATGGGTTGGGGTCACGGTGCGGCGCAGCTTGCAGGACTGGAGCTGAAATCCTCTTGTTCCTGCCCTTCTTAGAGTCCGCTGCAAAAGCACTTGGTCCACAATTTATGTTTTTCCACTGCTGTAGGTTCAGCCTGGACGCAGAGGTAAGAGCTAGGGAGAGGCTTCTCTCTAAAATGAGAACTGGGTGCATTTCTTTTAGAAAAGTTGTTGGAGAGAACATTTAAAAAAAATAAAAAAAGTTTAAAAACCCAACTTTGTGGAACAACTTAAAACCAGACGAACTAGTGATGAGGTCTCTGTTAAATTCATAGGGTTTAAAGAGATGGGCAGGAGGACAAGATTTGCCTCCCTGAATTTCGAGTTACCGTGTGTTCTGTATCCTGCACCAGCGCAACTGCCCGTTTGAACACCTTTGCTCTGTTATTCTGCAGCGCTTGAGTGTTCAGCACATCATTTACGTCCGAGGATGCACGAATGCGGTGCTGATTTGGTTTCTGGACAACTACAGCATCATGGCCGGCGTGCTGCTCGGCATATTGCTGCCCCAGGTAAGAAGGGGCCAGTGTGTTATCCGGTAAGGGGAGAATCCCACGTGTTGCTACAGTACGTGAAATCCCGTATGACTATATTTAATCAGAATTTTTAATTTTAATGCAACGTAACTGATAAGTTGAGGTGGCACCCCGGTAATTTAGTAGGATTACTGTGATTCAGTGGGTAATTTGGTTTTGCTTGGGTTTTTTGAGTCCTCTGCTCCCTTTAGCTGTGTCCACCGAGTCTTTCCAATGCTCCAAGGCTGCAGGGGTGGAAATTCTTCTCCTGAATTAGGGCTTCACAAAAAGGATCCCTTTATACCCCTGTATGCAAAGGTTAACCACAGTGGGAGTTTCTGATGTACGTACACCAGATACCGGCCTGTCCGTCTGACGGATGGATGGTAATTTGTGAAAACTGCTGCGAGAAGTGTTGGATGAGCAGTGTTAGATCCCTGACGAGAGCTGCCCCTTCCTTCCGCAGTTCCTGGGAGTGTTGTTATCCTTGCTGTACATAACTCGGGTGGAAGACATCATCACCGAGCACAAGCTGAGCGAAAGACTGTTTGAAGGACAGCAGAGATCTGACCCCGATTTTGCTGGAGCTGGCTGCTGCCTCTGTTACCCGGGGTGACTTCGGAAACCTCAAGTACGGCTAAAAAAAGGCAGATCTGCCTCTTCTGGTTTTGTGCCGGCTGTTAGAGACTGCGGCTGCAAAGAACCAGCCAGCCGACCGGCGGTGGGACAGCAGCACGCCGATGCCTCCGTAGCCTCGTCGCTCTCGGCGTGTCCGTGACCCAAGACACACCGGCAGGGCTCCGCGCTGCCGACGATGCCGCTGCGGTATCGCGGTGCTGCTGGAAGGTGGGCTGGTGGGTCAGGAAATCTTTTTTGAGTGATTGCTGAGTGATACGCAGCCGGGAAAACTCTTCTGGGGAAGATTTGAAGGTAGATTTCTGGGGAGAGCCTTTGCGTCTTGGGACGTCGGATTTAAATGTCTGCCTTTTCCAGATTTATTTTCTTACTCCTTCCAGAAAAGATTTCTTACCGATCTACATGGTGAATATTAAACGTGTGTTTAATAATGATTTTATGCTAATCTCAATGAATTTACTGACAACAATGGATGTGATGCTGAATGCTTTCACTGCTCAGTCTTTTGTGCCTTTTAATAACGGGGCAAATGCCAATGTCAAATCAGTCAGGTAATGCTTGATACGTTTTTAAGGCAGTTAATCACTGTCTGGCTTTTGTATAAACTTACGAGATGTTTGAGTCTTGTATGTACTGTATTTTTCCTCTCTAGCAAATTAACTAGGTGATTTATGATTTTCTTCTGGGGTTTTTTTTTGGAGATGTTGAGATGTTTCCAATTTTTATTCTTGTAAAAATAAATTTTTTTTTAAAAAAAACCCCAAAGATTTTGTTTAAAATGCTTTTTGTTTTCTTATCTAAATTAAGCCTGTCCCCCAAACTCTGAATCAAAAGGAAGGAATACCCTGAGCCGTGATTCTGGCTTGGTGCTGCCTTGCCTGGGGTTTTGGACAGTCACTGAGGGTCTGTGCCTCGCTCGCTTCTCTTAGTGAATCGGAGACGATACGTGGGAAGTCACTGAGAGCTCCGGGGTATTTGTTGTTGTTGCTTTGTCCTGAGCCTTTCTCTGCAGTCTTTCCAGCCCCAGCCAGGTTTGTAGGCAAAATGCAAACCCTAATTATCGTGGTGTTTCAAGCAAACAAATTCAGGATGAGAATAAAGCAGGTGGTGGTTGTATCCTGTCTTTGTGAATCTCTTCTCTCTGACGCTCCACTAAGCCACACAGAGGAATTAGCTGGTACTATTCTCTCCTTGCTGCTTTTCTTCTGCCTTTTTTTTTTTTTTTTTTAATTTCCTCCTCCTGATCATGTTTTCCGCTTTCTTCAAATCTCAGTGTTTGCTGCTTAGCTCTCCGCCTTCGCCAAGGATTTCCGAGGAAGCCTCAAGCGTTTCCAGGAGCCAAAAAATGACTCCTCCAGTTCTTCAGTGCTTCTGACGGTGTCTAGAGAGAGATCCCGCAGCGTTACCGAGCCCATCATCGTCCGCAGCGCGAGGTTATTTCCTGCACAGCTCACTCTAGCGTTGGGTCCCCCACGTGGTTACATATTTAATTGCTCCACATGGTTGTCACCTCAATTTTCCTGGTGTCTGTCCTGGTTAATGGATTTTGGTAAGGTAAGAAGCCGAGGTATCACCAGAGGCAGAGCCGAGCCCTGGCCTTTAGCAGGAGGGGACAAACGCTGGAATTTGAGACGGCGGGAAGGCTGTAATGAACTGTGAAGGAGGCAGTGACAAAGGTGATTTTTCTTTGATAGCAAAGCTAATTTTTCTTTCTTTACTAAAAGTACTTTGTAAACATTGTGGGGGTTTGAAGTACAAGATATCCAGGAAAGCAGGAGATGACGGAAGCACGGTTTAGATGGAACACAGGGAGAGTATTTGGGGATAGGAGAGAGCAGTTCTCCTTGAGCAAGTAAATTTGTGGGCTGTGCTGAATTTTCAGCCATCCTCAGTGCTGTCATACGTCGTGTTTGAGATGCGGGGGTTTACCTGGCAGTCACAAACTGAACTTTGTTTAATAAACTGTTGATTCAAACGCTGTAGACCCTTCCCGTTCCCTCAGATGTGAGGAGATCTAACTCTTTGCTTCCCAGGCCCGTGGTGTCTAGAGGGAAGGATGATGCCCATCAGGAGGCGGCTGGAGGAGAGGGACGCAGTGGGTCTCTGCCCGGCTGCCTCCGGGTGCCTGAGCTGTGGGAGACGATGGGAAGACCACGATAGGGGGGTGAATTTGCTCTTAAGCATGAGGCTTGGCTCTTCGCAGTGTGCCATGCTGTGTCCTGTCAGTCGATTGATTTTTGAATGGGTTTGTAGTGTGCGCAAGGTGTTTTGAGTGCTTACAAGTAGCTGTTGTTATCTTGAGCCACTGACCCAGCAGGAGTGTGCTCCATCCTGCCCGGTTCATCCGCACGAGCAAGGTCTGGAGGGGATGTGGTGCGGCGTTAGTGAACCTGTGGCTCATCTCCAGCTGGTGCTTCACAAATGTCACTGACCCAACTGCTAGCGTTTTCTTTTTAAACATGCAGATCCCCATGTCCTCAGGCTGCACTCGAAATGTTGTCCCGGTCTGATTTTTGCCTTTGGCTGTAAGTGAAAACCACTGCAGCCTTGCTAGCAAACGTCATCTGAGCTTTTCCAGACAGCTGATGTGGAAATCGATTTTAAAATGGGTGAAGAACACTGATCTAATTCAATCCCTGCCTTCCTGGCAGGAGCAGCCACAGCTGGACCACTCCTTGCAGATGCATCCTTAAACCTGCCTTTAAAACTGCTCCTCGCCTGCTGCTTAAAAGATTGAGGCAACTCTGCAAAACCCCAGAACTGTTAGGGGATTTCTGTGTGTGTGTAGTTTTAAAATGCTCCAACAACTGTGAGCTTCTCACGGTTCATCCTCCACATGCTCCTGCTTTCCCTGTGCCCCTAGATGCCCTGTGCTCTGCAGATGCTGGGCAGCTGTTTGTGCTCCCTGCCTGCAGAAATCACCCCCTTGCTGCCTGACCCCTGCATTGCCTCCCTCCTGTCTGCACCCCGACGCTTTCCTGCCCGTCGCGGGATGGCTGCGCAGAGCAGCTGCCTGTTCAACCACGGGGAAACCAAAGGGTTGCAACCAGTCCTTGGTGCCGGCCGCCTGCCGAGCTGCCGGGCAGTGATACTCAACCTAACCGCTCTCCCTCCCCTGTGGGTTCAGGGAGCGGGGTCACTGCACCGCTTCAGCAAGGCGGCCGGGGAGCGGTTGCACTGAGACTCATGCTCTGTTCAGCTAGAAATAGAGATTTACCTTTATATTTCAGATAATTACGGGCCGTCCAGGTGTAATCTTGGCACAGCACTTGGGCAAAGCACGCTGCTGAGCTGCAGCCTGGCTGGAGCATCGTGCGCCGTATGTGCTGTAGGATGGTGTTAGGCGATAAAAATCTTTAATTAGCGCGGTTCCAATGGAGCAGTGCCAGGCAGCTCTCCCTCTGGTGGCGTGGGAAGGCCATATTGCACAGCGCTAATTAAATCTCTGCTTGCCGTGGATTAAATCTCCGCACGGCGGGTCCGTATGGCACTGGGGTTTCTCCGGTGTTCCTCTCCCTTGCCCTGCTTCAGGAAGCCCCCCTGTGTGGGCACAGCTTCCATGGGCTTCATCCCCCCTGGCGCTGGAAATCCCTGGTTATCCCCGAGCCTCTGCAGCAATTTACATGTTTGTGAGGCAGATCGGGGCACTTGGGATGCACCTGCTCGTTACAACCTGTCCTGGCAGACCGGCCTTGGAGGTGGGATGAGCTAATTGCCTCCTGATGGGAAAAAAATTGGGGTTTAAGATCTAAAAAACATGAAGCTAAAAGTTGTTTTGCAGATTTGTGTTCCTAAGGCCCTTTTCTTCACTAGGATTTCCTAGCGCTCATGGCTTCTCTGCACAAGCTGGTTATTAAAAGGTTGTGGCTTGTGTGGGTTCAGGAATTGGTAAGAAATAATCTGGTGGGTGTTCAGCCGCAGAGCGCACGTGCTGCCACTGCCCAGGACCCTCTGGGCTCTGCTGGGCAGGGAGATCAGCTCGACCCCAAGCGCACCGGTGGCACGTGAAGTTGCTTTGGGTTTGCATCCTCATTTGCTGCCTACGCCAGCGCGGAGAGGGAGAAGAGAAGGCAGCATCTTCATCTGTGGTGGTGAGAACAGCGCTGCTGTTTAACTCACCAAAATTATGCTCAGTCCATCGTGCCTCTTAAAACGGACACAGTCCCAGTCTGTTTTCACACTCGGGATGGGAGTACTGTGTCATTCAGATTCAGCTCCTGGCCTGCAGTCTGTCTCTGCAGCTATAAGGGCTAAAATTTTGCCTTGCAGCAGCAGTAAGAGCCCTTGGCAAAGGCAGCTGCTAAATCCCCTTGGGAAGGTGGGTGTCCTGCCCATTTCCAGCATGCTCCCTTGAAGAAGGTACTTCTCCTTCCATGGAAAGTTATTTCCTTGATAAAGCGATGGAGGTAGGTGAAAGCTCCATCCTAGAGAGGGGAGAAGAGCCGATCTGCCCGGGACACACACAGCAGGGCAAAGCCACCTCATGCTTCTGTGTGTTGGGTACCGGTTTGCAGATCACAACCTGTCGTGGTTCTCAGGCCTCCCTGGAGATTTCTTGTGTGTCAGTGCCATGGGTGGGGGTGTCACTGCCTGCAGCGGGTTTGGGGGTTGAAGAGGCTTTGCCTGGGGAAGCACAAGGAGCTGTCAGCATTGGCCGAGCATCACTCGCTGCAGAGCTCCCGGGATGCTCCGTGACCCTGCAGTGGGAACCACACAGGGCTGATCCCTCAGCCGGAGCAAAGCAGAGCAGCAGCATCTCCTCCTGCTTGAGGTTACAGCTTGCGGGGTTAAAATAAGTGTAACAAAGTCCTAGAGTGTCTGGAGGGTGCTGGGACAAACCTGCTGGCTGATGAGCAAGAGCCAAGGAGGGAGTGAGCTGGGGTGTCAGGCTGGCAGGTGCCTGACCGAGAAAGGAGCTCTCCGAGAAGTCCCTGGAGCTTGGAGAAGTTTGCTTGCAGGGTTTTGAACTTTCTGTGTTTTTTTCAATTGTAACTGGGTTTTGCTGACTGGGACAGCTGCGTCCTCCCCGTCTTCCCTTGTGCAGGTGTCGGGCGCTGACTGGTCCCATGCAGCGTGCTGCTTTGCTGGGACCGGTAATCATGAATTCAAAGGGCTTTGTGCCAGTGCTGGGGAAAGTGTCTGTGCCAGAGGACGGTGCCAAACGGTGCCAAAGCTCGGCTGCAGGCTTTGGTGAGTCAAGTAACACAGTCCTCTGGGGGAATGGCCAAGTCCGTGACAGAAGCGGAGAAGATGCAGGTAAGGAGCGTAAGCACGAGCCCTGAAAGTTTTGACCTTTCCAATCACAAGAGCAGGAGCCTGGGACGAGCTGTCCCTCAACCTGAGACCTTTGCTGCTGGTGCTCATGGAGAGCTTGGCAGTTGTCATGCTGGAGTTGGGCTTGTGTAGTGCTGCTGTGGGGATGTGCCTTTGCCTCTCTTGGGTCTTCTCCATGCCCTTCTCTTGGTGGTGAGGGGCTGTGCAGCTGCAAGCCATCCTGGCTCATCTCAGGGTTGAGATGATGATGATGATTTTCAGTCTCCTGGCTCGCCACTGCATCAGAGGTACACCAGGCTTAATGCAGTTTTGCTGGCCTGCTCTGCTTGTAAAATGGCATCACTGAACACGTCCCTGAACAGGACTGCTGCTGCTAAAGTGCTCACAGCCCTGCCAGGGTCCCTCTCCCTGCGTGTCGGGCTGGGAGACGTGCAGGCACAGCTCTGGGAAGGTTCCTGTCCAGCAAAGGGGACGGTTGCTGGTGCTGTACCTGTGCTCACCTCAGCTGAGACAGTGGCTCAGTCTGTGCCCTGATGGTCCCCAGCTTTCCAGCATCTGGTGGTTCCTAGAAGAGTGTTCATTCTGCAGGAAAGGGAGGTGAAATATCTGAGTCCCCCAAAACAGCTCCATCTCTGGGCTTAGTTCAGTTCCCAGCCAGCTGTTCGCTTATTTACGTACAAAATGTATTTGTGCCACCAAAAGCGTCGAGTCCACCCGAGGAAATGAGTTTTGTAAGAAACCCTCTCCATCTCAGCCCAAGATACGCGTGTGTGTGTGCGTCCCGAGATCATCCCGCAGTCCCTGTCCCAGGAGCAGGGGCAAAGAGACCGGGAACAGACAGGATGCGCCTTTTGAGCATCCCACGGGTGGCAGCCCCATTGCCCAGCAGTGGAAGGAGAAGCCGTCAGTGCCCACGGGGCGGCTGGAGCACCCCTGCTGCACCTCGTCCTGCCTTCCCAACCCCAGCGCCCCACGAACAGGGCAGGATGTGGCCCGGCAGCCCCCAGCCTGGCAGCAGCAGTGGCAGCACACCAGCCCCCACCCCGATTATTGTTGGGTGTCGAAAAAGACATTGAAAAGGAAGGAGGAGAGCTGTGAAGAGGGTCACTTTAGTGGCTCTTTCTCTCTCCTTTTTTTTTCCCCCCAGAAGGAAGTTAGAAAAGCAGAGCCCTCAAAGCCGCATTGAAAGGGTGACAGAGACAGGATAATGTGTAAGACGGAGGGAAGGAATCTCAGAGCACTCGCCACGGTGTTTTAATGATCTGTTAACAATTACCCCTTTCAGGGGAGAACATATGGTAGATGGTTTGCTTTAAAAAAAAAAAGAGGACAAAAAAGAAATTACTTCAGAAACTTAAATGATGGTGGAAAATGGTGGGGATTGCGGTGAAGAGCTGGGGGAGGGAGGCGTAGGCCTGGGATGAGGGGACATTGGATGCTGAGAGGACATCGGACGATGTGTCCCTGAGCACAGGGGCTTTGCCAGAGCTGGAGATCCTCGAGGTTCTGGTACTCGGGAGCTGCTGGGTGTGGCTGGGGCAGGGTGCCCGAAGGAGCCATAGTAAGTTTGAAGAAATGTGGTAGCAAAGGAAACTGTTAAGAGCGCTGATAAAACCCAGGAAGCTGCTGGGAACCGGGACACTGTGTGCACATGGAGGAGGCAGCTCTGTGCCCCCCAGGTCTCCAGTGCCAGCACTGTGCCACTGACCTGCAGCAAGGTTGGGACCAGCTCAGACCCCCGCATGGCTTCAAAGGACTCGGCAGTGCTTCACAGGCTGGCTAGGGACGGTCTCCGTCCTCGAGGGGTTTTGTGGGCGAGAGCCCCCTGTCCCTGCAGGATACCCCTCAGGCTGTGGGCTGGAGCATCCCCAGCTCAGGCTCAAGCCTGGCTGTGTGGGCACGGCCAACAATGAACTGGTTCTTCCCTCCCTGCGGCTGGGGGCTGGCGTAGCCACGCAGATGGTTAAAACGCTCTCGGTGCACCCAGGAAGGTGAGTGCTGTGAGGTTTCCCTGCTGTTACCTGCCATGAGATCACTGCCTTTCTCCCACCGCTACAGCCCCTTGGCGTGAGGTTTGGTCCTGCCTGCCTAGAATCCTCTTTCCAAGGCCTGACACTGGCTGGTGGTAACTCATCCTGCAGAGCTGGGCTGCAGCTAAAATCATGTGAAAATATCCAGAGGTTTTTTTCCTTTTTTGATGCAAATACATAATTTCCAATTGAGATTCAGAGGTCAGGCTGGCTGCTCACCTTCCCAGAGGTCCTGGCATGGATGGGCAGGAGGCGCCGCACCACTCCTGGGCACCCCAGGTTCTTTATATGCCTCAATTCGGGGAAGAAAGCGATGCCTTACGGATGTAAACTTGTCTTCTCCTCAGCACTGCAGTAGTGCAGGGCAGAACAAAGCTCCAGCTGAAAGGTTGGGGACTTGGTGGATGGACCCTGATGCTGGATGAAGGGTTGGGAGAGAGGTACCAGCATCAGGAGCTAGGGTGGGTGTGTACAGGTGGGCAGGGATAGCTGGGATGGAGCACCAAGGCTGCCTGGCAGGGACACCAGGGCAAGGCGTGCCAGGAGAGGGGCATGAAGATGCAGGGATGGGGGGAGCAAGGGGGTGGTGAAGCTGAAACAAAGGAAGGTGGATAAGGAGGGCTGCTTCTTCCTGAGAATGGAAGGAGGGAGGAGATGGGGCTGCTACAGGGATGGTTGGGGAGGGGATGAGGCCATGCACTGGGGGTGTGGCAGGTGAGTGAGCAGAGGAAGGGTCAAAGCACGCCCATCTTGCTCTGTCTTATGTTGAGTGCTTCAATGAAGCTCTGGAGAGGGGTTAGTGGTGTGTGAGTCAATCAGGGCACCTCTGCTCTCGTTTCCAGGCAGGGCAGGGAGTTTTCTCCCAGACTTCCTGGCTTCTAGTAACTTCTTCACTTCTCAAAAGCCAGCTCTGGGGCCTTCTGGAATGTTCAAAGTTCGTCTGGTGGAGCCTCTACATCAAAGAGGAAAGCACATCTTTAATTATTTTTGAAGGTCGGGAAGCACTGTCTGTCTGTTTGATGGGCAGCTGGGGGGTGAGGAGATAGGTGAGCCAATATGACCAGCCTGCACCACTTATAACCCCATTATGCGTTAAAATGCCAGGAGTTAGATTTTTGCCCTTACAGGAGAGAAGTGCTGATCAGGAAGATGGCAGCCTGAGATCAGCGTCTCCACGGTCCGTGACTATTGATGGCCAAAGCAGAGTTGATGCAAGTGAATCCTGAAACCGCAAGTCTGCATTGTCCAACTGGTAGCTCAATACAGCCACTGGTGCAGTCTGAGTGCTGGAGAGACCCTGCCATGAAAGCTTCCTCCTGCTGCACTGTAGCTGTGAAGACAGCAAATTTCTAATTACGGTTATTCTTCGAGATTTCCATGCAGGCAGATACACAAGTGTGAGCTTCCTCTGGGGCTGCTGGTGAGTTAAAGACGGACGTGTGCTTGAACGGCTGTTAAGCCCTCACTGTGTTTCACTCAATCATCAGGGGGAATGTTGGGTGGCGGCGGCTTCTGCAACATCTCGCCAGAAACTTGTTGTAGAGCTTAAAGCGCTTGGAAAACCTGAAGGAGAGGGAGTGTGCTGGATGTGTAACCCATCTATTCTGGCCAGGATGTCATAAGGGTAGAGCAGAAACCCTCTTGCTGGCAGGTGAAAGGGGCTGGGACAAGAAACCACTTGCCACAAGCAGCGAGGGGTGCAAGCCTGGCAAAGCTGGGAATGACGGGAGGCAACCAACTCCCAGAGAGGTGAGGACTATCTTTCCCTACCTGGGCAGATACTCAGATGGTTGGATAAATACTTTAAGAGAACGGGTTTCACAGCACCCACCTGTAGGCATCACAGTCCAGAATTCAACTGACCCGTTTGCACTTGGTGTTTGTTCCCTGCCTTTCCTTGCCATGGTATTTCTTTTCCTTTCCTTTCTCCTTTCCAGAGATAAACCAGACTTTTACTGTGCCCAAGGTTGCTGCATTCTGACCCAAAGTGTATTTCAGTGTCAGAACAGCTCTCTGCTCCTGCAGCCTTACAAAGCCACCTCCTGCCAGGCTGTTTTGAAGGCATGGAGAGAGGTTTAGTGCAGAGCTGGACTGCATGCTGGAAACTCTTGGGTTTTCCTTCCCCTGTGCGCTATCAGGGCCTCTCCTCTCCTGGTGCAGCGATAGCATCCCTCACTCCAGGGCTTGGTTGGGCTATTCACGCCCCTGAGCAGCCTCAGCCCCCAGCGCATGTAAGCTGGAGTGCGTAAGGTGCGGAGCCCAGCTGCTGGTGGGACTGGAGGAAAACCTGTCAGGCTCTGGCATGGATCAGGCCCTTGAGGCAGATTTCTGCAGCACAGAGATGCGGGATGGAAATGGAGGGGATTGGCGTTTGCAGCTGGTGGGATTTGTGCCAGTGCCAGTGCAGAAGGTGCTGTAACCTTAGGGAGCTGTTTCTCCTTGCACAGCCCCGTCTGCCTTGAGCAGAGCTCGCTTTGCAGAGAGGGACACCCAAGCTGGGGGGACAGTAGCCCTGGTCCATACCGGGGAGGGCTGTTGCAAGCCAAGTGCTCTGTGCTCTGTGCGTGTACCGGTTGCTCTGGACTCTCTTGTACCAGACCCGGCCACAAAAGACACGATTTACAGGTGGGAAAATGTACGGTGGCAAAATGGGCTGCGCTATCCTTCTCCCCAAGCAGCCTCCGTCGCTCTGCCCGGCCCCGGCCCCGGGGAACCTCTTGCTCAGCGCTCGCCGGGGGAATTAACGATTTGCCGGGGAGGCACCTTTCACCCCAGCGGGCACCCCCGGCCGCCGCTCGCCCTGCCCGGCCGCCTCCCCGGTGCCGCGGCGCGGAGTCCCCGCGGCGCTGCGCTCCCCCGCCCGGCTCCGGCTCCCTGCCCGGGACCGCGGCGCTGCGCCCGGCCGTGCGCCCCGTCGGGCGGCTCCAGGGGACGCGCTCCTGGCGACGCTTGCCGGATCTTGTCTTTCTTCTCCTATTTTTAAAATACCTTTTTCTTTTCGCGCCCCTTCTCCTCTCCCTCTTGTCGGAAGAAGGGGGGAGGAAGGGAGAAATATTGTTTGAATTCACAAAAGGGGGGCATCTGGTGCACCTTGCGCCTGGCATCTGTGCTCCTTGTGTCCCGAGCAGCGCGCTCGCACCGGGGCGAGGGGCAGGAGGGGCAGGCGTGCATCTGTTGGGCCCCACAATAAAGTCACAAAACAGAGGCGCCGAGGCGGCCCAGCCGCGCTGCCCTCTCAAAGGGGGGACGCGGGGCTGCGGCTCCCAGGTATTATGCGGCGGGTAGGTAGGGCCGGGGCAGCAGCTGCTCCGGCTCTGAAGGGCTGCGCTCCGCCGAGCCGCTCGACATATGGCACCGCAAATCACGGTGCCTCCTGAGCGGCCCCGGCCGGGGGATAGCGGGGGGGGAACGAAGAGGCGGCCCCGCCGCAGGTGCCTCCGCCGTGCGCCCCCCGCCAGCGCCGCGGCCCCGCGGGAAGAGGGCGCGGGCGCGCACCGGAGGGCCCCGGGGCAGGCGGAGAGCGCGGAGCGGTCGGCGGCCCCCCCGGCCCTGGGGAAGAGGGGTCAGGAGCGGGGCTCGGCCTTATCTGCCCTCCCCTCTCCCGAGCAAACAGCCCTCGGCGGGCAGGCGGGCTGCGGCCGAGCCCCGGCTCGCAAAACGTCCCCGACGCCTGGCAGGCGAGAGATGCGCCGGTGCCGGGCTGGTTACCATATGTTTTCAATAAAATAAGACAAATAGGGACGGGAGATAGGGATTGCAGTAAAGCTGTTATAAAGCAGCATAACCTAGGCCAATGTAAACGGCAGAAGGGCCCCTCCTGGAAGGGCCGTTGGGTGCCAGCTCCGCGCCGGGGCTGCCCGGCCAGGTGTGAGCGGGAGCCCGCCGCGGTGCCCCCGGAGATTTTTATCACGTTTGTAGTAATATGGTGCTTGTTATGCTAACTATGAGTAAACATACCCGGCCGGGCTTTGTGGCGACGGGAGGGAGTTATCGGAAAGTGGCAGTGGGAAGGTGATTTAACAATAAAGTTGTCTTGTTTGCCAGCAGGTGATGTCTGCCCCCAGCCCCACGATAAATGCTTCCCAAAGCACTCCACTTTACAATCTCTTGTAATTATTTATTAAACGAAATCTATTTATTATTATTTTAGCAAACAGCGGTACCAGGTGGGGCTTTCTTTTCCTCTTCAGCTTTTGTTTGAAGGACGTTTGAAGTGGGCAGTCTGAGGCTTGGAAACTCGCTCGCCAGATTTTTTTGTCATCCAATTGCACAGGCACAAAAAAAAAAAAAAAAAAGGGAGAAAAAGAAGAAAAAAGCCCCGCCGGGCCCTTCCTATTCATCCTCCCCTGCCCTTCGAGCCGCCCCTCGAGAAGGGGCGCCCGAGCCGCCGCGATGGCCAGCCCTCCCTCGGCCCCGCTCCCCCGCCCTCCGAGCGCCGCCGCCGCCGCGGAGCGGGGCTGCCCGCCCGCCGCGCCGCGCCCCTGGAGAGGCAAGGCGCACGGCCCCGCACTGCCCAGTCCCGCACTGGCCGCGGCCGTTTCGCGGCCTCGGGGATCCGGCAGGGCCGCGGGAGCTGACCCCGTACAGCCGCGGTTCGGGCGGGCCGGTCCGGCCGCTCCCGCCGCCGAGATCCCCAGCCGGGATCCGCGGCGCCGCTTTGGTGAAGGAGCGGGGGGCTCCCGCCCCGCCGGGGCTGTGCCCTCCCGACGGCCCTGCCCGCACCCCTGGGGGCGCCGAGCCGTGCAGGGGGACCCCGGCCCCGCCGCCCACGGGCCCATCGCCCTCTGCCAGGGAAAGGGGCCTCGGGCTCGGGCCGGTCCCGGCCGCCCGCCGCAGCCGGTGCGCAAAAGTCCCCTGCACGTTTTGCGCACCGAGCCCCGGCGGCGGAGCTGTCCTCCCCGGGCCCAGTGCCTGGCTGGCGGGGCGGGTGGTAGTCGGGGACTGCGGGGGGACCCTTCCCCCGCGGGACCCAGCCCCTGTTTCCCCGGGGGAGCAAAGACACGGCGCGGGGGGGCAGAAGAACAGCGTGTCCCCATCCACCCCCGGTGCCGGCGCTCACCGCCCGCAGGGCAGCGCTCGCAGCTCCGTCGGTCGGTGCCCGGGGGACGCGGGGCTGTCCCCGGCGCTGCGGGGGCGAGGAGAGAGGTCGCGGGAGGAGGTGGGGTCCCCTCGCTCCCCCGGGGACGGCGCGGGGGTCCCGGGAGAGCCCCGCAGGGCCAGGCCGGCGGGGGGTGCTTGTGACTCTGCCGATGAGAGTGGAGCCGGAGAGGAGCCGGGGGCATCCCTCAGGGCTGGCACCGAGCGGGACACCGCCGGGCCCGGCGCTTGCGTCCCCGGGCACCCCGGGGCGCAGGGCCCGGCGTTGCCCCGCTTCGCGCAGCCGGGTCCTCGGGAGCTCCCTGTCACCGCCAGGGCCCCGGGCCGGGGCCGCCCTCCACGACTCTCACCGCAGTCCCCTGCGGAGCCCCGTCGTGCGCGGCCGCCCCGGCCGAGGTGCAGCCCCCTCCCCGCCCCGCTCGCGGTCGGTCCCGTCCCGGGGGAGGGCGGGCGGGGGAAGAGGGGGCGGGCGGGGTCGGGGCGTCCCGGCTTGGCGCGGCGTGGGGAGCCGGCGGGGTCTCGCGTGGCGGGGCCGGGGCGGCGGGCGGTGCCGGGCCCGGCACGCTCCCGCCGGGCTGATAAGATAAAAGCGTGCCAAGGGGTGGGTGCGGGCGGGGGGGCGCACACGCCGCCCGGCCGGGAAATCCCCATTGTCTGTCGGCCCTATATATATAGGGGCTTAACGGCAGTCGTGTGCCGGCCGCGCAACCTTTCCTGCCCGCACTCGAGGGAAAGCGGGCAGGGCGGGGAGAGCGGCGGGGGGCACGGAACCAGAGCCGCTCTCCTGCTCCGCAGCCTCGCCCGTGCTCAGCAGGTACAAGCCGCGGGGTAGAAGGCTCCCCCGGGCCAGCTGCTCCCCGCCGGCTAACTCGGGCTCGGCTTTGCAGGATGGCCCCGCAGAGCGACCGCTCGCCGGGCGAAGGGCAGCCCTATTTCGGCGGTGCCGAGGACCACCCCTCCGCGGCCGGCAGCGGCTCCGCGGGCAGCCGGGGCGCCTCGCCGGCCCGCACCGCCCTGGCCCCGCGGGAGGCGGCAGCCCGAAGGAAGGGGAAGGCGCGGCGCGGTCGCGGCAAGGCGCGGAGCGAGGGGCTGCTCAGCAAGCAGAAGCGGAGCCGGCGGATGAAGGCCAACGACCGGGAGAGGAACCGCATGCACCACCTCAACTCCGCCCTGGATGCGCTCCGCAGCGTCCTGCCCACCTTCCCCGACGACGCCAAGCTCACCAAGATCGAGACGCTCCGCTTCGCCCACAACTACATCTGGGCGCTCACTCAGAGCCTCCGCCTGGCTGAGCAGGGCCTGCCCGAGCCCCCCCCGCCGCCGCCCCCTGCCGCCACCGCCTCCCCCGGGCCCTGGGACTCGCCCTGCCCCGCAGCCCCGCCGCCCGCCGCCCTGCGCCGCGGCCCCGCCGCCTTCCCCGCTTTTCTCTAAGCTCTCAGCCCGGCTGCTTTCCCCCCGCTTTTGGCCTTCAAATAGCCGGCGGGTGGAGGGCGGGGGGTTCCCCGCGCTGCGCGATGGGGGGCGGCGGACGCTCCACTCCCCCCCGTTCCGTCCCGCTTGGCTGAAGCGCAGCGGGAGCGGGCGGACAAAAACAAATCACGGTTTTGTACTCGGAAACGGTAAATTATATTAATTTGTCGCTATCGGTATTTATTGATTATATTTCGTAACAAATATATATTTTGTATATAAGAGTATTTTCGGCACTGGTGGTCTGGCTGTTTGTACGGGGGAGGGGAGCCGCGGCTGTATTTTGTTGGTTTTTTTTTTTTTGAAGAAGAAGAGGAGAATAAAGTGTGTCGCGGTCAGACCTGTGCAACGCCGTGGTTTTCCACCGAGGGCTCTCTGGGGGCTTCAAAATCCCGCACAGCCCGCTCCAGGGAGGGCAGCGCCTGCCCTGCGGGGCCTTGCACGGGGCGCCGGACGGTGTGCCCGGTGCGGGGACGGTGTGTCCGAGGCGGGAACGTTGTGCCCGGTGCCGCAGCCGTGCGCGCAGGGCCAGTGCGCCCAGGGCCGGTGCGCTCACCCGCGTGGGGAGTAGCAGCGATGGAGAGCGGCGCAGCAGGGTCCTGTGTGCCCATGGGTGTCCAGGCGCGCATTTAAACGCGGCCTCTCTTTGCAGACACCCCTTCCCGCAGGGCTGCGGCCGGTCCGGGTGATACCCTGTCCTTCCCGGCAGCCGCCCCTTTCTGCCCGCCCTCCCCATGCAAGCGCCAGGCTCGGGCCTTGGGGCTTATTTCGGGGATGTCCCCGAGGCACAGCGCTGCATCTCCCGGGGCGGTGCGAGTCCCCGGGGCAGCGTTGCCCTAGGCTGACCCCATCCTCCCCGGGGTGGGGTTCACCCGGGACAGACGCGGGGCTCGGGGGCAGCGGCCGAAGTCGGACCCTGCAGCCCTGAGCAGGGGGGCTTGAAGTGGAGGGTGTGTGTGTGTGTGTGTGGGGGGGGGGTGTGTGGGTGTGTGGGTGTGTGTGTGCGCGCGCGCGCTGGTGTTAGGAACGCAGGAGGTGGGAAACGCGATACCTCCCACGCTACAGCAAGCAGAGAAGAGGAGCCGCATGAATCCCGCGAGCCCTCCCCGTCCCTCTCCTCGCCGGGACTCAATTTGTAGCCGGTAGATTTACGGCCGGGCCGGTCCCCGCTCCGCGCTGCCCCAGCGGGGCGGCAGTCGCTAGACAAAGCGGCCCGCGAGGCCAAAAGCCCATTGTGATGCTAATTGTTCTCAGCTGAGCCCCTTTGCCCGCGGCGAAGAGACGCTATTGAAGCAATTTGTAGAACAAAAGAAATTTGGTTACTGGAGACAAAGACGCACGCACAAACACTCCCCCCCCGCCCCAACAGCCCCCTCCTGCACGGCGACAGAAGAGGCGAGAGTGAAACTTGACCAGGTACCGGATCGCGGGGGCCTTGACCAGCCGCGCCCCTCCCTGCCCCGCTGGCGCGGGGGAGGGGGGACAGCGAGGATGCCCCCTCCACTCCCCCCCCGCTTCGCGCTGCTCCCGCTCCCCCGGAGCTGTGGGGCGGGCGGGGGTGGGGGAGCCCCCCCGGGCGTGGGGAGCGCTCGGCGGAAGGCGGGTGCGCGGAGCGGTGCGCGGAGCGTCCCCCGCGCCCTGTCCCGCACGGCCGCCGCGGGCCCTGGCCATGGTGCTGAAGGCGGCCGCCGGGCCCGAGCCGGGGGCGCGGCACGGTGCTCCCCGTGCCCGCTGCCTCTCCCACCGCCGCGGGTCAGCCCTCGAGGTCTGCCCTGACCGGGCACGGGGTTCTGGGGAATCCCTCCCGGTGCGGACCCCTGCCTGGTGAGTCTTTCCTGGGACCCAGGTGAGCTGAGGAGTGCTGTGCTTTCAGGTGCGCTGTGAGCAACGTCACCCAGTGCTGCGGCGAAGGGAGAGGCCGGCTTGGCCCTGGTGCTAACCAGACACTTTGCGGCGCAGAAACCGCATGGGGCTTGGTGGATTTTGGAGACGCGGTGGTCTGTGTGCTTGAGCCAGCCGTGGTCAATGCATCCCGCAGAGAGGAGCTGCAGGTGCCCCGTGCACCCGGGAGGAGGGAGTGAGGGCCCCATGGTGCCACTGCTGACAAGCTAGACAAGCAGGTCTCACTTTCTACTGGAGGTTTTTTTGAGGCTTGCTCTTTCTGCTGCCTGCCGGGACCCGTTCATCCATGCAGAGCCCCACTACTTTGCCTATTCATTGCTTTGAGAAGCAATACCCACATTGCGGGAGAAGCACAGGCCATGGGGCAAGGTTGAGGACTAGGAAAAGGCAATGTGTGTGTGCCTATCTCTGTGTGTACTGTTATAGTCCTGAACGTGATCTATCTGCGTCGTAGATCAGATAGGCAGAATGAAAGACCTAATAGTATTCCTCCCCCTTCCCCCCTTTCTGGCTGAATTGCGTATTGTTTTCATACTCTAACAGTCTGCAAAGCGCTCCAAGGCCTCCGTGTGTGGCCACAGGCAAAACACCGTGATTATTTGGGTGATAAAATCATTTAATGTTTTCCCTCCGAGTCCAACTCCACTCTGATATCTCTCTATGGGAGGTATCACCTCGCTCTAGACACCTGCGTGTCCCACGGGACTGAGGAGGATAACAACATGCTCACTTAGTCTGCAAAAGTAGCATTTTTGCAAAAAAAAAAAAAAGCATCAGGGAGCTCAGGTCTATGTATGGGCAAAAAAAGGGGCAAAAAGAGCCTGAGAGCCCCATGAAGAGCAGGTGTTACAAAAGTCCCAAGAGATGTCTCTACAGCTGTATTTTCAGAAAGTGGTCACTTTAGTGGGTTTTACCGCATTGCAGATTCTTTTCTCCGGAGGCTTAGGATGCTTCTGGTCTTCCAGCCATAGGGCTATATGTCGGGGAGGGGGGAGGTGGGGGGGTTGGGGGGCATGGCGGATTTACTACCTCTGGAGAACTAGTGACTTCTTTAGGGCTTGAATGCAGTTTTTTTTTCTTTGCCTCCACATTATTAGGTTAATCATTGCTTGAACCGGTTGCTATGGTTTTGGCAAACCCATGGAAACTTGATAATGAAGACTGAAAGACTCCTTTTCCATTTATCTTTTCTCTATGTTTAGTGCATGATGGTCTCATTTCTCTTGACGGGGCTGTCCCAGCGCCAGTGCCCGGCCTTTATAACCACGACTGCTGTAATGGCCTCCGGACTTTTTGATGTGGAAGAAACAGGTGGCTGCTGGGACCGCGACCGTTTCAGAGACGCAGGCTTGTGCCCTCGCATACTTGCAGGCGATGGGTTGAAAACAAACTTAGCCGGGTCACTGTCAGGTTTGGTTGCTGAAATCCCACGCAAGGCAGACTCAACTTTTATTTTTGCAGCCAGGGGAGAGCCGCCTCACTGCAAGCTGATGTTTTCATGTGCCCAACATTCCGTGTTAGGTCTCTTTCTCTTTAGACTAGGAGATTTTGAATTTGTGATATTACTTTTTATTACAGAAAAAAGGAGGCTTCAAACCTGCCTCCTTCTGAACCTTTCCCTCTCCTCCATATCTGCATTTTACCGCTGAGCTCTGGCTGTAGGGATATTCGGCAAACTCTGGCCGTGCCCCCAAAGCGGAGTCTCCTGCAACTGCCTCATCGATGCTCAGTTCTGCTCAAGGTTAAAATGGGGGATTGAGGACAACAAACAGCCTGTGAATTATTTGCACGGCTCAGAGAGGCCAGGCTCATTGCCAGGGCCAGGGAAGGGGAAACACCCGGGTCCTTTCCTCAGCGACAGACTTGTCCCCCTCCTCTTTGCTCCTGGCCAGCTCCCTCGTGTCTGAAGGCTGGCGAGAAAATGAAGGTGATTCCCATAATCCCGGGGCAATTCCTTTGACCTCAGGCCTCCACTCTGCACTCTAAATACAGCTTTAAGTGAGTCGCCTCCTGCCCTCTCACATTGTCTGCCTCTGACACTGCAGTCAGGTTTCCTGGCGGAGGAGGCAGCCGGGGCTGTGAACCACTGCCCGTCCCCTCCATGCCGCTGAGAATCAGCAGGAGCTCCTGCCAGCAGAGCAAACACCTCTTGCCTCTTCCAAAGTGCATCGGGGTGCCCTGGTGTCCCCCAGAGATACTCCTGTGCTGTGCCACGGCAGGATGCTCGGCTGCTGCTGCACGCCTGTCCTGCCGCGCAGCCCGCACGTTTTGGTGTAGCCGCGCTTGCCGGCAGAGAAAAGGCGAAGAATTGGGATTCTTTCACATGGTCAGCCCTCAAAAGTCTGCCTTTCCCTCCCTCCTCCCAGCTATAATGACAATCCAAAGAGTTCCTGATAGGGTTTTAAAAGATGCTGATTCATTCACCGTCCACCAAGCATGAAAATCCAGCTCATTTGTTCATTTGTTGCCATTCTTCGCCCAAACGACCCCACAGGGGCTGAAGCCTGTTGCCGAAAACTTGTCACTCACACTTTTAACTTCTTTTTGTTGTACTTCTCTTTATTTCATTCTTCTGGGTCTCCACCTCCGCCACCACCCCACCCTCTCCTCCGGTCACAAAGGCAAGTCTGGGAAGCTCTTTAAAGCCACAGTGCCCCCTTTTAAAAAATCAATACAAAAAAAAAAGCAATAGCTGAAAGGAGATCCCAAGTTTGTGTAAGGAAGGGGGAAACTCCAGCCCGTCTGTGCAGCCCAGACGGGGAGGGCGGGACAGGGGAACAGCGCTGGGTGCCAGTGCCCCCAAACCACCTTTGAGACCTGCCTGGGGTTCATGTGGCACCTTTGCCAACAGAGCTGCGCTTTTCTGTGTTAAAGGAAATGTAACCTGAGGGTTTAAGGGGCTTTTAAGGAGAGGGCACAGGCACCAACCAAACAGTGAGCTCCCTGAGGAGCAGCCGCTGGGGTGGCCTCTCTCCCCGCAGTGTCTTCTCCTCCGCTCAGAAGCTTTGCAGCGTACAACCGATGCGGCAGCACTGCTTTCTAACGAGACTGACCCGGTGCGCATCGCCCCTTTGGAGCCGTGGGCTTCTCACTGCAGAAGAAAAGGATAAACCCATGTGTATGTGTATTTGGAACGGGGCTGGACTGTGCTAACTAACCTCTGAGCAGGTCCTACCTGCTTGTGAGTCCAAGTCCCTGGCTGGCAAGTCAGATTCTTCCCAGCTCAGACTCCTTAGCGATGCTCTTCCTCCCTGGAAGAGGAGGAGCATGGTAACCTTCATGGCATCTTCCTTCGTCCCTGGACGCACAGTGTCCTCAGGTGGGTTTTATGGCAAAAGCTCGGTGCTGACTTTGCTGGGGTCATCCTGCCTCTTTGGTTATTCTACGACTGGGGCTGCCCCCAGAAAACCCACACTGGGCTGAGCAGGAGGTGTGAGTTTTTCCACCGGGTGCTTGCTGACCCCTCTACAGCTCCACGCACCCTCATAGCGGTGTTCCCCGGGGCATGACTGAGAGCAGAGAGCTGGGGCTGAGGCATTTGGGACCACCTCAGCCCCCTGCCATCATTGCTGGGCTCCTGCCCTGGCCAAAGCATGGGCTTCCCTCCCTGAGGGACCTGCATAGGTTTTGTGTTTAATGGTCCCCACTGACATTCCTGATTGCATTTAACCCTTGCAGCCAGGACTCGTGCAGCTGCAGCCATGAAGAATCGCAGCCTTTTGTTTTCATTTCAGCCAGAGCTGTGAGGCTTTACCTCATTTTTCTGGGGCCTCAGAGGTGACTTTTGCCTGGACTTTCCGCAGCTCTGCCTGAAGCAGGGCCTGGCGTGAGGAATCACATCTCCCTCTCCACCTTGAAGGCTGTGGGTGAAATGTGGGCTCTGCGCTCAGGCTCAGCTCAGTATTTCAGATAGCAATTGTAGGGAAACTGTCTCCCCCTTCCTTCCCACCCTGTGTGCACAAGTGGAGCTTGTTTCCTCCCTTCCTCAGGGTGCTACATCACCCTGTCTGGTATCCAAATTTCAGTGGAAAATGTTGCCACCAATATATCCAGGTATAAAGGCACCTGCCTGCCCATGGTCCCCTCTCCAGGGCAGGGGACAATGGCAGGAGCTTAAGAGGAAAAGAAAAACTCTCTCCCTGCCACCTCCCAGGTATCAATCCATCATCCTCAAGCCCTCCTGCTCCCTCCCAGGCAGGTTGTTTCAGCCATCAAGACCTCGCGCCTGTGGGACGGGGAAGATTAATGGGGCAGGTGGTGGTGCCCGGAGCTGGCCCTGGCCCTGATAAGGTGGGAGCTGAGATAGCGCTGGGTCAATACTCAGCGGTGGCCACCTGGAGCTGTGGCTGGAGCCACCTGAGGGGCTCCAGGGAGGAGAAGACACAAGGGGTCCTTCTCCCTGCATGGCCCAGCTCTGTCCCATGTGAGACGTAGACTCTGTACCCCAGCACAGCCCCCTGCGCTGTGTTGGTGGTGCCACCCCACTCCCGGCCGGACCCCCAGCCATCTGCTCCCCTGCCCGCTCCTGCCCCAGCGGCTTTCACCGCGCAGCCTGGCTCCCAAGGCAAAGCCAAGGTTTTAGCCTCCCCCGCTGTTAATAATTCCCGAGGGAGCACGGCGTTCCCATTTATCACCCTTCCTTTAAAACCCAGCTGTTATTTATGTGCATGCCCCCCCCTCGCCTTTCCCAGCGCGCTGCTATACTCTCACTGCATCCCGCAATGGCCCAGCGTCCCCACATTTAGGCAGGAGGGGTTTCTGCACGCACGGGGGTCTCACCATCAATCTTCCCCTGCTTCAGGCACCAGAGCCTGCAGATAAAGGGTGCCACTGGCTGCATGCACTAAAACTATGAAAGGGCACCTGTTGCTGGAAAAATTGCAACCCAGGGTTAGCCAAAATCTTTTGTGGTTTGAAAAAGCTCCTCTAGTAATAAACCTTAGTGTAGTTCATCCTCACACGCTCCTGGAACTGAGTTTTCTTGAACACTTTGTGCAGGGTGGATGCCCCAGAAGGAGTCTGCCAGATTTTCTTAGCATTTTCTTCCAGGAGCAGCATGCTCCTGGCTGCAAGTTATTTACTCCTGCTGGACTCTGTACCTGGGAGACGCTCCTGCCCTGCCTGGCTCTCTTTGGGCCACTTTAGATTTATCTCCGCGACCTGGGAGACTTACAGATGGGACCCTGGGGGTGCAAATATCAAGTGTCTTTGTAACTACTTTTCTTGGGTGCACTTCAGCGGCCCTGCTGTTCTGCAGTTTGGCCTTTGTGATATCACTAGAGGACTCTTTTGGAGGGTTTTCTTGTTTTCCCATGGTCTGTCCCCGCACTCCTGCAGGATGTTGTGCCGTCCTGGCTGCCCCGCGCCAGGCTGCACGGCCGATTAGGGACTCCCTTTGTCACCTAATTGGATTTTTCTTCCCTTGTTAGCCCGCAATGAAAATGTCATGGGCAGCAGGGAGGTGCCCATTCATCTCGAATTAAATTCGGTCGCCTCTCGGGCGAGCCGCGCCGCTATTCACCCCACAGCGGGCAGCTGCCGTTCGCTGGGGGATGCAACCGGGGGTCCTGAGCCCACAGCCACCCTGGGGTCGGCCGTGATGCTGGGAAAAGGGGAAGAGACCCAGGCTTGGAGAGACGCGAGAAAGGCTGGGGTCCGTGCAGCGCCCCGGTTTCGCTCTCCGGGTGGTCCCCACGCTGTGCTGGGGGATCTTGGGGCCGTGCATGGCAGCGCGTTGCCAGGAGGTGGTGCTGGGATCCCGTGCCCTTGGCCTTGGCCGGACAGCGGCCAGGACGGAGGGCTCCGGGCACGCTGCGTTTTCCAGGGAGCCACGGGCTGGGGCGGGGGGAGGCACTGCGAGGGGAGGGAGGAGGTGATGCGGGGCCATGGCTGGCAAGATCCCGATGGAAAACCGAGGAGCCACGCATCAGACCGGGAAGGACCCTTCCTCGGGAGCAGCACGCCGCGGGAGTCGCCGAGAGGGACAGACCATAACTTATGCCTAAAGAGTAATATTTTGGAAGGTTTCCAGCCCCTCAGTGCTCTGACATCGCCTAAGCCTGCCCGTGAACCCCCAAACCCCCCAGCGGTGCAGCGGGGCAGGACCCCCGGGCCAACCATGCTGCAGCCAGCACGGGTTAGCGACGGTTCTGAGCTGAGCGGTTGCACTCCGGGCTGTGGCAGGGTGTTTCATAAATGGCAATTAAAGAGCTGTCAGCCCTGTGAATGCAGCTGCAGAGGGGCAGCTCGGCTGTAAAAGCGGGGCTCGGGTCAGGTCGTCTTGGCCACAAGGCGCTGGGAGTGAGAAAGCGATGCAGAGGTGGTGGGAAACGGGCTGTGCCGTGGGATGGGTGTGAGCCGAGCCCTCGGAGCCGGCCAGGGATGAGCCCAGATACGTAGGTGCTACGTAGTTGCTGGTATGTGATGTTAAATAAGAAAGGGCAGAGTTTTTTTGAATACGCCTTATGCCCAGAGAAGGTGAAATTATTTGCGGCAAACAATGGTGTTGATAACTTTTTCCGTTCTTCGCTTTCCTGCGAGTAAACATCTATTCTTACTTTTATAAAGGCGTTCAGCAGCCACGATTGTTTCTGTCCTGACTGGATGCCTCCCAGCCGGGGAAAGAGCTTTCCTGTTGCCTGCCCCAATTCCTCCTCAGCGATCCACTAAAGCCCAGGACGGCTTTGCCTCTCCCTGACCACACTTGCACCCAGAAACCTCCTTAACCCCAACTTAGCAAGAAGCAGATGAAAGCGTTCTGGGGCTCCCCTGGGAGAATTAATGATCTGCAAACAGATGGATACTTGCAAAATGTTATTTCCCTGCTCTCCTCTCTCTGCTGCTCAAATATATATATTTGGAGAGACACTTGGAAAAACGTGGCTCTGGGCATAGGGTCCCCCGGGGATCTTTTGGAGTTTGCAGGGGTTCACCAGCGCTGCAAGCAGGCAACGGGCAGGGAGGAGGAGGAGGAGGTCCATGGGAACGTCGGGAAGGGAAGGCCATTCATTTCCTTACTCAAATGGCTTCTTCCAATGCTGCCTGGAAACTGGGGTCCTCCAAATCTACCCTATGGGAAAGCAAAGCCAAGTGATGCAGAGGAGCTCCCCGCTGCCTTGGCCCACAACCCGATTCCATCTGCGGTCGAGCTGCGAAGCTGGGACTCCTTCTGCAAGATATTTTTATTGCCTGGGAACCAGGCTAAGGAAAGGTGTGGCCTGGTCTTTTATTTTTCCCTTCCCCTCCTTTATTTGGCCGCATCCAGGAAAATGCAGGGGATGGCTTATGTTTTGGAGCAGCGCGATGGGCTCTGCTCTGCAGACGGCTCCATGCAATTCACAGGGCCACAGAGATGTTGCTCATCATCCTCTTTCCCCCAAATTGTTATTTTTCACATCCCCTGACTACGTTAAAAATGAATGTGTCTGGTTCCTGCGGACCAGAAGGTGGGGGAGCCCTGGGGAGCCCAGGGGGGGCTGTTCTTTCCAGCTCCCCGCAGGAAGGAGCTGCTGCTGGCAGCCTAAAAACAGGCTGGTGCGTCACAGCCAGCGGTTTCTTAGCACGCGCTGGGAAACCCCGAATATGCTACGGGACAATACATCAAGAGGGAGAAGGAAAACAATAATATCTCAGGAAGCAGCCTGGGATACTGCAGGGGAGAAGCCCGATTTAGACTGTTTCCTGGCCTGAAGGTCCATGCCATGGCACAGCCATGACCATCCTGGCTGTACCCATCGCTGGAGGGGCCGAGTGAGACTGTTTGCAGCTTCCTGCACAGTTCTTAAGCTACCTATTTGCCAGTTATTTATTATTTCAGCAAGTTGCTTGGTTTTTGCATTTGAGCTATTAGCAAGCAGCCTGGCCCAGGCAGAAGTGAGCTCTGCCACTGGTGAGGGGGGGAAACCTGATGGAGGTGTCTGAGGGGGGAAAAATATGTATTTTGTATAGCACTGGTCACATTTGCCTCCCGTGGCCACTCGCCCAAGCTTGCCCCCGACCATGCTGCCATCTCTCCTCCCACCCCTCCTGGCTTTGGCGAGGGGACTCTGGTGGGAGGACAGTGTGGCTGGCCCCTCTGCCGCTGGCACTGCTCCTGCTCACTGCTCTTTGCCAATTCTCACCTCTCGTTATTGCACCCAAACCGCTGGCCCCACTAAGGCTGTGGTGATGACCTGGCTTTGCTGCAGAAGCGAGGATTTGCAGAAAGCAAATTAAAAATACCAGCAGCCAGAGGAGAGGGGGCTGCGCTGCCTTCCTGCTGCTCCCCCTGTACTTTTCACCCCAGCAAGGTCAGCCCCATAAAATTCAGACGAGGGATCCCCACGGTTTCTTGATTGCTGTTGGTGTAACCTCTCAATGAAAAATCTCACTGGTGAAAACAGGGTCTGGCAAAGCCTGAAGCGAGGTCGGGGAGCAGTGTCTACAGAGGTTTTGACTATAGTTTAAGCCACGACAGGCATTTTGGAGTAAAGCCCCATTTCCACCTTCGGATCCCTGCACTCCTCCGGGATACCCCAGCACAGCCCTGCTCTGTAGGACACCTTGAAGGGGCACTAGCCAGGTAGGGGCTGGCCCCGCACTTTCATATTTCTAGAAGCCAGATTTTCCCACATCTTTATGTGTATATATATTTAAAAAATGGAAAAAAAATAAAATTGAAAAAAGAGGTCTTGGCCATGGAGTCCAGCTCTCCAGGGCCACACCGCGTGGCCTCTGCCACAGCAACCTGGGATGGGTTCTCGCCACGGCAGAGCATCCCAGCCAGCCAGCAATACAGCCTGCTGGGCAGGGTTTTAAAGACTTCATGCCTTTAAATATTTCTTTAATGGAATCAGTCAGATGGGTGCACTTGAGCCAATAATGCACAGCATCACACTTCTGACCTAGTAGTTGTACTAAAATAGAAGTTAAAGAACCCTTTCTCGACACTTATTACTCTTTCTATGGCTTTCTTGGCTTTATTAACTCCAGTCAGCTTTCCTAAGGAGTTTTATTTTTTTCTTATTTTTCAGCAGAAAAATGTTTTCACCTGGATGAAATGGCTCTGTTCCTGCTCCTGGGAGCCTGGGGGCTGGTAAAGGCTCCAACAAGCTGGCCAGCTGGGCTTTGGGGCTGAGCAGCCCATGGCAGGCTGCACCAAGCCTCCGCCAAGGGCTCCCACCGCACCTCAGCCTCGGGTCCGTGTGGCGGGCTTCACCTCATCTCCCAAAGGCTGAGAAATGCTTATCAGCCAGCCAGAGACTTTTCCTGCCCTGCTGAGATGGGATGGAACCTCCTTCCCGTGGGGGGGATGCGCCCAGAGAGGCCCCCCACATTCCAGTAGTTCTCCCCAATTACTTTCATTTCCCTCCCCACCCTTTTTCTGTAGCTCTGCTGTGCTGTTTGCGACGATGAAAGGTATTTTAATTCCCAAAGAAAAAACAGACCCTGGAAATCAAGGTCTCTTTTTAGAGCTTCTCGGAATTGGAGTGGCTGGGGGCTAATAAAATCCCGAGTTACGAAGTGCCACGGAGGCTGAGACCCTCCCGCTTGTCCCACATCGAGGGCGAAACAGGGCTCCATTCATCGCGGGGCCATCTCCTATGGAAAAGCTGAGAGAGGAGCCCGGTGACACACGTGGCACCAGTAGAAAGGTGAGGAACAGGCTGAGCTTTGTCAGAGGTGCCGCAGCCTGGACGGGGCAGGGGGGCAGCTTTGGTGATGCTGGGATGTCCTGGACCTGGCTGAGACCGGGCTTTGGATCTGCTGAACTGGCAGTGGCTGAGGGAAGAGCTGGTGGCTCCGCAGCGGTGCCGAGGTTCCTGCCGCAGGACTCGGCTCGTACCTGAGCTGAGCTTTATTTGCCTGGCAGGGCAAAAGAAGAGGCTTTTTGCCCCGAGTCCTTGGCTATGGTACCTGAAACAGGCTCAGCCTGCCAGTGAACGCCCCGCAGCGCAAGGATGAGTTCTGGTCTGTGCTTTGCGGACGGGCGACGAGTGGCTGTGTGCACTAATCCTGCGCTGGACTTAACAGCCCGGTGGGGCTGGGTGCAGGAATAACCAGGGCACGGTGAAATACGGTGCTAGGGTATACCCAGCAAGGGAGCTGGCGGCGCTGTGAGCTCCCCGGGGACAAGCCCCAGCAGGGACAGGACACCTGGATTGGTTATTAGTTGCATCTCCCAGTGCTGAGCCTTGGGGGTACTAATTGGCCTTAATGGCGCTGAGCAGCCTCATCTGGGGCCTCCCCACACCCATGGGCTGGCTCTATTTAGGCCCAGCCTGGGCTTGTTGCCCCTTTCCTGCCTCCATCTTGGTGTGGAAGGGTGCAAGTTTGAGGACAGAGCTGAGTAGCTCCTCACTACTTCTCCCTGAATGTGGGTCAGCTGCCATGATGAAGAGCTGTTCTGTGGGGTCCTTCTGCTGCCTACGCCCTGGCTGTTTTGAAGGTTAAAGCCCCTTCCTGGGTGCTCTCCAGCAACATGATGGACAAGCAGCTTTTTGGTAGGAAGAGGCTGGGTGGAGAAACCCCATCATGGGGTGGGGATGGAGAGGGTGTCATCCAGCAGATGCATTTTTGGGAATGGTAAGTCGTGCCCGATGTGAGGCCAGTGTCGCGGGGGAGCAGGCAGGCAGGACTCTCTGGCTGGATCTTCTTCTTCCCCCTCCTGGCTGCAGCTGTGCAGGCAAACCTCTGGGGTGAGGATGTGAGGTTCGTGCTTGAAGCAAGATGGCTTTGGCTCTGCTCAGTGAGGTTGTAGTGTTTTCCATTCTCTCCCCAACTGGTTTGAATCCTTCCTCTCTGCTTGGCAAAGGGCCTGTCTTCCCCTTGCACCTAGAGGAACACCTGTAGGTCTTGTGTTTGACTGTGGCAGTTTGCAGCCCTAAATGGGTGAAGGTCCCTGGGGAGCCTTCTGAGGGGTGAAGACCTGGGTGGTCAGGCTGAGCAGCCCTTCTCCAACCTGACCTGCTGTGTTGCTGCATTTCCACCATGGTCAGTGGAGATGGACAAGGTCTCCTGGAGGAGAGGGTGTAGGGACCCCAGGTGTTCCCCCAAGAAGCAGTATTGCCAAGGCACTGCTTGGCTGCTGACCTCCAAGTTTCCTTTTGTTTCCTGTCGTCTGCGTAAACATCCAGGAGAGGTTTCCAGCAGCTTATCCCCTTCCATTTCTGGTGTGCTTCCATGGGTCTTGCCTGATGGGCAAGGGGCTGTGCTTTGGAGCAGGATACAGAGGTAAACTAAGGTAACATCACGTCAACTGGGTTGACGTGATGATCCTTAAGTTGCTAAATTACTGTGGGTCATGATGTCCCACTTAATACAGGAGATTTACAGTGCACCAGTTCCTATAACTGTCTTTCCAGAGCCTTCCCCTTCTACTCCCTCTTCCATGGGAATGGATTTGCTTGGGAAAAATGTTTCGTTCTATTGAGAACCCCAGGGGGAACTTATTTTATATATATGTATTATTTTAGGACATGATAATTTTCTATATTCTGTTTTTGGAGTTTTGGAAATTTGGCATTGGCTAAGGAACATTGCCTGGCCGTGCTTCGCAAGGCTGAGTGTGCCTCTCCTGGCACAGGGCTGCTTTCTATGATGCGGATGATGCTGGACAAATCTGTCGAGCAGAAGGTGCTGGAGGAGGAATTAACCTTTAATGTGCAAGGAAAATATTCTGCCTTAATGCAGCATTTGGGATCTGGGCAAATGACAATAGCAGAGCAGTGGGGGTGTGTGGGATGTGTGGCTGGCCCAGCCTTCCTGTAGCAACAGTCCAGCCAGCACAGGCAGGGCTGGGGAGCCGCTGTCAGCCAGCGAGGAAATTACTGAGAGTTTTTAAAAATCACTGAATGTGCTTCTGATTTCATGATGGTTGTCCCTGCCTGGGTACCCTTGGTCTGATGTGTTCCCCTACGGCTGAGCTGCATGTAAGGATTTCATGAGCAAAATGATGGGTTCTGCCCCCCGCCATTCATTGCATTTAAAACCACATTTGGCAGCAAGCAGAGAACCCTGCCTGGTCGAGCAGAGGTTGCCCTGCACTGTGCCTGCCACCAGCAAAACCCATCTGGCAGAGAGGGGTGGGGAGGAAAAATGAACTGTTAAAGCACATGTGCAAAACACTGTTTTGCAGGTGGGCACATCCCTGCCAGCCAGGCAGTGCCCATCAGGAACTGTAACTCGAGTGGCAGTTGGGTCCAGTGACAAGGACAGGAATCTGGTTGCTGCTCTCGTGAGGGGCTGCGAGGCAGGTGCAGAGGAGAAGCACCACATGTTAAACAACCCGAGGAAGCTTTCAAGCCTCCGTTGTAAAAATCCCCCGTCTTTCTCCCTGTATTTAATGCATCTTTGTATGGACACTAATTCCTCAAGTATCCACGCCAGGGTTGACTTTTAGTATGTTTGTCCAGGCAGGCTGCCAGCGAGCGGTTCCTACGAGGCTCCCAAGCTCTGACATTTGTTAACACTGCAGTAAATCACAGCGGCTCTTTGGGCAAGGTTTTTCTTGACAAAACGGCAGAGGCAAGAAAGAGAGAAGAGACCACAACAAAATGCAAAGGGCTTATTTAAGCCAAAGAAGAGTAACTGGCCTGAAAGAAGCAGATGGGGGACAATGAGGGAATTCTCCAGCTCTGTGCCCTCTGCTCCCCCTGTCTCTCCTATTCATCAGTGGGCAATAACTGAAAGGGGGAAAAGCCCAAGGTTGGTACTTTTGGCTGAGGAAGGTGATGAGGGAAGCCCAGCTGGCCAGGTCAGTCATGGAGAAACCTGCTGAGATAAAGGTGGGATTACCTGCTGGTGAAGGTGGTATTATAACCCTAGTATTCCCTGTACCAAGCACCTTCGGCTGCTCCTGTAGCCCTGCTGTATTTGGGGCGACAGCGTATGATGTGGCCCCTCTAGCAACTGGCTGTGGTTTTGGGTGGGAAGCAGCTCACTTGGTGTTACTGAATGGGGAGCTCTCACCCCGAAGCAGCTGCCTCTGTGGCAGCATCTCCATCCCCGCAGCCCCTCTCCCCACGCCTCCCCCCGGTCCTGCTGCAGTGTGCGTATTTATTTATCCCTGCCAGCCTTCTGTCTTCCGTCTTTTCCCCAGCTTATTTATGGCCATCGCTTTTCAGCTCGTGGCCACTGCAGCCTGAACTTGGCCATTATGCGCAACTTGTTGTGGAGGCCATCAATCTGCGGGGCCAGCATGCAGCCTGATGGACTTCACTCATCATCATCAATTTTCCCTGCCAAGCCAGTGCACCCTTCGGATCTGGGGCAGCTGCACATGTGCTGCTGGTGGCCTCTGCGCTCCCACCCTGGACACCCGCCTCATCCTCACAGAAGCCTTTTGTCCTGGGATGTTCACAGGCATCAGGTGGGTCTGCTTGGTCTAGACATCTAAGCAGGGTTTGGGGTGGCTTCAAAGAGGTGAGTAGAGCGCATTGCACAGAAAAAACCACACTGTTTTGCTCTAAATAAGCACCGTGGAGTCCTGCTCAGCCAGCCTGACATTTAAACAAATTCTCTGTGTAAATTTGGCAGGGAAGTGGTTCCCATTGTATATCTTGGGTACAGGCAGAGGTGGGCTTTGCTGCCTTTGCAGACTGGTGCCTTCAAGGGGACTGCAGAGCTGAAGCTGCTGCATTTCTTGCCCTCAGAAGGATTTGCAGGGTGTTTTGCTCATCGCGTCACCTGTGAGTGCTGTTGAAGCATCATGCCCTGACATGTGTGTGGGGCTGGGGCGGGAGGTGACAGCCACCCCCTCCTGCTTGTTAGGGGCAGGAAAGCAGCTGGAAACCTGAAGGTAATCCTTGGTGGCTGGATTTACCCAGAATAAGGCACTTTTCAACTAAATGTAAAATCAGGAGGGCTGCTCCAGCCGGGCTGGGACTGGGGCCCTGTGGGTTGCTGGGTGCACTTGTCAGGGCTGAGGGATGCATTGTGTGGCTGGACATCGATGCAGGCTGGCACGGGGCCACGGGCAGCTTTGCTCTGTGTGGGACCTGTGCTCCCATGGGAGGTGCTGCTGCCCCTTCTCTGTACTGGGGAGCAGAGGTGGAGGCTTTCAGGAGAGCCAGTGAGGTGCCTGGGGTTGTTTGAGAGATTGAAGTTGCTTGGGGAACAGCAACGTGGGGCTGGCTGCTGATCAGACAGAAGTGTCGCAGCAGCTTAATCTCGTTAGGAGCGCTGGTTGGAGCCCCTGGTGTCCTGCAGAGGCCAAGAGCAGCTCTTGGGATGTGGAACCCTGCCCTCAGCCAGTCTGTCTGTATTATCGAGGCTCTGCTGCTGCCTTGTGGCAGGTGACACTGGGCTGTCACCTTCTGACCTGTGTGGGGAGGTGCGAAAGCCCAGGCTGTGTCTCGTTCAGCTGCTTCAGGCTGCTGCCTCATTCGAAAAATAACTGGGTGGCTGCAGTGGCCTGGCTGGGGGGGTGATGGCTGGTGGCATGCCTCTCCGAGCCACTGGTATTTTTAGGGGTGGCATTTAGACTTGGCGCAGGTACAAGCAGCTGGAAAATGTGTGGCATTTCCTCTTCCTGACAGGTGATCCGGGGAGGCTGGACGATGCCTGTGGTCCTGCTGTGCTGACTGCCCGTAGGTGACTGGTATGGACAGTGAAATAATGTCACCTCCCAGCCCTGCCAAGGAGGCACTGGGGTTTGGAGAGGCTGGTGCTTGCGAGGCTGGCTGAAATGGGCCAGCAGGGTGTTGCACAGCACCTGCCATGCCTCTTCCCCTTAAAATGCTGCTTATTCCCAGTGTGGGCTATTGCATCAAAGCATCAAAATATTGCTATTCTGTACAAGCTTTTCTGGGGGGCAACTCTAGCTGCTGGCTGCTATGATGGGGATTTTTGATGTTGGTCTGCTATGAGCCAGGAACTCGAAGCTCAAGCTGACTTCATGCTTCCAGTGAGCCTGACATCTTCTGATGCTGTTGCAGCCTGGTGACCACTGTCCCCTTTGCCCAATGCACTTGTGAGCAGAAAAAAGTGACCTGCAGTCTTGCCCTTACCCATCTCCCCACCTCTCCTACCCTCCTTCTCTCTCCCTTCACCTGGAAAAAAATCCAGTGTTGGAGACCCATCTGGAGAAGTCTTTTAGGAGGGGAAGCCCATAAATTTCCCACTGGTTCCCTGACCTTTGGTTTCCTGGGGGAGGTGTGTGGAGGGAGAGGAAGCGATTTCCCCATGGCAGTGGCATGAAGGACAGGGGTCTCCCCTTGCTGAGCCAGATATTATATAGATCTGCAAAACTGGACTGTCAGAGGGGAGAAGTGCCCAGAGTCTTGCCCTGAAGTTAAGGAGAAGGATGCTGACAAGTGGGCTACAAAAGCTTTGCTCTGTTTTGCTGGGGACAGTACTGGGGGTAAGAGAAAGCCCCCAGCTTCACCCAGCAACGCGTACCCCTGGCATGTGCGGCAGGGGGAGTGGTGGAGGTGAACCTGATCTCAGTATTTCCGTTTCACACATTATCCAGTGCATCGTTATTCTTCGAAGTGAGGTAAAAATCAGAAGTGCTATTCTCTGGAGCCTGGCGGGGAGGAAGCCTGCGGTCTTTTATCAGCCCGGGCTGTCCTGGCTGTTGCAGCAGCCCATCCCACAGCACACGCGTTTGGGTTTCAGCGCAGACGCTCCCCGCGGCGTACCTGAGCCTGAGGCTGAACAATACCCGCTTTCTTCCCCAGGAGCGGAGCTGGGCTGCCCTGCCTTTCCAAAGGGGAGATTTATGAGGTGCTCAACTGCAGGGGATGCTGACACCGATTGCCTTTGCTCTGGAAGAAAGGGAAGGAAAAGGGTTCATTTTCAGTAAATGTGGAATAGCAGTACAGTGCAGCACCGGGTAATGCCTCTACCCGTAAAAGATGGGTTTCAAAGCCAAACTCAGCTTTGCTTTCTAGCAATGAAGTATTAACACTGGATCAATTAACCCAAGGCTTCCTGTCCTCTTCCCATGAAAACCCAGCATGTCCTAAGGCAAGATGCATCCATGAGCTTTGACTGAAATCTGCTGCTCAGCTGCCTGCTGCCCCAGTCCAGGCGAGCTCAAGGCCCTGGGTTATGGTATTGCTAATCCTAACATCACCCTCCACCCATTTTAAGGAAAATAGAGGGGTGGCCAGCTGTGGACCTGAAGCCATGGCACGGTGCCCTTCCCTGATGTGTTATGCAGGTGGACAGGGCTGGAAGGTGTCCCCAAACACAGCTGAGTAGTGGCGTGTCTGACCTGCTTGGTGAGGACACTTTGCTTTTGCTCCAGCTGACCTGAGGCTATAAAGATACTGGTGTCTTCCTGCTGTCCCTTAATTTTGCCTTGAGAAAGTCTAGGTCAGGTTCATCTCTGGTTAGATGGTGACACCCTGCCTGGGGCGAGGGCAATAAACCACCCACCCCAGGCCATGCTTCTCTTTCAGTTTGCTGAAGGGTACTGTGGCTCCACTCCGCTACCTTGTAAAAGGAGAGTTCTTTGGGCAACACCCAAGGAAAGGTGCCAACCAACCTACTCTTAAGGAAGAATATGGGGAGTTTTTCAGAGGATGTCGAGTGGGCAGAGGCTGGTCTGTGTCCAGAAGAGCTGCTGTCCTCTGGAGACATCCCCACCTTGCCACGGAGGACCCCCCCAATGCACCCCAGTAAATCCACCCTGTGACTGCAAGCTGAGGAAACAAGGTAAGAGGCACCATCCAAGCCCAACGCACACCACAAATGGCTTTTCTGCAGCCCCGTAGCTGCACATCCTGTTCTGGGCACCTTTGTGAGAGCAGCTCCCGGGGTGGCAGCTGAAGGGCAGCAGTGATTTATTTGCTGAAGTAGCCACAAAGGGTTCCATGGGGTGCACGGGGGTGTCTCCAGCCCAGGTGTCTCACAACCCTGTGAGGGTTTGTTTAATCTACCCATCAGATCTTTACTGGATGTTGGTGTGTGACCTCCACCAGGGCTTTGGCACTCAGTGGGGGTTTAAAAGGCCTGGCTCTGTCCTCCTGCATGTGTGTATACAACAGCTTGAGGCTCGGGGGGGACGTTGCTGGCCACTTTTGTAGACAACTCTGCACCTGTTTCTCCCCAGTGGTTTAAAGTATAATAAAAGGATATAAATACTGCAGTGACGCTCACACGGGCCAGCTCAGAGCTCACGGGTGGCGTGCAGCCTGCTGCGGGACCATCAGCTGTGCCTTGGCAGGCGCCGCTGATGGAGGCAAGGCAATTTGAACCCCTTGGTCTTGCGACATCAGGGAGAGATGGCTGAGATATTAATTTTAGGGGAAAAAATCCGCCTCAATGCTGTTTGACAGATGTGTTTATGAAAATGTGTGTCAGTGCCAGAGAGGCTCCTGGGACTGCACGTTATCTCTGTGTGGAGCTGTGGAAGGGGCAGGTTAGATTTTGGGCAGTTGTGCAGTGGCCACGGGGCTCTGCAGAGGAATGGAGACCTAGGGAGATGCAGTGATTTCCCCCTCAGCCTCCTGAGGGTGATGGGGTCCTGATGCCCCACGTGATGGAGACATCCTGCACCTTTTCCTCCAGTCAAAAGGTCTGATTTTGCAACTGGGAGGATGCAGCCCCAGTGACCAAGTGCTGCCTGTGCTGGTCAAAAGTTCTCGGGAAGGTCTGTGCTGCTACCCGCAGGAAGCCTGCGTTGAAAGCGTGTGCTCTCATCCCCACGGACCCCACCTGCCCTCTGCAGCACAAGCCTGTAACCCTGTTTTCTGTCGGTCATCGGGGTGACAGGGGTGACATCGTGGGGGAGGGTTAGGCCATCGCTGGAGCAGCAGGTGCCAGTGGCCACAGGTCCCCTCTGGCATGTGTCCCAGAGGCCTCTCCAGGGAAGGAGCCTCTTTCCAGGAGATGGCAGCAGCTTTTCGGAGCTGGAACTGTGTTTCCAGCCTGTTTCTGAGTCCAGGCAGCTGGGAGGGAGGAGGAGTAATGGGGAGAGAAGACTGGCTGGGTGAAACGGGAGGGTCCCTGGGGAGCTGCCGCAGTGGCTGTGGTGGCAGCGGGCGCCTGGGCTGGTGCTAAGCCTGACACCAGTGATGCTCTTAGGGGTGTAAGATGTCCTTTCAAGGCTTTCCTGCCTCATGGGAGACATTACTAAAGCTTGTGCGGTTTTTTCACTGCCTGAGCTAAACCTTCTCATGAGAGGTGTTAAGGGAGCCGGAGAGTTATAATTTCTCTTGTAGCTGTGAAAAGACTTGTTGGCAGGAGAGCTGTTAGACCCCAGCCCTGCTGGGAGGCTGGGGCTGGAGCTTTGCCCCCAAACTAGCCCAGAGGTGGGAGCGGGAGCCCAGTTATGTGGCATCCTCCTTCGGAGAGCTCAGCCAACCCAGGATTTGGGGCAAATTGGGCTAGGAATGCTGAAACAAAGCCTCTGCACAAATGAACTTCCCCCAAATTTTGGGGAAAACATTAAAAAGAAAATAGCATAACTAGCACAAGGATTGCATTTTACAGTGATTTCTTTTTAGCTTTTGATGCCACCAAGCAACCTGTTTGCTGCAAGCAGAAGGCAATGGTTGTTTCCTTCATTCCCATGAGCCCTTCTGGGCCAGAGGAACAATGTTTTAGGAAACAGCGTGGCACTCAAAGCTTCACCAGGAGCAGAGAAAGCCTCTGAGGCTGTCCCAGAGGCTTGCAGCACAAGGCAAAGGAAATTCAGAAAAGCAAATGGAAAATGCTTTGGAAATTGGTCATAGAGGCTGGACTTTGCTGTCACTGGGCTCCTCCTGGCAAAAGGAATTTGCTTATCCCTGGGACAATGTGTCTTGGCTAAATACGGAGCTCTCACACATGGCCAACAACTCAGCTGTGTTCCAGGGTGGAGGGTGGTCTGAGGTGGTTTGTAACAGCACTGTGGTCTTCATAGGCTGTTGTGGGGGTGACATTTGCTCAGTCTTGAAGCCTCTACAGCCTGATTTTAAGCTAATTTTTGTGTATAATCCATCCAAGTCACCCCTCTGTGAAAACTGTCTTCCTCCAGGTGCAGAAGTGTCCTTTCAGCAAAAAGGCTGGTCCCTACACATACTTGATGGGTCATGGCCTACAAATCCCACTTGTGGAACCTTGCTCTGCTGAATGCTATGGTGTCTGCAGGGTCTTGCTTGCCCCAGACCTCTTGTGAAGTGGCCTCTCTTCCTGCACGCATCCCTGCCACTGTGGTGGGGTCACGCATCTCCAGCACCCCATTGCCTTCCCTTCCTCCGGACTGGAGAGTCCAGCTTTGCTTTGCTCCTGCCTGCTCCCTGCTTTGGCTTTTTTGCTTTTCTGTGACAAGCAGGTGCCAGCAGCCCCGTCATTTCCTGTGGCTGCCTTCCTTCTCCTCCTCTGTCCTCAACAGTTGACTGTGCAATGAGACCTGGGGAGGGAGGGCTCCCCCAGCCCCAGCTGACACTTGCTGGCCTTGTGGCTTTACAAGCAGCTCCAGCGACAGCTGGAGGCTCCCCAGGGTGAAAGACAAGCACTCCTCATAGAAAGCCCTGCCTGTCAGTCCCGCTGCCTTGGTGCCTGCCTGCTGCCCAGTTCCCCTGGACGGGGGAAAAGTGGGGATTAACAGAGTGCTGGTTCCCAGCAGGGTGCCTAGAGTATCTCTGTTGGGTGCACCGTGGTCCTTCCCTGGGACGTGTCCCCATTTGAGATTGGGCTTCTGTGCCACTGTGGGACTCCTGTGCGGGGAGATGGTCTCACCTGCCACTGTTCAGGGACCAGTATCCTCTTGCAGATGTTGGACCACCCTTTCTGGCCTTGGTTTACAGCCTTCATCACACCTCAGAGGTGGACAAGGAGGAGGTGTGGCTTTGAGTCCCCCCCATCCTCAGACACATGCTCAGGAGGAGGGCTTGTGGTGTTACTCATGGTGGATTTGGAGAGACCTGAGGGAGCTGGGTTCTTCCATTCTTTCTGCCCTACATCTGGGAGGAGAAGGCCTTGTAAGGAGATGGTTAATGGGAAATTTTCTCTGGACTGATCCAAATACCAGTCTCATGGTGGTTGAACATGGTTTGTTTTTTGGAAGTCCCTGCAGATGTGAACAGAATAAGCCTCAAATGCTGACCGAGTCATGAAGGGAGGAAGGTACCATGTGCATCCATGGGTCAGTCGCTGCTGTCCTGGTGCTCTTGAAGTCTTACAGGCTCAAAGGCTTTGGTATCACAGCTTTTGGGTGTACATGTGCAGTCATTTAATCCTCTGTGCCTCTGTTTTCCCTTTTGTAAAATGAGGGTAATGATATGGAAATTATTTTAAAGGGCTTTGAGATCCAAGGCTACGTAACCAGGGACTACTGCTGTTACTGGTGATGAAACTATTCGGTGCTGCTGCCTTAGGTACCCATTCGTGCAGCTGGAGGGATCAACTTCTGCATGCCAGAAACAAAATGAAGGTAATGGTTTGGATCTTGGGATCATCAGCAAATCCTTATGCCTTTGGTAAGAAGAGTAACGTCCTGCCTTTTAACGAGGTGCCTTATGATACTGCTCTGTTTTTTGAAAACAAAGATGGGGAGTGGGAATGGGGCAGACTCCCAGGCAGGGCTGCAGTGGGGCTGCCAGGCGACAGTTTGCAAAGCGAGGAGAGATAAGACGCCAAGTGACAGCCGCTAGTGAGCTGCTTCCAGAGGATAGGGTATAAATAGACAACAAAGAGATTTGGTGTTAGAGCAGTGCTCACACCTTCCTGCTGCCCAGCCCGGCAGGCGCGAGCCGGGAGCTGCACCGAGCCAGCGAAATCTGCTCTGGGATTTAAGTGCATATGGATAACATAACCACAAGATAAGACATTTATCAGCCTGTTACGGACTTCTGTCCATCTGCAGTGGGCTTGCTCTGTGGTGCTGACTGGCCGTAGCAGGTGGCACTTGGATGGACCCAATATCTGCTAACCCCCCAGGCAGAGTCTGGAGCTGCTGGCTCCTGCCTTGACTGCCCAGACACAAGGCTGTTGCTGTCCTAAAAAGGTGCCCTGCTTGTCCCTGCTTTATCCCTGGTAATTTGCAGAGACACCTGCCATGTACTGCTGCAGGTCCAGGCTTACCCAGCCCCAGCCGCTGCTCCTGCAGGGTGCCTGGGCTCTGCGTGGGTGGCTGGCTTGTCCTGCCCACTGTTTGTGCTGGACAGCCTCGTCTGGGGTTTTCCTGCGCTGTGTCCACCCTTGGCTGTGCTGGGCTTACCTCTGAGTGCTGTTGTCCCCAGATGCTCCATTTCTACCCCATTTCTCAACTCCTCTTGGGGTAGGAACAAAACCACTAGCCTAACAACAGTATGGATGTGATGGGCTTTTGCAATAATGTTGTTTCACCATACCAGCACCAATGGTACAGGGGTACTGTGTCTTGAAATACTAAGGGTGATGCATCAGGCAGCAACTCCTCTCCAAGCTTGTCAAAACCACCATAATTTTCAAAGCGTTATATGTGGCAGTACTTTGCTGATGCCTTTCAGGCAGCTTTATGCATTTTGGGGTCTAGGCGCATTTCATAATTTGCTGCTGGTGTTGGCAGGTTTCAGCTACTGTGATGTGCGTGTCCAGCCCTGAGTAGCTTGCAGGGCTGCTGTAAAGCACCACGAAGACTACAATACAAGGACTTGGTGAAAATGGGCTGAAAAGAACAGATTTAGGCTGAGGAAGGAAAAGGAGCAGAAAGCGACCCATCACAAAATCTGCGTGATGGAAAATCAGCCCAGTCTGCAAGAATAGGGAAAGCCCAGGTTTGTATATGCTGGTGTAAATTCATACTGGCTTTGGCTTTCTCCATGGCAGGGTACAGGAAAAGGCATCCGCAGTGGCATGTGAGGCTGTTGGGACTTGTAGCAAGCTCAGCTGTGAGGATGCTGCAGGCTGAAGCGCTTGGGAGGGACAGACGGGCTGACAGCAGTATTTGGGGCTGGGAGCACAAAGCAGGGCTACTCTGCTGTCTGTCGGCCATGGGAAATTCCTGGGATATGGAGGATCTTTTGTGTAGGGATCAGCTGTCAGCTGGCTGCCTATTTTTAGGGTAGCAGATCCTGTGCTATGTGAGGGGAAGGCTGATGGTGAGTGAGGTGTGTGGGGACACTTGTGTGTGGCCCTAGGCAGACCTCACCTGTGCTCCTGCACTGCAGGTAGAGTTTTCTACTGCTATTCATACTGCTCCATGCCTGGACGTAGGCGCATAACTGAGTAGAGACTTGGTATCTATGCACAGTTGTGTCTGCTGATGGGTTTGGCCAACTTCTAGCAGAAATGAAGCGGGATGTGACAGCAGACCTCTGATGTGTCCTCCCCACTGCTGGCTTTAGCCTGAGTTAAGGGCATTGACAGAGGACTCCCCATGGATTTTAAATGTTCTCAGGGTTTGGGAAAATAGGTGGCTTTGGGAAAAATTGTTTTTTTTTTTTAAAAAAGATATCTTTCCATGTTTTGTGTCTGAGCACAGCTTGTATGAGACACCAGAGAGTCCAAGCCAGATGTCTGAGGATGTAGTAAATGGGGTTTCATAAACTCCACTGCCTCACAGCTGTGTACAACGGCACATACTGTCCTGTGCCAGCAGCTCTGTTCTGCGTAGATGGGCTTGTTCTTTTATGACCAGGTGTATAGAAGCATATCCATGTGTACAAACACAGGCTTTTGGGGTTTGTTCCTCAGCTCCAGGCATGACCTGAAAGCTTTGCTTAAATGCAGATGAAGACAAGTCATTCATTGATCAAAACTAGTCTTTGCATAATGTTTTTTTTAGCTAACATACGATGTTTAGCACAATGATGTTTTTCCCACTGACTCGACTCACAGATTCTTTATCCACAGTGGTGATGCTGAGGGAGAGGAAAAGAGCCCATAGCTGCTCTTTTTAATAAGGAAGCCTTGCAAATGCTCTGGTGGAGAAATGTCTCTGCCAGCAGCACGGGTGCTTTCTTTACATGTGCCAAACTGCTTGAGATACAGCTGAATTTCTTTAAACCAAAGGCATTGGTTTAAAAACATTTTGACAAGTGTTGCCAATGGATTTTTTTTTTTCCCATCAATGATCACTTATGGAAGTGTCTTTACCTGAAGTGGGGTTTTCAGTTACATGGAATTTAAATGTACCTGTTTCTTTCTTTTCTGTTTTTTCTTACAAACGTGTTTGGTTTTTTGTTTTGTCGTTTAAAAAAACCCCATCTCTTTGTCCTCTTCCAGTAGATAAAAAAAGAAAATGAGTACAACAGAAAACCCTGCAACAATTCACCTGCCTCTCAGACTGGTTGCTGAACATTTTGAAGGCTCTTTCCTGTGGAAGGATGATTTTTTTTTGGTGCCCAGCACTGATTAGAACTTAGTATTTTTGAAAAGGTTTTCCTAAAAAGGAAGACAATTGCTGTGTACCCTAAAGCTTCTCTAAAACTCAAAGGCAAAGGTTTGGGCTGATCGAGGTGTAAACCTACAGCAATGTGCTTTTGTGCTGCAGTTTGGAGAGATGCTTGGTGTGACATGGAGCAAAGGCAAGGGAAGACTGCAATAGCTTTCACGTGCTAGTTACAACCGTTGCCTCTCAGGGCTGGAAAAATACAAAAAATAAGAAATCCTTTTGCTCTCAGGCTGCAGTAATTCCTGCAGCAAGGGACCTCTTGGTTTTTACCTGGTGTAAAAAGTTGTTTATCAGTGACACAATGCTGATAATGCTGGGATACAGCTCCCCCCTCTCCTGCTCCGGGTGACAGTGCTTGCTCTCAGCGCTCTGCAGTGTTACAGCTCTTCTTACAAATCCTCCAGATTTGTGGAATGATGAAGGGGGTGTGCTCTGTCAGGCTTACGTGCCTGTATGTACCTGTTCCTGGCTGGTGGGTGTGCAGCATGGATGGTGCAGTGTCTCAGAGGCTCTTGAGCACCAGTGGAGTGGCACCAACCTCCTGTTGGTTTTATTTTCTTGCTGGTTTCTGTCCCCATCCTGGAAAAAACATATGTACATGCCTGGAAAGGGAAAGCAGTCTGCACCTAAAACCTGCTCTGCTTTGAGCCAGGAGCTTCTGGTGAACACATTTTCAGGAGAATTTCTGCAAGAAACGGGACAGCCTGGGAGTCCCTTCCAAGCACATGCAGGTTAGCAGTAAAGCAGAGTGCTTCGGCAGCCTGCTGCTGAGGTCCTGACATATGGGGATGTGATGGTCCTGGATCACAGACCCCCTCTGATTAACGCCAGCAATTGAAAACAATAAGGGGAAGATGAGAACTTCAGGATGGCAGCCGCTCCTCTTAAAAAACAAAAAAACCAAAACCCAAACCAACAACAGAAGCCCCAAAACCCCAGCCTCAGTCTGGGCAAGGAAACAGTGAGGGCTTGCCAGCACCAGTGGCTTGCAGCAGTGTCGGTGTTCGCAGAGCGGTGGCCAGGGTGTTACGTTTTTCCCTCTAAATGAGGTTAATGGAAGTTACATGTACTCAAATCCCTGTGCACTACTTTGAAAATGCAGGAGCTAACAGTGGTTATTTATTGATTTCATTTTGTCCCTTTGGCTCGTGGGGGAGGTTAAAAGTAAAGAGGGAGGGGGAGAACATGTGTATATGGATACAGAGATATGGATACAGTGGGGCTGATGTTTTGGAAGTTTGCAATCACCGGATTTGGGGATTTTTCCAAGCACCAGTTCAGATGGTCCACAGGGGACCCTGCCTCTACCCGACCCTCTGTCCTCAACCACGCAGCCATCCTGGGCAGCTCGTTCTGCTTTGCCTGCAAGCTGCCACGGGCTGTGAAAGTTGGCAGAGCAAGGAGGAGCAGAGAGCCACTGGGTAAGCTTCACCCCACAGGGACAGCAGGTCAAAAACCCAGGGGAAAAAGTAAACTTGGGTCAACTTAAAAGGCTGATTATTTTTTTTTTTTTTAGAAAAATTTCTTTCTATTTTCTCAGAATCTCAGCCCATAAAACTTGGCAGTTCCTCAGGATGGAGGACGGTGACTTGTGGTTTACATACAGCAGTCGGTACCCAAGCATGCCCAAAACATCTGTCATCGGTGGAAACGAGCATTGCTCTGGCAAGGCTCTTCTTTCTTTGCAGTAAAGAACAAGCAAATTTGCTTATTTGTGGTTAATGCTTGTTCCAGATGGCCAGAAATAATACATGACACACAGCCCCACTGTTGCCCAAACTATTGAAGCGCTGTGGAACATGTTTGCAGCACAAAGACAAGCTGGGATGATTGTTTAACTTACTGGTCTCCAGTTTGGAGCGATTCCTTCAGCCACAATATAAATGCAGCCTCCCAGCAAGACTAAACTTTCTCATAGAAGACAGCAAAATTCAGAGAAGAGCTGTGCTCCTCTGTCCTCCACTCCTTGGTGGCCCCTTTGAGGCCTTGTTTGCCATCGAAGCAGATATAGACCCTCCACTTGCCACCACAGACCATGGTTTGCCTCTTATGTTGATGCTGTGAAGAGGTGGCTCGTATGCACTTTGTATGTTGTACCTATGTGCCACATGTATATGGGAATTTTTGCATGGGGTAGATGCTCTTGGAGATGCTTGGCCAACTTTTCCACTCGTGCTGCTGCTAAAGCTCATGGGAATGGGAGGGACTTCCTACCTCAGCACCCCAGTGTCGGTTTGATTTACCATATCCCTTACTATTCAAGGTGGTTTTTGGGTTTTGTGGTGCAGATAAAGCCCTAATGTGCCAAACTTCTCGCTGTGGATTTTATAGGACTGGAGCAGAGGTCTCCAGAGAGGAAAGTCTGCCTTCCTGCTCTTCAGTTTGCCTGACAGATCTGCTATGAGGTGAGAGACCTCTTCCTGCATTGTGAACTGCCTTTCTGGCAGTGGTGATGTGGAGTGAGTAGTCTCAGCCAGCATGTGGGGATTGGGGAGGCTCTAGATGTGCACCCCTGGCCTGTGATGCTTGCCTTGCTATGGAAATGGGTCAGCAGCTTTTCTGGCCCTCGTGCTCAGTGCAAGTCTCCCCTTTCCTACCCTGGAAAAAGTGACCCAGAGAGCGGTGCCTCAAAAGGGGCTTGGAGGAGAGAGAAAGGGGCAAAGCTAAATATCATCAGTGTCTTGTGCCTGCAGAGTGACAGACATGTATGATGACCTCCCGATGCCCCAGCATCTGTAAAATACAGTTTTTCTCTGAAGTGTCCTTAAGTGAAGAAGTGTTTTCTTAGTCAAGCCCTAACCTTCATGCCTTGGCCCTGCACCCCCCTAACTGGCGGTGTCACCCAGCCATGCTTTCTCTAGCAGCTTCCAGCAAGCACTTCCCTCGTGCACAGTGCCCTTGCAGGCAAAGGGTTACTTGCTAAGATGCAGCTCTGTCTAATTAAGATGAACAGCATCCTTCCCTGCAGTGAGGTTTGTTTTTTGAAAATTTATCACTCGGAAGCATGACCCTGAAATAATTGCCTCGGCTGGACTTGGGACCCTGTGCATTAACCCTTTGCTCCAGTTCAGCCTCTGAGACCTGCCTCCTTTTGCTCCCAGCCGAGTCCTGTGCTGTGCTGTGATCCAGGTGACTGCTGGTAGTGAGCCACAGGCAGGTCGTCTCAGATGCACTTTCAGGTTGGAGCAAAAATGAGGCAAAGCCCCCATGTGCCTTATGGTTTTGACCCCAAACAATAAGCTGACAGGAGAAATTAGGAGCTGGCTCAGGCTCACTTGAAGCTCAGCCCAGGTTTGCTTGAAACTCAGCCTAATTTCTCTTGAAAGCAAAGCTGAGTGGGAGAGGAGAGCTGGGTCAGTGAGGGGATGCTTGGCAGGTCACAGCAGCCTGAAGAGCTGCAGTTTATCAGCTCACAACAATTATCAGCCTACAAAAGTGGGGCTGCCTGTATTTCCAATTTCTTGCCTGTGCAGAGCCATGCAGATGATAGGCAAAGATGCCCTTGGCAGGTTGGAGTGAACTGGGGGTCAGCAGCAGCAAGGATCCTGGCTGCCAGTGGATCTGAACACAATTAGGCACCTGAACATTCTCCCTGATCAAACCCCCCGGGAAAATCTTGATTTCCTTTGTTGCTGCCTTTCCACACAGGTGCTGTGTGTCCTGGCCGGTGCCTGCACCAGCTCCTTTTGGTTTCGTGTTCCTCTGGGTGATTCTCAACCTCGGCAGTGCTGCAGAGGCAGGGAGCTGTGGTGACCCTTGTTTCCCAGAAACGGAGAAGAAAAATGATGAAAAAAATTTGGAGAGGGGCTTGCTGCTCTCATAGTTAGCAACTGGGCCCTAAAATGGGCTGTAGTTTGGGGGGTCAGTCTCTACTTCCATAACCAGACCAGGCAGCCAGGCTGGGGAAAAGCTTGAAGGCTGGAAAATTAAGCAGATCTGGTAAGTCTTTCTCTATCAGTGGGTTCAGCCCCCAGGTTCCTACCGGGCTGTGGCTTTCAAATGGAGGTAGAAGGAAATGCATGGGTGGGAGAGCACCCATAGAAGTGGGAGAGCCCAGCTTGTCCTGCTTTAGTGCAGGGAATGGGTGCCTGGTGCTGTGTTAAGGGTGCTAGTGGGATTGGGGGCTGCCGAGTGCCTGAGGCAGAGGGGTCCAATGGTGTCTTTTGGCAGCTCTTGTCCCTGTAAAGCCCCTTTGAATTCCAGGCGAGTCATTTCCACGGCCTGCTTTCTGCACTAATTTTGGGTTTATTGCCTTGGGGAGAGGGTTCCTGCAAACAAGTGAAGTGCAGGCAGGGGTGATAAAAGGTGCAAATTGAACTGGCCTCATGCAGTCCCTGGGAAGCAGCTGTGGATGAAGAGACTTCCCACTCCTTTACAGCTCTCTCCTCTTTGTAGTAAATTGGGCTTGAGGTGTTACTGCAGGGAAAACAATATTTTTTGGATGGCTCCATTACGGTTGTGACCGTTCCCTGCAGCGAGCCCTACGGACTGGTGTTTTCTGTTCATTACACTTGTCTTCACTAAGACCTGGTTTCCTGCTGGCAGTCTCATATCCTTCATCTTTGTTTTCTTTCCCTAAAATATAGTAGGGTAATTATTTTTTTCTTGCTGCTTTGTTTATCTCCCAAATGGCGGCATCTTTACCAATGGAGAGGTGCAGAGGTGGTGCGGGCAGCAAGGTGCCCTTGAGCTCTCACTCCTGGTGCCTATGGGCCCCTTAGATCCAGCCTTTCCCCTTTTATCTGGAGGAAGATTTTGGAAAGGACAAGGGAAGGAAGGAGAGGACCCTCTACTCATCCTTGCCCAAGAGACCCAGCGTCTGATGCTGCATCTCATCTCTGGCAGGAACCATAGCCCTGATGAGACATCACTCCCCACTTGCCTTTGGCTTCTCTTCAGCTTGGGGTCCTAGCAGATGCTTCACAAATGTTTGGGAAAAGGAGCCAAAGTTAGGCTCTTCTGGCAGCATTCCTACAACAAATCCCTGGCTCCCAGGGAAGATGGATGTTATTAACCCACACTGAGTCCATGGGGGGTCCCCAGGCTGGTGCCAGGGGCTGCTGCTGGGGACTTGCCTCCAGCCAGCAGTGTAAACTGGGAAGGAGATAAAGGCAGTGGCTCTCTCCCATCCTTGCCAGCTCTGGTTGTCCACAAAGAGCTGATATCTTGGCTCTTCTAATGACCAGAGTAGCAGAAGCTTGCTTCCCTTCAGGGCTATCAGCTTCCATTTAGCGGGATTAAGGTTTGACAGCCTGTCCCTGCTCACCATTTGTCTGGCCTTCCCTGATTTGGCAGTGCTCTTTGCTACTCGTTTCTCCTCTCTGAATGTCTGTGCTCCACCTGGATGGGGGGTTCCTGGTTTTGGAGACAAGAATGTCCTTACTGAGCTGTGTCCAGGCTGTGAGGCTAATGTTAGACAACGGGGAGGTGACTCAGCCCTTTCAGCACATGCTTCTGTGTTCCCAGCTGCCATAGGAAAAAAACAGTAAGTGGTTAACATCAATAGTAAGACTCATATAGAAGAGAATGTTGTCCTAACAACACTAGTTCTATGGTTAAACTGGTCAATGACAGGAAATTTGGAATTAAGGACAGATGCTTGTCTCACGCTTCTCCATTTGCCTTGGGAAATAAAAATAATTCAGGTACAAAGTGAATGAAATGGCACTGGAAATGCCATATTACTGTGTTTCCTGGATTTTATGGCAGGGAATGAAGAAGGAAGAATAAATGAGGTCTTTTGTGTCCTTCAGTTCAAAGGGATGGCAGCAAAATCCACCCAGGTCTCTGGAGTCAACAGAGGCTGAGATCAGTTTTATCATTGTGTTGTCTAGCCAAGACACTGGAGAAATTCTTCCTTTGGGGGTAATTATTTTTTTCTTTTAGTCAAGCATTTTATTGGGCTTTTTTTGGTTCAGCTCCACTGGGACTACGTAGATGCCAGAGAACAGGTTCAGTCCAAAAAACCCTCATGTTTACTGAGGTACAGAGCCTTTTGAAGGTTGGAAATATTTCCAGGTCAAAAATCAAAGCAAAACTGTTGCAAGTCCATCACTTGTGGTCTCTGTCTGGGCAGAAGGTCTGAAACTCTTGCATTATGCCAATAGGTCTGTAAGTCACATGTGTTCCTACAAAGTCACCTCCTGATGCTCCTGTTGATGGCAAGGAGTGTTTGTTCAATGATGAGCTTCATGAATGTCAGTAGGACTGTTGCAGAACATGAACCGTAAGATAAGAGCCAAGAAAGACAACTGAATGACTGAGAATTTCTGTAGCCTTTAACCATCAGCAGACAGTTCTGTATTTCTGGAAGAAGCAGGTCCAGAGCTGTTAAGCAATCTTGTTGACAAGAAGGTTACTTCTGTAGACTGGAAATGCCTTATTTGTCTTTGGTTCAACAGCTCACCTGGGAGATTTCTATGAACAGTCCTATTCAGGGGATGTTTAGGTTGGGTTCCAAAACCCAAGAGAGGGAATAATCAGGTTTGAAAAGGATGTAGCTGGGTCCTGGGTCAGGGATGCTGTTTTTTCCCTACGTGTCTCAGCATGGAGGAGGACTTGTTCTGACTGGAACAGAGAGAGACACAAATACCAGAAAAGCTTTTAGGCTGGAAGTGTGGTGGGTATGTCACATTTTGAGTTCTTTATCCTCTGTTTTGAAGAGAACAGTTTGTGGACATTTGGAGATTATGCTGTTAACTGAACAAGCAGAAGAGATTAATGTTGGGCTGGTTCATTCTTCCACCCTCCACCCATCTTGGAATTTATTACCGCCCTGCCACTAACTGAAATAAGACGGGGACCAGCCGCACACAGCGCTGCTTCCTCTGTTCTGATTTCCCCATAGTGGCATATTTGTCCATGGAGACCGGCATGCACACATGGGCAGAGGAAAGGAGGAGCCAGACTCCGGGACAATCTTTTTAGCAGGGCCTGTTGCAACAGGACAAGGGGTGATGGTTTTAAACTAAAAGACTAGGTATAAGGAAGAAACTTTTTACAATGAGGGCGGTGAAACACCGGCCCAGGTTGCCCCAAGAGGTGGTAGAAGCCCCATTCCTGGAAACATTCCAGGTCAGGTTGGACGGGGCTCTGGGCAACCTGATCGAGTTGAAGATGTCCCTGCTCACTGCAGGGGGTTTGGACTAGATGACCTTTAAAGGTCCCTTCCAACCCCCAAACAGGTTTTCTTCTAAGACAGCTTCGTCATACCAGAATCCCAAAACACAAGGACAGTAGCATATGTCATAATTCCTTTTTACCAGAATCAAGAAGGGCTGAGGGATGTGAATTTTGTGTTTGGCTGTATGTATCGAAATATGGGCATGCGCACACATTTAAACACACCTATGTCTGTGGGAAAGGTCTGAGCTTGGCTGTGTCTGAGTTTTGGGTACCATGTGGGTTGAGTTGTTATCTGAGTCTGCTGCAGTCCTGAAGACAACCTTTGAGACCTGCTGTCTTTCCTGCTAGTGTCAATTAGAGGAGCTGGAAGAGCCACCCTTGAGGCTCCTCTCCTGTCACTGCACATTGGAGGTACCAGCCTGAACAGGAGCAGATGATGGAAAAGTAGCTGTATGTCTCCAGATGTCAGGATGGGTGAAAGCAAACCTGCCTCCACCAGGAAGCAGCTGATTTCCCTGCAAGTGCTACAGAGGATCCAGTCTGTTTTGAATGTCTCCGGATGTCCTACAAGTGTTAAACCTACAACTGAGTTTCAGGGGTATCTGCTGGCAGGGAGAACTCCACTTTTGTGCAGGGTAGCAGATAGGATGTGACATCTGAGCCTGTGAGTGTCCGGTGACATAACTCCAGGCAGCGCATGGAGACACCCATCTCCCTCTGTAATCAGTGGACAGCAAGTGAGCTCCTACATGAGCTGAATCACTTGGTAGTCCACCAGAACCCCAGGGAGACCCTCAACGTGTGGATAATGCACATGTTTAAGGTGTCACACCAACTTTCCTCACCAGTGCAAACTTTTTGATATGTGGCTTGTGGGGGTCTGGGAATTTGGCTGCCCCTGGGCCATGGTGTCTGAAGTGCGGGTCCAAACAATTGGTGTGCACGCGCTCTGTGGCTCTTTGGAAAATGCTGCTGATGGAGCCAAATTCCTTCATCCAACTTGCACACAAACAAGCCACTAATCTCACCAGCAGTTGAATGTGCATATCTGAGGGCAAAATTTGGCCAGAAGCCTTTGGGCAGAGGTTTTAACATAACCACCCAGAAAAAAATAATGGTGGGGAATTGCAAGTAGCGTTTTGCAGAGAAAGAAGGGGGGGGGGTGGGGGGGGGTGGGGTGGAAAGTAGAAATCAAAGTGTTGAAAAGCTTTTCCTAACAAAACTCTTCTGATTTCTTTAAAGAGCAAATGGCTATTGATGGATAAAAAATAAAATAGGGCGGCATATTCTCTTGAATTTATTCTGGTCCCAATGGACAGTCCTTGGCATTTTTTTTTTTTGGAAGAAACTCTTGAGAAAACACGTTGTCCAACATGGAAAGGCACAGAGCACATCATAAAAATAATTTGTAATATGTTCTGGAAGACACAGCAGTGCTGTCAGGGTGGGTGAGCTGCTTAGCTTCACTTTGATTTACAGATAAATACAGTGTGTCTGGGGCTCCCAGTTGCCGACTGCACAGGGCGAGCTCCTGATTATGTGCTGTGTTCCAACTCACTGGGATTAATTGGGACCACCTGGAAGGGTGGCAGCAAGAGCGATCTTCCTGATTGCACACGGTTGTAAGAGCTGAGGAGGAAAACTGGTGGGAAAAGGTGGGGCTCGGCTTCTCCCATCATGGGACTGGGGACCTGGAGTAACCTGAAAGGTAAAGAGGATGTTGCAAAATTAGGATTTTTCTGGATATTCTCGCACAAGACAGAGCTCTGAGTATTGAATGTGGCTGTTTTTTAACTGTGATGCATATTCTAGTGTTTCTGAAGTTTTCTGCAGGCTGTTGAGGTGAAGAATAAAAGCAGGTGCTCATCTGAGATACTCTAATGTTTTCTATGACATGATGAAACCTGTATGAGGATGTTTGCCCTTCAAGCCCATGGTGCAGCAAAATAAATGTGGAGATGGAGTGTCCTGGAAGGAGAGGGGATGGATTTTTTATGGAAGTTCCGCTGCAGCAGGCGATTATGTTTTGGGCAATGCAGCAGTTTGCACCAGCCCTGGTGATTTTATTACTTCGTTGGCTGCTGTGCAAAGGTAACTCAGGCAGAATGATTAGCTGGAGCTCTGACAGTCATCAATTACTGGGCCTTCCCTCTGGAAAAAGGGGGACACAGCAGGAGTGGGTTTCAAGTGTAAATAAAGGTTAGTTTTTGGAACAAGGTGGATTTGGGAGAAAAGCTGGGATTGTAGAAAGGAGCAGGGCAGCCTGGAGGATATGTCATGGAAAACAGCTTTGTGCTGGGTTTTTTTAATATACCTCAGCTAGGATATGAAAAAGTAGAAATAGATCTGCTGGCTGGGTTATAATATTGAAGAGAAAACCTCATGTCCTGCAGATGGAGAGAGAGGAAAATAAGCTTTGTATGTGTATGAGAATGGGGGGTGAGGTGAAATTACCTTGTAAGAGCAAGAGCTGCTAATAGGCGATACTTGCCCACGCAGTCTTACATTGTTCACGTGGTGCGGGCCAGCTCTGCCCAGGAACGTGGTGGCAGTGAAGAAGAGGTCTGGATTTTTCTGGCCAGGGCTCAGTTTCTGAACCCAGCTCCAAGTGCCCTCCCACACGCAGCAGGTTTGGATCCCAATTTCCACCTTGCTGTGGTGTCTGATATTTCCAGCTCTGATCTTCAGTATGTGACTCCTGTCTCCTGCTCCTAGTTTTGTCCAGGGAGGTTAATACTTGGCTCTGCAGCTGGCACGTGAGTGCATAGCAGTGGGGATGTACATGGTTTCTCTATGCTTTCCCAGGAAGGAGGGTTGTGCTGAGGCCAGCATGGTGTTTGCTAAGGTTACTGTTCCTGGTTTGGCTTCTGCACTGGTATCTGCTGTGCCCATTCTGGGAGGGATTCTCCTTGTTTGATTTCAGGCAGAGAAATGTGCAAGTGAAGATAAGAACCTTTTCTCAGCATCCAGATGTGAATGGTGATCCCTGGGAGAGATGTGAGCTCATCGCAAGAAAGTGTGAATAAAGCCAAGACAGCATCACCTTCCACCCCTTGCTGCCAGTGACGTCACAGGCTCTACAGACCTAATGCAGGACGCTCTGATCGAGAGGCGGCATTGCAGGGGACACTTAGGTTTCCAGGGCTTGGAAAGCGGAGTGTGAAAGTGTGCCCTCGCCCTCCAGAGAGCAAACCATCTTTACCATTGTGCCCTTTTGGCCATTGGTGAAGGCAATTTTCACTTTGCCTTGCGCAAATACTGGCTGCTTTCTCTCATGCCAAGCCAGCTGCCACCACCTTTGCTGGCTGAAGGGCAGAGAGCTGGCTCTTAGCCGTCCCTGCTGCGCTGCACCGGCTTTAACAGCCCTTGATGCAAGGGGCTATATGGGACAGGAAGCAGGAGGCGGCTGGTTTACAAAATGCAAGAGACAACTGAAGTGCTGCTGCATGAATCTGCCATGGCCACAGCCCTGGGGGCTGAAGGGCTGGACTTTGGGCTCTTTTTTTCATTTTTGGCATTTCCATTTCTGGCAATCAGGCATCTCGGAGGGATTTATCAGAGAGTTGCTATTCCAGACAGGTTCCTGCGAAGTTGCTCCATCTTTTCTGAAGCTCCTCTCACCCCAGCCACGGGCACCCTCCTTGGCATGGTCAGCTGCAGCTTGGAGCAGGAGCAGCTGTGTGTGGGCACGCTGGATGTGCAGGCTTTGTCAGCTGGACCTGAGGCGACATGAAAGACTGAGCAATGACACCTTCGCTCCCCCTTCCTCCCTTTATTTTTTTTCTCCCCAGAAAGGCTCCAGGAGTGTGTCCCTTTGGCTGGTCTCTCCTCTCCACCAGCTTACCTCCCTCCCTGCCCTCAATTGAAGACAGCTGCCAGGAAATATTTCTGCTGGTCGGCTGAAGCGAAAACATCTGGAGGTGGGGGGGAAGCGAGCACAGCATCTACAACTTCATTACTGTCACCTCCAGAGCCGCGGGTCGAGGAGGGGAAAGCGTGTCTCCAGCAGAAAGGTGTGTGTGCGCGTACGGGGCCGTGAGGCCCTTGGAGATGGCGGCTTCGGCTGGAGGCGCAGCGCCGCAGCCCCCAGGCCGTCCCGTAAGGACACGGCGGCTCCTCCCGCTTCACCCCGGGTCTCCAGACCACCGAGGCCGGGCAGGGCCGAGGGGGCGCTGTGGGGAGAGGCGGGAGGCGCTGTGGGGAGAGGCGGGAGGCGCTGTGGGGAGAGGCGGGAGCCGCCCCGGGCACGGCCGGTTCCAGCAGGTTCTGGTGGCTGCGCCCAGCCCGGCCTGGCCCCTCAGCCCGGCTGGTGTGAGGGCTTGGGGAAAGGGAGGTGAGAAAGGGGGAAATTCTGGGGGAAAGGAGTGAGGGGGGAAGTGAGGGGCAGCCTGTGAGCACGCGGGGTGTCTGTGTGAGGGGGGTGCTGCTCCAGGCCTTGGGGCAGGGACTCCCGTGCCGCCTCTGGAGACGCCATGACCGGGCAGGAACGCGCTGGGGAAAGGGTGTTCCACTTGCCTCGGTTTCCCACCACCCAAATCTGTTTTAATTGGCAATGACCTGAACTGATTTTCCCTGAGTGGAGCCCTTTCTGTCTGCTGCCGCTGAGGGATCTCCTGCCCTCATCTCTACCCACGGGGCTCAGACCCCACGTACGCTGGTTCAGGTTACTGGGTCCACACAAGGCTTCCCATTTAGTTCCGTCGTTGCAAGCGAGTCAAGGGGAGGGTCTGGGTGGGTTTTGGTTTCCAAGCACTACATCCTTCGATGGCGAATGCACAGGCTTGGCGCTGAAGCTCCCAGGTTTCTGTAATGGTGTAAGAAACGCCCGCAATGTGTTAATCTGGGGCAAGAACGTGTTTTGTCTAAGTAAGGAGGAAGAAAAGTTGCTTTGACACTTGCAACTGATAACGTATTTTGTGAGACAACCTGTTTTGGCTATAGGATGTTTGATAGATATGTGCAAAGTTATCCGAAGATAGCAATAAAATTACGTTATCGGGATGTGACTTGAGACACAGCTACGTCAGGAAAAAGGTATCCCTCCTTCTGGTTTAGTGTCGGATCACGTACAGTTTATGACTGTGCAGATTAGCTGGTTTAGGGGGTATTGAAGACTACTTCTCTGGCCCATTCATTGTGGTTTTTCTGTAGGGAGCCTGGGAGCATGAGGCAGCTTGTTGGGCTGTTTGGTTGTTACCACAGCCCTAGGTTTTTACCAGGGACAATATTTAACTGTTTACCATCTGCTCTTCCAATCACAGGTCCCCACAACAACCCTTGCATGGCTCTCTGGAAGGGCAGCCCAAAGGAATCAGCCAGATGAAGGTACTCATAAAATAAATTCCTTGAGGGAAGGATCCTTTGATCCCCAATGGGTACTTCTTGTCATGGTAGGGCGGGTGTGGAAACGAGTATCAGGTTGTTGCTGCAAACCTGGCCCTGTCTTTATAGAGGCAGAGCAAGAAGAAAGGCCAAGTGATCCAGGTTTGTGGGAGGCAACAACATGGCATTGACAGATAAATATGCATGCTGATGAGATCACACCATTCATACAAATTGCAGACAATTGATATAAATACAGAGGTGTGAGGTCTAAGCAGAGCAGGATTTTTCAGGGGCTGTTGCCAGCAATGGTCTGTGAGGACCCTCGCTGCTGACGAGCGAGGCTCAGCCACGGCTGATTTAAACACAGCAGTGTGGCCGGCCAACATTTTTTGTCAAAAGACATAACTGTCTCATTTCATTTTCCATTATTTCTTTCTGCATTTGGTCACTTTTTCTAGCAAAAACATCACTGTTTTATTTCCTTTTTCGGAAGGCACCAAACAAACAAGGCTTCAAAGTGAAACAAGCAGAATTTTTCTTTTCCCTCAGGAAACTTGTTTTCCGTCTTTTCAGAAACCAGCTCTCTCTAGTCCCTACTGCTGGGCCTCCCCATCCTGTGTGAGGGGAGCATCAAACAGGGACGGGGTTGGGGGGAGCTGTTTACAACCTGAGAGTGTTTGGGAGCAGCTTGGGGTTCACTGTGCTACAGTTTCCCCCCTTTCCAAAATACCACTTTCTAGGGAGCATTGCATGAGTTTGACCTGGATCCTGCTGTACAGCTTGCTGGTCCTCAAGAATGTTTTTTTCTAGTGGAGCAATAAGCATCAGCCCTGGAGCTCTCTTGCACACCTGCAGTTATTGCTCATAGTTTAACATGTCAGTCCTTCTGCATATGTTATTTTTTTCACGTCTGCTTTTGCACACGTCATCTGATTTACTCCGCAGAGGAGTCCAAGGACTTGGCCACAGCAGCACAGGAGTCAAAGGCAGAGCCTGTTACGAAGGCAATGTCCCCTGTGAGGTTGACCAGGAAAATATCCCAAACAAACAGAGGGCAGTTTCGGAGAGATGTGGGCAGGGGAGTGAAACCAAAACAAACTGCTCCTCTAAAATAATATACGAGCCTGGTCTTTGCTACTGTGGACTTGTTTGGGCCTGAGCTGAAGTGGCTGTAAAGTGCAACCACTCAGCTTTGATGGTGGTTTACACATCTTTGCTAAACGTGTGTCCCTACAAGAGGTACTGAGAAATGGAGGCTCAGGAGAAGTGTGGGCACTGTTAGGCTATGCAGTGGGGACCTGGCAGCAGAGCTGCCCATCTCTGTGTGCTGCTCAACAGTCCATGTCTCTCCCACATGAGAAATGTGTCTGGCTCAGCCTCTCTGTCCAGGCCAGCCACTGCAGTTCTGTTCTTGTGTAATGCAGGGCTTGTTGCAAGGCCCATTAGGGCTGAGTCTACCCAAATGCTCTCAGCTGCAGCATTGGCTTTTAGGGGTGGGCTTCTCATAAAGCCTTTCAGAAGTAAGCTTGCTCATCTACAGCATGATTGAGAATCTTCTGACCTTCGTTGCAAGCTCTGGCTGTCCACAGATGTGGAAACTTGTTCTTAATCTTTCCTCCAAAATCTCATTTCAGTCCCACATATGTTGCTACACAGACAAAGATCCTGAAGACATGGAGAAACTCAGAAAGGACACAGAGGTGTTGCAATGGGATGGTTCTTCTTCTATCAGTATCAAACAAAGCATTAAGAACGATGGAGGGTCTCTAAGTGCAGTCCCTAAGGGCTCCTCAGATCTCCCTCAGCACCACTCATTGCCTTTTCCTGGGATGATACAAGGTATGTGTCTCTTGGAGGTTGTGAGGTGAACATGAGCAGACTTTTAAACGATGCCCTGGTGACAGGAGCCTTTCCAGACCAGGTGGAAGATGAATTCATGGGCAGCATGAGATTCAGGACTTGCAAGGTAGGTGTTTGATAACTTCAGCTGGAAACTCTTTGTGGCTGACTGTTTATTCATTTTTTTCCTTGAATAACAACCCTGGTCAGCAGTTTATCTTAAAGCAACTTAGAGAGTAGCCTCCACTGAGGAGCAAAGGGATGAAGACTCAAAGAATGAAAGGCCATGCTGAAGACCACCAAGCAGAAGAGTGGCAGAGGTGAGAAAAAGACCAAGTTGTCCATTCATCAGGACACACAGCCCTAGAACTGCATGTGGGTTGCAACAAAAAGGCTAAAAGGACAAAAAAAAAGAGTCAAAAGGACAGTGTGGAAGCCACAGACCCTCTATCTGAGGCCACCCTATCTGCAGGCTTTTGCCTTCCAGATCAAATGATGGGCACCTTCCAGTGCTGGTTCCCTGTAGATGAACACAAGCAAGTGGCCAGCCCCAGGCACTGCACTGGCCTGTGAGATACAGTTTGTGTGTCTCAGCCTGGGCTGTGGTTCCCAGCAGGTCCCCAAACTGGACATGTGGAACGGGGCAGCTCCCAGCCACATCTGGGGGCTGCCTCAAGGCAGTAGCCGCCTCGCTAGCCTGCAGCAAAGCAAATGACAGCTCAGGCTTCTGGCTGTCAATGGCAGCATTTTAACACCCTGTGGCCGTGAGCAATGTTAATGTCCCATGCACAACGTGCAGCTGGCCAGGCCCTGGCTGTAACCTAAACCAGAGTTGAACATATCCTTGATTCTGCTCTGGCAGGAGACGAGAGGGTCTTCTGCCATCCAAATTTTTGTATGTGTGAAAAGCAGTATGGTGTTTTCTTTCTTAAAATAATTTTTGATTTGGGGTAGTGTTAAACGGGTTGAGCAAGCGTAGCAGAGTGTCACCCTTGGAAAAGGCAACCTGAAAGGACTTTCCCAGGAAGACAAGTCCTGAATCTGGCAGTTATAAAGCCTCTACAGCTGTCGGGTAGGCTTCTAGGAAAAACAACAGGACAGCAAGGCAGGGCTGACAGCTGAACAGTACAGGTGACGGAAAGTGATGCTGCCTCACCAGGGACTGCAGTGACCATCAGCCTCTCTTAGGCTGTGAGAAAGCCAATTGCATGCTGGAGCATGCTTTGGACAAAGCTGATTTGGGGTCCGAATGCACCGAGATATCTGCTGGTGGGTGCAACTGGATTTTCCATCTGGAAGGCATGACTGTGTCTGGCCCAGAAGCCAATGTAAAGTACAAATTAGAGTTGGCTGTTGGTCAGAGTCTCCTCCCCAAAATGCAATAAGGACAGGGTGGTTATATAATATAAACCATTCTCAGTAATTTAGTGGTCCTGAAACAACAAACAAGCCAAGGGTGGAAAAATGGTTTACAGAAGAATTCAAAGCTGAAGGATTGGGGCTGAGGAATTCAGCCCATATGATCCGGCAGAGATGTGTGCTCCTATTCCTGTACGTCTTGAAAGGAAACTGCCACCAGATCCTCTGCTATTTTCTGTTTGCAGGGCCCTGCTGATAGGCGTGATATTTCAGCCTCCACGCTAACCCCCACACTCCAAACATGCAGGGACAGTTGTGTGTGCAGCCAAGCGCCGTTCCCCGCTGCCGAGGCTGGCCCACTGGCGTGAGGCAGCTCTCCCCTCGCCGTCACGCAGCAGAGTCCTCGAGAAAGGCAGCCCTCTGCAGATGACGAGGGTTACAGTGGCTTTGCCCTGTTCTGTTGCAGATCCCCTGGCACAGGGAGGATGGGCATTTGCAAGGTGGGTGGTGGGCAGCAGCGCCTGCAAAGAGCGGCTCTCACGCTCTCTCCCTGCTGACGCGTCTTAAAGCAGGGAAGTGTTTTTTATTCGCTGCATTGGTAGCAGCATATGACCAAAGGAAAAAAATTATTTTGAGTCTGAGGGAGGTGAACCATGATTACAGGTTAATGTCTTTAAAGGGAAATTGTAAGGGTGTGTTTACTACTTCTTAATATTGATCTAGTAAGTATATATACTTTAGTCCCTGCTGTTTGTAATCAGCAACAGGCCTCTCAAATCTGAAGCAGGTACCGGTGCTCCAGCATAACTTCCAGTTATTATTATTCTCCTGCAGATGAAGTCGCGTAGCACTGAGTTATTGAAGAGAAAGAGGAAGAATGTTATAAAGCTTCAAGGAGTGGTTTCAGATGCCTGTAGTAAAAAATGGGTGGCTTGGCTTCTCCACATGGCTACTCAGTTTTGTGGCCAAAGGACCCAGGACTCCCCTGTTATTATTGGGACCTGTCCCAATGGATTCCCTTTTTCTGAACAAGCATAAATCTGGAATGACTACGCTGATGTCAAGATGGCATGAGACAAACGTTATAAAGCCTAAGGAAGATTAAAAGGGCTTTTTTCCATTGCCTTTAATGAGTCCCAAGTGAGAGGAGTCGGGCCCTTTCTCCTAAAACAAGTTATTTTCTTGGCACTCTGTTTCGGACAAGCCCCTTGGGTGCCCAGTCTGAGGGGGATGCAGTGCCTTGATGGAATACTGCAGCCCTGGGTGTGCCCTGTGTAGCCCACATGTGAACTGGCCTTGCCGGGGTGCTTTTGTGGTGGAAAAGCATCTTTCCATAGTCCCCTTGCGATGGTGCTAAAAGGAGACAAGCCCCCAGTGGCAGATAAAAACCCAACAAGCTGGAAGAGACTCCATAGATGGTTAAGGATTTACTTTTAATAAGGTGAGTTAACCACCCTGCCAGGAGGATTTACATCAAGTGCTGCAAAAGGCAACAGTGGTTGGAGGGAAAATCCTGATGCAGGGAGCCATGCTGCTCTCCAATGCCATCAATCTGCTCCCAGGGGTGTTGGGGTCCCATCCTTCCTGCTTCGTGTTTGCTTTGCTCTCCCTCCCACGGGAGCGCAGGGTTGAACTGTAGGGGCTGTGGTGTGGGAGGCAGAGGGCACGAGCCAGGGCTTTACCCTGTGCAGGGGAAGCAGTGGCGTCGCAGAAGGACATTAGCAGTGCTCCTAGTCTCCTGACTTTCCTTTACGAGCGATTTCCAGGGAAATTGACCCTGACTTCACTCCATTAGCTGCTAACCTCCTGGCTGCTGGACCTGTCTTTTGCATTATGATGGAGCAGAGCTGCTCTGTGTGCTGCTGTCAGGCTCTGAAGGAGCTTTGATAAAAGACCAAGCGTTGTAGCGAGAGGAAGTATTTACCAAAAGTTGTTTTCAATTTCCTGAGCTTGCTTGTACCCATTCCCCTTTGCTTCTGGACTCCGAAACAATCAGTCTTCTGGGTGAGCCTCGCTTCATTATTTTTGTTTCCCTCAGTGCAGTTGACAGTCCGGGTTTCCCAATCCTCCCAGCTCTGATTCATTAACTTCAAAGTCTGTTCAAAGCTGCTGCGGGTTCCCTGGCTGCTTGCGCAGGGATACGTGCCTGCTCTGGTGCTGTAGGGTTTGGTTTCCTAGACAGAGCTGTAATGCAGCATCTGGTCTCCCCTGGGGAGGCCTGCTTGGACCCAGGATTTTGGGGTTTCCAGCTCACCCTACAGCATGTTCACCCGACAGCATGTTCACTCTGCGTATGTTGAGAGGTTGTTGGCAGCTTGGGCACAAGCCTGATCTGCATCTGCTAAAGGTGAAGAGAAAGGGTTTTCTTAGTGCTGTGTGTAAATAGGTAGCAGAGGGTCAACGGGAACCCTGTGCCTGGCAGAGGTGAGAGGGAGGCAGGAGGAGGGTGGGCTTTGGGGTGGATGCAATAGCCTAGCTGCGGGACGAGGCTGAAGGCATTCAGCAGTAGCTTCTCACTAAACTATTTAATGGTAAATCCAAATGCAAATCAGTGCTCTGACTTATCAGTCCCGTGCGTGCCAATGCACCATGGCGAGATCTCGGTGCATGAGTAACTAACTGAGCATGCAACGCCTGAGCTCGGCTTTAATAAAGGGAGGTTTTCTGCTCAGCAAGGGGCCAAGGGTAGTTGCAGTGGGGAACTGAGGAGCGATTTCTCAGAGCCCCAGCCTTGTGCTGGAGAACATTGTGTTCCAGGGATAGCTGCCCTCCAACCTTGGAGCTGGCTCTCCAGTTTCATGCCTGAAAAACTCACCCTCATTTTTCCACCTGTATGAGCAGATCTTGAGCTGTTAGCCCAAGCACCTCTTGGTTATGGCTAACGCTTTGCACTGCTCTAGGCTATGCCCAGAGCTTGGAGTGATGGTCTGCACCAGGGATTTCCCAGGTTCACCAAAATGACAACTGTTTCTAAAGCAGCTTTCCTCATGTAGGTGTATTTTGGTCCTGAGCAAAATCCATCTCCCACAGGCTGCTCTGTGAATTTTTAGGCTAGCAAGATATGGGAGAAGGGTGCAGGGGTGAAGACTTTTCCTTGTCACAATATTGTTGTTCCTAATTATTTTCTCTTTTCCACCCAGGCTCTGCAAGAACCAAGATCACAGCAAAAATCAGGCTAGCAGAGATGAGCATCTCTACAGGCTCCAATAACATTGAGCATGACCCATTGAAAATCAGCTCCAGACCAGGAGGAGAAAAGCCCAAACTACTGCTGAAAAAAGTAAAACTTCTTTCTGCCCCAAACTTGGCTGTGAAATGCTTCTGATGGGGGAAAAAAGTTCATTCTTCCATGAAGAAGGGTGCAGAGCCTGGTTAGCTCAGAGCCATTCTCTTCATCTTCTGAACAAAAGGTGAGAGGTTAGTTGAAAACACAAGGAGGAGCGTGGGCAGCTTAACTGTGTGTCCACTGCTTGCTGCCTGGTGCTCTCCTCCTGCAAAGCCTTCCCTCTGCGGGGTGTGAGAGAGAAGGGATGGTCAGCCTTTAGACAGGGTTGGCCCCAAACTGTGCAAAACCTGTGTTTGCTTCGTCCTCCTTTGGAGACTGACCCAATCTCTGCAGGAGCTGCTGGTGGCCGGGCTCCTGGTCCTTCCCCTGGCGCAGCCCAGCTCTGCTCAGTTGTTCTCACACAGCTCCAGGGACAGGTTCCCACCACTGCAGCTGGTTTGGCTTTGATGGGAGTGAGGCAACAATGAGCTCAGGCGTTTTAGGGTTATGAAAATATAAGGCCCCAACCAGATACTACTAGTTTCGCTTCTTCCTTTCTGCCCTTGCTGTTGTCAAGGCTAGGAGTTTATGCTGTGCAGTGAACCCTTTTGTTTTGTAGGAGACCAAGTGATTGAAACCAGCCATGATATTGCTATGCACGGACAGTACATTTTTTCCATGTATTTTCATAACCCTTTTCCCAAAGGATCAAATGTGTCTTTATTCTATAACTCCACAATGGGTTAGAGCAGCTCCTCGGGTGGGAATTGTTCTGCTCTATAGGCTACTTAATACTTCCTATAAACAACTGCCAAATTAGGTAGGTAATACTCAATATTCCTGACCTGACCAGCAACGTATTTGTAGCTGTGTATCAGAGGAGAGACAGGGCTGGCGATGTCAGAGGTGAACCTGGGGTTAAAGACGACAAAATACTGTTTGTGGGGGGTTTTTTTGGTTGTGTTTTTTTTTCTTTTTTAAAGTGTAAGTTGATGTGTTGGGGTGCAACAGCATTTCCCTTAAAAAGTGCAGATTTCAGACCTCTGTGGTACTGTAGGCATCTCTGGCACCTAAGCCAAAGTGTGTCTAGTTGAGAACGGAGTTTCACCAATAATGTCATGGGATATATTTTTAAGTACTCTTGTGCCTGCTTGCTTTTTGTCCCTAGTAACTGTATGCAATTCTCTAAATAGTGTCTAAATTTGAGCCGTGGCATTGAGATTCAAAGCCAGAGCAGGACCCCTTGGTCCTTCAGAGTCCTCGGGATGAAACCTTTCATCCACTCTGCTTGCCCTTTGAGGAAGGGCTGCTTGGGGCAGGTCAGACACTGATGGTGTCCAATGGGGACTGCAAACCTTGCCCACTATGGATCCCTGTGGCAGATGTTGCCAAGCTGTGGGCTAGGTCACATTACCCTGCCATGAGCCTGTCAGTCTCTGGGACACAGAGCAACTGAGGACTAGGAAGGTCCATGACTAGGAAAGGAAAAAACCCTCAAAATCACCCCAAGTGTCCCATTTTTGTATGAGCTATGACCCTTCCTCACAAGGGCCCTGAAAGCAGACGTGAGTTTTTTCTACTGCCCTATTGCTGTTTCTTTCAAACAGCCCTCCTGAGATGTCCTGCTCTTGCTGCCTTGTCCATGAGGAGTGCAGCTGCCCCCTGCAATGGTCCTGAGCAGCATTTTGCAAAGGGATGGTCTGCAGACCCATGCACTTCCACTTGCAAGAGTCCTTCCCACCCACCCCCTTGTTTTTTCCCCTCCTCCTTCCTCTCCTTTGCGCTGAGAAAACATCTGTTTCCAGATGTTGTTCTTGAGTCTAATAAACGCAGCGAAAGGCCTTGAGTTAATATATTTACAATAGCTGGAGATGTTGGCTGCTAGTTAATGGCTCGTTCAAGCACACCAAGACCCCCACATTTCCTGAGAAGACAAAAAAAAAAAAAAAAAAAAAAAAGAAGGGAAAAAGAAGTGGGGTGAGGTTTTTCTCCCCTGTAAATGGCCTGAAAAGGGGGCAGTCTCCTCTGACAGTTTTGGAATTTACTGGTGGGATTGAGCACATCGCCATCTCTGTGCAGTTGTCTTCAACACCCAGTTACTGACAGGAAGGGCATGTTGTGTTTTTTTTTTTTTTTTTTACTGAAAGACTTTGCTTAAAGCAAAGGAAAGTGAGGAAGGGCTGCTGCTGTTGCCCACCTCTTTCCAGGCCAAATGAAGATCTGCTCTGGATACCTTGCTGGCTTGAACCATATGCATGTAAGTGAGAAACCTCATCCATGCCCAACTCTTTCATTTCTGGCCTGCAGCGTGGAGTGGTTCATGCCCACAGTACCTATGTGGGGTCAAAGAGGGTTTATGGTTTCTTGCAATGAGACCACGTTGTTCACTGTAAGGAATCCCCCCTCCCTTTGTTTGAGGTCTATAACTTTCGTGGAGGACCTGTTAGAAGCGGTGCAAGTGTGTCTCCCCAAGGAGAGAGGGATATAGCCACTAGCTGGGCATATCGAGAGCAGCCTAGCCTGCTCTAAGAGTCACCAGTCAGTGAAATCGCTCCCTTTGATTGCACCTGAGCATCTGCTTCTACTCAACCAGCCTCGAGAGTCATGAACTTGCAGGAGGACTGATTTCAGGCTGGTGCCCACCTCCTCTGAGGCTGCCGAGAGAGCTGAAGGTTGGGTCATGCTCAATTCAAGGAGCAACGAGACGACCCCACATGCCAGGGCCCATTTGACGAGCAGTGCTGCAGACTTGACATGTGCAGTTGGCTCAGGTTCATAACTTAATTAGTCCATTTGTACTGGCATGGGATGACAGGGCTCGTTAACGCCTCACGGATAGAAAGATTACCCTCCTGCACATCTGCAGCTAAGGCTTCCGCATGATACTTCCGTGCGGCTCCCCAGCTCGCAGCAGCTATGACATACCCCCTCAATGAACTGATCAGCTGGATGGGGGCTGGCGAGGAGGCAGGAAAAGGCACTTATAGAGTCGTTCAGGCCATGCTCGTGTCTGGACAGCAGGATCTCTATTACAAATTGGAGTGAAAGAGCAGAGAGCTCTCCCCAGCCACTGTGGGGAAATGAAATGTAGATACCCAGCAGTTTCCTTTTTTGAGCTTAGAGGATGCATTTTGGTGATTTTTTACTTTTAGTGCTTGGGCTGGTATAAAGGAGAGAGCGAGCGAGTGTGAGCCTTTGGTGAAGCTATGTGTAACACAGGCAGGTAGCGGTTGCCATTACCAGTTCAACCCATCTTTAAGCAGAGTACTTCAGAGCTCTCTAGGATGCCCAGCATTGCAGTTCCAATGGTTATCTTCCCATGTAGCTCTTGGCTTTCCAAACACTGTATCATCACCCTCGAAGCATTTCCCCTTCGTTTCTCACTGTCCACTTATTTGCTGTGATGGCAGATGGCATCGTGGGTAACTCCATGGACCACAGTTTCTCTCTGGCAGAGCCACAGCCTCAAAGACCCCTTTTCCTTTCACAAAGAAACAGGCTGCTAGCACAGGTACAGCTGGGAAGGGACCGAGCAGGCAGCAGGAGATTGGGGCAGCTGTGCCTCCCAACTGAATACACACCCCGTGTGTGCCCGGTCTGTGGGTGACATGGCACTCTCCCACTCATATGGGAAACTGCTGAAAGGCTGCAGACATCAGAGGGGTGTTTCCTATGCATGCCGGAGCAGCAACACGAACTTGAGCAACAAGATGACAAGAAACCTGCTAAAAGAAATAAAGGAAGGGTTTCCTGCCTCGTGGATGGTAAACCCCATTTTGGGAAGTGAGTGGCTGTGAAAGGTATGAGGCCATTCAGAGAACCGGGGCTGTGTGCTACTGAGCCCTCCAAGGGTTTGTCTGGTGGAGAAGAAACAGCTCATGCCTTAACCTGCTCCCGGAAGGTTTATTCCTTCCAGCCTCTGCTGAAACAGAGACCAGGCGAGATGAATATGAGGTTTTTTCTCTGCTGGTAATTTCCAGCACAGACTGCACGCAAAATCTTCATTTAAAATGTGTAAATGACAGCAAAGGAGCCACGAGGGAGCCAGATTTTAAGAGACTAATTTGCTGCCCGGGTTTTCATGACTGCACTACAGCGGGGGCCGTGCTACTTCGCTGCTGCGTGTGCTCAAGAAGGGGATCGAAGGACAGACAGACGGACGGGCAGGAGCTCAGCAAAGCCTGCATGTCACCCTGGAGGATAAAATACTGTATGTCATGCTCGGAAAAATTGGGAGGGGTGGGCCTCCCTTGCTCTGAAGAACAGAAGGGGGCTTTGTTTTCCAGCCGCGTGGCTCAGAGGTGCCCCACGGCACGTAGTGGGGAGAGCGCTCCCTGCCAAGCGGGCTTTCTCTGCGGCGCCCCGTGCCCGGCGGGACACGGAGGAGGTGACGGGAAGCTCCGCTTCACTAGAGGGCCTCAGCACATCAATTCCTCCGAGTGCTCTCGATGCCCCCCTCGCTCGGCAGGTCGTGCACCCAAATCAAACCCCCTCACGCTGCAGCTTGCCTGCCTGGGGTGTTGCTCCCCCACTGCCCTTGGCTTCTTTTTTTTTTTTTTTTTTTTTTGGCAGAGCCCTCAGCTGCCAGCTTTTGTTTCCAGATGTTTCTCTCTGTTTCACCCTGCCTGGCTGCTGTCCTCAGAATCCTGGGGTCAGAATACCCCACCGCCGGTGCGCCAGGGCTGCCCCGGGGGGCGCGCCAGCCCGTTTGACCCATCCCGCACAGCTCCCTTTGGCTGCGGGGAGCACAGCCCCACGCTCGCTGCTGCTAGCCCAGCCTCTGCTTCACAATCCCTTTCCTGCCGCTATAAATAACCTCGGCGAGAGTCACTTCAAAGGGAAGGGCTGGCGGCCGAGAGGTGCTTTGGGGACCGAGCGGGACAGGGGCGTCCCGCCGCCCGATCCCACCCCGGCGCTTTGCATAAATAAATCATGCGGCAGCGGAGAGGTGGAGAGAGAGGGCGAGCAGAGGAGGTGACTTTGGGAAGCCGCGCAGCTCGCTCATCCCAACCCTGCAGTTCGGAGAAAGTGTGTCATGTTACAGGGGAGCCACCGCCAACCAGAGCACAACGTCGCCGGAGCAGCTGAGAATTACCTCTCTCTAATGGGGACTTTCATGTGCGAGCTCTTGGCCAGTCTGCGAAGGAACTGAAACTGGCAGCTTAGAAAGAAACAAAAACCTACCAGCAAACTAAAAGACTGAAACATAGGAGGAAAAAGAAAAAAACGATCAGACTTTTTTTTCCTGCCTCTCACTCTTTGCTGCAGTTGGATCCTTTTTTTTCTGCACCCCTTTTATGTGTGTGGTTTGTTTTTATTTTTTAAAGACCCCTCCCACCAATTCTGTCATTATTGCTGTTATTTGTCATTTGCTGGCACTGGGATCCCCTTGGATGCTCTTTCTCTTATGCCTTCTGGATTGTGCTTCTTGGAATAGGAGTGAGGCTTTATTTATTCTATTTATTTATTTATTGTTTCTCAGGACAGGGAGGGAATGTTGGAGGAGAAGAGCTGGAAAGGCGTCGGTGAAGCAGCTTTTGACAGGGGTTGCGTGGCTTCCCCCAGGACCAGCGACGGTGAGAGATGCTGCCGCCTCCCTCTCCTGCTGGGCTCGGGGCTGCCTGGCATCTCCCTGCTCTCTCTGGTGCTGAGCCTCTTGCTGTACTTTCGGACCTCCGATCTGCAGTCCCGGGTGTCCCACTTGGAAGCAGACAGACCCACACAGCTCCCTGCCTGGCTCTCAGCAGACCAAATGGAGACAGCTATTTTGGGAAGAGTTGACCAACTGCTCGATGAGGTCGGTGTCCTTTCATTTTACATGTATAGTTTGCAGTACTATGGATTTTAGGCATGTGCACACTCTCTTAGTTGCGTTATCTGCTGCTTTTTTCCTCCCTTAAAAATGTCTTTCTGCACAAGTGATGCTGCTAGGTTGAATTTCCCAGGCATTCAGGTCCCTCCCACCTCTCAAACCTGCCTGGTGTTTTCTTGTCTCTGCCCTGGCCCACACTGTGGCTGAGCCCCAGCACATTGCAATGGGGCAAAACCTCACCCTGGTCCTGACAGGGAGGCGAGATCCTCCAGCACTTTCTGTTTGGTGACTGGTGTCATTGTCTGCCAAAATAGTTAGAGCTAGATGTTAAACCTAGGAATTCAGAGTCTGGGTTTGAGCCCTGGGAGAGGTGCAGGCAAGGCACACCACAGCTGGCCTGGCTTTGGGAGAGGGTAACTGCAAACAGGCCAGTGTCATGTTGGGCTGGCTTCTCCAGCGTGCCAGCCCCGGCCCCTTCCACAGCTCCTGGCTCAGGCAAATGAGACATACTGGCACTGGTACAGCTTCTGGTGCTGCCAGGGCATCAGTGCAAAGCATGTGGTTGTGCTATGCCCGCTTGAGCCCCATCCAAACTCTGCCAGAGCCAGCAGGCTCTTCCTTTGAGGTTGGGGGAAAGCTGCTGCTGAAGAAGCCTGAGCTTCAGCAGGTGAATAAAGAGAAGCTAAAAGGGCAGATTTTTGTTGCTGATATCTTTTTATTTTGCTGTGCTGCTGCTGCTGTGGGCCGCCTGGGCTCCTCTGCCCTGGGCAGGATGAGTATCCTGCAGCATTCTGGGCTTTGAAGCGGTTTTGACATGTGGCAGGGAGCACTTGGTGGCTTGTGTCTCTGAACTCTCTAGGCAGGTCCACACTGACCTGTTCCCACAGCTCTGGGGGAGGCTTGCAGCTAAGATTCAGGGCTGGAGCCGTTTCCACCCACCTCTCAGCTATTCCGTTTACTCCAGCTTTCGCTTGAGACAGGCTGGAGAGATCCCTAGGGCTAGCCCAAAAACTGTGTCTGAAAAAATCTTATGTGATGCTTTTGCTAAATGAGGCACGGAACAGGATGATCAGAGTGGTGTCTCTTGGGACCTATGTTGGGGCAGTGCTGCCTGGCACCCCGAGGGGGATCTGGGGACCCCCACATGATTTCTAGGAGCTGTGGAGGTCTGTGGTGAGGATTGTAAACCTACAGCTGATAGATTCTGCTACCATTTATGGATCTTGTGGGAGCAGTCCCTGGATCACCTGGGGTTTGCAGCGAAAGCTGTGAACCTCGAGTTAGCAAACACTGTAGGAGCTGAGGGATGTGGTTTTGAGTGGCCTCTTTGGATGAGGAATAAGGGGGAGACAGGGTGCATGGGGCAATACTGCACAGAAAAAAGCTTTTTAGGGAGGCAAAAGTGTTGCAAGTGGCTGGACCTGTGTCCCACGGTTGCACCCTTGTGCAGGGATTCCTTCCCCACCATCGGGCAGGGGATAACGTGCGGCTGTCCCGTCATTGCTGCTGGCATGAGTCTCCTGGGAAGTCACAGTTTATCTCTACCCAGTGATTTGAGACGTGCCACAGGACGACTCCTGGGAGTGGTGCCCGGGGCCGGATGGCCCCCTGTGTCCTACTGGCTCTGCTGGCTGCGGCACCTTTCTGCCTTTTTATAGCCCGGCTTAGCGAGGAAGTGGGACTCTCATGACGCCCACATGCCCGGCAGCACCCCTGTTTCCTGAGCAGCCCCTCCTGAGCCCCTGGGGGTGTCCCCAGCCCCACTCGCAGCCAGTGCAGGGAGCAGCCATGGGACAGGAACCACTGCTTGAGGGGTCAGCAATTGCTTCTAAGTACTACCGGGATTACCAGCTTCAAAAATAGCTTTGAGAAAGGTGCTGGAGCCTGTGGAGGAGCAGGGATGCCTGGCCCAGGTCTTCTGTCCCTTTGCACCTGGAAAGGTCTGCTGTCTGTGTGGGGAGGAGGCCTATGCCCCCCCGGGAGGAGACTCTCCCCACCTCCACTGCCTGCCTCAGCTAAGCTCTGAAAACAGCTACTTTAGACCTCCATAACTCAGCCAGAGGCACTGGCATGGGCCAAGCTGCTCGAGGGGCAGGGCAGGGGTCTGCTGACCACCGGATGGGTGGGTGGCATATGGGACTTTTTGCTTAGGAAAGAAAAACAAATCCCCTGGTCCTCCTTTTCATTAGGTCTGAAGCAGGGCTAAGTTGGATGGGTCTCCTGGACTGACTGTTGAGGCAAAAGGAGGACAGAGAAAAATAGGGAAGATAAAGGGGAGCAGGGAAAGAGTGGGAGAAGAAAAATGAGGAAAGCAAGAGAGAGTGCTGAGCATGACTGGGGGGAGAGGGTCTGTGGCTGGGCTTGCCCTGATGGATGTGAAAGCGGGATATTAATTCCTCTCTGCTCAGACCGTCACTGCCTCTCACTGCCACATCCTCACAGAATTTCCTGGTGTTTTGACTTTAATGGCTTTCACAGCTGCCAACTCGGTGTTATCCATCACAAAATAAAAGCTTTACAGAAACCCCAGCTTTGGAAAGAGTCGGTCTGAGCTGGGCAGGGAGGTGGGAGGTGAGGGGAGCCATGGGCACAGGAGCACGTTTCTAGCTCTGGTGGCTGTGAAGATCGGCTGGAGGGATGTGAGGAAGCAAAGTCTGTGAGGGCTGACAGAGAAGCTCTGAGGTTATGCTCAAAGCCCATACTGCTCTGTGCTCTGAGCTGGAGGGTGTGGTGCTCTCCAGACTGTGCCACATTTGCACTCAGGTGTGCCCGGAGGTTCCCAGGGGTCTGCGAGCTGCCGTGGGGACACTGAACAGATTGCACTGAAAAGTACCAAGTGCCAAAGCCCTGTTAGGCAAACCAGCAGGGAGAGGAGCTGTGCTGGTTTGTTTAAAATGCTTCATTTTAAGCCAGCTGGTGGGGATGTTTTCCTGGTCTTGGAGCCCAGTTTTGGAGCACCCGTGGCTGGCTGTGGTAGCATCTTCCTCACAGTTCAGGCTGAGCAAGGAGAGGGCTGCAGATGCTTTCCCCGAAGCAGCCCGACCAGTGCTGCTTCACTTGCTGCTGTGTGAACCTCTGTCTGGTTGCAGCAAATGCCAGAATGGAATTTTCTACCGGACAGAAATTGACTGAGTTTTCCCACAAAACCGTCTGTGCAGAATGGGCCAGAAATAGGTAGTTCAGGGAGAACTTTAACTCCACACAGGAATTTCTCTGCATTTATGGGACATCATAAAATCATACAAAGAACACAAACTCACTACTGGCATTTGCAGGAGAGGCCAAGCTTTCCAAAGATGAACACAAGGTCCTTTCCCGTGCTGGGTAACATCAGGTACTGTTTCATTTGCTAAAAGCTTGACAGGGTGCAGAGCAGGATGGATTCAGTGCTGCTGGTGCTAGGAAGAAGAACCCCAGAATTTGTGTGCTTGTAGAGACAGAAGTGCGTGTGTAACACAACAGCAGTTATCCTGTAAAGCCTGGGAGAAGATCAGCTGCCCCTCTGAGTGTGCTCAGCCTCTCAGGGGCTTATGTTGAAGGTATTTGTTGTGTCTTTAGTGCTGCTGAAGGGATGCTGGGACTGTGCGTGGATGGGTAGGGAGCATTGACCCTCACTGCTTTCCCAATAGGGTCATTTACCCGAGACTCTTTCCTTACACAAGCAAAGGAGGGACACCTGAAAACTCCTTTTCTCTCCTGACCTAAAGCTTTTATTTCCTCCTTTTGCTTCAATGACTCAAAGCATGCTGCTCAATTCTGCTTCCCAGGGTCAGCAAAATTGCTCTAAGCATCCACTGCCTCAGTCTTTAGCTTAATGTTTTCCACCCCAAAATCATGAGGTTTTTTTTTTTCTTCCAATTTCTCTGCTAGCCAAGTCCCATTTCTTTTCAGCTGCTTGCAATCCTTGAATCTAAATGGTGTTATTTCCAAGCTTTTTGCTCCATCTGGGAGGACTCACTGCTTGCTTTTGCTCTATGCCACATTGTTCTGCGATTCCAGAAGCTGGGCCTTTAAGAAAAAACAGTGAAATTGGAGATAAAACAATAAGAGTTAACAAAACCACCCGCCCTTGAAATCCTCCTGGTGGTTGTAATAGATTATCTATTTGAGACATGTTTCTTTTAGCTGTTGGAGATAGTGGTGGGAAATGATTTCACTTCCCCGGGTGACTGCAGACAGCTACGTCTGCTAAAGAGCTATTAATCTGCCCCCTTTGAAGAAGTGCACTCTCTTTCACCCAATCTGAAGTGCCCATCCAAAACAGACAGGCACTTGCAAGGTTTTGGAGGCCACAGCCATGGTCCTTCAATGTCAGAAGAGGTCCCGCTTTCCCTGCTCTGACCACCCAAGCCAGCCCTGTCCTGTCGTGCTACTGGTGAGTTAACAAAACCCATGGGAAAAGCCCGTGTTAGCTTTATTGCCCATTTCCAGTGTATGTCTCGGGCTGACCCTCCTGGCCTTGCCCTCTTGCAGACCGAGGGTTTTTCCCGTTTCTCCACACATGGTGATGTGTGATGGCTCCCTAGATACACAGAGGTGCACGGTCCCTATGTCGGAGCCATTCAGCTGTGTGTGGCCCCAGTGCTCCAAAGGCTTTTTCAGCCCCTTTGGTATGTGCGGAGGGAAGGTGCAGCCGTTATGTCTGGAAAACATGACAGGCACAACAGTCCTCTCTGTAAGAAGTGTTTTCAGCATTTCTGCCAGGACAAGAGGGAACCAGTTGCTGCTCTGATCTTTCATGCTCAAGGTGTCCCTTGGGTGAAAAAGCAAGTCTCAGATCCCAGAAAAGTGATCACAAATGTTAGGTTCCCAGAGACCATGCTCTTTTATTTTTGCTTACCTTTCCCTAAAATGGAATGGTTTTCTGTTGCTTAGGAATGAAAGTTTCCTCTTGGAAAGGCCAGTTTTAGAGGGAAGCCCTTTTTTTTTTTTGCTCTCCTGACCAAAGCCGGCTTCTCGTGTTGGACCAGGTGGTATTTTGCACAGTGGTAATGAAGGAAGCAGAAAAGGCTGGGAATTCGTTTTGTTTCACCAACTCAACCCAAAGTTGAACTGAGGTCTCCAGAAGCCAAGGATTTTTTTCTGTTGCAGTCAATGTTTGTTTAATAGATTGTGCAGGAAACTGAACTGCAGGAGCTCCTAAATTCTTGGTAGATTTTGCCTCCCGCTGAAGGGGAGCAATCCTGTGGCACCACTGCCCTTTGCACTACGCAGGGATGCACAGAGTTCCTGGGCTTCAGGGAGGCACCGCTATGGCCAGGGATGGGGCAAAAGCCCAATGCCGAGGAGTGCCCCGTGGCTGCATGGCACCGGTGCTCAGGGCTCTGTTCCCAGCCCTGTCCAGCAGCACCCACGCCTCCCTCCCAAGTGGCCCCTGTCCTTGAGAAGGCTGTTTCAGTTGTCCCAGGTGTTTCCACTACCCTGACCCTGCAGATAAAGTTGTGGGGAAACATTATCTCTCCTCTTCCTTTCCCGGTCACTCAAGTCCTGCTGGGTCACCACTTCCCTGAGAAGTCCAGTTATGCTGCTCATCCCCTTGTATGGCAGCAGAGCAGCCCAGGCAAGGCTTCCTGCAGCAAGCCCTAACTCTGCCTTTCCCCCCGACCCTTCCCCCTTGGCCCTTGCAGTGCCTCTGCACTTGGTGGGGCAGGAATCACTTGCATGTTTCCTTGCAGATTTCTGTCCCGTACAGGGCCCCGCTGCAGCCAAGGCATTTGGACCCTTGCTGGTTAGGAAATGACTTTCTGCTCCTGCCTGTGTGGACCATTACCCCTCCCCTCTGCTAAGCCTGATTCCCAAACACAGGAACCCCCCCCAAATGCAGCAGTCTCTTGTTCAGACATTTTGGTTGGCACATGTGTAGATGGAAACGAGAACGCATACATCTACATTCCAGTCTGCGTGTCCAAATAAAGGCTCTGCTGTCCTATTTGTGCCCATGTTTGACCATTAGCACAAAGTGTTGGAAGCCAGGCAGTGCTGTGGAGCAGAGCCATGCCATCTGGGGTGGCAGAGAGATGGGAATGTGCCCAAATGCAAAGATTCACATATCTGTGCTTTTGAACTGAGATGGTAAACGCAGATAAAATGCTATATGGGAACTGGTAATGTGCTCTGATATCACATCAATTCACTATCAAAACATTTCAGTCTACCATGAAAAAAAACCCTCTGAAACTATTCAATTTCTAGTCAGTCACAACAACCCTTACTGATTTTGACTCGCAATAAGGAAGCAAGTCCTTTCAGAGTGAAAAATGGAAGTGTTCCAGCCAATGCTGCCTTCCCTCATCCCAGGCAGAAATATGCTGCTCTATTTTTTTTCCTCTCTAAAAGAAATTTCCCCTGAACTGATGCCTTTTTGCAGGAAGGGGCTCACTTGTAAAAATCAAGTAATTTCTCTATGATCCTGAGTATGGGCTTCTAAGAAATAGCCCAACATAAAAGGCCATTTCTTTCAAAATGTTGGCCCTGGTTGTGAAGTAGGTTGGACAATAAGAAGGTCCAGCCAGGATGAACAGTGGGCTTGAGGCTTAGACGAGAAGAGGGAGAGACTCCTTAGCACAGGCACCCTGGCAACTCAATCTTCTCAAACCGTCTCAAATCATTAACCAAGTGCGGTTCACAGGCATTAATGAATAACTTATTTGAATTGATTTGCATTTTCTTCACCGAGTCATGGTGATTTTAATAAGGTCTATGAGGGTTGGTGTGGATGCTGTCCCTAAAGTGCATTTTGCTCAGGACGTGGGTCAATTTTAATGACATTTCAAGTGAGGGAAGAAGTGGTAGCTTCAAGTGGACTCGATTGCCCTTTTAAGAGAGAAGATGGGGACAGAGAGCAGGAGACTGACATGCTAGCACCGTTACAAATCCAAACTTGTTGGAAATGAACATTTAGACATGATTCCACCTTGTGGAAGTTCCTTGTCTTGTTCTGCACTTGGGGAAAGATTAAGCTTCACAGCCTCTGAAGGTTTTAGGAAATGCGGTTGCTATTCTCAGGCCACCTTCAACCGCAATTTTTCAGTGGGATTATTTTGTCCATCCAGGTGTCTCCATGAGCAGAAGGAGTCTGTTGCAGGAGTAGAGAGTACCTGCTTCAGATCTCCATTTTTTATCTGCTGAATGGGTCTTCTGAGAAATGCAGCTTTCTCACGAGGACACAGTCACCTCTTTATTCGCCACTGCTGGCTCTTGATTTTGTAATGCCTGTCAGGAGGACCACATTTGGAGGCCATTACAAAACTCCCTCAGCCTGCTTCCAATCAAACCCCACATTTCTAGTTAAAGACTGTGAACTTTAATGCCTTTCTTCATTCCCAAACCGTTCTGCTCTGTCTCTTCCATCTCTGCTTGGGCAGCATCTCCCCGTCCCGCTTTTCCAAGAATCTGAGGCTTTGGTTTCAACAGTTATTAATGACTCATTTTGCTTTTTTCCCCCCTTTGACAGAAATTAAAGTTCCATTTGCCAAGACATCGAGAAGTTCGAGACGCATACCAGCGATGCGACTGCCCGGCAGGTAGGGATCTGGGACAGCTGGCACTTTTGAAAGAGCCTTTTTTGCCTGCATCTTGTTGAAAGCTTTTTTTAATGCTGTGTGATAGAAGAATACAAAGTTATGCATACCTATGTAGCAGTGTGCTTGGGGTATAGGTATATATATATGTGTTATATTGATTATAGGTAATCAATATCTGTGTAACGAGTTGGGTACATACGTAAATACTGACTCCACATGTGACAAACAGCGGGAAAAGTGATAGGCATCCGGGTAGACAACTGGGTAGTCAACAAAGAGAGAAAGATGCATCTAGAGGGCAAACGTTCCCATTCATTTTAGACATCGATTTTGAAGTGGGCAGAATGGCTCTTGGGAGGTGCATCTTTCTTGACTGATTTGAGAAGATTTGAGACATGTAGGCTAGATCCAACACCAAAGATGAGCAGCTAAATTTTGGTGAGCCAAAATGCCCGTGGGGTGAGAAGATTGGAATTCCTTGGTGTTATACAACTATCTGAGGCATCTTGCAGAGTAACAGCCTTCTGTTAGAAGCGACCATTTGTTGAATGAAGTGGTCACTCAATGTCCCGCTCATATAACATACAGAAATATTATGGGATTGCTTAATTGCATTATGTTTTTGATCATGCTAATATCAAGAGGCTCTTTGAGACACATCTTCTGAAGTGGTTTTAATACAATAAGTGACAAATTGCTATGGAAAAAACATTTGTGAATGGCATTTCATTCCATTGCTATGAATCATTCAGCCTTCCTCATTGTCTTTTGGTGCATTTGACTGTGTAGAAAAAAAAATTAGAGAAGTGCCAGCTACCACTCACATTTGAGTTGAAGTTTTGGGGTCCTCAGCATATCCAAACTGAGTAGCTGAAGCTCATCTTGAAAAGAAAGAGGCAGGGAAAGTTGTGTCTGAAAGCGGCGTTTCCATTTTCTGTGGTTTCTCCTTTGGTTCTCTTTGGTGCCCAGTGTGAGGTGTTTGATGTGAGTATCAAAATGTATTTAAGTATGGTCAACAGTGGGATAACGGTGGATGAAATTATGAAGGGGGCTGACTTTGCTGTAGGTAATGTCTTGGAATCAGTGTGTTTATTCCTGTGTGCAGGACATAGGAGGTACAGTCTTTTGTCAGACTAAAATGGATTTATAAGGTAGTAGCTCGTAAAAGCAAGAGGTAAAGCTAAAATGGTTTATGATGGAAAAGAACTAAAATCCAAGATCCAGACTTGTAGAACATTGGAAAATGCCTGGTTTGACTAGTCCAGATCAGGACCATTGGACTTTCCTTTAGTCCCAGAAAGAAACAACAGGAACTATGTCGGTTTAAATTTAAAAGACAGTACAATGAAGTATCTTCTAAGTATCTCTCCTCTAATGATCAGATCAAAACTGCGTTCAACTGTTTTTACATTTCAACCTTTTCCGTTCAACGGGAACACAAATCATAGCACTACTCCGTTTTCAAGTTCCTGCCTAGACTTGACATATAAATGCCATAAAACCACAGGAATGAATATCCTCCTGGTGTTTCTGAGCCAGCTTGGAGAAGGAAACTTAGAACTTGAGTGCAGAGCAGAGAAAAAAGATTCACTGATTTTTGAGGCCATCTGAGTGTGACCACCTATAACCACGTGTGATAGATGAATCTCCAAAGTATTTCAGCGTCAAGATCATACCGCTTGGTTACAGACACCCACATCCCTTGGGAGGCCTTGGCAGCAGTTGGTGTTGGATTTCTCGCAGTGTTTAGGTACCTGCTCATTCAGTTAAACTCATAGTATTTTTGAAGGACAGCTTTGATTCAGGAGAACAATAATAATAAATGTCTAAAAGGTTCACACTTCCTTTTTACCTATCAAACTTGCTTGTCTTCATCAAGTATCCTATGGAAACAAAAACTATTTGTAAAATTTCCCTCATCTTGCCAGCTAATCCACTGAGGGAAATGAAGCTATGGTCCAGAGCTGATGTGGCAGGGGAAGACTCAATTGGCTTTGGGCAGTGCAGAAATGAGGGCACCTTTGGCCAGCCATTGTCTCATCTCAGACCCTTTGCTCTGGAGTGTGTGTTTTCCCTTTGGTCTCCAGGCTGGTGCAATGCAGGCCACCTGAAAGCACTGTTGTGCTGTTTCAACATGGTCTCTCTTCCAGCCTGAGAGCTTAAGAATCCTTTTCCCCCATGCATTTTTTTTCCCTTGTGTTTAAAATGCCCTAAGAACCAGACAACATGACTCTTGCGGGAGACCAAGGTATTCAGAAGCGCTGAGAAGTGTCAAGATGTTGCAAGACTTGGCGCATGTCCGTTGCTTCTCACTGGCCCACTCCACTGCCTATAAACACATCACGTTCCTCACCAAAAATAAATGTTTATCAGAAGTGACATTTGACTTCATCCCTAACTGTGAGCCAGGTCCCTGCATGGCAAAGAAGGGGAAAAGGAAGAGAAGTTCACTTGCTGACCTGTTCAGTACGGATGTGGAGGTCCCGGGCAGGGTCACCTATTGCTATAGGAAGAGCTTCAGGACACAGAGGGTTGTGAAAATAAATGGTTTCGAAAAGCTGGGAATAGGGGAGCAAGAAGACTGTGAAGTGTGTGACTGCGCTGCGGCTATCTGAGTGTGTGTGATAAGGGTCGTAGGAATAACATGGTCAGGGAAACTGCAGCTGTATTTAGAGCAAATGATAAGGAAATATAAGTTTCCTTTGGCTGGGAAGCTGCTACTTCAGATCACTTGGTCTGGGGCTGGGTGTGACTACCTGTGAGCACTCCTCGGCATTGTGTTTTTTGAGCTCAGAGGTCGCTTCTCTCCAGCGGTGTCTCAGTGGGGAGGGCACAATCCCAAGGTTAGCACAACCTTCCTGGTAACTAATGACTTAGTTCACTTCATCTGATAGATAACCTGTGCCATTCCTTCTGTCCCCGCTGTCTGCCAGACTGATCTGGGACAGTGTTGTACAGCTTGGGAAAGTGTCCTGAAACCTTAATGGTAGCAATGACTGTACCCAGCTGTTCACCACCCCCAGACCCTGCGCCATGCCGGGGCCAAGTATGGACAGGGAGCTCAGCGTGAGTTTTGATCCCAGGTTCTCGCGGGCTAGGAGATCTTCTGGGGCTGAGCAGATGCTGACGTGACCAGGGATCAAATTGCTGGGAGTGAGCCTCCCCTTGTGACTTTTGTTCAGATGAGGGAAAGGTTTCTTTTCCATATGGGATCTGGATGTGACTGAGAGCTTGGGAGGGCTACCTGAGGTTGGAGGATCCTCTCATGGCCAACTGACCTCCCTTGATATCTGCTACGTAATAACCCAGTGCTGCGAGGAAAATAGCACTGCTTTTCAGCTTGACAGGGTGAAAACCTAAGCTTTCCTGGTCTAATCTAGACCCAGTTGCAGAGCCAGATCCTGTCTGCCTGGACAGCCTCAAACAGCCAGGGATTACCACCAAAACCCCCTCCCACAGCCTTCCTGGCGGAGGTGGGTGCTTGTGTATTTTATACACTGTGACTCTCTTTATTAGACTTTTCCCATCTTCCTCTCTTCAGCTCCTATTTTCACAGTCCCCACGTGGCTGTTTTTCACTCTGCTGGCTCTCTGCTCCGGTCTTCAATATCCCTTAAAAAAACCAGAAAGGCTGGCTCCTTTCCCTCTGCCCCCGCAATGCTTGTTTTGGTCCGGTTTCTCCTTGGGCAGGTTGGGAGCCTGCAGCACTGGAGGCGGTCAGCCATGCGAGCAGGGAAGTAGCTCGGAGGGATGCCGAATGGCTTTTCCATCCCTCCCCGTGGCAGCCCTCGTGGGCAGAGGAGGGAGCTGGGCTGTGGGAGGAGGCAACCCTGGCCCCGTGGGCAAGGACCAATGGTCAGAAGGGGAGGTTGCACAACCCTACCACAAAACCAGTATGCCTTCTGCTGTTACAGGGGCTTGGAGGCTAGTGTGGGGCAGCTGCAAGGATTTTGGCATTGGCCAGGAACTGGAGACCTCTCGGGAATGCCTTTGAGGCTTTGCAAGGGAATGTACCCTGGGCATTTCTCCTCGTACAAAATCTCACCCACGTCTCTTATCTGCCCCAGCTTGGGGCACAGGAAAAGCTGCTTGGCTTCTCTCCTCAGCTCTGACTAACTTTACAGAAATACCAGCAGAAGCTGCTGTGACTCAAAAACGTTGCTGCCCTTTCCATTCTTGCAGGGTGGCCCACAAGGGCAAAGGTTCAGCGGTGGCCCCAGTTGCTCCCTGGGGCTGTGGGCTGCATGGTGAGCACGCTCTGTCCAGGCATCCTGGTTGCCTCCTGCTTGCCCCCTTGAGTATACCTCTCCCATGCTGGCTGGACACCTCAGCACAGTGGCAGCTGCTGAAGGAAGCCAGCAAGAAACAGCGCGGGGCTGCAGCGGGGCTTTGGCTCCCACCCAGGATGTGTCACCTAGAGCTGGGAGGGCCAGCTGGCAGGAGGCGGCAGGATTTCCCATGTCTCGACCCCTGCCTGGCCCCACAGAGGGGGAGGAAGCGTTTGGAGGGGCAGGATCCGGGCTGACAGACAAGGGGATGGGCAGGGATGGATGCAGGAGGGGCAGGTTGCTGGGCAGTGTGGGCTGAGCCCCAGCCCCGCAGCACCGGGTCAAGATACTGCATCCAAGTGGATGCCTCCAGTTCTCTCTTGGGATTCTTCTCTCCTTCCCAAATGCCTCTGGGGAGGTGAGCCAAAAAAGAGGGTCAGTGCCCAAGTCCTGCCTGCCCCTGGCTGGGGTGCTCCTCCTCTTGCCAGGTGGTTTTTGTGGCTTTTATGTTTTCTTGCTGTCATTTTTAATGCGATGCTTTTTCAGCTTCCTGGGTCTGCTCGAGCAGTTCTGAGGGCTCCTGTGAGATTAAAAGCCTGAACACACTGGTGAGCTCCAAGAGGTGGAGAAGGTGCTTGGGATCCCTGGCGTGGGCCGAGGGTGTGGAAAGGTCACTCTGGCTATTTAAACAGCCGCAGCCACGAGCCATGTCGTTTGCCCTGGCTCTGAGCCACGAGGAACGTGAGGTGGGAGTGTGCAGTGAAACACGTGTCCCTGTGGTCCTCCTGTCAGGAGGTGCATTGAACTAGTTGAATTGCTACGGTTTTGTGTTTGACTCCTTTTCAGGCTAGCGTCAGCGTGCTTTTCTATGCTGACTATGCAAAAAGGTCTGTTCTGCTTTAAGAGCATCTAAATGCAGCTTTTTGACAACCTCTAACAAAAAAACTGGAAAAAAGGACATTTGTCTCAAGCAGCCACTCCTTGCCAAAAAGCTTTGAGCTTTCTGAATTGCCTTTTCCCCTTGAAGGCACTGGTGAAGCTCTCGTGGCTGGGCTGGCTGGTGAGCGGAGCTCCGGAGGGAGCTGCGCCTGGGCTGCTGTGGATGGGCATCCGACACCACCGCAGCCACAGCAGCACGTTGCTGTGTCAGAAAATGCGAATCGCTGGCACGGCATCCCCACGGCACAGCACATCTGGAAGAAAAACTGCCGCATAATCATTGCTTAAATACTTCCTCTCCTCCTCCACCCCCTTAATAAGAAATCTCCCTGGGAATTCTATTATTCCCTGAAATTTAAATATGTTCCCCCCCATCCACATTTTTGGGCCCTCCAGAGTATACACACACTTTAGCCTCAAAGGTTGCTCATGCGCCCTGGCCTGCTGGCTGTATTTTGGGTTGGGGTTTGTTTGGTTTAGACATACTGTCGTTTCATTTGTTTTGAAGATGCAAACCACACAATGAATTCCATGGATTCTGTGAGCAGTTATGAATAGATGGGGATGAACAATTCAGGAAACAAACAAACAAACAGCTTGTTTGGTCACTGAACTCTCTTTCTCTGAACACGTAGGCAGCTGTGCTCTTACACAACTGCCTGGAGTGGCTTGAGGAGTCACCTCTGCCTTGGCTTTTGTCACCTGAAGGTCGTCACATCCGTGGCCGAGGGATGGTAAGAGGGAGGAAGGATGCTCCTTATACCTCTAAGCATCAACTCATCCGGCTTAGTCTGCATTTGGGATTTAAACTGACTTTATTAAGGAGTGTTTAATTGGTTTTAATGAACCTGCTGTTGTTGCCACAGTGCAGACCAGGAGATCTCGTGTAAGCCTTTAATACAGTTGTGAGAGCTGCCCGGGCTGCAGAATGGCTGGGGGACTAGGATGTCCTTATGGTGCTACCATGCCGGTCAAGTTAGGAAGCAAACCCCTCTGCCTTTCCCTCTTTATCCAAAATAGGGTTAGAAACAGTCAATGCATTAAAAAGGGAAGGCGCTGAGGCATGGTGATGGGTGCAAGTGCTCTGCCAGAGGGTGACTTGTTCATTTACACCCATCTGCTCGTTGGTATGATTCCCTCTTGCCATGTTCAAGCCTGTCTCCTGGACACCCCACAGCTCCTCTCTTTGTCCTTTTATGTGATTCCTTATTTTAAACTGGCTGGAAGGTGGAAGAAAATTCCCCCAAACACACAGAATAGCTGCAGGTCTTTTTCTCTGGAGGTTGACCTGTCTCCAGAGGTGCAAAGGGGTGAACACTTGTGTCCAGCTGCACGCCAGTCCCGGTGGCACAAGCATTAACTTTAGTGGTGTTTATATATTGTATCCTAGATGTTATCTCCCAGCCCTGGAGAAGCCTTGGCTGTTCGGTAAGGCCACCCTCCATCCAAAACCGGGGATAAACCGACCTCTTCCCCAGACAAGGGTGTGGTGCAGAGAAAGACGTCGAGGATTAAATGCGTGGCAAAGATTTTGGCGGGAGGAATGGATCTGCAGCCCTGGACAGGAGCAGATACCCATGTGGGGGGCTCCAGCCAGGAGCACAGATGATGCACTAGAAAAGCATTGTGGCTGTGCCAATTTCTATCACGTAACGGTCCCACCGGGACCTTTTCCATCCCTGCCAGGCCGCGTCCGAATGACAGGTCCAGTGGCAAATGGCACCCTCCACGCAGACTGGGGCCCGACAGGTTGCCTGGGGGGCTCCCGGGACACACATCGAGGGCTGCAGCAGGGAGCTTCTGCATGTCTGACGGGTTTGTGTACAGATGTTTCGTACGAGTGTTTACACCATTGCGTGCCTGTGCTTACAATGTATATGGTACATATGGGCATAAATCAGCGCCTTGACAAAACGAGGCAAAACCATCCCAGCTGGCTGAGGAAACCCAAAGAGCACATTGTGCTGCTACTGTACGGCGACGGCTTTGATTCAGTGCGCGCGTGCTACTGGCTTGGAGGATTTTTCCCAGGCCTGTGCTGTGTGCACATGGCCGGGCTGGTTTGCGTCAGCTGCTGACGCACGTCCGGGCTCTGCGACGTGGGTCTTGCCTGTGCTGCCCATCCTGGCAGCTTTGTGGTGGCCGGAGGAATGAGGGTGAGCCGCACCAACCGCCAGGCTCAACGGTGGGGCACGGTGCCCGGCGGCATCCAAGCCCCTTGCGCAAAGCGTGGGCGCCCGCCAGCCGGCAAAGAGCACCAAAAATACCCGGGACGGGCCAAGGGAGATGTTGCAGGCGCCAAGTGGCTCGCTCCAAAGCTGTTTGCAAGGGGATTGTGCTCCGATGCTAATGTTAGCTGCCGCCATGCACTCGAGGGCAATGGGGAGGTAAAAAGCAGGCTGCTGGCCTGGCCGGTGCGGGTATGGCTCTGTTTGGCGCTTTGCTGCAGGGCTGCAGAGGCCTAGGATGAGCCCTCCTCTCTGAGGCATCAGATTTCGGTGTGGTGATACCCGATTCCCTCTTGGCTCTTCTGGGCATCCGCCTGTGCCTTCGCCCTGTGAGGACCAAGGGCCAGGCTGATCTGCCGGAGCCCAAAGGGTGTCCCAGGGTGCGGATCAACAGGAAGAGTGGAGGGGTGGCTTTCCTCTCCTCTGATCGCATTTCAGCCCCTGTGCCAGGCTGGGGCCACAGGTACGGCTGGTGGGACGGGGCAGAGGCAGTGGTTTAAAAGGAGACGTTGCATCATGTGGGGCTGGGCAGCTTCGGGAGGCAGAAACCTCATCTGTTAAACACATACCGCCCGCCCCCTGCTCCCCCTGCCAGGGAACATTCAATCCTCTCTTTGATGGACGTCCAAGAAAATACTTCTTCTACATCCTAAACTTGTTAGCACCAGTTAATCATCTTAACCTTCTTCCCCTCTGAACACACACTCCAATGAGTTTCCCATCGCTGGCAGCCGTTAAAGACGCAGCGCCGCTTTTCGCGCCCGCCTTTGCAGGCAAGCGTACAGCCATTAATTATTACCCATCCCGGCTGTCTCCCAGGTTGGGGGGGCAGAAACCCACATCTCGTGCTGAAGCCGCTTTAAAGCAGCTGTCCAGTGAGTCGCTTTGAGGGTGGATGCACTTGACACAGCTCTCCCCTTCCAGGAGCTGGACCGGGTCTCTGCCCCTCTGTGCACTGCCTCTTTGACATCCATAAGCATTGTGAAACATAAGCCCTGGAAACTATTTGCCTGCATTGGAGCGACGCTGCGACGCATCCCAGATTAACGTGTCGAAATGCTAGCGGCGTGACAATCGGAGGGTTGAGAGATGTGCTCACGTGCAGGGCCTGTGCTGCACAGCCGGTGAGGGGATGGGGCTGTGGTGTGACGCCTGCTAACTGGGCATCTCCCCTTTGTTTCACCTGGCTATGTCTCCCCTTTCCGATCTGGAAAGCCCCTTGCTGTTCATTGCACGTCTTTGCTGTGTTTCCCCCCAAATAAGGCTGTGTTTCAGACAGGCGGAAGGTGACTCCTTGATGCACCCATCCCCTCTGCATGCCCGTGGCTCTGGTGGGGCAATGCTGTGCCCTTTGATGCTATCTACCTCTTGCATATATGGGTTTGGGAGGCAGCACCCTCACAGCCTCCCCAGACCAATTCATCCTCTTGCTCCCCAAACCAGGGCCAGGGTCTTTCCTGCTCTGCTCACCCATCCCATTCCAACCTGGCTGCCGAGGCTCGGTGTCTGTTTCTTCCTCATGCGGTGTCTTGGGCGAGCAGCATCGCAGCTGGACTGTGCGAGCAGGAGGTAATTAAATCAGCGTATTCCCCAGGGGGGCGGCTGATTAACAGCGCATTTTCCCCATGCTGCGGGGCTGAGACACACACGGGCAGTATCAATCCATCGCTTGCCTCACTCCTCTCCCTTAGGATGTCTGGTTTTTCCTTTTTGCTTCTCTTTTTTCCCTTTCTTTCAAAGAGAAGATGAAGATAATATCAGCTGAACTGGAATCTGAACTGAGAGAGCTTTGTGCGAGGGACTTGTTTATTATGATTTGGTATTGCTCCAGGCAGCGTCTGTGCTACGCTGGGGACCACCCAGCCATCCCATCCACACCGGGCTCCCCTTGCTGTGGGGATCAACCATAAGCAGGTAGAGGACTCTGGGCCATGGGCCGTGGTTTGCTTTTGGGAAGGGGTCTTCATGAGGCCAGACCTGGCACTGGGATGTGGCACTGGGTGGATGTGGCTGGATCCCAGTGGCTGCTCTTTGCTTGTCCTCCTTCTCTATCATCAGCCGCTGCTGTCCAAGGGAGGAGATGTTGCTGGAGGCGATGGCAGCTGCTGGGAGTTGTGTGTTGGCCTCATCCCTAAGGGAGCTGAAGCACACAATGGGTTGGGATCTTTTTTTTTCTTTTTCTATTTAGTTTTTAAATATTTGCTCCTTATTAGAGGGATTTTGGCAGTAAAGATGGAGTAGTTACGTCTCCCAAAACGGCAGCTGTTGCATATAGATTAATTCCCTCTTAAACCCTGTCATATACAAGTCTGACACCAATGAAGAAAGGGTTGAAACCACGAAAGCACCTCACAGAGCTTATGGGTCTGTGGCACAGCCCTGGCCACAGCCACGTAAGCCACGTCTCAGCCCTCTGCTCACGAGGGAGCGATGTACCCAGCCCTGACCTGTCTGAAACCCAGGCTGTTTGACATCCCCTGTGCAATGTGATTTAACATGGGCTTAAGAACAGAAGAAAAGGAGAGGAGGAAAGAAGTGTGGTTTTTTGAAAGATGTAGCCTCATGTTTCTTAGTTTACCCCCAATTCATGCGGGTGGTGATCTCTTGCTTATGGATGACTGTGTGCTTTTAGCAAATGTTTGTTTTTCTGGTGAAACGGGAGGAGGTGGGCATTATCAGGTGTGGTTGTGAATATTCCTCTCCCTGAATTGCAAAGCCACCCTGGATAGATCCCTATGCTCTGCTATTGATTAGCCTGACTCTTAATGGGCAGGGGTCCTGGAGTTTCTTGGGACAGTGATGGGAAGTGGCTTTCAGGTCCTTTAGGAAGGGAAGCTATGAATATGCGACTCTTGGATTGAGGGCTGGTGCACTGTCCCTGGCCCCGTGTGGTTTGGCATGCATTCAGCCACTGCCGCCTCCTCCACATGGGTTTTTTTCATGTGCCTTTCCTGTGCAGCAAACTGAAGCAGTCCTCAGCCCTCATTCCTTTGCTTTGCTCTTTATTTCTGAGAACAGTGACGTTGCTGTTTCGGTAGGACCTGGGGGCTCTTTAGCAGTGGCTGAGCAGCCCCAACAATTTTTTTTGCCAGGCATGCGTCTCTGCAGTTCATGCTCGTCACCCTCCCCACGTACTTTGAAGAAGTTCCTCTCTAAATATAATGTCCTTTTCCCCTCATGCCTTCAGGGTCTTTCCTTTTGGCTGAGAGAAAGAGCTTCAGAATAACTAGTTTCTAAACGTGGTTGGTTTTCCTCCAAGTTATTCTTTCTCTGCTCTGCAGGCAGGGAAAAATACCTCTTTTCCATCACCACTGCACTCTCTTTTCTTCTTGAGATTATCATGGGATCTCTCGCTACCTTAAAAAATAACGACCTGTATGCCTAAATTCAAAAAATCTATCAGTCTCAAGCAAGACTGAAGTCCTGACTGAGTTTAGCAAACTTACTCATTGAGTCGAATTTGCCACGGTGAGAAGATGAGAGAATACAGGTGCTTTCCAAACCATGCTCAACAGGGAGGCAGCAGTTGGTTGGGGTTATTTTTTGCCTTTCCAGTCCAGTATCTCTTTCTATAGTGTGTGCTGTGCAAAGCTTCTGGTTTGGGCGCCAGAGGCAACAGGGAGGGAATCTGCACACTCAGTTCATTCTAGGTAAGGAAAGTCATGAATCCTTTCATCCCCATCCACCAGCACGGGTTGTCTCCATATGTGCATGCTGCCCCAGCCTGGCTCCTACCCAGCAGAGCGCTGTGCGGGGGCAGCCAAGCTAAGCAAACCTCTCAGAGTTCAAGACATGCTAAGAAAGCATCAGCTAGATTTGGATGAATGAATGAATGCTCGGTCTCCTCTTCCTGTGCCATAAAACATGCTGAGCAAACCCGCTTGGGCTCAGAAACTCCATCGCATTTTTCCTTTTAAAAGGACTAACATCAGCCCCGCCCTCCTTTACATGCTCTGTTTGGAAACAAGGCAGCGCATTAAGAACGAGCCTGAAGGAAGAATTTATGGTGTCTCTAATTAGTCAGTTTGTTCCATCCTCGAAGAAGAGGATAACGAGCAACAGGGATGCATTGCTGGCCTCTGGAGGAAGAGCGCTGTGGCTAGGCTTATGTCCAGCTGCTGATAGGGTAATTAGCGGTAACTGGGAGCTATCAATCATCTCGGGTGGAAAATTGTCTTGGTTAAAGGAAAGACCCTCCCAAACATTTTCATAACTCAAAAGGGTGTGAGACAGGGTCTGGAAGACAGTACTGGCAGTCCATGAGGTATTTGAGGAAGGAGTCTATTAAAAGATAAATTGAACACAATGGTCTTTTGTTCCTCCCCGGGTAGGTGACAGAATTTGCTGTTATAAAAGTTGCAAAGTGTGGATAGCCAGGGTACGGCAACAGCAAAGTATTTTGGAAGGAGGAAGGAAGAAGAAAAGAGTTAGCAGATGGAAAAGACGGAAGAATAACAAGAATTAGGGGGGGAAAAAAAGTAACAGTGCACTAGATATTAAAATCAGATGCTAACTGCAGAAACGATGTAGGAAGAATATGAATCTAAGCAATTTGACGAGTAAACGGTATAATATGCATTTGAAGTGCATGATCAGAGAATTTATTTAAATAATTATTAGCTGTAGTAAGTTCCAATTTTCTACTTTTCCCAGACAACCACATTATGAATGAGATTGTAATTTTCAGCAGGAAGTACAAGTGCCATGGATTTTATTTTTTGCTTTACTCAGCCATGATTTACTTTGGCCGGTTTTTCCCTGTGGTTCCTTCCTGATTCTACAGCTCTCTGAGGACTAGGACTTGTGCAGGGCCTGACAGAGTGCTGAAGGAGCGGTCAGCTTCTCGATGGAGGAATGTCAGACTTCCTCTGAATAATCAGCTGATGTTTTCAAACTGGTTTGGATCTCCAGGGCTTTCAGATACCACCTTCCGTATTCCTGGCATAGAACAGGATGTGTAGAGGAGTAGGGTGGGGAGATGCAGGGACAATCAAACATCTACTCTCCCAAGAGCAGTCATTTACTGGAGTGGTAGCTGGTTGCATTGGTATGTGTATCTTCAGACTAAGAGTAGCAAGGTGCTTGTGTAAATATCCATGTGTTTGAGGTGGACTTCAAAAATGCAGAAGGAGCTGGAGAATTAGTGGTGTAGTGCTCCTGGAGAGCAAGAGTTGGGGAAGAAGTTGAGGAGACTGGGCAATCTGGCAGGGAAACTCTGTTAAAGGCATGACCTGAAACTGTCCCAGGGCAAAGGAGTTACACAAAAGGATCAACTGAAAAAAATCATTAACTCCTCAGCAAGCCGGAATTCAAGACAGAAGAAAAGTCAAGCTGGAAGAATTTAAAATGAACGTGTGTGTAAGATGAAAAACTGAAAGCCTAAGGTGAGGTGGGACTATCAAGGACACCAAGAAAATGCTCGTGAGAAGGGGGCTTTCCTTTTCAGTGGAGCATGAGAGCTGGTCCCACCAGACATTGAGGACACCAGCTTCTTAGAGAAATGCTGCAAGAAATCTTTGAGAGCTTATGGAGGACAAGTGACATTTCAGAAGATAAAGGCAAGGCAGAGGTGGTGACAGGGATAAACTCAGTTTCCCTCTGTGATTAAGACCCTGTGGATAAGGTAAATGGATACCACGTCTTCTGCCTTCACCAAGTTGTCTGTCGTTCACTTGTGCAATGAGCCTGAGAGCAGGTTGCTATTTGAGAACTACACTTCCAGAGGCAAACGGACTGCCGAGGGGGAGCAAAGAGAACAACTGGAGTTCCAGAAAACATGGCCTCTGCAGAGAAACTGGAAGAATTAGGTTTTGTTTAGTCTAAGGCAAGAGAAGACTATGTGGAACAGGACAGCAGACTTCAAACGCATAAAAGGTAACCGCAAAAAAGGAGAGAAATAAAAAAACTGTTCTTTGAGTTTGCTGTGCATCAGAGGTCATTGACTGACTTAAACAACAACACTGGAAATTTTGGGTAGTTTCTAAGAAAGATAATAAATATGGCCTTATGAGTCAGGGCATGGGTATCGCCTGGACTGGATCACTAGGGAAGAGCGCAGTGTCTCCATCCCCAGAGGACAAGAACAGGTTAGAGAAATATTTGTCCAAATGGGCTAGGTAGAGAATTTTTTTCCTTTGGTTGCTTTGAAGATGTTCCCTCTTCGATTTCGTGTCCCTCTCATTCCCCAGGAATCCTTTAATCTCTGTTTGGTTTGCTCAGGGGAGGCAGAAGGGGAAGAGAAAGGGGATCATCAAGAGCAGTGGTTTTTGGCTGGCTCTTTGCACCAACCCTGGGGGCATGCTGGCTCTTTGGCAGAAGGTGGTGGAGCGGAGTGAGCCTTCCTCCACCTGGTTTCAATTTACCATCCAGGGGTCCGCACCGCTACTGGAAAGCCCCGAGGGGGCCTCCAGATCCGAAGCACAAAAACCCACCAGGCGAGTTGACCCCAGGGGCCCTCCCCAGTCCTGTTTTCTCTGCTTTCTGTGGTGCTAAGTGCTTCAACATGGCAGGAAAAAATGCGATTGATTGCTGCTTGGAAAGAGTTTGCTGACCCAAGGATGCCTGCCCGAAATGAGCGTTGTTCTGCTCTGTGTTGATCATCCCACCGTCTCTCCCCCAGTGGTGCTGGAGGTGCTGTGTTTGGTCCCAGGTACATCCAGCACCGTGTGGGCCATCTCCTCTTGGCCCTTTCCTGCCCTTTGTTTTCACAAGGGGCTCTCCCAAGTGTTTGTCAGAATGTTTCTGTTTGTCTGTTGTTGAACCCTAGTCTTTGAGCACTTTAATCTGCCTACTGGGCTCACTGTGGTTATACCAACGGCCCAGATTTTCCTCATCAGATTCTTCGGGCTCTGGAGGCCAGCTGGATCCTGCTGTCCTTATAGATGTCTCTTGAAACAAGTGGATGCTTGGAGATGTAGTTAGTGTCTGTGGCTTAACTCCACTATCAGACCCTCTCTTCTATTTTTGAGACTGCTGCTTAATCATGTTAACTTTTCTGAGAGGCTCCACCTCTTTGGTTTGGGCATGGCTTCCTATGGACATCTCTTGGTGCTGTGCTTGAAGCCTTCTCTTTGGCAGGGGCTGCTGGTGGTAGTGGTCCACCGGGATGCTCAGAGTGCCCGAGCAGTGACTTTTATCCTCAACAGCTGCTGATATGAACTGCCGAGTCTCAGTGATGTCATGGATTTGATTTCGGAGGCAAGCTTGAGTGACTGGCATAACCTGGTGCCTCAGCTTAGCATTGGTCGCATTTTTTGGCAGTGAAATCCTGATAGCCTTTTCGCTGGCCAACATTCCTGTGATTCTTTGACGAACCTCTTGCCACTCTGCAATGGTGTAGCTGAGAGAGGGATGTGAGAGGAGGATGTGAGACAGAGAGGCCCGGCCGTTGCAAGGGACTCATGCTCTCTGGAGGGAGTTACACACTTAGAGTGACTGCTGTTGCTGACAAGAACTGAAGCAAAAGTTCTGGAGGGTGTGCTTTGAGTACTTAAAATTTTTCTTATTATTTTGAAGATTTCTGAAGTCTTTAATTTCCCCTACAACTAATAATACAGATTTATGGCCAGGCACGGGGCATTTTTGCCTTTTCGTTTGCAGCTCTCTGAGTTAATGCTCCCGCCACCTCCCCCTGTATCACGTGGTCCCTGATGGAGGTAGGGAATATGTCTCTAAAAGGCTATGAGTACCCTGGATCTTTTGTGTGAAACCTGTAGCACAGCCAGTCCTTTAAAAATGCCAAACCCACTATCTGGGCTCCATGCACCCAACTGGGGTCTGCCTGCTCCCAAACAGGGCACGCTGCACTTGAACACCTGTGGGACTGCGAACAAGGGGGTCCCTGCCACCCTGGGTAAGTTGGTCCTCGGGCTGCTGACATTTTAATCAGCATTTCATAACTAATTGCCTGTCCACCGCTATCTTGTTATCAATTAACGTAGTCCTGAATGTCAGGAAGTAACTGTATCTCTCTAACTCGCTAAGGCTGCCTTCTGGGTCTGTGAAATGGCTGGATTTCCTCACAGGGATGGATTACATGTTTACATCTCCCCTTCTGCCAGAGCACGTAGTAAGGATGACCCAAGGAAGCAACAATAATGTCTTTATGTTCTCTCTCTGTCCTCCTCATCTTGTGTATGCTATAGAGCAGAAAAAAAATCCCTTGCATGTGAGCATTTGGAGCAGTCTGGAAGACACCCACATTGCAGACACTGAACTGCCTTAATCTGAGAAGTTAGAGAAAAAAATAATTGAGCAACAGCATTTGAGAGTCTTTTAAGAATGGACACTTTTCCAGACGTCAGGAAATGCCCTTAAATGGATGGGATCATTTCAACGATCCTATCAGTCCAGAGAGCATTGCTGTCTCTGAAGCTGGAGGATATCTCTGCCATCAGCAGAAGGTCTCACACCACACTGACCCACTCTAATACTGTCCAGCTTTTAAGATCTGATGTTCTGGGACATGGAGTTCCCAGATTAGGATAAATATGGCCCACTTAGAAAACTAAGCGTTCCCTCTTCTGATCCCAAAGAGGCTTCAGTGTCTTTGGGTGGGTGAGGGAAAAGGGGTCACTGCCGTACTGTTTTAGATGGTCAGTGGTTGAACTGGCCACGGGGAAGGACAAGTGAGCAGAGGGCTCTGTGGCACGGCCCTGCCGTTCGCCACAGGTGTCCCCCCTCTCTGTGTGCAATAAGGTAGGCTCATCCTCTCTGCCGACCATGGCTGCTCACTTGGGCTGCAGAAAAACTTCTTTAAGGAAAAGTTCTATCTGCATAAAAGCCAGAGCAGCTGAGAAAGGACAGTGCAGATGGTGCTAATTTCCAGGGGCCATACCTTTGGAGGGACCCTGGGTACCCCCCCAAGAATTCTTTGTTTTCTCAATGTTCATTTTCAAAGGTGCTCTGGAGGTCTCCTCTTCGCAGGAGTCTGCTGCTTCCTCCCACTCGTCCACTCCTGACAAGTTTGCTTCGTCCCCTCCTCCATCCCCTGCTGCTCAACAAGGCCCGCAGCTGGATAAACAGCGATCGCAGTCACTTAAAGCCCTCCAGTGCCTTTCAGTGAGATGCCGGCACGGAGAGATGCTTCCTGAGCCGCCCGTTGTGGGCGGACGGTCGTGCGGCAGCCTGCACATCAGCACCAGCATCGCTCTGGTCCCGACAAGATCAGGTTCAAAACACACGGGATCTGGAGGTGTTAATTACAAATGTGAGCTTCCTGTTCTGTCCAAAGCTGAGGAGTTTGGTGATCTGGGAGCTCTGGGTCTGTCTGCTAGCTGGGCCTAGCTATGAAATAGCCTTAGAAATGTTTGCAGTAGCTTTATCCCTGCTTTCTTGACTCGTTGTCCCTTCCCTGCTGGCATTTATGGAAAGGGGATCTAGCTCATCTCCTAAGCCTCACTGTCTCCGTCTCACCCCAAAGAGCCTGCTGTAAACATGGGAGACGAGGAACCCCCATAGGTGGGATTCGCACTTGTGGCTGTTCACTCTTGGTCTTTGTGGAGCTCTTTGGAGTTCACCACCACTGAGACCAGGCCCACCTGGGGGCAATCAGTCCTCTTCCTACCCAGCTGCCCCAGTCTGGCTGGGACTGCAGGAGCTGGGGAGCATGGAGGGCAACATGCTGTGGTGTGGTGAGTCTGTTGCAGTTCACGTTGCTTTCATGAGGGATTCCATGCAGCCTGGTTGACTTGTAGGCTTGCTCTCTTGGCTTACAGGGTTGCCGGTATCCCTGACCTGCCCAGGGCAGTTCTGCCAGCACCCTGGCCAGGGGCAACCCTGGTGCTCTGCATGCAGCACAGCTGGGGCTGCCCGGAAGAGGCTGGCTCAGCCCAGCCACTGGTGGTTGGAGTGGTTGAGAGCAGAGGTGTGAGGATCCCCTCCCTCCTTTGCCCACTCTTTCCTCTAATGTGCGTTAAATTACTTCTTTTTGTATTAAAGACTGAGCCTCTTTAGAAGCTCTGCTTGGCCTCCTTGTTAATCACCGTGACAGAACGTGACAAATCCACTTTGCTGAAGCATTATTTCACTTTGTAAAATCCCCAGTGCTTTGCAACAGCTCATCCAGCAGCACCTCCTCCCTTCCCGCTGTCCTTAGGACATCTTCCCTCCTTTTCCTCCAGTCCACGCAAGACGATGTTGCATTTAGAAGCGACTATATCCGAGGGCTTCACTTTCTCCTGGGTCACACTGACGTGTATCCTGGCAGCTGAAGCCCAGTCTCTGGATGATTTCTACCGGTTGACTTATTGCAGCCAAGACCGTGTCCCTGCAGCTCACTGATGTGTGTTTACACAAGGCTATACAGCCCCCCTTCACATAACCATTAATTTTGTAGAGGGTATGTAACAAAGACGGGCCTCCAATATGTCGGCTGCCTTTGATCCGTGTGGGGTGCGTGGCCTGATGGGCCCAGAGCTGCTGGCGTTGCTGATTTACTCCGCTCTGTGGACGTAGCTTCTGGAGCAAAGAAAAACTTATGATTTCCTCGGTGTTGCAGCACCGTTACAGGCTGTGCTGCTGTCTGGTGGTGTTTGGTCCGGCAGGGCAGGGATGGCTCAGGGTTTGCTTGCCTTCAAGTTTTTCTTTCACCATCAGCTAAACGCTTTGGTTCATGCGATCCATGAGCGCCCCGAACCCATGCAGGCGGTGAGTGGGTTATTAAGGGTCCGTAGTGTTGCTAATGGAAATAAAGTCCGTGTATTGGCAAGCTGTGAGCACTGACCTTGTGACAGGGCCCTCACTCTGAAACAAAATCTCTCACAGAACTTTATTGTCATCACAGCCAGACTCAGAAAAACTCGAGTTTTTTTGGTTTTTTTTTCCTCCCAGTCTGGCATAAGTTAGGATTCCTGGATCTGAGTCTGACCTTGCCCTCAAAAATGAACTCTCTGATCAGAAACCCTTTTGTTGCTTAGACTTGGCACACCAAGTAGAATAGCGACCTCAGCACCAACACTGGTGATGGGCAATTGCCAGCCCAACCAAATCCCGGTCCTAAATTAGCTCCTGGCCTAAATTTAGGTGGAGTTGTTTAGAGTTGTTGAACCTTATGGCTGCGAATGGTGACCTTAGCTCTGTCTGTTGGTCACCATGAAGATCCTAAACATCATTATTTTTTGAATTTTAGTCTAAAGGTGCCCTTTAGAGGCAACCTCTTTTGATCAGCCATGATGAAAGCTAAGCAAAAATCTAAGAAAGGCATTTAGCAGTGCAATTTTAGGTCACCAAATCTTGATAGCCAAACCATTTGCCATAGTCCCCAGAATGAAGGAGTCACGCTAAGTGAGAGATTTCCACTGCGGAAAACGTTTGTTCATCTGAAGTCTCCAGTTTCTTTCATGGTCTTTGAGCCAGGGGCATTTTCAGGGTGACGACATATTCTGCAGGTGCTCACCGTGACATCCGCCTCCTGTGCAAAGAAGAGGTTGCTGCCTGTTATCTGTCAGCTCGCCTGTTATAATGCTTAGTCTTACTTCTTGGCACTTTACATAAAGAAAAAAAAAAAGAAAACAGTGTCTATAAAGTATGGAAAATGTAGAAACCCCTGACAGTTGTATGGTGTGTCTTGCTTCTCCCACAGAGAGGAAACCACAAAATAGTGAGTCCAGGGGTTTCTTTCCACACTCACAATATCTGTCAGGGTCTTGAGGAATTTTCTGGGAACTGATGAAAGAAATGTGCTGTTTCAGCCCTGATATATACTGTACAATGGTTCTGTATGAGGGAGATGTTGTGCTCCACACTGGCAGGTTCCAAAAAACTTTCAAAAATCAAAGAAACCCGAAGGATTTGAGGGAATTTATTCCAAGGGGGCAGATATGCTCCTATGAGAACAGAGGCAGAAGCAAAGGGGAAAATTAACTTGTACTAAAGAGAAGAGGTGCCCGATGTGTTTAACAGCTGTAGTTTCCTTGTTCACCTTCTCATGCTTTTGCACGATCACCCATGCTGGTGGAAAATGCGTGGGCATTTTAGCAGCAAAAGGGCTCTCACCTCCCCGGATTCAGCTTTCTCAACCCCAAGGAGTGGGCAGGATGTGAGAGGGAGTCACACAAGTAACGAGTACCCCATGTGTCATGCTCATAGAGGGGACCCTTGTGTGCCAAAGGACCAAAAATGAGTGTAATGGTGTCAAGAGCCTGACTTACAGGGCCTTCCCAATACAGGCCTTTCAGAGGCTGCCCTGCACTCATGGTGGCTAAGCAGTGCTGCTAATTGTGGGCATACCTTAATTAATGAGCAGGGAGTTGGTGAAAGTGCAGCAGCAAATGGGAGCAGGGCCGGGATCAACCCCAAAAGACAGTGCAATGTGTTTATCTAGCCCTTCTTGTTAGGATTTATCGCATTAAAAAAAAAATTGTTTATTTTTCTTCTCTGTTTCAGGTCCACCTGTAAGTACCAAACCTCTATGGTTTTAGAAGCTGTTGACACAGAGTTTGCGGGGCATGAACTATCAAAGTCTCCAGTCTGTGGTATCTGGTGCTGTAGCCGCCTTTGCAGTCCTGGCACCCTGGGATCTCCCAAACAGCAAGTACTGTGGGTGCTCAGGACCCATATTGGGGTGGGATGGCTCTTGGCTGTATCACATCTTCCAAGGGTGAGGTGGAGGGAGCGCAGGGATTGGGGACATGGCAAATGCAAGTGGTGCAGATATCTGTGTGTTACATGTTGGCCCCACGCACCCTGGGGGAATCGGCTGTGTGCGCTTCACGCGCTTTGGATGCCACACACTGAACAAGACACGTTTGCAAAAAAGGGAAAGATAGATCGCAAACACATGGCAGGAACTGAGCTGCAGGGACTTGTTCCCTGCTACTCACCCTTGCTGAACTGTTGGGCCTTCAAGTATAGCTGCACAACTATCAATTTCAGAGGAAAAATTGTGTTGACAGCTTCCTTTTCAAATGTTAGCTAATGCAAACCTCAGCACAGATGATTTAGGCTTCAGGAAAATAGCTAGGTTATTGCAGAAGCTTTCTTACAGCTATTAAGAGACCCACAGTGAACCAGAAGAAGCAATGCAAGGAATGAGGCCATGTACTGACATCTCTCAGGATTATAAAGAAATGCTATATTGTCTCTAGCACGGTCCTTCCAGAGGAAATGGTTTATATTCGTGTACAATAGAGCAACTATACTGGGTTTCTGTGAAGGAACATGAGAAGTTAAACATACGGTAGTCATCTTTTCTCTGTTCACACAAAAATGTCTTAAACAGTTTGCAGATGACCTTCTGAGGAGAAGTAGTTGCTGCACAACCTATTTTCCCCTTTCATCAAGTCAAAATGCTATAGACGGAACTCCCACCGATATACGAGCACAGCCTGATTTAAAGGCAACAGTCTTCCAGAAAGTTGCACCTTCCAGGCCAAAAGGTCTGAAAGCGTTTTACAGCTGGAAGCTCTGATCTATGCAACTCTCCAGCGATAGCTCATCCCAGGGGCTTTCAGGACTGGCTGCTGAAGTGGGTATATTCCAGCATTAGCTCTGGATTACTGGGAGGAAAGCACTGCTTGGAGGGGGCTACAAGTGGAGTCCATCCAGGGCTGCCCCTGCCATTCCACTCTAGACAGGCTTATGTTGGTGCTAAAGGGATGGGATGGGCACTGAATCGTTAGTGGTGTTGGCATTTCTATTATTGCCATGAGAAATTAGAGTGAAATGAATAGGTCAACACAGATGTCTTCCGGAGAGCATCTGCACCTTTGCAGGGTGAGGAAGACACATACTCCAGGCTTTCTCTGTGGCAATAAGGGTTAGAAACTTAATATTGTAATGAAAGATTGAAGCCTGGCAGAAACACATGGGACCTCCAGAGAAGTGCTGACAATATATGCTACCGTACCCTGGCTTATTGCGACCCCTGAACATGTCTCCGCACGGAGACTTTCAGGGCAGGCCACAAGGAATGCTGCAGCCAATGGAAATAACAAGAGGAAGTCGGGCAGATCGAATGTCGTTAACCAAAGCAGAATTTGTCTTGGTCTAACAGCACCCTTGCCTCATTCAGGACCTCCGGGGCTTCTGATCGGCTTTTGAGCGAGACTGGCTCAGCCACCGTCAGCTAAAGTTCACCACTGAGGAGTCAAGAAAGTCTTCTAAGTTGCCAAATATTTCCCCCCCTCGTATTTCTTGTGATTAAAACCGCATGGGAACTCAAGTTTATGAGCAACAGACCTGAGGTCCTGGCTGGCTGGTTTCATAGGCACCATTCTAGAGAGTGACCCCAAAGTGCTGATGGCTCCACACCTCTCTCCTGGTTTTCTTTCCCAGCTTGCAAAACACAACATGCTGGGCAGCAGGGCTGAGCCCCCAGCACTGGTGTTGGCTTGAGTGTGGGGATGGGCAGAAATACGCATCAGAAATGCACTAGGCCCTGCTTGTAGCCTAGATCAGCCAGGAGAAAAGCCTGGGAAATGGTTGAGCAACATCCCAGCAGCAAAAAAGGGCCTTCGTGCTCTCCTCTTGCCCAAGAGATGCTCCATCATCATTCTTGAAGTCAATTGAGTCTCTGGTGAAGGCAAGGGCAACCCGCAGTCACGCAAGAAATTTGGTGAGGCTGGGACTAAAAGGGGCAAAAGAAGGAAGAGAATGATGAAATCATGCAATAGTCCTGAGGTTCCCGGACTCTTTTGCCGTCTGGACCACATCCGAAGGAAAAGATCCTCTCACGGACATCTCTCCCATTTCTGATCATGCAACATTTCTGTGGCAACTGCAGCAATTCCATACATGAAGTAATAATGTTTAGCAGATGGAAACTAAGGAAGAAAGTCATAGCCCTGTAATTAACTCATTCTCCGTGGACTTGCAGATACCTTCAGAGCCCATGCAGAGAGCTGTGGGTAGACCCATGCCGAAAGGAGAGAAAACTTCACAAACAAGAGATTAGGAAACCGAAGCAATCAGAGCTGATGATCAATGAGCTGTGGAGCGTTTAAGCACTCTGTTTCCTAAATCCTTCCATGCGATTTCATCTCTGTATCAAGCCCTTCCTTCAGAGGATGAAGCTAACTTCTGCTGTTTCTGTGTATTTTGTTCCAGGGCCTTACAGGAAGACCAGGGCTCCCGGTAAATACTTCGTTCTTTGTTTTTCATTCCCTTGTGCTCTCTGTCTGACATCAGCAGGCATCCAAGGTTGGTAGGCTGGGAGAAGGTGTAGTGATCTCACATAGCAAACCTGATGTGGAATAGCATATTGCAAACAAGACATGACTCGTAACAGAGTAGGGACCACAGGAGCTTTGTAGGACCAAACTTAAAGGTAACATAATCCCTATGAACCCTCCTGGATGTGGGAAGCACACTGTTTTTGAAGATGCCATTGTCATCTTGAGAGTCCAGTTGAAGAGGTGCAGTGTTCTTGCTGATGGGACTTGCTAATTGCAGCAAGATTAAAAAGGCCTGTGTCACTTTGGGACAAAGGCAGAAGTCCATAATGACACTATCTGCATCTGAGATAGGTAGTCACAAGCAAGGAACCCGGGCTGCTGCTCACCTGGAGACTGCAGCATTATTAACAGGCAGTTTCCTAATGAATGAAATGCAAACTGTGTTGCTGGCTCTCTCCCCGACTCGGGACAGAGGCTGCTTGTTGTGTTTCATGCTCCTCTAGCTCCCATGAGGGAGCTGCAGGCAGCTTTACAGAACTTTGTAACCAACCTACATGGTATCATCCACCCGTGAGTGCTCTTTCCTGGCTCCCTGTCACAGACAACCTTTCCTTACAAACATCTGGCATGTATTTGCTGTCCTACCGGGAGCTACCCCTTCGCTATTATTGCTTGGAGGGCTGTAACGCTGCTCAGTCACATACCAGACATGGTGCCGTCATGTACCACTCTGACACCAGGTACTCGCTGGAGACCTGACATGGCTCAGCCCTGACCTTGGGCTCTTCCTGTTTGGGCACCAGCCACAGCAGAGCCAGGAGAAACAAAATCAGCTTTTACCTCAAACCATGAGGGAGGGAAATTGGTCTGAGCTCAGCTCTGGAGGAAAGCAGCATTTAAGGAACTCAAAGCATAGGAAAACTCAGCATTATGTTCTCCAGCAGCCACAAAGTAATCCCAGGGCAAGATGCTGACACAGGAGTTTCGCTCGCTGCTGACACACAGAGGTAGGCAGATATTAGTGGGACTGAGAACCCACCTAAAAGCCTAGAAGAAAGCACTTTCCCATAATATGTCATCTACAACATTTAAAATCAAGCAGCTGTTTAGCATTTCATCCATCTGCAAGGGACGCTTTTGCAAAGCATATATTGCTTTTCAATTTATCACATCATGGGCTGCGTGGAAAGGAATGCCCCGATAGCAAACGGGTCCCAGTTCTACAAAGGGAAGCGGCTGAACTTTCACCAGTTTGATCCCAGGCAATAACGTCCGAGTTTGGGATGCACGGCAAAACAAATAACGTGCGTTCACCTTCCAGAGATTTCTACATTCACACATGTGGGGACTGAACACGGGGAAAGGCACAAAGAGGTGGCACCAGTGGGGCTAGTGTCTCCAGCCGCAGAAGCCAGAAAACCAGGTTTATGTCTACAGACACAGGCAGCCACGGGCAGGGACACACTCAGTTTTGCATAAGGAAACCCCAAACATTTCTGGAAACATAACTGAGAGGTTATTATCACGTCATTTTTTCAAAATATAGAGTAAAAGTTACATGACCGCTGAAGCCATAATCATCAAGATCAGCCACTATCTTCCAAATCTGCACAGCTTTCGGTTTTGGTGACCAGGAATGCAGAAGGAGTTGATTTTTCTTTCTCTCTCTATTTATTTTTAAATGGCACAGTTAAATTTAACTCTAAGAGGCAGAAAACTGCCTTGCAGGTAAGTGGCTGAAAAAAATCACCACCGGTCTTGTGTTCATGTGTTTACGAGGCTCTGTTCAGTGTCGCCTGACCCAAAGTCATTCCCCAAACCACTGTTAGGATCGTTCACACCCTGACAATGCACTGGGAAGTATCTCGAAGGGGTAGAGGACACTGAACACAGCTGCTCGTATGTCTTCTTCCAGACGTGCTTTTTCCTGTGTCAGCTTGTTTTCCCACATTTTTCTCTCGCTTCTGGACAGGACTGTATTTTCAAGCCTAAGAGAATCCTGTTTTAAAGTGATAACTCTATAAATAAATAGCTAACACCCAGACGACTTTGGTAAAGAAAGAGAAAAATGTGACAGTTGGCTACTGCAGGAAGTCAGTTCCCAGGACCTGGATTTTATGAAGTGTTGGAAATTGGGTTTATACTTTGTTAGGCTGAAAACTCATGTCCTTCTTTTGCTGCCTAAATCACCATATGTAACTTCTCATATGGTGAGATGTGCGGGTTTGACCTATGCACGAGGGAACTGGTGGCTTACTCACGTTCTTAAAGACAGGTTCGGGCACAAACAAACATACTTTCCTCTCTCTCTCTCTCTAACTTGCTCTCTCCCTCTCTCAAAATCTCTGGGCACTTTGCACCGCAGAGCGAAGCCGTGTCTGTGGCATCACTCATTTGTGCTGTTTTATAACCTTGCTTTTTGGCCATTTTCCAATTGCCTCTGATTTTGCCTTAATTGCCAGGGAGACAAAGGCGCGATGGGGATCCCTGGGCGGCCGGTAAGTCGAAACCCCTTGTGTGTGCCTTGTCCTCCCCATCCTCTTCCAACCTCCAAGATTTTGAGGGGGCTTTCAGGATAATCCTTGGCGGGTGTCAGCGTGAGCAAAGCCACCCTCCCTGAGCCCCACACCTGAGGGTCTCTCCTTGTTGCAGCAGGGTGGTCGGCCCTGTGAATTGCATACATCCTAGGGGGCTGTTTCCATCCTCTCTGCTCCTCTGGTTCAGCATCCCCCAGGTTGGGCGCCTCCTGCTGCCACCCCATTCGCCGGCTGGGCTTGCTAACCGTGGGCTTGCTAACACGCACCCCTGTCTGCCACCGGCAGCTGCCCTTTCCAAGTAACTCTGCCCTGGACAAAGGGGGCCATCCCCTGCCTGGCTGAGCGCTGTACTTTGGAGCTGCTCTTTGCTCGGGCAACCCGGGGTGAGGATGGGGATGAGGGCTGGGGCAAGAGCAGAGGCCACCACACTCATCACATCCCCGCAGCCAGAGTTTTGGGGTGGGGGAGCGTGCTCTTGCCACTGATGCCTATGTTTGTTTCTTTCTCTCTCTCTTTCTCTCTCTCTTTCGCCCCTCACCCTGCACCCTCTTGCATGTGGCTGCGACGGGTGCCACTGACCCAGGGACTAAAAGGGCAACCTGGAGAGAAGGTGAGTCAGCTCCTCGCAGCCCATAGTAGCACATAGTGACTGTCCTCCTCTAGGGCCAACCCAAGCCCCTTGGTCACAGTCATGGCTGCCGCAGCCAGCTTTGGGCTTTCACGCCCCTGGGATGCCCCTCTTCCCTGGCCGCGTGCGTTTATCTCCTGAATTCCTTCCAGGCTACTCAGCCTCCAAAGATGCTGAGTTTCTTGTTTATAACAATTTACTAACAGCATAAGAGCCAGTGGGCACACGCAGGGCTTCCCTCCAGGCTTCCTGGGTTTTAACCATTGAGTTTCTTCCCTGCTGGCAGCTCCGTTTGCCCTAATCAACCGGCAGTTCCCCTCCACCCCCCAGGTTAGCCCAGTCCCTGGCGGAAGCTGAAGCAAGGAAGAAAACAGGGCAGCATGCTCTTATTTCTGACATGGTAGGACCTCTTCCTCCTCAGGAAAACTGATGGTGTAGTTTAAGTCTGTGGGACTCCATACCACAAGCTGTTTGCTGTGCAGTGAATTGGTACCTGCAAAGAAGTGGTAGTTTGAAAAGCATCCTATTGCTGCCCCCGTGTTTTGAAGTGCTTGACATTTCAACGTTAATATATTTGCCCCGGAGCTGTGAGCACCTCCCACTCTTGAGAACAGCAAGATGGATGTGTTTGGGGTATATGAATAACCCAGAGTAGTAGAAACTAGGAAAGGGATGAGTATTCACCTGATGGGGGATCATCCGTGCACTGGTGTACCAGGCCCATTTCCTCCTCTACATAGGAGATAGAAAAACATAGCAAGGCGGACAAAGTAGGACAGAAATTCTCTGTCGTTGCTTTCAAGCTACAGCTTTCTCATTGGAGCCAACCAACATTATCTAACAGGACAAGATTTCACTGTTTGAAGTCATCCTGCTTTTGCTTTGCGTGTCCTTGCATTTCTCTCTGGCCATGCTTTCAACATGAAGGACAGCAGATAGATACAAACAAACAAGGGAAAAATCTCTCTTAATTATCCATGCTTCCCCAAAGCCCTCCGTGAGTCCTAGATCCTTGTCAGGACCCAGCTTTGTCTTGCAGAGAACGCTGCTTGCTCACAGGCTGCTTGGTTTATGGGATGCTCCATCCCAAAGCTCCCCAGCCCTAGGCGCTTCTGGAGCTGCCTCTCAGGAACACACCATGTTTTCCAAAGACAGGGACACGTCCTGCCCATCGCACGTCGTGGGTGGCTAGGAGGTGGAGAGGCAGCTGTTTGCTTTTGCAGCAAAGACTTCACTGTTTTCATCCACATCCCAGCTGAGTTGGAGAAGCACACAAGCGAGGCATTTCTGAGGGCAGCCAGTGAGCCGCCCTCAGCTCCCATTTCTCTGGAGTCCAGCACATCCTTCCTTCTCTTTCTTCTGCAGGACACAGTCCTCCTGGACTCGCAGGAAGGAAACAGCAGGGGTGTCAGGCCATCTTTCACACGTGTAATGGGGCAGAACCTCTGTTTTGCCAGAAAATGTTTCATGTATTTATGGTTTTCCTTGCTGTGCAGCTTCCATTTGCTGGCACGTCTGAGTAGCCCCAAACAACATCTTTTCTCCTGAAGTGTGAGGCAAGAGCTGGGGAAGGCCAGAACGGCAGCTGCCCCATAAGCCCTGAAGGTCTCATACCTTGAGCACCGTCATTTAACCCCAGTCTTGACAGGAATATAATTGTCTTTGTATTTTTCTCTCCTCGTTTTCTCACCCCTTTTCCTTGCCCTTGTCTCTCTGCAGGGTGCTCCAGGAGAAGCAGGCATGTCTATCATTGGGCCCCGTGGTCCACCCGTAAGTGGCTTTTCTCTCTATTTTTGACTGATGCAGGATGTGGACAAGAGAAGGACTTAGGAGGGGCCGTAAGACACAGCATCAGCTGGAGAGAGCAAAAACCCTGTATAATGTGGTTCCCATGCTGAGCCAGGCTTGGTTTTCTACTGCTATTATATCCTATATATAATGAAATTATAGCTCATACTCCAGAACAAACGAGGAAGCCTTTCCTTGCGAGGAAACCATATTCCTGTATTTAAAAGGAAGAAGCATATTTCCTTCTTGCAACAGGGCTGCCACTACTTTTGGAGAAAATACACCCTTTGGCTGGCTGATCTCAGGCTTGGTTTCATTAGCAGAGGACAAACCCCTGATTTTGCAGAAGAGCAGGAAGAGAGCTAAGCTGGTGACTGGAGAACTCACAAAGATAGGTAGTTCAGAGTTGTTCAGAGGTCCTTGTCAAGGACCCAGAATCTTGGAAACTCTTCGACAGCACAGTTACTACTCTCTGGAAAATCCCTTAGCTGGCTGGGGAACCAAGGCAAGTGTATGTGGGATTTTGCACTCTCTTCCAACTAAAGTGTCCCTCTAAGGTGCATCGAGTCAACCAGACAAAGCTTTTTGCAAGGCTAGGGTCATGAAAAAAGACCAGCGCGAAGAGTTGGAGCATTTACATGCCCTGAATGCTGGATGTTTCTTGCACTGCAGTTCAGCCATCAAGACTTTGCTTTTGTGTGGATGCAGCCAGTCCTCTCCACTCTATCCCTGCACAGCCTCTACCAGAGATTTCCGTGAAAAAAGACCCAGAGATTCAACTCTCTTCCTCCCAGTGGGCACTTCCGATTCTGATTAGCCCGTGAAGAGCACCATCCTTGACCTGCAGAGAGGATGGGCCACCGGCAACTTTTGTTTCACAGTGGAGGTCAAGTGAGAGAGACCGAGGCAGTACGAACACTTGGCTACATCTGGCTTTCTAATTAACTTTCCAAAAGCCCCATGATAAGTGTTTCTAACAAGAAACAGCTTTGCTGGTTCCCAGGCCCACCTGCCTGGCACACTGGAGTCTTGAGAAGTGACAGATCTGAAGCCCAGGACACAAACAGGTCTCCCCAAGTGTTTTCTACCCAGCAGACGGTCCCTGGCCATGTGGCCAGGTGAGGAGGAAGGGCTGGCAGGTCTTGCTCTGAGCAAGACCACCCTGCTCCACAAACAGCCGATTTTGGAGGGTAAATGCCCCGTCGCTTTTGCTGTTTCTCACAAGCTGCAGCTCTCAGTCTTCTGGACAACGTGGTTATAGTAATTGGAGAGAAAAGCTGTCAGTCCCTGTCACTGTAGGTCCTGCAAACAGACAGGCACCACTGTTTTCTTGAAGGACGCATGCCTGGTCTGCAGGACAATTTTTAGTGTCTGCTTTGGTGCTGCTTCCTTGTCTCATCGGCTTTGCTGCTGTTTGGGAAAGCGCAGAACATGTTGCGTCTCCAAAGGAGCAGAAAACTTAGATTGTAAATGATATTTATAATGGGCTTTTGCCTACACCAGTCAAAGCCCTGAGGTGCCAGGACTGGCACAACTCCACACTTCCACCCCTAAAGCCTACTGTGAAGATGATCCAGTTTCCTGGGGAGCTGGTGATAGGTCAAAAGGATGGCTGAGCACTGAATACAAATAAGGAAACCCTGGCCAAGGGGCCACTTGGAAAGACGTGGGATGACAAATAGTTTCCAGATTTTTTTTGGAGGTTAAGGTTTTCGCTCAAGCTCAGAGCTGCTTAACTTCTGGCCAGAGAGGGACAGTGTGCCGATAGTGGCAGAAACAGACGGTCTCCATGATTTGGCAGCTCCCAGGATTACATACTTCATACAATCAACATTTTAAAAAGAAGACAAGGAAAAACAGCGACCCAACAAAAACAGTCTCTTGGAATCGCTCGCTGCTGAACTGTTGTTTTGGCCTTATACTGTGCAAATCACTCTGCTGTCCTCCAAGGAGAAAGAGGCAGCAGTCTGTAGTCTACAGAGGAAGCCAAATTGCACCATTTCCAGGTTTTCTCCCAAATTCTTTCTTTAGCACTTATTGTCCAGGGAGATGTCCAACAGGGAACTGAAATTAATGAATTGTGGTTAGGTTCTTTTTGGTTCTTGCCTTTTCAGAGACCAGCGGTGGACAGATCCTTTAATTTATAGCCTATCTTCCCTCCTGGTCACTGGCCAACAGGACCAGGTGGTTTTATATGTATCTTGCAAAGCAAAGCTGACCAAGTTCAACTTTGCAGAACTAAAAAAACAGAGCAAATGCAATTAGGTCCTGTTAGCATTGTGTATAAAAACAGAACTGTTCAGTGCAACATGAGGCATCTTGTGGTAGCGGCATCCCTTGAACTCTGCAAAGAGGTTATTTGTCCCTGTCCTCTGACGGGGTAAATCTTCATTGAACCTCTCTGCACACAGAGGAAGGCTGGAGGAGACGTAACCTGAAGGCGAAGGTTTTCCCTGCCAGCGTGGCTCTGAGCTCTCTCCCAAGAGATTATCATTGCTTCACTGTGGCAAAACTCAGCCTTACAGCCCAGCAGGCTCACCCCCTCCTTCCCCTTCCCTTCCCTCAGCACCACATGGGATCACTCTGGTTAAGGCAGAGGTGCACCCATGTGCATTTCTTTTCAGAAGTGGATCCTTGTTTATACCCAGCTCTTTCCCAGGAAACCCCTGTGGGACTCAAACAGTCTGGTCATGGTATCTTAAATTGCCCAAGAAAGCATTTTCTTCCCCAAAATGAAACATGAGAACATGTAAGAATATTGGGCATTTTGGTGTCATAGCACGGCTTTCAGGGAAGGCAAGGTGCCACAGCGGTCACTCAGTGAGCGTGGTACAGGATTTATCTCATCCTGCCGTTTCCACCTACGTGGGTCTGCGTCCAGATCTGCTGAAGTCTGGTCCGTATGACTTCCCAACTTGGCTCCTGCATTTTTTGGGAAATTGAGATTAACAGATCTTTAAGTAAAGCGGTATCTTTACTGGATACCCACAGATACAGGGTAACTGTGACCTGGGATGTCACAGGTCCCAGAAACTGAAGAACTATGAAAAATTAACAGCTAGGATGTTTTCTTTTTCCAGTGTTTTTAAGTGGGTGATGAAGAAGCTGCCAAACACATCCCAAGCCAGTGTTTGCTGTACCTGATCCCAAACTGGTAGCCAACACTGGCTGGCCAGAGAGAGGCGGGGGAGAAGACTTGGTGCTCATGTTCCTTTCATCACATTACCTAACTCTCCTTTTTCTCTTAGCTCTTAGAGGAAAAAAAAAAAAACCAGAAAAGAAAAAAAATCATCTCTTCTCCAGAATTATTTGTGAGGAAAAAGAATGCACTGGGACATGAGATTAGGGGAGAATGGGAGGGGGGATGACTGTATTTAGACACCCGTGACCTGCAGGGTTTGTCTCGCACAGAGCAGCACCCTGCATTAAATGCCTCTGGTTTATGGCGGTAAGAATTGCCATAAAATGAGCTCAGTCTCTGGAATATAATCCAAAAGCCTAGTGTATGGGCTAGGGACACCCATTTAATTAATGCAGAAACTTCAAGGAAGCTGCTTGCAGTCCAAACTGGACCTGCTCCAACATTTTCTTGGCCCAGTACAAATTGGAGTGGGAATGAGAGATTTCCCCTCCTTCCCAAGACGCTTTCCCCTTGGAGGGAAATTGGGTCTTGGGTAACTCTTCATAGATTCACAGGATAAACAGGCAGAGGCTGGAGAAAAGGCTCCGTAGAGAGGACTTAGGGTCCATCAAAATTCACTTCAGTTCATCCAAACTGCTATCTCTGTTTCATCCTTCCCAGGGACAGCCTGGAACAAGAGGTTTTCCTGGATTCCCGGTAAGTGTAACTGCTGATTTATGAGGTATGGGTGTGCAATATTGCTAGGAAGCTTCATTATCTCATCATTTCTGTCTGAAACCATGGAGCTGATCTGATATCACTGGAAAAGTTAATTTTTTCTTAGTTTGTTTTTCTTCTTTTTTTTTTCTTTTAAATGATACTTAGGGAAAAAAACCCCAAACCACAAAACTCTGAAAGGAAATTAATTTAAAAAAAAAAAAAACCCAAGTGTTAAAATAACATAGTTGAAGCCAGACCATTCTAAGGAATAGCCCAAAACAAAGAAAATAACCCCTAGGCAGGTGAAGTTCCAGCCTTAATTGAGCCTTTAGGTGATATTGCAATAGCAGCAAGCGCCTGTGATCCCCACGGGGTCCTGTGTGATGCAGGTCGGCTGGGGACTGTTGCTAGGCTGAAGACCCTGGTCATGCCAAAGGGAAAGGACAAAAAGCATGAGGGGAGATTCTTCTCCAACACCTTTACAGATGGGCAAGGGAATGGCAAACAAGCCCCGGAAAGCACAAAGCAAATTTCATTTCAGTCCTACAGTAGCTGGCAACACTCTGAAACATTGAGGCTGCTGGAGAACTCAAACGGTTGCTATTTATTCTTATGCATTTATCCTAGACGACTAGGAAGCCTAAAGCGAACACAAACACCCCCCCCACATCCCTGCTCCCGCCAGGCAGCTCAGCTGCTGCTCCAGGACACGCAATGTGCCAGAGCAGGTCTGGGGCGACGCTCTCACGCCTGGAAAATGGGAGGAATTCACAGCCTCCAAACCGTGTCACCGGGCTCTGTGGCTCTGCCCTTTGCAGAAAGGGGGGCTGAGAGCTGCCCCTGGGCTGAGGAGAAGCAGATCTCTCTAGGCCTTTGTGGTCTTTGGCGTTCGGAGGAGCAGAAAACAAATCAGCCCAGCTCATGAGAAAGTGCCTGGTGGGACAGTGCTCTGCGGAACCTGTTTCTCATCAGACAGTACCTTCCGCATGCTGCCGTGCTGTATGTCACCTTGTCCCTGGGACGCTTTTATTATTCTATCATTTGCAAAAAGTCCTCTCCCCTCAAAGGTGGGTGCCTTTTTAAATCACACTCTTGAGAAAACTGCTGTTTTGCGATGAATTTACAGGACGCTGCAAGATTTGAAATACTGAGGGGTTTTTTGCAATTTGCCCGTGAATCCCTCCTCCTCTCCCATCCCTTCTTGTGCCCAGCAGCGTTGCTGCTGAAATGGGCTGACAGTAAGCAGCTCCCTGCAGAGGCAATCGGGAAGCTGGGCTGGTACTTACTGGGCCAGGGTCTTGCCAGGACTCGGCGGGGCGGGGAGAGAGAGTCTCCTCACCTCTGCGTCCTTTCCCCAGTCTGTGCCATCTTGCAACACATGGTGTTTGCTGGGGCAGATGGACGGGCACCCCAGTGAAAGTATTTCTCATCATTTTCTGGTTTTATTTCAGGGCCCCATTGGCTTGGATGGCAAACCGGTAAGCAAACAGCTTCTCTGAAGGCTTTCTGCCCTGCCTCCTGCTAGGTCCCTCTGTCCTGCCAGCCTGCGCCTTACAGAGTATGTTTTTAAGAGGATTATTCTGCAATGTTGTGCACATGCATGGATTAAAAGAAAATCAGAAGGTTGGCAGGCAGGAGGATGCCACAGATGCCTTGGTGGAGATGCAGGAGTCAGGAGGTCAGGGAAGGCAGAGTGTGGCTGCTTCCTTTCTAGGCAAATCTATAAAGTAGCATTTCACAAGCGCAACAGCCTGGCTGCTGCAGGGAAAGCCTTTTAGCGGGCACCTTCACCCCAAATCAGACAGACAGAGCAGGTCCCCACAGCACCAGCCCTCTGCCTTAGCCAGCAGCTTCATTTGACGTCAACCCTACAGCTTCTTTCTCTTTGCTGCTGCAATGCAAAGAGTTGCTGTAGAATAGAAAAGGTCCCTAAAGACCTCTGTGGTGTCCTTAGAGCCTCCTTACAATCAGCTTGGTAGCAGAGAGAGACCGACTTAAGTCCTTCCCACCTTTCAGAGAGCTAGGCACGAATATAGCTACTTCCCTATGAACCCAGCTGATGGGAAAACCATAGCTCCAGGCAGCCACTTAGCCAAGTTCCCCACCACACTTCCTCTAGCCATGCTGTAAAGGAGAAGGGGCTGGTAGCACATACTTCTGGCACCTAATTTCCTAGAGCAGGACCCTGGTTTTGCCAGGAGGAATGTCATCCTGCAGAGAGACCCAGCAGCGTCTCTCCTATACTACTCTGGGGGGACACACATGAGCCCCGGAGAGGCACAGCAATCTGCAGTCGGCTGAAGCTGCTCTGCCAGCCCCTGGGGGGCTTAAGTGTGTCTAAGCCATGGCCCACAGAGCCTTTCCATTCTGTATGCATCCTCCAGAGCTTTGTTCTCAGCATTTTGGGTAGCAGGGAGCGGTGTCCTGTTGTTAGGTGTCTGAGCAAAGCTCCGTATCCATGGTGTTGCATCACCCTTGACAATGTATAGCAACTGCCTGCACCTCCCGAGGCAAGGGGTAAGTCAACACCTTCCAGAGACTGCAGTGGCTGAAGCTGATGCATCTTTTCTTTCTTTTGCAGGGTCACCCTGGACAGAAGGGGGACATGGTAAAGAAAATATATGTTTGTCTGTGGGTGATGCGCTGGTTTGAAATGACGTTGGCTCTCAGCTGGAAATGAGCTCGTGGGGAGAGTAGTGATCTTAGTTCAGCTAATGCACTAGCCGCGTCCCTAATCCTGTAACTTCATAATAGCAGTGCTGGGATGCATGTCTGTAATTTTTACATTATGGCTATCAGATTCATCATGTCACAACAGCAGCTCTGTAGTTACGCATGGGGTATATTTTCCTTGCAGTTAGCAATTATGTTCTTTAAATACACTCTGGGAGCTGACATTTTTCGTGGTTGGCCTCACAGCAGAAGCAAAAGTTGATGGAAAGATTTCTGAAAACCCATCTGTCAGCTTTCAACTTATCTAACAACAACAACAACAACAGCAGCAGCATATTTTTTGTATTAAATGAGTCTTTTTCCCTCTTGAAACTCTGTTTCATACATGCATCGTACTGAAATGTTTTTGGTTGAAAATTATAAACTTAGGCCGCCCTTGATAGAAACCCAAATGCGGTTCTGTTCCTCTTAACATCTCTGATGGCGAAATCCCCGAATATGACTATGCCAAGCTAGCAGCTCTGTAGTCACCTTTCCTCACTGAAATGCTGGATGTTTTCTTCTGCTAATTCTGGTTTTTGAGCGTGAGTGTCAGTATAACCCTCTGGCAAGCACATGTTGAAGATCCCCCCTCCCTGCTCCTCAGCGGAGGGCTGAGCTGACATCCCTCTGTTGTGCAATCGCTCAGGCAGTTACAGCTCAGCCTTCAGTCCTGGCTGCTTCTGGTTCCATCCCAGTCTCTCGACTGAGAAGTGCTGTCAACTGAGGTCCTGGGAACAATGAGGGTGTGTTTTCCTGATGATTTTTCCCCTCTTCTTTTAATAATTCCCCCCCGCAGTGCAGCCAGACCATGTGTACATTTTCACTTCTCCAGAGTAACAAAGGGAACCCGGATCTCTCTTGGGAATTTTCTCCACAATTATTTTTTAAAAGCTGAGTTTCCACCTACTCCATGTGCTGAGAGCTTTGGTGGTCTTGTAACTGTTAAGGGGACTCCATGTCACATTCATGACTGTCTTTCTTTAAAGGGTGCTCCAGGTCCCAGGGGACAACCCGTAAGTATCCCATCTCTTGCAGTCATGCCTCCTCCTAATCCCTCCCCGCTTTAATGCACTGAACTCCTTCATTTACCGAGGGCTTTTCTTTTATAGGGACCTCCAGGACAAAAAGGAGAAAAGGTAATTTTAATGGAAGACATGTTGAAAATTAAATGTAGAAAGTGAACAGGGAAGGGACGTGGTGGACTTGTTGATCTGACTTTGAGTGGCTGAGAAATACAGCAAGAACAGAGGGCTTAGGGGACAGGAGGCAAGGTGCTTGTCGGATGCAAATTGGCATAGCTGCACTGAACTCAACATAGTCATAATGATTTACACCTTCTGGATCTGACCCCCTCTGTCTATTTTGGTCCTCTCTGTTTGTGGTTTAAACTCTTTCCTTTTAATCCCCTTCTTTCACAGGGTCAGTGTGCAGAGTACCCGCACAGGGTAAGTCATTAGCGTTATTATCGTCCATCCCTGCTTCCTGCATGTTAATCCTCCTTCGTTTGAATGGCTTTTTGTTGGAAATATAGATCGTTTCATTAACAAGATGCGTCATCTGGGCCCCGAGGGCAGCGCTCGACTGATTGATGTGTTTCAAAGAAAAGCAGCAGATAAGGTTTTCCAGGAGGGATGTTGGTTCTCCGGTCTGTTCCTGCCCACTGGGGCTGACCCTCAGCTATATGCTGTCACCGCTGCTTCCTGGAGACCCTCCCACGCTCTGTACTGGAGCAGGGAAGGTCTGTGTCCTCACCCCAAACCAATGAAACCTGAGGTGTCTGGAGGAGTAGAGGTCACCCCCTCACACCCACTGCACCAGCTCTGACCTGCTTCCATAGCCCACATGGCGGTTGTGTGGCCAGGAGCAGTGCGGGGGCTGCAGACCTTGGGGAAACTTTATTGTCATTCCTCCCTTTTTCTTCTCCCTCATGCTGATCTCAACCCTGCTTTTAGAGACAAGGGGAAGGGTTGCGCTCCCTGCCCCTAAGTAACCCTAACCACCCCTGGCCACGGGGCTCTGGCTGGCCCCTGGTGAGCTGGTCCCCATACTGGTCCTCCAGCCTGGTGGGCTTTCTGCCTGCAAAGAAGAGGCAGAGAGGGAGGGTTGATGCCAGCTATGGTTTAATGAAAGCCAGGATGTTGCCCCATTTGCCTCTTCATCCTGGCCTGGCTAGCATGTACCGCAGCCAAGATTGGAGCGAGTACATCATGGGGTTTGAGAGGATTACAGTGGTAAAATGTAACCAGCTCTAAAAACAACCGGAGTGCTGAAAATCCACTGGAAATGCATTGGAACAACATCATATGAAGTGGCTGGAATTCATAATCTGAGTGTACAGGGAGACAGGCTTAAGGGCTTTCTGTTTATTTTTGACGGGCCTCTGGACAATTAGCTGGGCTCTGGTTCCTGGCCTCGAGGGAGCAGGGCCCTGGATGCTCTGAGCGGCAAGAGAGCAAGGGAGAAGGGGGCTGTCGGTATGTGCCAGCCCAGTACAATTATAGCTGGTCAGCTGTGTTTATTTAGCCGAGCGGGGCTCACTAGATTGTTATGTTAAAAAGAAGCTAACAACAATGTTCACCCGAGAGGTGTCCTGGGTTCCTGTTACAGCCCTTGGCTCCCACTGTCCTCAGCTCTCAAGGTGAAAAGCAGCGGCAGGACAGGCAGCAGCACTGGGAAATGGAGGTGCAGGTTATGCATCACTGGGAGTAGCCTGGGCTCAGACCTGAGAGCACTTGCACACTGGTTTGGTGGGTTGGGGTTGTAGACGCCCCGGGGTGACACGCGGCAGGGCCATGACAGTGAGGACAGAGTGGGTGCACGGCCTCACGTCCCAGCAAAGTCTTGGGTCTCATGGAGGTACTTCTGGTCTCATGGCAGCAAGCTCAAGATTTTAGAAAGCACATGAGTCATCCCCAAGGTAGAGACGTGCTCATGGGAAGAGCGACTGTCTCAGATCTGCTCAGGGGTGGGATGTCATGCAGGGTCTGGTCACAGACTGCGAGTTCAGGGAGCCAGAGACACAAATCAGCCCACAGAGGTGCAATTCCCTCTCTTCCTCCCAAAATGAAAATGGGGAAGAGCCCTGTCAAAACATTTTGCTGGATTGCAATTTGTTCTTGCTTTACTGGTTGGCAAGGTCCTTTCTCAGATATTCTGGGCGAGGAAATAAAAGTCAGCGTTCTGAAGAACCAGGAGGGGTGTTTCGTTTTGTTTCATCTTTGTCTCCTTAGGAAGGAAATGTAAAGTTAGGATGTAGCTCGTGTTGCAGTTTCCTATTTTTTTTCTGTGTGAGTCTGTAAGGTCTGCACTGCTGTGAGCTACAAGCCCAGGCGTGGAGCTACCCATGTGGTGTGAGCTGGCTGCTGGAGCTGCTCCAAAGCACCCTGCACTCAGCTCAGGGATAGGGGGGACCAGCTGTGCTCCGTCTGCTCCCAGAAATGCCGTGTGTCTAACTGCCCCCATTTGTGTCCTGTGTCTTCACTGTCCCCTAGGAATACCTAAGTACCACCCTTGCAGCCCTGCGCTCTAACCAGATCCTTACACTGAAGGTTTGTGGGTAACGATCTGACAGGACTCGGTTCTGATGCAAAGGCATGAGGATGTGGATCCAATATTGCAAGCTGCCTTCTGAAAAAACCTGGCCATTGGGACATAGAGGGAGCAGGGCAGGAGCTGGGTGGAAAAGGCTTCATGTTCCCTCTCTAAACTCTCTTAGTTGCACCTGAATCCATTGCTGGGTCTTGTCTTGCCTCTGTTTTCAGGACTGCTTCTCTCCGTTTTCCTCCAGCATCCCCCCTCTGCTTCCCTGTAAGCTGCATAATATTTCAGATACACTTCAGCACCTGTGGAGCTGGGAAAAGCCAGCTCAGCTGGGGCTGGGTCACTCGTATGGATGTGCAAGGCACATCTAGCATGGGGTGTGGAGATTTATGGCACCATCCCCCTGGAGAGGATCAGTGCAGTCCCAAATGCTCTCCTGAGCTATGTGGCCTCCTGCACTGTCTTTTAGAAAGAGGAGGATTTCCTTCAGGTTTTCCAGCAGCGCTGCTTTTGCTGTGATACCTTGTGGCTGGCTGGATGAGTGCCACCTGTGGTGATGCTGCAATATTGGGTTGCCACTTCACTTTGCAACAGGACTGGATCCTTGCTTCCACCGCAAACATGAAGAACAGCGTGTAGAGGGATTAAAGTGCGCTGCTTGGATGCGTTCGGTTACTGTGGTGGGAGACCTATGGGCGCACCTCTCAGATCTGAGGGCGCAGCTCACACGGGGCAATGCTGCATGCAGGGACGCATTTCTGTGCCTGAGCATAGAAAGCCTCTTTCTCTTCTCCATGTGTAAATCAATAGCAGCTTCAATGGAAAACTGATAGGAACAGGAAAGTGGATCAGGCCAGAGGAGCATTCCTGGGCCTGGAGCCGGCACGCTGGGTGCCAGGGTGACAGCAGCATGCGTGCAAGTGGAAACTGGATATGGCAGAAGGATGAACAAATGCTCCTGAGCTTTAGTGCATTTGATTTCTGCGTGTCCGGGTCAGCTCTGTGCCCTGAGGCAGCATTCCTGGCTATAAGCAGTCAGAGGCTGATGTTACTGTTAAACAAGGAAAAGCAAAGCACAGGTTCCCAAGGCAATACCGTGCTCAGGCAACAAGGCTAAATCTTCTTCCTTGGCCATGACAGTTGTGTCTGCCCAGCTAAATGAACCTGTTCGCTGGCCCTTATGCCTGCTGCTGACCCCAGCTCCACTTCCACACCCTGAGGAAGGGGGAGGCCTCAAGATACACTGTGTTTCTTGTAAGAGAAGATGGATAGAACTAGGAAACCATGCTTGGAAAACTTGGAGAGAATTGTCATTTTGATCATTGCCTAAATCTGATGATGAGAAATTAAGAGAAACAGTCCTGTCACCAGAGAGCTTAGCAGAGCCAGTGGGGAAATGTCTTGCAGTAAACGCTGCCTGAGGAGATCAGTGGACCTGAGTCAGAAAGCCCCTGGGTAAGTTTTATTTCTGAGCGGACAAAGCGGTAAAAGCTCTCTGCAGTGGGAGCAGCGGGTTGGCAAGTGGCCACCCTGCACCTGCCAGGTCTGGCACATGGCAAGTCCCCCTGTGAGCAGCGCACGGGCAGAGGAGCTCAGAGGTCTGCCGGCAGGTACCTGTGCTACGCACTCTCCGAGCGCGGCTCTCACGCGGGGGTTTATTTTCACGGCAATCTCTCTGTTCCCCTCTTCTCTGTTCTCTGCCCTGGCTGCTCTCTGACTCTCGGTGCCCTAACGGCCTCCTTTGCCCCGTGACCTTCTGGTTTGATCTTCTTCAGCTGTTGCCTCTCCTCAATTCAGTGCGGCTGGCTCCACCTCCGGTCATAAAGAGACGTACTTTCCAGGTAGACTTCTCCTCCTCCTTGCCTGTTTCTAAGCTTACTCCGATGCTTGTGATTAATCCGCTTGCTCCCTGTCTGTCTTCTCCTACAGAGGGGTTTCTAAGAGGTTCAGGCAGAGCTGAGGGACTTTCTTTGAAGTGGAGGAAATCTTTGTTGTGATAATGTGGCTAAAAAGAAATGCAGTGAAGCCAATTTTTTAAACTAAAAGAAATGGGCCGTGAAACTGTTCTTGGGACTGTCAACAAGCAGTCTTCTACCTTAAGGAGTCAGTTCCTGCATATTCAATCTCCAGAAGAGGTTAGGAACCTCTTGCTGAAATGCAGCTAATGTCTGTGAAATCTAACTGAGATGAATTAATAGGCAACGGCTTCTTCTGAGGGCTAGTCTAGTCTGAGGCACTTGGGAAAATGTGTTTAAATAAGCTCTTATAATGGTTTCATTAAATTGCATTAAATCTTTGTGTAAACACTTTTATTTTGGTTTCCAGGGCCATAATTCATGTTTAGTTTAGTTTATTTTGGGTATGAATTCATAAAATGAATTATGGACATATGAATAGGAAGAGTGTCCATAGTCAGAGTTCATGTGGCTTTTAATGAGCCCACTTTAAGCTCCCTCATTCCATCAATTTGGATTAGCTTTCCCGTGTGGACAAACTGCTGTGATTACCCCGCTGAAGCGTGCTGGGCACCCTCTATTAAGTAGCTGGGTTTTGACACCCCGCTGTCTGTCTAGACAGTCAGATGCTAGCAGGGAACTGCAGTCTGCACTACAAGCCTTTACCACGAGGTGCCTGGTCCTTGCCCAGTGCTGGCAAAATCCTCACCTTATCACTTGAGCCCGTGGGCTCCATTCAGTTTCTATCAATTCAGTGTTCGCACCACACAAAGCCCCATGGCTTGCGCCGGTTGCCTTTCAAAGTGACAGTCCAGAGAGCCAGGCCAAGGACTGACCTATTGGGAAGGCTTTGAAAGCTGAAATTCATATCCAGGATGAAGTGGGAAACTTGAATAGCTGCCCCACGTCCTGTCGTCAGCCAGGGCTGCAAATTCCCTCTGTCCCTAGAGGCTAACTCCGCCGGCGGATTTTGCCATGATTGGTTTTGCCGTTGCTGTATTCATTCTCTAAGCGCAACAAAGTCTAATCCACTCCTACAGATCTGCCAGCACCAGGCAATTCCAAGAGCCGCATGTACAAATACCAAGACAAAATGTGAGGCTGCAAAATAAATGTTAACACCAGCACCCAAGAGAGGAAAACGCTGCTGCTGCCTCTGAGCACTTCAGCAAGAGCACTTCGCCCAGGGGCTTGGGCTGGGCGAAGACCTGTGTTAGGAGCCCGAACAAGCATTGCATTGCTGGGGCATAATCAGGGTGGTTGTCTGGTGCTTAAAAGAACTGAAAAATAGCTCCAGTCAATGGCTAAACATAGAATGACATCAATGACAATGACACCTAATCTCCAGCTTTCTGTATCCACTTACCGTGCAGTTAGATTTGTGGGGTCCTTCTGTGCTGAACACATTAAGACTATAATAATGTGGTAATAGCGTTTTGCGTGTTTAGGGACCTGCGTGGAGGGGCACTCGCTTAGACAAAGCACGCTCTGTCCAAGGCAGCAAAGCGAAGGCAATGTGGGCGGCAGTTTGGATGAGCTCTTTGCAGTCACTCTCTGTGCTGGGGCAAGGCTCCTGCTTTCCCCATCTCCTTGTCCCCTGTCTGGGTGCCAGCATCCGTTCCCAGCACCGTGCTGCATTTTAGTCCCCTAAATCTGGAGCATGGACTGGGCTGACAGAGCAGCTGAGGTGGGAGGGAAAGCCTACGGGAGACAGGCAGATCCCCCCCTGCCTTCTCATGGTGCACCCATGGTAGGGGTGCTGGAAGATGCAATGGGAGGGAAGTCTTTGAAGCTGGGCTGAGATGTCAGGGCAAGAGGAAATCTAGAAATATACCCCAGTGTCCTCCAAACCACTTGTCTTCATTGGATCCAAATCCCCTTCCAAATTTAAAAGCTATGAGACCATTTATTTACAGCATGCTTGAATAGCTCCGAGCATGAGCATGAGAGGGAAGCTCAGGAAGGATCCCGTGTTCCCTCACGTGAGCCACAGGATAAGCCAGGATCCATATACAACACGGGGAAAAGAGCAGGCACCTTCCCTGCCCGGCCCAGCTGGCTTCCCAGCGTGGCTGTGGCGCTCTTGAGGAGAAGGGCCGTTGTTCCACACATGGCTGAGCTTCCTGTGCGCCTGGCCTGCGTGCTGGAAATTTTCTTTTAAATAGCGCTCATGGCAGAAGGGATGAAATTTGCAGCTTATTACTTTAATTCATCATTCTAAATAGGGCAAACGTCCCCATATCTGCATGTTTTACTGAAGACAGCCAGGATAAACAGCACTTGTTAGTAACACATGCAGGGGACAGATTTCGTGGGTTCTCCTGCACACACAAGTGTGTGAGAGCAGCCTTGGTTTTACCCAGCAGCAGTGTATAAGGCAGTAGAGAGGATAAATGAGGCAGAGACCCAAGCACACACCCATTGATTTATAATTGAGAAACAGCCATGTTTAATTTCTAGCTTCCCGTGGATCCACCAAGGAGAGTTTTTCAAATTTAAATCGGGTCGCTAGCAGTAGGATGTCATATTTTATCTAGGGAGGGGGAACGAGAGGGGAGCCCATGAGACTAACAGCTTAACGCGGGTGCCATGGTGCCTTAGAAGTTTGCTGGATTCATCAATTATATATCAGCAGTCTGGTATTCAAACGTGGCGCTTCCAACCCACTGTCTCCTCAGCGCCGCTTGGTCCCGAGTCCAGGTCCTTTCGGCCAGATGACATTGCTGAAGCATGAGCCACAGCCGCCAAATGGCTACTGAGGGGCCTGGGGAGGAACCAGCTGAAACGGCTTCGTTCAGAGAGCTTAAAATGGCAGGTGGCTCTGCACGCACGAGCTTGTTAAATCTTAGAAAAACAGGCTCTGTCTGGCGTACATCGGCCTGTTTTGGGTGGGCTCCAGAAATGCCATGATGATCGTGTTATTTTCTTTTGGGTTTGCGGCGTTTCTACTTTTGGTCCTTGTCAAAACAGAGGGAAAAAAATAGGGTGAGGTAAGATGCTGTGGCTCTGCCTGGGAGTGCCAGTGTGGTCATGGGAGACTTCACTTCACATATGACTGTCAAGTGCTCTGGAAAGCCTCCTGAGAAGCTCAAGGGATGTTGGTGCTTGACATACAAATTGTACTTCACTGACTCCTGAAGAAAAAGATCTCTTTGGACTGCTAAGTCATCTGTGGATCCTTTTTAAAGAGAACTCTGACAAGATGGCCTCAGATGTCTTTGCAAACTGTAGGGTGCTGGGTCCTGCTGCCCCTTAGCAGGGCTCTGCCTCGCTCTTGAAAACCTCTCCTGGCACTAACCTGGGACTCGCTTCTACCTCTTCTGCTTCAGCCAGGCTGACCTGCCTCGGGCCCTTCGGGTGGTGGTGTGAAGGGTTTCCTCTGCCTGCTGCTAACCGCTTGTTTTAATGAACCTCAGGGTGAACAAGGACAAGCGGGAATCCAAGGTCCTCCAGGGCCTCCTGGCCCCCCAGGGCCCACTGGACCAGCTGGACCCGAAGGAACCCCAGGACAGCCTGGGCCAGTTGGGCCACCTGTAAGTCCAGTTATGAAACAGCCTTCTGCTTCCCCTTTCCCTAGGGCACAGACAATTTCCTCTGGCCTCTGTTGCCTCTTCTCAAGCCAAGATAGCCACGGACAGGAGATTTGCAGGGGATGTGGATGTGTAGGGAGGAAGCAGTTCCCAGGAAGGAGGGGGAGTGGGAAGGGAAGGCGGAGGTGTGTGCCTTGCACTCTTGCTATCTGGACGCGCATGTCTGGGTGGGTGACACCAGGCCCATTTCCTCCTCCTCAGCCTCTGCAGAGGGTCACAGGAAGGAAGTAGTACACAGGGTGTAATTGTCCTGCTCACAGCAGAAACCTGACTGATAAGAAGCCCTGAGACCCCTTTGAAGTCCTGCCCCTGACCTGTTCTCAGGCTGACAGCAAGCAGCCAAGAGGGTGAAAACAGAAACACCATTTAAAATAATACCATTGCTAAGTGGCAGGGGACGGGCAAAAAATCCTGTTAATGTGTCGCTCCCTTTTGCCACAGGGCAGAGCAGGAGAACCTGGGAAGCCTGGCAGAGATGGAAAGGTGGGTACCAGAAAGCAGCTCTATTCCTGGGAGCTACAGGGAGAAACGTGGCATGCTGGCTATGCAGCGACTGCAGGGGCAAAGGAGTTGCCACCTCCAAGAGCTTCCAAGACCTGCTAGCAGGACAAGCAAGTCTTGTCTGCTGAGGCAAAAAGCATCTCTCCACACATAATAGAGGGGTCGAGTGTCCTGCCAGCATCCTCATCTCCCTTTGAGCTCTGAGGAGCCAAGGATGCGATCACTAAACATTTGAATTACCATAAGCAGGCAACATCAAGGGCGGGGTAAGCATCAGAGCACATCTAGAGTAGTTCTCTCCTTCTGTCTGCTCACATCAGGAAAGCAGCTCCTATTTTGTTTATTTATATTTACATACACACATATCTGATATGCTTCGTGGTTCATATCAGGTAAGTCATTTGGTTATTTCTCATTTAAAAACACAAGTGGTTTGTTTGTTAATATAGTCTCCCTATTTAGCTTGTCAGAGGAAGCGGCAAACGCCTGATTTACTCCAGAGCTGCACAGTGGCTGGGAACAAGTTTCCCAAGCAAAGCTAGAGAAACAGAAGAGATTCTGGAGAATAATGCAGAAGGCAAAGCAGCTTTTTGGTCTTCAGGTTCAGCAAGGCCAGGCCTGGGGGATTGGAGCACTATGGGAATGAATTTATTTGGGTGCATGGGGTAAGATAGTATTCATCTACGTGAAAAACAGATTGGGGATGTTTGAGCTCACCAGTGCAAATCATCACTGTGAAGGGGCATGTCAAACCAAAGCAGTCAGCACCTCCCATCGCCCTGAAGTCCCTGTAGTGGTGTCTACATCTGCCAACTCCAGTGTCTGTTTTATCTGCAGGGTTTACCTGGGCCTCCTGGAGCGAAGGTGAGACATCTCACATCACTTAGAGGGACCAAGGTGATAAACGGAGGTGGATGCTTCTGGCAAGGAGACGGGTGGAGCAGGGAAAAAGGAGGTTACATCAAAGAGCTGGGAAAGATTTCTAACCCAGCTCAGTACTGCCTTTGGGGCTCTGCTCGTATGCTGACTCATGGGTTTTGTCCTGGAGACACATTTCAGTTGCATCTTGACTGTGCAAGGCACGCCTCTTCAGCCTCTCTTGCAAAATTCTTTGCCACACACAGCTTTATGGGCTTCTTCCATTCTCAAAGCATTTACCAGTGCTTCAGGAACAGATTTTGCAATGCCATTGTTAACTCTACCACAGTTTCCCATTTATTCACTTGCCAAACTGTGAGTGGGAGGGTTGTTGTTGTTTTTCAGCTGCCACCGCCAACCCCACCCCCACTCCCATTTATTTTTATTTGAGATATGCATCCAGGGTGAGGAGATAGGAACCCCAGAGCTGGGGCACAGTGCTGGCATGAGTTATCCAGCTGTCAGTGCTTATTGCGCCTCTTCTGCTAGGGCTCAGGCTGGTGCAGGTAACAGTGACCCCCGGGTCTGAAGGGTTAGGAGCTCAGTGGAGTCACTCTGAGCAAAAAGTGCATTTTCCCATGGAATTCCCTTCCATCCTGGCATCACCGCAGGGAAAAGTGCAGGGATTTGTCCTTCTCAGGCCAAGCCTCACTGTCTCTTGTCTTTTTGCCCTTTGCAGGGAGACCCTGGGATTCAGGGATACCCTGGCAGGAAGGTAAGAGGGGGAGCTCCAGTATTGTTAAATGAATTAAGCTGCCCTGATGCCTTGCAAGATCATGGCTGCAGATCTGTGGGCTCCTCTGGAGCCCTCTGCGGAGCTCTGCTCCCACTGGACTCAGCACTGTGACAGCCCCACAGATCCCCTGCTGTCACCTGCATAAGGAGAGCCTGCACCCAGAGACACCTTTAACTCTCCAGTATCTATGGTACAGAGTCTCCCCGTCTGTTTGCCTCTCTACACCCACTTCTAGGCTGAATTGTACCTCTTGTTCATCCTGACCTGAACAGGAGGCTGGAAAGGGCCCAATCCCTAGCTACGTGTTGCTCTCTGGAATAAAGCAGGGAGGAGTCGATCCTGCTCCAGGTTAAAGGCAGGAGCTGGCAATGCCCAAACGCCTTCAGCAGCAGCTAATGAACAGCAGGGCTGTCAAGCCCAGAGGGTGTAATGCAGAGACAGAACGAGAGACAGGGGAAGGACACAAAGGAAGATCAAAGGGGGGAGAGGGAGTGAAGAGATACTGCTAAAGAGATGTCTGCGGGAGAAGGGGAAGGAGCATGTTCCCAGCAGGCAGACATCCTCCGTCCCCTGTTATCTCCACATTGCTTTATGGGTGCTCTGCCTGCAAAATGGCAAGACCTGAGAGCTTTTTAATTAGTTCTGTATAAACTGAGAAGTTCTTGTTGTGTCAGGAAGTGGAAATTATAGCCCCCATGGACCACAGCCCACTCCCGCAGACAGACACAATTTATTGCCTCCTCTTCCAGTGAACTGTCGTTTTTTCCATTAAGAGCCCATTCTGCTCTCTGTGCACTGGGCGGGTGGCTCTCAGCACGCAGGAGTGGTGAGGGGGTCCCTGCAATGACCTTGTGGTGAGGGCCTCTCCTACGGGCTCCTCTTACATGAAACAACTTGTCTGGCTAATTTACTTACCAAGCAAAGAGCCTGCACTGGTCTCGGAGGAATGAACCCGGGGTCGTGACTTTTCTCTGGGAAAGGTGGAAAGAAGGAATAAAAAGTAGGGGAGAAAATCCTCCCTGGGGACTGGGTCAGGGGAAAGGGAAAAGAGGGCAAAGAGTTTAGCAAAGATGTTAGCTCTGAGATGATGTAGGATTGTGGGACCGCTCCCTTCAATCCATACATTTCGCGCCCTCAGTATCTCGATGCAGAATGGTGCTCCTCTCCCAGAGAGACCCAGACGGTAGGTTGGTGTCTGGTACACACAACCAGAAAGGTCGTCTCTTCCACGTCTTTGCTGACCTTTCAGGCAGCCTGTAGGCTCCTTTTCTTGCTGCTCACTGTGTTTGCTTCTTCCTCCGTTTTCTCTCTTCTCTTCCTCAGGGAGAGGTGGGCGAGTCAGGCCTGCCCGGTGCTCATGGCCTCCCTGGAGCTACTGGCCCCAAGGTAACCCCTAAGCTCAGACTCAGCGCGGCCACCTCCCAAGGGCAGATCAGGGGCACATAAGCCTAGAGACATGCTAAGGGAATATGGAAGGTCAGAGGCTGGAGGCAGTTCTCTAGAGCCTGGTATAAGCCATGTAAACAGAAAAACTTGTTCTTCTGTAAAGGGCCTGGACAATTTCTGGCCAGAGTGATTCCCCGCTGTCCTGGACCAGGGCTGGGTGCATCCCTGCGCAGGCCCCTGTTAAAGAATAAAACTGCCCTGGCCTTTAGGGCCTTTTGCCTGAAGTCTGGGAGAATGAGGATATTCTGGTCCACGAAACAGTTTGATGGTTTGTCTACTCCCAAAACACGCAGGAAAGCATTAGCATGGGCGACCTCCAGCACCTGCTGCAGTGACGTAAACTGCCTCCCAGGGTTTTCCCAGGGAGGGGTGGGCTGCAGCCAGCGTTCAGACGGGTACCACGCTATTGTCAGGAGCCAGGTCTCTCTGGGTTTGCCTTTATCATACACGCTCCCTCTTTGTCTACCTTCTCTTTGGCCCTCGCTGTTACAAATGTACTGCTCGCTTGATTTCTCCTTGTGTTCACTGCCCCTCTCTCTGTCTCCTCTCTCTCTCCCCCTCCCTCTCTCCTTTGCTGGGCAGGGTGAAAAAGGGGACGCTGGCATAAAGGTAGGCATGAGAAATATGGTTTTCTACTGCGGTACATCATCTGGGAGATGCTCTCCTTGGGCTGATGGGTTGTAAGAGGAAGTTGGGTCTGAGGCAGCTCCGTGGGGTATTTAATGGAGTACACATCTGTGCTCTGATTAACCACAGGCAGGCAGGCAGGCACTCCACGCTCAGGCAATGAGAGCAGCCTTTATACGTTTGGTGGAATTCGAGTCTTACCAAAGGCATTTCTCTGACTCTGAAGCTTGCTAATGATTTGTTACAGCTCTCCATTTGATGGGCTAGGTTGGGGTTTCCTCATAAAATCTGGTTAGCTGACACATCAAATCCACTCAAACTCTGCAACTCAGGCTGAGGTTTGGCACCGGGCTTTTCTGTCTGTTTCTGGACACTTTTTACAGGCTCATATGGCCTATGCCCAGATGTTACCTATTTGTCTGAAATTTACTGTACCTATATATTTAAAGTATATTACTCAATGTAGACTGTGCTTAAAACATTACAACACTGGCAAGTGTTCGTGATGGTCAGGCCGTACATCTTAAACATCATGAGAAAAGCCCGGTCCTGTAATGTTTTGAAAGGCATCAGCAGGGACACATGCATTTCAAGTATTTAGGATGTGGCATGCATCTCATTTGTCATGCAGCATATACACTTTGTATATCTTTTCCATCTGGGTGGATTACGATTTGAAGGGAGAAAAGGCCCCTTCAGAACTTAAGGTGGATGTGTTATAAAGAAATGTCCTTTGGGGATGCAGGCTTTGGGTTAAGAGTTGAATAGAACAGCAGCGATTGTCTTCCTACAAGAAAAAAATACCTCCTCAGAAACACTGCGGTGCACGTAGAGTCCAAAGGTTCCCCCATGTCCACCTTGACATCAGTGTAATGCCATCAAGCACAAAGGCATCGCTTCGGGCTTGTGCCAGTGTAAACAAAAGAGGAATTGCACCCAGAACTAATGTGTTTTGGGGACTAGGAGTCTGCTGCTGTCTCAACAGCCAGGTGCTCTCCCATTAAGCTGAACTGGAGGACTGAAGTTGGAGCATGGCCTGGGAGGGAGAAAAGGCTGGGAGGAGAAGCTGTGTTCCACCCCTGCTTGTACTCCCGCGTTTCACTGCTAGCAGACACCTGCTCTGCCTGATTGAAGGACCAGCCAGCCCTTCATTTGGGCTCTGGCAAAGGGGAAGTTGCCAAGTCTTCTAGTGATGTCTCGGGGTCATCCACAGACAACCTTCCCTGTTCTGTGTTAGAGAGCAACGACTGGGGGCATCCTGGAGACAAGCTCTCGCTACTTGGGCCCGTATTCATCCCACTTCATAAAGAGGGGAGATGAAACCTGCTGTGCTTTTTGTGGCACTAATTGCAGCTTCGAAGGGGCACCTCCCCAGTCCCAAAGTGGCCTCTTTGACACACAGACTTTCATTTATTATTGTCAGGATCACTTTTCTCTCGACTTCCTTTCTTCTTTGCTCTGAGGAATTGAAAGGGAAGTGCAGCGGTACCCTTAAATCAGCAGCCAGACATCAGCCAGTAGCAGCTCCTGAACATCCACCAGCACATGCATTTGTTGTCTTTGGAAATTCCTTCTGGCTGTCGTCCTCCCACCTAGGAGCATTGTTTGGGACTCTGGAAAGCTTTTAATGCTTCCACCTTGGGATCCAGTTACCTGCGCTAGATTCTACCTTCCCTGGTTTGAGGAGCCCCAGACAAACTCATAGTTTAGCTGTAGTGACCAATTCTGCGTAGCAGATCACTGCTTCCGCAGGCAGTGGAGAACATTTCAGGCCTGAAGAGGTTTTGACAGGTTCACACAGGCCCCTTGTTCCTTTAATAACCTCTCCCCACTCAATGACAGATGGAGCACAACATAGATTGTCTCAGCTATTTTCTTCTGTGGCCACCATTTGTACTTTGATCATATTGAGACCCGTATCTGTGTCCCTCGAAGGTCATTAGACAACCAGTGATTGTGACTTGCTGCCCCCCAGCCTAGCCACCATATTCAGCTTCACTGATGTTTTCTTTTTTTGGGTTTGGGTTTTTTTTTTTTTTTTTTGAGAGGTCCTTAGGATGAGGCTTTTTCTCATGCTCTGAGGAAAGAAACTGCCCACAACCTTGCTCAATACTTCCCTCATAATCTGCCTTTCACAGCAAGGAGCAGAAAGGAAGGGTCTCTGGTTTAATTGGCAGCCTGTAGCCAATACTGCTAACGAGCTGATCAGCATGGGGCATGCTCTGTGCTGGTTGACACCCAGTGGGTATAAAGCTCTGTTGGAGGGGAGAGGTGTAGCCTAATTCTTCAGAAAGACTATGTGGTATTGCCTAAATCAGCATGAAGCTCAGGAGACCTGGGAGGTGCTGCCAATGGTCTTCCTGGAGCCTGCTGGGGACCTGCTCTGGGCATTTTACCTTTCATATCTGCCTTTGGTAGTGTTTCCCAGCTTCTGGCTTGGCTGCACTGTTCCAGGGCTGGTTTTGGTGGGCTGCTGCTGCCTGGCTATGGCAGCCTGTGCAGCCTAAAGGGCACTGGGGAATCACAAAGGGATCACCCAGCGGGTGCTTGCTGTGTTATAATGGCTTTCAGATACACAAGGGTTTAAAGCTGTTCTGGAGAGTTGTTTTTCTTGCTTATTCTCTGTCTTTGGCTCTGGGGCTTCTTTCTGCTCTTTAATGGTGCAGTGTGGTGGTTGTTGCTCCTGCTCTCTAATTAGCTCTAGTGCCTCTGTGATCCTGCCGCTGCCAGTGGGGGCTCTGCAAGCCAGCTGAGGCCATCAGAAAATGCAGGGCAGGGGGGTTGCTCTGTAACTTGCCCCCTGTAAGGGGCTACCTTGCTCCTTCCTGCTGAGGTGGCTTTGCTTTTGCAGGGCTAAATAATTAAACAGCTCTTCAGGCAGCTTCTTCCGGGAAAGCCTCTGGGATGGGGAATCATTTTCACATGCAGGGCTGCCCTTTGGGGACAGCCTCTGCAAGCAGTGTGGGTGCCTCCCAGCAGAAAGCATTGGTCTTCTCTGCTTGGTCTCCTTTATGGAAAAAAGCAGGCAGTGCAGCTGGGAAGGAGGGAGGGAGAGTGTTCCCCATTTCTCCAGTACAAAGCATTCATAACTATGGTTTTATGTTCCTTACAGCTGAAAATACTGTAGTTAAGTATGCTGCATAGGGCAGGAGGTGCCCACGCTGCCTAAGTGATGTCTATCACAGTATTAGACTGTGTTTTACAAAATAGTGTTTGCAGGGTGCCACTGTTACAGAAAGTGCTTTTAAAAAAAGCATTTACATACATCCCTGCCGAATAGCCCTTCTGAGCAAGGACTAAACACCCAGAACGGAGTAACAGCAGCATGCAGATTGTCTGAAGATGTTTTATTTTCCAATTACCACCCGATAAAATTCAGGCTAACAATACAAGGCACCCCTTAGGGTCTGTTTGTCTGGATAAGTTTGTTCGCCCTGAAGTCCCTGCAGACTGAGCAACTCCCTTTGCCCTGCAGAAAGCTGTGGCATGAGATGAGGTAGCAGGACACAGAGACTGCGTTTGTCCCCGGGACTGTTGCTGTGGCACTCCAGCAGGGTCAGTCCTGCTGTCCACAACAGGCTGGAGAGGTGCCACTGATGGGAAGTGGCCCTGGCTAGGGCAGGCAGCTGGGCGAGAGTCAGGTGGGGAGGTGGGTTGTGCCCCATCTCACCCAGGAGGCTGCCTGGGCACTGCCTGGGGCACTCCTCGCAGAGCCCTGGGAGGACTCATCTGTGTCTCTTGCTCTCTTTCTCTGTGTTTCTCGCTCTGCTTCCAGGGGGAGAGAGGCATGCCAGGGCTGCCAGGAAGACATGGCACTAAGGTACCTTGTAAACAGTGGAGTGATGCTTGTCTGCCTGATCTCAGCCGAACCGCTCGACTGTCCCTGATGCGCAAGCATCGCCTGGATTTGTGTGTGTGTCTGTTAGTCAACGACTGTCCTCAGCTGAATTCTTTCTGCTTCTAAATTGCAAAGGATAAGGCCTAATTTACGGAGGAGATGGGGGGAGAAGTGTTTTACAAAGCAAATGGCATGCCCAGTCTGATGCTGTCCTGCAACATCAGGATCTTAATGCTTTATGCTAGTGAGAGTGGCCGATTGCTGATGTTTCTAGGGAATTGGCGTTCTGCAAATTGGGGGTCCCACGTGACCGCCGCAACCTTCAGCGATGCGCGTCGTGCCGCTGCGGACAGCAGGGTTATACGAGTGTGAACCCGGACTAATGCAGCGGTGAATCAGGGTCGGTGTGTGAGCAAGCCTGCATGGGTGTGCATTGCACGTCCAGGATCTATACTGAAAAATAACATCAGCTGCATTCAATGCCATTTAAAGGCCAAAGAGTGAGGAAGAGGCATCCCATATGCACTAGGGAAGCCTAACCCTACTGCATGTAATCCCTTTCATGACTCTGGCCCGTATTCACTAAAACCTACTGATCCCTGAGAAGATCTGGAATGCTTTATTTCCCCATTTATTGCATAGAATCCCTGATCTCCATCTTCTGTCCTTGTGTTTTTTAGCTTTGTCCCCGATTTCTGTTTCAGAAAGCTGAGAGGTATGATCCTGCTGCTCTCTGGCTCCCCACTCCTCCTTGTTTGAACTTTTCCAAGCTCTTTTCACATTGAACTTGGCTCCCAGTTCTCCTTTCTGCCTCATGTGCTACATCCCAACCCCTCTCTTTTCCCAGCTTCTAACACTGCTTCGCCTCCTCCTCTTTCCTCAGACCGTTGTTATCTCATATTTGCTTTTGTAACTGGACCTTTTCACCAGGACCTAACTAATACTAACACAGGGCACACAGAGATTTCAGAGCTAAGGGTTAATAGGGAAGACCTGCTTTTTGCATCAGTGCTGTCGAGGGAAATGTGACTGTCCCTGTGGGAGCAGCTGCCTCCTGGGGTTTGGAAGCACCTGTCTCGGATTGCAGGACAGGCTGGACTCCATGGTCTCATGGTGGTGGCTTGCTCTGCACTGCAGAACGACACCTGAATTGCAGCACTTGGAAGTCTTTTCCTCCCCTAAGGTGGCTGGCTTCAGAGCTCTCCTGAAAACCCTTTACTGCAGGGTTTGTCTTCTGTGATAAAAGCAGAATGAGGGGAAATAGCAAGACCGAGGCTCTGGGGTATGAGCTGGCCTTTCTTGGGATGCTTCAGCTGACATATCTGGGGTCAAGTGCTGAACTGGGTGTTTGGTGCCCAGTTCTGTCTTTGCATTCCTCGGTTACTGGACACTGTTCTGCTTGTTGGCCTTTGCTTTGCTTGCAGGACTAAAACTGGGGGGGCTGTGAGTATCTGGTTGTCTTGACTGGGTTGTGCTCACGGTGTCCGCCTTTGGAGGAGCTTTTCGGAAAGCAGAGCCACTGCCATAGGTGACCGACCTGCCCAGGGAAGGAGGATGCGTGCTGTGTGCTGTTAATGTGTTCCTTCTGTGTTTTGGAAAGGAAAAGACGTGGATTTTGCCTTTATAGTTCCAGCTGGGTGATACCGTTTTGTTTTAAAAAATTTGTGTCTGATTCATTTCAAACAAGGTGTTCCTGTCTTTCCTCTCTCTGCCAGGGCGCTCCTGGGGTGGCCATCGCAGGGATGAAGGTCAGTTTTACTCTACACTACCGTGGCTTAATTAGGGCACGCTTAAGAGCAGGGGCTGGAGTTCGGAGAGTACCAGGCGCAGGAAAGTGGTCGGACAGCTCCCACTAAAGGGGAATACCAGCACTGTTGTTGCTTTAGACAGAGATACCAGACCCATCTCCAGCAGCATCCCTGCTCCTCCGCACCTCTCTGAGCAGAGAGGTTGGTGAACTAGTGATGCTCCACAGCAGCACTGGGATGACACCAGAGCGAAGGACCAGGTGTAGATGTAGGGGGGATCCAAGATGAGCAATGGGACAAGAGCCTGTTGTCCCAATTCCCTCCAGCTGCTGGGGAAAAAGACTGAAGTAATGGACTTATCTCCGGGGCTAGTGGGGAGGGATTTCCTCCTTGTTGCCACATCGATCCTGTCTTAACGCAGCTTCCCCCAACCCCAGCTGTACCACAGCCTTGCTGTGCACACAGAGCTAGGAATGGCCAAATTCCTTAGTGCCAGCAGATGAGTCTTGCCTTATTCTGTTCTTTTGTATCTCATAAACCTCTCTTGAAATATTTCAAGGTGGTAATTCAGTTTAAAAAAGCCATTTGTCTGGTTTCTTACAGCAGCCTAAGAGCTGTCTAATGAAGGTAAAACAAGCTCCAGGCACAAATACTAATATGCATTTAAAGCATCCTTGTGCCTTATTTACAAGCCCACAGATGAATATTCTTTCCTCCACTCTGATAGCTCTAGGAGGATTTATTCTCTCTCCTCCTGGTTTTTCACTTTATTTTCCTGTCTCTTTCTCACCAGGGTGAGCCCGGGACTCCAGGAGAAAAGGTACTCTCAGGAGGCTTTGCTCCGAGCCTGCACTTGTGTTTTGTCGGTATTTTTTCCCCTCCCAGAGCAGCTAAGAGAGCTGAGGAATGGCTCTGTACTTCCCAGTGCCCAAATCCAGTCCCTAATGGTGCCTGTCAGTGTAAGCAAAATGGTAGTAGCATGGAGTGATGTGAAGTGAGAGAGGGACCACGCTCTGGGCAGATTCCCTCACTCCTGCTCATGTCTGTGTTGATGGGAATACCCTCCAGCTGCCTTCCTCCTTTCCTCCCTGCTCCACAAAATATTTATGGCACACTTTGCTTAGCAAGTGTGTTCCCTCTCCCTATTCCCTTGTCTCCTTCTGCCTCCCTCTGTGTCCACCAGAAGCCTTCCCATGTTACTGCAAGGGTTTGCTCTTCTGTCACACCCCATATGAACTGCCCCGCACAGGCTCCCCTGTCTCAGTGTAGCGTGACCTGGTTTGAGTTCCTGTGGCGGGCACGCTACAAAAATACCCCATCACTCTCCATCCCTGAGCAGCTGGCCTGGGTTCTGAACAGCTGGCTCCTCTTGTTTGAAGCTCCCTGGGTTATGTTACAGCATGCGACAGCCGTATAACAGACTCGTTCTCTGTCTCTTTTCTTCCCCACGAAGGGAGATCCTGGAGTCCCGGGGAGGATGGGCCCCCCAGGTTTGCCAGGGAAGAGGGGGCAGCGGGTAGGACATTGCGTGTTTGGGCTTGGTGTCCTGGCAGTGCTGTGCTGTGTTCCCTGTGAGCGGGAGCTGGCGGGAGCCTGCTTTGCGTGGCATTATCGTGCTTGCGGGGGATTATGTGTCCTTTTCTGGCTCTTGCCCCCTTGGTGAAGTGTGTTTTTGTGTTCCTGCTTGCAGGAGGTGGGGGGGCTGGTCGCAGGCAGGGAGCATGAGATGCCTGGGATGTAGTCTTGTCCTGGGAATGATTAAGGACAGTGCTGCATCTCCTGAGTCCAGAAATAACACCCTAAACAGGGATCCAGCAATCCGATCTCCCTCCTCAAGAAATCGGCTTCTTTACAGCCTTGTTCAGGCAGCATGGGATGTTTTCAGTAGCCCTTATGGACGTGTGTGTTGAAAACTAGTCCTTGAATGAAAAGTAGGACACCAAAAGCAGAGCAAGGCAGAATCAAGGATTCACAGAGGCCTGGGACAGGATTAGAGATTATATCTTTACAAAAACCCCAAAGACCAAGGTCCTGCAAATGTTTTCCTTCTTCCCAGGGAGAGAAGCATTAACTTACAGCAGCAGTGTTCATGCTCTGGCAGGGGAGGAAAGTGGGGTGGGGGCCTTACAGGTGGCTGGAGGCCAAATTACCTTAGAGAATGGGGTCACTGCACTCGAGAATTGCCTAAAAAAAATGAAATTGCTGCTGGTTAATTATTTTCCACGGAGCCACCAGTGCATGTCTGTTCCTGGAGCATTGATGCAAGTGTCCTGCATGTCAGATGAGTGCCCTTGAGCCCTGATGAGGCTGGTGTGCAGCACCAGTCTCCTCAGGCACAGAGAGGAACTCTTCGCTAGCCTTGCTGATGTGGAGTGCTGCTGTCATGGAGAGAGCCAGGCACCTGCTGGGGAAAGAGGTTCTGAATTGTTCTTTGTAACCTGTACAAGTTGTGAAGTCTTGGAGGTGTGAGGATTGCACCTTTTTCTGATGATGCGTTCGAAGTATCTCTTCCTGGTAACCGAAACATCTGGTATCACTCTATCCTGGCAAAATGCAGACTCCCGAACAGGACACCGTAGCTGGAAACCATGGGTTTAGCAGCTGGCTGGAATGGGCTGAATAGAACTTAACTTCAACAGGAAGACCACAGTTGAGCTGCAGTATTGAAAAAGATGACCCAGGTGCCATGGTGACTAAGCAAAGTCACTTCACCAAGTGAATGCTGGATGCCCTTCACTGCTCACTGCCCTGTGGCATCCTCCACGCTCCATGGTGCCTCACACAGCTCAGCCTGCAGGCTTCGCTATCCAGGCATTGTTTTACTCCCATCATCTTCTGTCTTTGCCATTTTGCCTCTCCTGTTTTCACTGCTTTTCACCACCAGTATGTTTCACAGAGCTTGGCTGCTACCTGAGACACTGCACTGCTTCTTTTTAAGAGACTGGGATTTGAAGTTAGGAACAGGAGCAAGAAATGCCCCTTGGGAGAGGTGTGGGAATGATGGTTCTGAGCTCTCTGCCAAAGCAAAGCGGTGTAATTCACAGCGTAATGAGATGGTGTGAAAACTGGGATGGACTCAAGCAGCAGACAGGTTCTGTGAAAAGAGCTGAACTCTTATCAGGGCATGGAGAAAGTCCCGATCTCCAAATCAGATTTGCCCTGGGCAAAAACTTCTCTGGGTGTGTGGAGTGGGGAGAGCCTGTGCTGAAGGAATGACAGGGAAGAAGCACAAGGGGGGATCATGGATCCCTTTTCCTCTCTCCTTCTTTTGGGGCGAAATGGCAATGATGTGCAGAGATAGTCAAAAGGACAGGAGAAAATGTTCACTCTATGCCTAAAATAGAATCTCCTGGGGAAGGGAAAGAGGATTTGAAACCAGGAGCTGCTCCTTCAGAATGGAGAGCCTACAGAGTCAGCCCTACCGCATCTGTTTTGCCAACAGGGTGAGAAGGGACGAGCTGGTGACCCTGGGCTTCCTGGACTGCCTGGCATGAAGGTTTGTATCTTCTCTGATTTTTTGAGGGGGGCCACTCTCATCCCCTTTTCTTCCTCCCTCCTGTGCCCAGCTTATGCACTCTGAGGTTACTGTCACAGCGTACAGCAGCGTGTTCTGCAGAGCTCAGCTGGTTGTCAGCCCCAGCCAAGGAGGTGATGGGGCCACACAAAAGATGCCTTTTTGTGAGGAGCTTCGTGCTTTCCTGCAGGGAGGGGCAGGCTGTGGTCCTGGGACTGTCACCACAGAATTGTGTTCCAGTAGTTCCCCTTTAAAAGCATGTCCTCAGATGTAACATGGCATTTCAGCCTTCCTTCTGCTCCATGAGGAGGAGGTGGGCTTTTGGGGAGCTGCACTGCTGTGCTCTGAGAGACCCAGGCAGCTCAGCTAGAGCTACACTCTGAAACTGTGGCTTCTTCTCTATGCTCTGAGATGTGGATGGAAATCACACCTTTCAAGCCGGACTTTTACAGGGTGCTTTTCCTTTGGGAAAGGGGACAGTGCACTGAATGACAGTGAATTCAGGAAGGATGAGGATGTAATCGCAGCCCCGTGCAAGCAAAGCTTTCCTGTGACTGCCCTTGTGTCTGCAGTGTGTGAAAGCCTGTGCTCTGCAGGGCTGGCTGATGACTACAGCTCCAGAGGGAGACATACAAAAAAAAGCCCTTGCCAGGTGGTTTTATCAACTCGGTTTCAGCGGTAGAAGAAAACAGTCGTGTTCAAACTGGGGGCCAGGGGATGAGGACTGACCACAGACAGCTTTATATGGCCCTGGGGAATAAGGGCTGAGCAGCAGCACTGCAGCCAAAGGGATGACGATAGCTGCGACTGCTGGCAGGGCTCGAGGAGGAGCCAGCCCCAAGGCAGAACTCTATTGACCTGGTTCCTGGACAGCTGGTGGCTCTGGAGCAATGACATTTCTGGGCTATCAAAAGCTGGCTGGTGGACATTGTCTTGGGCCCTGTCTCTTGAAGCTGATAGTTTGGCAAGTGAAATTACAGAGATGGAGAGACTGAACTGTGACACATGGCTTGTTTTTCCCTTGCCAACAGGGAGAGAAAGGAAATGCTGAGAATGCCTTGGTGGGAGGTAAAGGAGAACCTGGCCCTCCAGGTCTGCCTGGGCCCCCTGGACCAAAAGTGAGTGGGTTTTTTTCTCCAGTGAGGTGTGTTGTGAGGGATTGTGCCCGGCATGAGGTGTGTAGGAAGGGGCAAATTTTGTGTTCATCTGGGCCCACCTCTGATTACCTGTTGAAGGGATGTCAGGTTCTGCAGAGTGTTTTAGTTCTGTTGTTTTAAATGCTGAAGGTAAGAGAATTTGTGAACTGTGTTTCTGGGAGAAAAATACCCTCCTTTTGCTCAAATAACTCCTCTCTAGGCTCTGTGAGATACTAGTCGCTATGAATCAATGACAGCCTCTAGTCCCTGTAGTAGGGTAGGACTGGGGGCTGGACGTGGGGAGGTGGAACAGAGGCCCTCCAAGTCTCCTCTCGCCTTCCTCTTCTACCTCCTCAAGGAGCAGCAGCAGTAAAATCCTGCCCCTTGGCCGAGGACACCAAGAACACTTAAATCCGAGGTCCTGACCCAGATGTACCGGGAACAGCCCTCCTGTGTGCTTTGGGTCTGAACTGGGTGCTTTCCTTCATGCTGAATACTCCCTCTGCACTGGGTAGAAGGGCACCTGATGTGAAGTCTCAGCAGGAGATTTGGTTTACATGAGGAGAAGGGGGCGCAGCTGGGGTGCTTGGCTGGTGCAGTTCTTCCTCCTGGAAATGCAAAGCCAGCAGTGGAGTCACACCCTCTCCATGCAATACAAACCCATCCCTTTCTCATTCTCTCAGGGAGAAGCTGGTGACGTTGGCCGGCCTGGTGCTGCAGGGTCACGGGGAGAAAAGGTACAGAATGCTTCTGCACAACCCAGCTCCAGGTTCAGTAGCTGCAAACTTGTTCCTATATGTACAAAACTTAGCTGAAAAGGAGCATTTTAAAATTCAGCTGACTAGACCCAGGCTGTTTCAGCAGAGAACAATGATTCCTGGAGTTCGAGCTCGTGGAGGGATGGGCTTTGCTAACAGCAGGTTCTTCTTGTTACAGGGAGAACCTGGTTCACCGGGAGACCAGGGACCCATGGGCCCAAGGGTAGGTGTGCCTTCACTAACACTTGAAGAGTTTTGGCCCTTCAAAGGGGTCTAAGGATGGTAGGACGACACTGACGATCTTTCCTGACAGATGTTCTCACTATCACTAAAGGCGTTTATAGCTGGGCAATGGCTAAGTTTGAGACAGGCCATTTCTCCCCTCCACACCCTTATCAGAGGACACCCTCGCCTTAGGGGGAAAAAAGTCTTCTGAAGGACCTCAGGGTGAATGCTCGTAGGAGGAGGTGAGTTTGGACATCCCAGTCTGAACTCAGGCCCTTGGCACATCAGCAAAGGGCAGCAGGAGGGTGTTTGGTGCATGCCAAAGTCTGACAATCAGTCAGCCAATCCAGTTCCTGGATTCTGGCCTCAGTGTCACCACTAACCAGACCTGCCAGCTTTGATGGTCATGGCACGGCAATCTGGGCTTGTTTGGCTACTCTTCTGTAGTGTTTCCTCTATAAAAAAGGCAAATTTTGTTTAATAAACCTTGTTTAATAAGTGAAAAACTGGAGGCTTATGAAGCAGGCCCCTGTGAGACCCCTTTGTCAGGGTGAACAACAGCTCCGAGTACCCCATGGGAAGAGCAATCCCCAAGCCTTGGCTGAAGAGCTGGTATTTTGCAGGGCCCCAAAGGAGAGCCTGGGAAGGATGAAATGATGGACTATGATGGTAACATCAGTGAAGCTCTCCAGGTAAGCAACATTCCTCTTGTCCCGTGAAGAGGCTGCTGGGGCTTTACTGATTCTCAGGGGATGTAGAAAAACAGGAACAATGTAGATCTGCTTCCTCAGCAGTAGCAGCAAAAGAAAGAGTCCTTGGTTGTTCCGTAGTCCCCTCCATGCACAGCTCACTGCATACAGTGTTTTGGTAAATACTCGTGCACCTTGTTTAGTCAATATATTGACACTGGTGGACATAGAGGTCATGTGAATCCCCTCAGGAGTGGCCCATGACTTGGGGTAGATGGTGAATAAAAGGGCTGCAAAGCCTCCTCAAAAGTGTGCACTGATGATGTGCACACTGATGCTCCGGGTTAGCCTGGTTCTGCTTGGGAAAAGGGGAAATCGCACAGTGACAGCTCCTTGGGATGCAGAGCTGGGATTTTTGGGTTTTGTTCATTTTGTAGGCTCCTTCCTCATTTGGACCAGTGTTACATTAGTGAAAAACAAACCACCTGCAGGAAACAGCTTAGTTTTCTAATGGCTGTTTTCCATTTATTTGTTTTTACTTTTTTTTTCTAGGAAATACGAACTTTGGCCTTGATGGTGAGTTCCCAGCTTTTTCCTTCCTTTTTGCGGTTCTAAGCGAATAGCCACGTGCCCATCCTAAGCAGATGGCCTGACAATTTAGGTGCAGCTAAAACATGGCCTTTGCTGTTGGAAGCTAAAGTTGGGGCAGCTGACGGCTGAAGGAAGAGCTTGTCTTGCCTTCTGATCTTGGCCCTTGAATTCTAATCAGGCCCTTTATTCCTGTTTTAAGAGATAACACATGCTGCTCAGAACAGGGAGTGCTCAGAAGGGGCAGGGGAGAGCAAGGGGGGCTGACTGAAGTGGAGAGAAAGGAGGCCTTGGGTGCCTTGCAAGAACGCTTGTACCTGGCCGTCTGTGGTGGACGCTTTCTGTGATGGGAGAAGAGGACATATTTTCACCATTGATAAGTATAACTTGACTGAACAATCCTGTACAAAACCAATCCTTTAAAACAGAAGGACAGAAGACAAAGAGAGACCAAGTAGTTATTTTGAGCTAAGGTAAGGGGGAAAGTGTTCCTGTATTTTTTTGCTTCTCAGAACAAGAAACCTGGTTAGGAAAAAGGTGGAATTTTACAATGCAGTATGTCAGGGCAGCAGAGGGGTAAGTAGCATCACTTGCTGGGCCAAACTGCTCCCCGGGTCTCCTTAAAGTAGTAGTTGCCAAGACTGACCAGGAAATCTGCTCAAAGTACTGGGGCCGTTTATCTCTGCTTAAACTTTGGATCTAAATACAGATATACAGCTCACGTTGGACTGGCCCGCTGCTCACTTGGGGCTCTCCATTGTTCGGCTTCCCAAGCGAATACAATTTTAGGAGTCCCTGGGAAAATTCCCCTGCAATTTCCTCTTAAACTCAGAAGAGCTGTTTGGTCTTGAAACACAAAAATAAAAGCCCTGTTGATAATCTGAAAATGAGTTTTTCTTTATCCAGGGACCCCCAGGACTTCCGGGTGTGGCTGGACCTCCAGGGCCACCAGGACAGAAGGTATTTATTCAGAGCTAAGGGAAACACAGGAACAGTCCATGCGGAATTCCAACCCCCAACCCTCCCCAATGCTCCTATTCTCCCTGCTGGCCTCTACCACTCCTCCTCATGCATGACACCCCGAAAATCTCTTTTCCCACAATGATAATGCCTTATCTGAAAGATGAAGGATCCTTTCTACTTGCCGTCGCCTTTATGGGAACTGTCCTCTGTGTGGGGACTGTGCTGGTTGGGGAATATGTTACAGCACTGGGGCTGTGAAGTGCCAGTCTGGATAAACCAGGCTGGTGAAATCCGTAGGCAGTCACACGAGGTGTTGTTTCCACAGGGGTTTCCATGCTTTTTTTTGCTGTGAGTATTAGTTAGCAGAGTCCCTGCAGACTATTTCTGTACTGCTGGTCCTTTATCATCATAGTGACACACGGAAGGAGTCGGAACAGCTGCTTTCAAACTACCAAAGTAACAATTCTGTGTTTCAGGGCGAAATTGGCTTGCCAGGTCCTCCAGGCCACGACGGAGAAAAGGTAAGACACGGTGCCTCTGTGGACTGCTCTTTCCTTCAGAGCTCTGATCTGGACTTGGTATATTCCATCGTGGGGAAAGGCTCTGCAGTGTTGTGTGGATTTCTTCTAGGGACCACGCGGCAAGCCTGGAGAAATGGGCCCCCCTGGCCCTCAAGGACTGCCAGGAAAAGATGGACCACCTGGAATAAAGGGAGAGCCAGGCCATATCGGGGGCACGGGAGAAAAGGGCGATAAAGGAGAGCCAGGACAAGCCGGTTCACCAGTGAGTAAATCAAAGCCTCCCAGAGTACTGCTGGCTACGCAGGTTATGGGGCAAGGCCCTGGGATTTGTGGGTGCTGGCAGCATCTCATCACTGCTGTATGAAGCGTGACAACATAGAAGTGAGGTGCTGGCAGATGTGTTGTCCATCTTGCTGGAGCAGCTGTCCCCAGGTGCCTGCCCTGCTCTCAGGGCACTGTGTCACTTCCTCTGCTTGCTGCCTGGCACGTTGCTTGAGCTGAAATGCCACTGAAAGCAAGCAGGCCTGACTGTGAACAAGGCAGCTGAGGTACCAGCACACATGCCCTCCTAGGAGGGCAGCTGCATGGGGTAACCCCTTACATCCCTGCCACTAACGGGGGCAGAGTGCCCACTCTCCCAGCTTCAGTCTGCCACAACTTCTGTGTCCCTAGCACTAGTCAAGAGGGTTTTATGCAATGAGTTTCTGCCTTTGTACAAGATTACTAGGATGAAACTCTTGCTGTCATGACAGCTGGCCACTGGGGAGTGATTTCTAGCACGGACTCCCGCAAACTGCGTAATCATGAGCAGAACTTGGAGGCAGGAAAGCAGTCCCCCATCCCTGCTCTGAGCACTGGCACCTCCACAATGACAGGAGGATGTTCAGGCTTTCACACATCCAGTTTTAGTACTAGTGAAGCCCTATGTTTCCCTGGCCACCTTACGGTTGTCTGGGGCTTTCATTGTGTTCTTGGGATGACCGGAGCTTGCAATGATGTCTCATATGTCTGCCTGACTTAGTCTTGGAAAAAAATCCACAAATCTTTCTTGATCCGTAGGGTCTTGATGGCCCCACTGGAGAGAAAGGTGAACGAGGTGACCAAGGGATGCCAGGACCGTCAGGATTGCCGGGTCCCATTGGACTTCCAGGACTGACAGTAAGAGTGAAAAAGACAGGCTGCTCTTTCCTTCTTGGCAAAGAGAAAACAGTGCAGAGCAACACACAGATTCATTTCCCAAAGTGCTGAGTATCTCGGGACCATCCCTTAGTTAGGGGCTTAGGTGTCACGGAATGACCCTTGGGTCGCCAGCAGCAGGCTGGGGGCCAGCTGGGCATCAGCTCCTGTTGCTATCTGGAGGGGCTGGCTCTGGCAGCTGCCCACAGTGCCTGCGTGGCTAAGTCAGCTGAGATGCCTCCTTTGCTGGCTGCATGGCACTGGTGCCGACCTGCTCCCTCCTTTAGAGCCTGTAGTGCATCAGAGAGAAGTCAGGCTGTGGTTAGGGAAAAGCAAGCAAAGCCCCTTGGCACTCCCCTCGCACAGCCATGAGATACCACTCCTGGAGGCCTCCCTGCATGTCTGTAGAGTGTCTCCTCTGGAAGCAGAGGTGCAGGAGAACCTCAGGTGAGCTGTTTGTGACACACGTGGTATGTTCCCACTCCACCCACAGTTCTCCTTTGGGGAACTGTGGCTTGCCAGCACATGGGTGGTTCACAGGTGACTTCTGATGGCTCCAGAGTGCAGCTGGTGGTGACAGGGTCTGTTGTTGTGTGCAGGGAGAGAAGGGTGAGCCTGGGGAGCGTGGAGACAAAGGAAATCCAGGAGAATCGGTAGGTCACCTTTCTCATTTTCCCTCTGCAATCTCAGCAGGAGGGGAGGGATGATTTGGCAGCAGTGCTGAAAACCAGCACACCCCACCCTCTTATGAGACACCCTTCACTGAGGACAGCGAACTCCATCTTGTGGGACTGAATTGCCAGCCACCTCTAGCTCCTGATGCCCTACTTTTCCCTTAGGAACAACCTAGCTCATGACAAGGAATCAATAATGAGTGCCTAGGGAAGAACAGAAGATCATGGAAAGCATAGCAAATATTTTCCTTGGCATTTGCAGTGATTTCCTGAACAATACTTGCATGTATCTACACATATGTATTTTTCAATAGATTTTGCATTCTTGAATTTCTCCCCTCAAAGCTCACCCCTGGCTTTTGTAGTGCCCTGCAGCAAGGAGTTCCACAGGCTATGAATACGCTCTTCTCTGTGTGTGGAGCCAGCCACCTTCTGTCCTATCTTCTGAAACAGCTGCTGGCTGTTGACCTTGTGCCTCTTTGCAGGAACGGTGGTGAAGTAGTGGAAGTGGACCTTTTTCTGGAAAAAAAAGGTCACTGCTTTCCCTCCTCCTAAACATCTGCAGCTGCTGCATAACCCTCCCCAGAGTCCTGCTGCTGCTTCTCAGCTGCTCTGTCCTGGATTGCTGTCACTTCCTAATGCAGTGCTTAGCAGGGTTCCAGGTTTCCAAGCCCGGTAGAGCTCTGCTGTACCCTGTGCTCTGCCTCCCCTCTGAGCAGCTCCCCTTCACCTCTGAGGGCAGCAGATGACAGTGACTTCTCTTGCATTGCTTTCTAGATATCTGGCCCCCCTGGACCCCAAGGCCCACCAGGACCTCCAGTAAGTTTCGAGTGATTCACCTGAGGAGCCTTGCACTGGGAATGAGGATAGAGCGGGAAGTGGCTGGGGAGATTCTGGGTGGAGAAAACAGCCAGAAACGCTGCAGCACTGAAATAGGAACGTGCTTAGTATCACTTCTAAAACCAGCCCCCAGGGTAGGTCAGAGCTGTGATGGGCCGGGTAGGTAAAGCGAGAAGGTTATGTTACTCTGAGATGAAAGGGAAGACCATAGCAAGATGGGATGGATGAGATTAAAGGGATCAACTGCAGAAATGGTCTTGATAGCAAGCCTGGCCCACTGCCAGGTTGTTCTTGGCGAGAGCCTCCTCATTTCCAGATGAGAACAGTACATGAAGTGCCCCTTACACAAAGAGGCCTTTGGGGCAGGCGTTTGTGCCCTCAGTGTGACAGAAAGCGAAAGCTCTATAGCGCACACGGAACCATGATACCTGAGTTTTAATCACATCCTTGAACATTGCTCATATCTTGTCTCTCATCCCAAACACAGGGTCTTCAGGGGCTCCCAGGACCGAAGGTAAGGCTGCAAAACATCACATCCTGAAATTTTACTAGAGTTGTCCCAAGTGCAAGAATTCCCTTCAGTAACAACTTCTGAGCTTTCCAATGTTACTTTCCTTCCATCCTGGTAAGAGGACAAATTCTTCTGGCTATTTTCTTGAAGGAAATGGATTAGCAGCTCTCACCATAGACCCAGAAAATTGGTCATTCTCTCCAGTTTTCCCTCAGAGAAGTGGGAAGTCATTGGCCTTTGGAAATCTTGCCATGAGAACATAGTTGAAATCTTTGTCTGGAGGGCAAAGGTTGGTACGGTGGGATGGCCAGCCTGTCAAACAATCTTAAGTAACTGAGCTCTAGCTTAAAGTTAGCCAGGTTCTCTACCCTGTAATTTCTGCTGTAAAGCCACTCAAGAACTTCACTGTTCTTGGTGATGAGAAGCTTTCTGATCTCCATCTCAATGTGTTTATGCTCAGTCTGCACCATTGGTTTGCCTGCCATAAAACAGTACTGAGGTGAAAAAATACTTGAGTGGAAATGTTCAAAGAGAGGTGTGTGTTCCCTCTGACATTCCTGGCAAAGATTGGAAGATGTGGGAAGTGTCTTAATTCCTCTGGCTATGTTTAGTATTTGGCTACCAGTGCAATTTGGGTGCTAAGGGGGATGGGACATTTGTTCTGATTCCCCTTTTCTCCAGGTGTTGCTTACAGAATCAGTTATCTGTCTCGCTTGCCCATAACTCACTAACCAGGGCTATCAAGTGTCGGGGAAACTTCTGTAAGATGCACTTGTCTTTGGGGTACATGCCAAAAAAAATTGCAGGTGAACATCTGGCACAGCACAGACTGGATTATAGGCAGAGGAAGTACTGCTCCAGTTTCTCCTCTAACAGTGGAGCCCTGTAGGCTTTAACAGCAGGTGCTGTGAGATGTCCCAAGTGTGGAAGGTTTTGTCCCACCTCTGCAACCTGTAACGAGTCGTTTTGTAATGAGGCTTTCAGTAGTGGGGAGGAAGAGCATTTTATACCCTGTGCAGACACCTCAGGAATAAGTAACTCTCCAGGGAGGTGCTCAAGCCAAATGGTGTTGTAGGGCAGTGACCTGCGGCTGTACGGGAACTGGGGCGGCTGTACGGGAACTGGGGCGGCTGTACGGGAACTGGGGCGCCAGTGGAGTGAGCCAGCGGAGGGGTGTCCTGTAATGGTAGAAACGTGCAGCAGGCAGACTCACCGGTTCTGCCCAAACATGGGTCTTCTGACACTGCTGTTCCAAAATGCAACCAAGATGATGTTTTAAAATGCCTTGTGAAGATCAGGGGCAGGGAAAGAGCTTTGGGTCGCATTTTGGATTTCTGAAAAAGGAGTATTTTGTTTTATGTTGCTTTATCGTTTATAATACAGAATTTATTGACCCACGAGGCCTGAATCTCCGCTTGCAGCCATTGACTTAAACCTGGTGATTGCACAGAGGTCATTTGACTGACACTGGTTTTCTTCAGGCTGGGCTGAGAATCAGACTGAAGCGTTGCTCTGCTGCCCCTTGTATTCTCTCTGCTGCTTCAGTGCTCTCTGAAGTGGGGGAATGTTTGTTATATAAGTGGTGTTACAGTGGGTTTATTTTCTGCTCCATCCTTCCTTTAGGGGGAAGCAGGGATTGATGGAGTGAAAGGAGAGAAGGGTGCCCAGGGTGAAAAAGGAGACAGAGGGCCACTGGGATTACCCGTAAGTATCCAGGAAGCAAGCAGCACTTCATGAGCCAAACTTGTATCAGCTGTAAAAAGATCCCTCAATGGGAGACGCACGCAGGGATTTGATACGTAAAGTCAAAGAAAGAGATGATCTATAAATAACTGTGGATTTGCTTTTTAAACTGAAAGCCTCAGTTTCTGTATAGAACCTTCATCGTTTAGATCTGTTAAAGAGATCAGTGATCACTATAATTCTGGCAGGATTGGGTAAAACAAGCGGTAGCTTCCCTGTGGGTTCTTCGCACTTCAGGACAATGGGACAAGACCAGAAACAGAAGTCAAAAATACATGGCAAAGGAAACACCTTCCCAGCCACTTGTCATCTGGGCCAAGCTTTGTTGGCTCTAAGCACCTGCAGCTTCTTCACTAGTTGATAATTTCCTATCCCTTCTGCAGTGGAAGCAGCGCTTTCCCTGACACAGTAGAAGTGTGCGGTGTTCCCTGCCGTGTGTGGGCTCAGTCACGTCAGAGCAGAGTTGGAGCGCTGCTTGGCTTAGCAAGGAGGAACGGTGGCAGAATGATGAAGAAGCTACACGAACTTTAAATACAAACCTGAAGACTTTGTGAAGCCCTTAGCTCACATCTGCTCAAAGCCCCTTCACCCGCTGTCTGAGCTGAGAGCTGGTGGTGAATTAGTGGTAACTCAGCCCACCCCATTGCTCTGCCAGCCCCAAGTTCTCTCCTCATAAAAAGCAGTGGTGGCAGAGCATGCCCTCTCCCTCTGCTGAACGTACTGCCTGGAAACAAGCACTGCAAACCGCATCTTGTGTACTGTGTGACCTTGTTGGCCTGTGTTCGATAACCCAGATCCCTTGTCCTTGACTTTGGCTGAAATGTGTGTGTCTGCTTGTAAAATGTTTTCCTCCTTTAGTTGTGCTATATAGCAGTTACTTTCTGGAGCCTGGACGCATCTCATCTAACCAGGCGCTCGTGTGAGCTCATCCGGAGTGTATTCCCTGTGTATTCATCATGTATTCACTGTGGCTCCATGTGGGGAGAAAGCAATGCCAAGGAATGTGCTAGCTGGTTCTAGAGCAGTGAGCCCTGAGAGAAACCAGGGTCCCTTGGCTTTTTGCAGCACTCTTTCTGAGCTGTAGAAGTGGGGAAGACTGGCTCAGAAGTGTCCTCTTAGAAATGTTTTGTGTTTGGATCAACCATATTAGCTGGGCAACCAGGAAGCACGATTACTGAGCTGTTAGTAAGATCACAGAGAGATCGTGGACCTTGTATCCCCCCTCAGAGCTACCTAAATCTCTTCAGCAGCTTTTCCGTGCCTGATCCAGTGTGTCTTCAGCCTGTCAAACTAAATGCAGTGCAAAACAGGCACTGAAATATTTCGCAGACAGGCTCTGTAAAATCCCATAGCTGGATCTGCCGCCTTTTCAAGTGTGACTTAGGGCTTGACATCGTGCCAGAAGCTGAGCACATTTCAGCACTGACTGCAGCAGCCTTGGGCTTCTCTGCGTGGCTGACCAGCTGAGGAATTCGTCATACTCAAGTGGGGGAAAACTCAGTATTTGATACTTGGATTCTACCTAAGCCTTCTCTCCTGGCCACTGGAAAGGAGAAAGGTGAAAGGAGACACTGGGCTAGATGGGCCTTGGGCAGAACCACTGTCAGGTCTTATGGATGAGGAAATTCAGGGCAAGAGCCAAGTGGCCAGAAAAGTGCCACTTAGTCTGGTTTGAGTCTGCCCTGGTGACACAGGAAGATGAGCCTCCTGTTTTGTAAACCTCTAAACAACTGGATGTAGAGCGGAGCGAGCCTGCAGCTGACTTAAGTGTGCACCTACAGGACCTGGGTTTCTTGGTAGGAACTTGAATGGCCGATGGCTCTGCACTGCTTGTAAATGCCTCTGTGACCACAGACCTCTGAGCCTTGTGTCTCATCTGTGCTGCCCAGCCTGCCACAAAGGCAACGCAGGTTTTAACTCCGCTGTCACGTTGTCCTTTTCGTGACCTGTCACAGAACAGCTTCTTCCTCAGGGTTGCTGGGTTTTTTTGGTGGCACTGAGAGGGGGACATTTACATTCTAAAGGGGATCTGAGAGCTGCAGGTCAACGTTACATGTATTCAGTGTTCCTGTTTTTGTTGGTTTGCTTGTAAGTACCATCACCTGTCCTTGAGATCTTAATTTTTGTTTATTGCAGCATATGTTTGTCTCAAGTCACTGCTTCACTCACCTCTCCCCTCCCCTCCCCTTTCCTCTTGCCTTGTTTTTGTTAACCCTTCCCCATCTGTTCAGGGTGCTTCAGGTTTAGACGGCAGGCCTGGACCACCGGTGAGTCCCATTTCTCCATTACCCTACGTTCCTCCTCCCCAGTATCGTGATTTGTCTCGTCTCTTTCACCAGGGTCGTGTTCACACCAGAAATAACGTTTTCTCCAAAGCAGGCTTGGGGTAGGGGTGAACTTAGGCTGAGAAGTGATGTCACACGCTTGCTGTCTTTGAGTCTCTCTGGATCCTGGGATCGCAGCCTACTTGTTCCACTTCATCGCAGTAACGAGACGAATGAAACCTCCGCATGCTCCCATGATGCTCTGTTCTCCTGTCCTCTTTACTGTGAGAGCTCTCCATCCTGCTGTTCTCCACGGTCCTTGCTTGAGCCTTTTCACGACAGTAACTCCTCAGTTTTGTCTTGGGTGTAATAATGTCAGTGTGTTTTGTCCTGTGAGCAAAAAGCTTTGTGCGCTGTTTTCACACCTGGTACTTAAGGCTGGGTTGCAGGTACCTTACAGGTGTCTCTCCATAGCCTGGTAAGCATCTCACCATGAGGAGAAGTTGCACCTACAGGACCTTTTGCAGGCAGGAGTAGCCCTTCACCTCTCAGCAGCAGAATGCCATGCAACTTCAGGAACCCTGCACATGCTTTCCTTAGTCCCAGATATCTGGGGCTGGGGGCGGTGGGCTGTGTTCTGATCTAGTCTATACAGTACAGACATCTCAGAGGTAGTGACATCTAATAGTGGAGCAGGAAGGTGCAAGATTCCCACTTCTTGTTGCAAACTCAGTGTGAGATGTGAAGGAAATAAACTCCTTGTACCTGAGCTTCTCAGACTGTCAAATTCAGAATGAGACAAATAATGCTAACCTGGCTCTGCAAACCATGCTGTTATTCTTGGGGAACAGCTGTTAAATAAGGGCCAAATATTTTTAATCCCTCTTGGGAAATCACACATCACCCATTGACAACCCATTTGGCTGTTTACAAAGAAAAAGCCATTTCTCCTCCTTAGCATTACTGGAAATAATTCCACTGCTCTAACTTCTGAACAGAATCTGGATGGCAGCTTATACATACACTTGTATGGGGAAATTGTAGATTTAATTTTATAAATGTGCTGGTGAGATCTCAGTGTATTTTATGGCACTAAATGATCATGTTCAGGCAATTAAGATTCCTCTGATGTGAACTCCTGTGCATGAATCTAAGGACAGCCTGGTTTTTGTCCCTTCCTTCACTTGTGTGCTGCATGAACTACTTCTCCACTTACATTCTGCAGATCTGGACTTGTCTGAAAAGCTCTCCTGATCCACGTGAGCCATCCTGTAACCATTGGGGGGGTTCCTTTAGTGACTGAGGATTGCAAGTCCACATTAAAAAGTGCAAGACCCTTTTCCTCAAGGCTGTTAGAAAACAACTGCCCTTTTCTGGAAGCTTCGTCCTGTGTTCTTTCTAGAAGGCAGGTAATGGGCCTCAGAAGTATCCCTTTATCAAGGCTCTGTGAGGGATCTGTAGATAATTCCTGGATGGTTGGCAGAGCTCTCGCCAAGCGCACAGCACGTGATGCAGGGTTAGGAAGGTAAATGCCTGTCTGTAGTTAGGTGTGGGTACTGCAAACTTGAGGGCTGTGCTTTATCTCGACTGTAGAATGTGGTCTGGGAGGGTTGGCAGAGATCTTCCAACAGGGAAACTCCACAACAAGTTGAAGGAGCCTGTAGAGAGTTGCAAGTGCCTGAAGCTTGTTCTTAGCTAGAAGGCCTGCTGCCTGACCGCCCGCGTTCAAGATGACCTTCGACAGGGTTAATTCCCCAAAGCCCAAGTGAGTCACAGCACACTGGGATGTGTTTGGTGTGCTAGTGAGGGACAGCCCCTGTGCCAAGGGCTGAGCAAAGAGACTGGGTTTTGCTGTTAGTGCGATTGAGAGCCTGGTGGAGTGATGTAAATGGCAAACAGGGGACAGGGACTGAGTGACACCCTCTTAGTCTGCATCACCGTACGTGTGCATCTGCGCTGGTCTCTGCAGCATGGCGTCCTTCACCTCGCATGGCTGACTGCCTGCCTGCCACCCAGTAACCAAACTCTTTCATTTTTGCTCAACTCAGCTGACTCGGGGGAAAAGAAAATAAGGAAATAAAGAAAAAGAACAAAGAATTGTTTATGGTATATCTAAATGGCCTTTATTCTGCTACAGCTTTCAGCCTTGTCTGATATAAACCAGAGAGAACAAACTCCTTCCTGTGGAACTGGTGGAAATACCTGCTCTAACACTTGTTGAGAGGCAGTTTCAAAATTGAAAATAAAGCTCTGCAAAATGGTGCTGGTGTGATCTAATGTAGCAGTTCCCTTGTTCTTCAAATTGCCTCTAACAACTGGTCAAATCCTCACCACCAACACTGAAAGCTGTAGTGGCACTAGATGCTTTCCACCACAGACTGTCCTTCCCAGCTGGGCGTTTTCCTGAAGGAGCAGCAGTGTCTCCTGGAGGTAATGAAGCCCTAGAATAAAAATGTCCTGACGTGTTTTCCTTTCTACAACTACAGGGTACTCCAGGACCAGTTGGGGTTTCGGGACCAGCAGGACCAAAAGGAGAAAGGGTGAGTTTGCCTCAGAACTGACCAATGCTCTGTAATTTCTTTGAAGATACACCAGTTCTCCGGGAGAGAGAAGCTCTGGGTTTTTTCCAGAACTGTAACTGCTCTCTCCTTGTGCATGTAAAACCCTCAGCTGGGCCTCTTTGATTTCCGAGTATCTCATCCTTGGGGTTTTAAGTGCTTTGAAAAGCATCCTTTACTTTTCTTCTATAGCACCGCTGTGCTGCCTGTCTGTACTGAACAGGAATGCAACAATTTCTACTGGTTTTGTCTCCATTCCAGGGCAGTAAAGGAGATCCTGGAGTTGTAGGACCAATGGGGCCAGCAGGGCTTCCTGTAAGTATGGGAGTGCTACAGACTGTTACCGACAGTGCCCGTTTCCTTGCTGGGTTTGATAGCTTAAGATGCTGCAGTCGTACAGCGTTTGCAATTCCAGCTGGGTCGGGTGTTAATATACCAAAGCTACAAGCTTATGTACACTATGGGAGCACCACAAAATGCTCAGTAGCTTCAGAGCAATGACTCAGAGTGTGGTGGATGAAGCTGAAGGGAAACTGTTAATTCACCTTGATCCCTGAACTACCAAAAGAAGCTGCATGGGACTCCCAGGATACGTGTCTCGGTCCAAAACACTGCTTTTGGGCACACCGTCTCCCTTTCCACAGCTTGGGTGCCCGTCTTCCACCTTTCTGAGGGCCCTGTCTTGTCACTGCAGTGACAAAAGCAGCCTTCAGCGAGGTTAACCCCACTGCTTGGGATTACCTTTTGCAAAATGGGGCCATGTTGGAACTCTGGCTTTATGTAATCGTGGAACCACTTCGTTGTTTAACATAGAAAAGGAAGTTTGCTGCTTTTTTCATTGCATTCTCTAAACTAGTTTGGTTTTTATCTGAAGAACTCTGAGGAGTAGTAGCAGTGGTGTTACAACCTGGATGGTCCAATGGAGGTGAGGAGGAGGTTGTCTGCTGGAAAATTTGTTTGGGATTTTTTTCTACCATAGAACAACAGGTACAAATGGAAAAACCAACCCGCTGGGCACACGTTCTTCTTTTTGAGTGGAAATACAATGGGGCTTCCTTGTTTTAAAGTACTTCTTTTTCTCTTGATGTATTCCAGGGTTTACAAGGTCTACCTGGTGACAAAGGAATCCGGGTAAGTTACCAGGCAAACTTCCTGTATTTAGTTACTAACGTCTTCACAGGGTGATAGCCCGGTTAACTCCCGAGCAACCTCAAGTAGCTGGCATGAAATTCTGACTGCTAGACCTTCATATAAATAACTTTACAGACTTGTGTTTTGGAGGGTGATACCTGTAGCTCATACAATCACCTGGGATGTTGCAGTACGTCTGTCTGACAGCTACAGGAGGGATTTTCTAACGTGTTCGTTGTTGTCACAGCTCTATTCTCACTGAAGCACAGGGCTTTGTGTTAGCAGAGTTAGGCCAGCATGGCACGCTTAGGAAATCCTGCCTGCCCGTTCGCTGATGTGTGTGGGGATTCCCAGGAGAATTAGTTGAGGCGGAGCCAGCAAATCTCAGTACATCACTTTGAAATGAAGAGTGAAAAAGAAGGTTGCCCTTTAGAAAACAATCCCCCAGAGAATTTGGAAAAGATAAATGAAATTTGCCTATTAAAGAGCCAGACATGAAGTCTGCTCAGGCATTGTCCTGAACGGATGTGATGGTGAAGAGCTGGGTCAAAACCAGTAACGAGACTGGCTGCTTTTCTGTCACACCTTCTTATTTCAGAAGATAAAAATGACTAAAAAGTGCATGTTGAGAAGCTCCTTGCTTTTTCATCAGTTTTTCCACAACATAAGGCATTTCTTGCCTGTTAAGCTCTGAATCTTTTTGATAAAAACGGTTGAGAGCTATAGTTGAATATAATTTATATTTAGAAATGTAAATGACTTCTGGATTAGAGCTTTTGTAAGACCGCCGTTCTATAAATACGTCAAGCAGTTCAACACCGTACACGTGTGTGTCCTTATGCATGTGCTCACACATAAACACACCTCCTCCTCCTGAGAGAGTGGTATCACCTCAGAAAATGTAAAGTTTTGTAGTGCATGTGCCCGTGCGGTGGTTTCATTATAAGAATTTGCTTTAGATACGTAGTGAGCATTCTCTGTCCTTTATCTGCAATGTATTTCTGACCTCACTCTGCACAGAATGGGCAGTTTTGGAAAGCAGTAGCCAACTGGCATCTTAAACTAGGGGAGAAAGGTCCGACTTTTACGGGAGCTCCAAAACTCTCCCCTTTTTTAATCATTGCATTTCTGGCTTTGCTTCTTAACTTCCCCTTCGCTAAGACGCGTTTTGTTTCGTTTGTGTGGCTTCCAAACAAAAAATAACCTTAACAGAATTCCTAGACTTTTTCAGTTGGTTTTTAAACTGGGTTTTTTGTTTAAAAGAAGGATCTTACGATTAGCTGGAGAGAGGATTTCTCTGAGCTCTCACATAAAAATGGGAGAAACTGCATCTCCTTGTAGAGGATGAGCTGGAAAGCAGGAGTGGGAAGTTTTGCTGGCCCCTTGAAGCACGCAGGCACTTTGCCTCTTTGCAACCAGTATTTTAAAATGAAAAAGTGTGAGAAACCTGAGACTGTGAATGGGCAAGCGCAGTGTCTTTGCAGGGGGGGTCCTGGAATATACCACTTTTCCCACCGAGTCTTTGTACAGGGGCTTGCGCTTACTCCTGTGAACAGGTCACCACTACTGGCAGGAGCTAAACAGCACGGGTTTGGTGAGGTCCCTTTTTTTGGCTGTTTTGCCCGAATGCCTCCATCCCTTTGAAGTCATTAGTCACACCTGACAAGCGCTGTTTAGCAGAACTGGATGCAATGCTGGTTCCCCAGGATTTGCTCTGCAGCCCCGTGTCCCCAGCTGAGCTCCAGGTCTCCCCTACAGCAGGACACACAGCTTTGGCGTCAGAACCTCCTCAGAAGTGTGAATCTCTCCCAACTGCTGGGAAAACCATGGTGGGTTCAGCCAGATTTCAAAATGAGCAAGAAGCACGCTGTGAAGGGAAGGAGGGAAGGCAGCATGCCACTGCTGACCTGTTCCATGGGGGCTGGGATACAACACCCACCTCTCTGGAAGCAGGAGGTGTGTTCATTTGAAACACCTCTCTTTTAGACAGCAGCAGTATGCGTAGCGCTCTAATATGAAGGTTTTCAGTGTTGAGCATGTTAAAAATGAGGATCCACTTCGTTAACTCCCAAAGAATTTGCTGAAATCCCCTCTGTTACTTTAGGCAGAGCAGTGCTTTTAAAGTCCCTGAAACGCTCCCGCTGTCCGTTGTGCGGAGGGGGAGATGGGATGGCTGCACAGGCAGAGACGGTATCGTGGCACTAGGCAGCAATGGGAGCAGATGGCCTTTCGAGTAACCCAGCTGAAAAAGTGCGGACCCTGAACTTGTGCTACCAAGCTGATATCTTCACTGTTATTTTAATGCCTGTGTTTTTTTCTCTTGTGTGTACGTGCGTCTTCCTCGCTCCTACAGGTCCACCTTTGTCCCCTTTATCCCTTCCTCCTCTTCCGCCTTTCTTCCTGGTTCCTTCCTCCTTCCTCCAGAGCAACCCATGCTGCATTTTCCTGGATTATCCTCTGTGTTCCAGTGCTTGGTTCTGGGTGACTTCTCCTCATTGCATCTCCTCTCCCATCCATTTCTCTTGCCAGCTTTGGTTTTAACACACTTTTTTTTTTTTTTTTTTTTAAAAAAAAAGAAGCAGCAGCAACCTCTGCTGTCTGATTTTATCCCTTAATTCCTTTAACCCTCCCCAAAGGACCCTAAATTCAATTCCCTGTGCAGCAGCCCCTTCCCCTGTGTTATACTCAGCAGCTTTGAGAGTTTCCTCATTTAGACAGAAAGATTTGGTAGAGATAGAACTGGCAAGTACCCACGCTGCACCCTGCCTTGGCTGACCTGCTATGGGTGGGATGCACCCTCCCTTGGTGAGGAGGGGCAGCAGGACAGCTGGCCATGCCCTCAGCCCCTTCTGCGGCTGCTTTCATTGACCTCACACTGCCCCTCCACAAGAGGAAAAGCCTCCTCTTGGATTATGACTTTTTATTTTGTTTCCCTCCTGCCCTGGCTCTGCTGTAACTCAACCTGGAGCCTGAGGAGAAGTTGTAATATCGAAGCATTGTAAGAATGGCACCGTCCTGGGGTATGGCTGTGCTGCCAAGTAAGAGGGCCAGGGACCACATGCTGCCCTGCGTGTCCCTTGTCTGATGAGTTTTTCTGGGGGAGCCCTACCTGGAGCATCCCAAAGGACAACCAGCTGGTGCTGACTGTGGCGGTTGAGTACTTCATTCTCTGCCTCTTTTCTTTTTAGCAATGTTGATGCACCCCAGGGCACAAACCACTGGGAGACTCAAACCCCAAACACAACAAAACCCAGCTTTTAGGAAAAGCCAGCAACTTGTAGTGGCAAACTGTTCATTGCACAGTGTAAGGGAAAGCTCCTACAGACACCCCCATGAGGGAGAATTCAGAGGGGTCAGAAGAGCACAATCAACACAGCGCATCTGTGCCAGCAGTGCCTTCCTGCTACAGCAGGAGAGCCCGCTTGGCCTCCTAAGGACGGTGGGATGGAGGAGGAGCAGAGCTCCGCTGGCTCATTACAGCCCTGGTCACAAAGGTCAGCGGCACTTGCAGTGCCTTTGATGCAGAGCCCTTGCGGTCGGTCAGGGTGGGGTTTAGCAGTGGCCAGTGTGTTTATGCAGCTAAGTGATGGTCAGCAGCTCTATACGTTGTTTTTCACTTGATGTCTCAAAAGGGAGATTTCTTTTAAAATGTTTCCTAAATGTTTATCCTTTTTTCAAACTATCGCTGACATTTGTTTGAAATGGATGATCCTAAAGCTTTTGTGTATTCTTTTTTTTTCTTGGACTAAACTATTATTTGCAGGGGGAGAGGGGCAAGAAAGGCTCTAGAGGGTCTAAAGGGGATAAGGGAGACCAAGGAGCGCCTGGATTAGATGCACCCTGTCCGTTGGTATGTTCTGTTTCATCTAATGTATCGTTTTAAGATTTGTTGATGGGGAAGAAAGAAGGAAATCATAACATACATAATGGTCTCGCAAAAGTACGCCACTCAGATAAGGCCCAGCCCGGTTCCCGCTGCAGGCTGTGGCAAAGCTGCTTCCTTCAGCGGGGAACCACTGATCCTTTGAGCAATCAGGCTGTTGAGTGACCATGGTTATATTCCTTCCTCTTCCGGAGCTCACAGAGGTTTGGGGTACATGGGGGTGTCCCATGTGCTGGGAGCCCAGGGCTTTCTCCTCTGTGGAAAGAGCCCTGTGCCTCCTTGGCTGCTGGTTATGGCTCCTCTCTGGAGATGTTTAACATCATCATGTCTACGGAACAGCGAAACCTGACTGCTGTTTTTCCTGCCTTGGAATGACGGCCAGCAGATGGGATCGCCCGAGAGTGACACAGGGCACTCGAGCTGCATTACCCAGAGAGAAAACACATCCCCGTTATTTCAAATGGGATATGCTTCTGTCCAAATGTGCAGTCTATAAATCTGGACAAATGAATAAATACAGGAGTATGTATAGGTTTTCATCTAAACTCATGCGCTGCAGCAACCACTGCCAAAAATCTGTAGTACTGCCAGATATCCCAGGAGTGCCCGTGGAACGTGCATCTAGAAATCCAGCTGCTGGTTTCCTCCTGAGGATAGGAAGAATGGGTGATTGTAGAAGGGAGGGAACACCATTCCCATCCTCTCGGATTTAACTCGGAGAAGGATCTCCTGACTCGGAGATTACAGACAAACATGATGCAAACCACGACTCCTGATTACGCAGACAAAAGTAAAGCTGAAACCACGGGCCATGAATTCTGGGTATGCAGCAGAGTGCCCTGCGACAGTCCCCGAGGGGGACTCGGCCTCTCCTCCCGTGACATGGAGGTGACCGGCATTAACTGAAATAACGATAGTGGTTGATTTCATGAACAGGGTCTCCGAGGTTTTAAAGGCGAGAAGGGTGAGCCGGGGTTACCTGGGCTGGACGGCCTGGATGCCCCATGCCCATTGGTATGGCGTACCTTCCCTTTCCTGCATGCTCGTTTGCTTTTTGTGTCGTGGTGGTTGTTTTCTGCTACCTCCCAACAGCTGCATGCCCTAGAAACACCTGGCAGCTCCTTCCCTCCCTGTCTCCATCCGACCTTCCTCACACTGCTGATGTCAGAAGCAGGCCCTTCCCTTGGTGCTGTGATTCACAGCTGCTCTCAGCGTTACTTTGTGGCATGAGGAAAAACATAGCGGAAATGCGCATTTATTTACAACTTCAATTCTTCCTTTCCTTCGCTTTGACAGCTTTCAGTAGACTAACATGTGAAGACCTGCCTCTGCGCTGGCTTGGCTTTCTGGCAAGGACCTGCACTGCTCCTGCCCTTCATTAAGTCTGTTTTTAAGTGCTTGTGTGTGGCTAGGACAGCCTGACATCGCTCGGCATCACCTCAGTCACCCTATACGTTAAGGTGACTGAAAAAATAGTTACCCTGTTAGCAAGCCCAAGTCAAACATTAACTGGACACTTACCTCCCTTGATTCCTGCTACCTAATTCTACTTGTCACTCTCCCCAGCAGTCCAGATGGTACCCATAGCATCCAAGAAACTTGAATTTAGAATTGCCTGTTTCGCGATACCCAACTCGTTCAAGCATTAAAGGATGATTACTGTATCTGTGTCTCACCTAACCCAACTGTTGTAGGACAAAGGTATTCAGGAACACTGAACCTCAGCTGATTTCATTATAGAATCATAGAATGCTTTGGGTTGGAAGTCTAGTCCATCTAGTCCAACCCCGCTGGAGTGAGCAGGGACATCTTCAGCTAGATCAGGTTGCCCAGAGCCCTGCCCAACCTGACCTGGAATGTTCCCAGGAATGGACCATCTACCACATCCCTGGGCAACATGTGCCAGTGTTTCACTGCCCTCATTGTAAACAATGTCTTTCTTCTATCTAGTCTAACTCTCCCCTCTTTCAGTTTAAAACCATCACCCCTTGTCCTGTTGCAACAGGCCCTGCTGAATGATTGTCCCCATCCTTCTTGTAGGCCCCCTTTAAGTATGGAAATGCCACAATAAGGTCTCCCCAGAGCCTTCTCTTCTCCAGGCTGAACAACCCCCATTCTCTCAGCCTTTCTTTGTAGGTTTTAAGGATCCCATTAAACATCACCAATTTATTAATTTACTCTGAGATTTTCTGGAGATGCAGCATTCCCGGGAAGTTTTTGCTCCCTACAGCGCTCTCAACAACTCCATAATACATTGAAACTTGTACTCCCCTTCCAGCCCGTGTTTGGCATGGCCAGATTTGCTCGAGAATGGTCATTCCATCCCAGCCATGTTAGAACAAACACTTCTCTTTGTACCTATTTTTGTTAAGGGAAACTTGCCAGAAAACCTGGTGGAATACAGATGCTGTTGTTTTTTTATATATCGCGTTCTGGCATGCAAGTTAGTTTGGGAACGTGAATAAGCATGTTTCTTGATCCAACTAGGTTAAAAGCTTAGCATCCAGCTGACACATCTATGTGTGCAACTTGTGGAGGCCGTGAACTAATGCTTTACACATCTGAGCTATGTGGAAGGAGATACTTGGTACTAATCAGCATGTCGTGTTTCCGTTCTCGGCAAATTCGCCTGCAACAAACACTTCCTTGTGACTCTGGTCTTCCTTTGATCCCTGAGCTGTGACTCCCTGGCCTCCCATTCCTTCATGCACCTAACTTCCCATCTCCTCCTGCAATGCACCACACCAGTCATTCCTGCCACCACCGGTGTACCAATGGGAGCGCCACGATTTACCCAGTAATTACCCCGTAAGCCAGTATTTCCACGTAGTGGAGGGGGAGCGGGAGGAAATGCCACAAGGAGACCATGGTTTAAAAAATGCATTAAAAAAGCAACCTGGTGTTAGCATCATGGCAACATTCACATCGTCAGTCCCTTGGGAGGGCACCTCCTTTAACAGTTTATTTCTCAGTGTGCTGCTGTGCATTTGCTTTTCTCTTTGGTTCCATCTCCTTTCCCCTTCTCAAGCGGGATGAGAGGCACTGCAGATTCCTCACGCAGGGCTTGAAGAAGTGAGAACCGAGTCATTTGAGTGGAGAGATGTGCTTGTATTGTGTGTTGCACAATTTCCCCCCCTGCACTTGAGTTTTCCCGGGGAATAACGGTAGCCCTCGAACCTGATGTGCACACACAGCAGAAGCATTGGACTTCTCGTGTCAGAGGTGTAGCCCCTCTCCTGCTCAAGAGCACCTTGCCACTGACATGATTTCCTGTTTTCTCACATCAAGTGGGGCTGTGCTGAGATGAAATTAATGGCAGTAATTCCCAAAAGCGTTTCCCAACCATTTAGTTTCAGCCCTTAAAGTATCAAACCCTTTTCAACACTAAAATAAAAATAATGACAAAAAAGGAAAAAAATCTCACTCCCACCATGGGAAGTGTGGCCCAAGACCTCAGGGCTACAGAAGCACCAGGGGATTTTCACAGAAACCTCACTGACCTTACTGAGGCAAAAGCCCCCTCTCAGGGGTCAGCCGCGACACCCCCAACCAGCACAGGGTCTGCCCAGCTGCTGGCCTTCCTCAGTTCCCAGGAGCAGGATCTTCTCGGTGGCGAGAGGGACAGCTGGGCAAGCCCTCATGGGGTAAAGCAAGTCCTTTAACTAACAGGGCAGAAAGGAAGTGGAGGTTTTTTCCAGACCCTCCTCAGGACCCAAGGTTAGTGCTGCCTCTGGGGTGCCCTTGGCATTATAGAGCCAAGCCTGAGGACACAGACCAGCCAGCTCGTGCTTTTCTCTGCCAACATCCTGCGGTGTTTTACTGGCTGAATGGGACCTCCTGTGTTCCCTGCTTCCTCCAGGGGAGCCTGGCTAAACTCCTTCCTCAGCGAGGAATGAGAGCAAGCCTATGGATCTCCTTGTGTAGCCTGCAGACAACCCCCCTCTTCAGCCCCAGCCCTTGCTTCAGGCTACCTCGGTTATGTCAGCCAGAAGTCTGGGTCACCCAAAGGGGTGAGGAATATCTTTCAGACTATTCCTCCAGCCCTGGTTCAGACTGTTTGTTGCAGCTGTGGTAGTTAACCCTCTCCTTTCCTCGACCGCTGCACTGTTTGCTGTGTCCTAAACTGCTATTTCACCTGTCTTTTTTGCAGGGGGAAGATGGCCTTCCAGTTCAAGGCTGCTGGAATAAGGTAAAACAATCCTGGGAATGGTGTGACTGTGCTGGGCTGGCAGTGCTACAGGTCCTGCTAGTGTTTTTCTATGAGTCTGGCTAGGAGCAAGCGAGGTGCGGAGTCATGCATGGGCTTTCCAGGAGCACACCCCGGAAAAGCAGCAAGCAAAACTCTCCCTTGTTCGTACAGTGCAGTTTAGCGTTATGGGCTAAAAGGGAGAGAACTGTATTTGTGGCCTTTGAGCTGCCCGGCCTTGAAGTGCTCTAATACTTGCACAAAAATTCGGTTTCCACCTGGCCAGCTCTGTCACCAGAGGCGGGGAGCTGGCATGCCCCAGGGAACCTGGGGCCACGGGAGGCTGGTGGGAGCTGGGCAGAAGTTCACAGCTTGCCTTTGGCAGAATGAAGGAGCTGCAGCTCAGTGCCCCTGCACACCCTGGCTGGGCTCGTGGCACCAGACCCTCCAGTGCTCCCACTGAGGGGAGGCTGCTGGGCTGCGGCACTGGGCTTGGGGCAGACCATGGGCTGAGGCAACAGGCTCATTCGCTCGGTTCTGGGCTGGCACTGAAAGTGGGGTGTAAGCACCTCTCCACTCTCCTTTTGCTTCTGATGGTTCAGCTGCCTCAGGAGGCCCCTTCTGAGGTTCCCCCAGAGCCTGCTGCCACCCCTCCGGGTTTAGCCCACCTTTGGTACCTGCCCTCTGCGTTATTGCCAAGTCCTCAAGCCACAGGTGTAGGAATAAGGAGGAAGCAGAGAGCTAGCTCGGATCCATCCTCTCACTCTCACTGCCCAGGGAAGCGAAAAGGATCTCTGCTGAGATCCAGCACCATTTTTATCCTCCTGGAGACCCCAGAGCCAGCTTCCCTAACGCTGTCCCACTGTCTTCCCACCCACGAAGTGGTCCTTTCCCCCTGCTGAGCTGCCACTAACAATTGTTGGTGAACTGTCACTAACCCCCATTTATGTTTTCTTTTGCAGTGATGATTCTAACCCTGGACTGGCCTCTGTGTGTTACTGTACATAGAATATTTATTTTTATACAGTGTTCTCTGAAATGCCCAACTTATGCATTTTTACAACATATCAAAAAGCTGCATATTTTTTGTACAGAAAATACTAGAGCTCCCTTCTTCCCCATTTGTCAGTTCTCTGTATAATTCTATGTCTGCATTATGCTTGTTTTGTCATGGAGTACAGCTGTAATATTTACATGATAATTTGTGCACACAAGACGAATATAGGAACTTAATAAATTATTGCATTAAAAGTGCCCCAAGGAACTGCCCTGTATAGATTTAGAGGTCGCTTTCATTTTTCAAGCTGGAATCATTCAAGAATATTTCAAAATATTATGGGGTTTTTTAATTAAAGTGAAATATAAACAGTTTTGTTGTGACTAAACTAAGGTGTTGCTGACAAACCTCACAGCAGCCACTGACCACTGGGAACACAGTGATGCGGTGATGAATAATGATCAAACAAGGTCTGTTTCTTGATCAGGTTCCTCCTCTAGAGGCAGCTCCGTGGCCGTGCAGGAGCAGTAACTCCTCCAGGAGCTGTGGAGTTGGAGTGTACAAAGAGAATCTCTTAGTTCTCTTGCCGCTGGCTAAAACAGAGCACCTGCCCTGAGCTGGAAATAATAATAAATAAAAATAAAACAGAGGATCTCCTCTGAGCTGGAATAACCCTCATGACAACGAGCTCTGGTCGGCAAGAAAGTCTAACCTCTTTCCAAATCGTAGGCCTGCAAGTAGCTTAATGAAAGCCTCATTTGAAATTAACCATGTGGCAGAATGCCTCGATGCTACCCTAACGAACCCTCTTCAGAGAGATCAATCCATGTGGCTTTTAAAATGTTACCCAACGGTTGCATGCAGATGTACCGAGCATGCCATGGTAATTTGCATATGTACATGCTAATTATCCTTCCTGTCCTACCTTTGTTCATGTCTCAAGTATAAACTACCCATTGAGAAAACTTTATTGTCAGACTGAAGTGAACATCACCATGTACTTCTCTTAGCGAATGAGCGGAAACCTCAGTCTATTCCCTAAACCACGTCCGCTTTCCTGGGTCCTTCACGTAAGGGGAAAAGCCAGTTTGCAGCCCTGAAGTTTCAGGGCGAGGGAGAGAAGCTGGTGGCACTTAAAGGTCCCAGCAGAGAAACGCAAGCAGTAATCCATTAGTTAGGCTGATCCCCTGAAGTCCTGCTCTTTGCACCGTGCTGCCACTGTGAGAGGAGGTCGGTGCCCTCTCCCACAGCCTCACTGTGCAGTTCTTACCATCAGAGTTCCTGCGGAGCTGTGTTCACCACAGCTTCTCCTGGCTACAGCCTTGCCAGCTGAAGCGGGCCCCCCCACCACCTCCTATACTCAGCTATTCATCTGCCTACCAGCTGTTCAGTAGTTGTATTTTCCAACCGATTCCATACAGCCCTTGAGCACCACCAGAGTAAAACAGCAGGGCAAGCGATGCGCCTCTTGAATGCAGAGGAAAGGGCCTGCCAGGGACTGCCCAAGGAACTGAGCCCAGCCCTGACTGCTGCAATCTGTCCGTCACCTCGCCCTCTCAGATGTTTATTGAACTTCATCTAAAAACCAGTGACGTTTCTACCACCTGCTGTCCCTCGCCTCCCCGTCCCGCAGGCTGTTCCTAACTCAGATGGCTCTCGCAGTTAGGAAACTCCTTGCAACTTTCAACCTAAACTAATTCACGGTATTTATAACCACTTCTTCTCATGCTAACTTTGTCCCTGGGATGAAACTTCTTCACGTGTGATGTTTTTACGAGATGTTTGAGGTGCTGGAGCTGAAATGGCCCAGAAAGAAAACAAACGGCAGAGCAGCGAGGGATTCGTTTGCTCAGTAATTTCTGTCATTAGTTTAAGACCCAGCTCCCTGTTGTAAGGCTTTGCAGCTGTGAAGCTCAGCTAATTGGAAGAGCACTTGTTTAAAGCAAGGTGGCCCAGCTCTGCTGTTCTCTGCTGGTTTAAGTGCCCACCTCTCAAACCCAACCCAGGCACTAATGACCCAGCCAGGGACACTGGTGGTGCTTTGGTTTTGGAGGCTTGTAGGAGCTGCAGCGGTGAATTTCTGCTCTGGTCTTGTAGCACTGGGCCCCCAAGGTAGGTAGTTTGAATGATGGCTCTGTTTAATCCTCAAAAACTTACAGATCCTGGGAAGAACCTGCCAAAGTCTCCTGTTCCTTCGGTGTCTGTAGTGTATTTTTGTTTTGTAATGGGTTTTGTTGTGATTGTGCTGCATGGGATTGTCTTTGCTTGGGTTTGCCTGGCCTAGAAGCAAACAAAGCGTAACTCTGCTATGTTGCCTTGACACAGCTACTGAAAGGGAAAGACTTGCAAGATGATACTCTATCTGTTTCATTTCTTGGGCTGTTTTTTGACCGATATATTTGCCAGAGAGAAAACTTTTTGCCTGAGGCATGGGGGACCTTGAAACGCAATAGCCAGAAGTTTTGAAAGTACCTGACTTGTGTCAGCAAAGGGGCAGGGGAGGAGGGATGCTCCGAGCATGAGCGGTCTGGTTTTCTCTACTTCCAGCTCTGCCCCAGCGTAATTCTGTTATCAGAGGAATTTAATTCAACAAAATGCATTTTAAAACCTTTCTGAGAATGATACTTTGGAGGAGAGTCTGCTAACTCAAAAACTTGTTTAGTTTTTTACTTTCACTTGCAAAAGTGGCTCCTTTTGCTTCCTGGCAAAAGGGATTCACAGACTTCGGCTGCAGAGAAAACGAGGCGCTCAGACCTGCTTCTCAAGGGCTCTGAGGCTGCTGCTTCCCAGGGCTCTCTCTAGGGAGCAGGTGCCGAAGCAGGAGAGGCAGACCTCAGTGCTTCCGTGGGCTCGGCCGGTGACACCGAACGCGGGCAGGCGGTGCCTGGCGTGCGGGGGTGTCTGGGCAGTCCCACGGTGCCCCTCTGAGAGTTCCGCCTCTGTTGGGCGTTGAGACAGGAATGTCTTGTGCAGTTGACTCCCAAGAAAATGCATCTCCTCGCGCAGCACACATACAGGGGGAGGGAAAGGACCCCCGATTGCTAAAGTGTAGAAAAGGAAAGATGACTGATCTAGCCCTGAGGGAAAAGTACACGCAAGATAACCGCTTACTGTCATAAAGGTCAGAAAATGGTGACAAGTGTTCCCTGTGGTCGCTGCAGACCACAGCCTGGTGGGTTTTACTGGAGTAGATTAGAGAACCATTTCAAAGTGCTCTTCCTACCGCCCCTGATGTCGATACAATCTCACCAGCCACGGGGCATAAACCAGAGGTTGCCAATCAGCGAAACTTTACCGATTCGCTGCTCTTCCCACACACGAGTGCTTTGCGTTTCAAGAAAAACCCAATGGCAGAAGGTGGGTTTGCACCACCCCGAATCCGACAGTTCAGTGTCAGGGTCTGTCCCTACTAAAGCCTGTAACTGGGTTGCTGTTGCTGACTGTTCATTCTGCCCGGCCATTTTCACATGAAACTGTTTGTCTGCCGCTTCAAGGGTCAAACTCCTTGGCTGATAGCCAAGAAGTGAGGGTGGAGAAGCTTGGGAAAGGACAGTGGGACGAAAGGAGAAGGACCTTCCTGAAGATCTGCTGGAGCTGTTTTGCAAGTTCCACCCCTGGAGCTTGGGAAGAGCTCTTCAACTGCGCACCAGGAGTCTGTGCCCAGATGCTGTCTGCTGGGGCTGTGGGAGCTCGGCGTGCCAGTGCTTTCTGCTCTGCTTTCTGTCTTCTCCCAGAGGCCAGTGGCGGGGTTCGAAAATGACACCAGTTTTATTCTTTTGCTTGGGTCATTTTCACTTCATTTTATTGTTGTGGTGAGATGAAGAATTGGGCTCGTTTTCCAGCAGCTGATGTATAAATGAGTGCAAGACACAGACAATATTTCTTGGGGGGATCCTTTGATCCGAGACAGAAACCCTTCTTGAACAATTATCTTTAGAAAAACCAGTGAACCCCCGACGTTCAGTCCAGAGTGCTGCTCAGAGAGGACATGATGAAACTTTTTGCTGCCATTTCTGGCTACCAGATGACAAACTTCCACCTATATCATTGATGATTCCATCTTTAACCTTTTCATCACAGACTTTCTTCTCCTGTTAAATTGTAAAGAAATTACTTTTTTTTTGCCAAAAAGGGAAAACCATACTGGATCTTGAAGGCATGAAATACCTTGTCAGAGGAGGACAATGTGGAGTGTGGAAAAAAAATCTGGTTCCACTGAACAATTCCTTTGCTTCCTGTACTTCAGCTTTGGTCTCCACCATGCACATGGGATGTATTTTGTCTGAAACCCTCCAGAATTATTGTTCTGTTGGCCCACTTAGTGGGTACCTCTCAACAGATGAACCTCCAGATGGAAAATAAGGATCACGAGGGTTCATTTGCGCTGTTATGTGTTTTAATCCATTCACTGAAGGGAAATAAAGATTTGGCAAAGTGCTGAGGGGTGCGGACGATGTTTCCCTGATGCCTGAGGGGCAGAATATACAGCTCTGGGTACTTTGTACCAACTGCCACACAAATTGGGCAGCCCCTGCTCAACTCCCACTGCTGAGGGTTCAGTGCTGCTCACAGCTATGCTACAGCATCCTTCCACCATGGTGCTTGTAATTTAGTAATAAACCACTAAAATTAATAATTAAGTACAAATCTTGCGAACAAGACTCATGATGTTTCCACTTCGAGTGCACTGGGAATCCCATCTGCCCGAGCACCGAAACATGTATTTAAGTTGGAACGTGTGGTCCCCATTGGCCTAAATGATGCTGTGTGCATATTTCCGCACTCTGGTGAATTGGGGCTGTTCTTATTAGAGCTAATGCAAGATATTATCTAAATCATTAGGCAGAACTAAATGATAAGCAATTCATGTTACAGGTCAGAGAGAAAGTGCTAATTTTGGGTTCAAAGTGATGCCTTTTAAATCAGAGCAAGTCCGAGGAAGGCAATAGCCTTCATTCAAACACCCTTTGCCAGCTCGGCTGGAATAGTCCTGACCTTCTGATCCAGATGCCTGCCCCTGGCACCCATCTCCTCTCCCCAGGGAAGGGGAAAAAGTCCGCTGTTAAAATAATTCCAGGGTCACAAACAGCAGCGAAAAAGCTCTACTGGCAGTTTCATCTGAAGAACTGCAGGTTTTTTGTAAAGCTTCTAACAGATGGATTCAGTCAACACGGTAGCGGGGGAAGAAATTGTTTCGGTTAGGAACCAGGCTGATGAAAGGGTTAATTTATCTTATTTGTATTTTTTTGGTTTTTTTTACTTTTTTATGAAGGGAGGCAGGAGAACCTGACCAGAACTGCGGGCGGTAGGTGTGCTTTTCTCTTCCTTTTTTAATGAAAACAATTATAGTTTGATAATGTTACTTTTACTTTTCTTTTTATTAATGATTTTTGGGGGCGATCTCTTTGCTCTTTTCTGTTTTCTTGCGTTTTCTTCTAGGTATATTTTGAATGAGCTTTTGGAATAAGTTTGTAAAAATTCCTCACCCAAGATGTCTTAAGGACATTCTTATCGTGTTTTTTTTTTTTTTTTTCTCCCTAAGTTCAGTAGCAAAACGGTGCTTTCCAAGGCAAACCAGTTTTGAGTGGGGATGAACACATCCCCCCAGGCCACGCCTCGGGACCAGGTACCAGTGACCTCTCCCAGACAGAATGGTCTCTCCAAACCACTTCCTCTACATTTACAAAGTTCAAAAGGGCTCTTAGGGACCAGCTGATTGAAAATGGTCCCCTCTGATCTTAGGTGGTCTGTCATAAAGCGGTTGGTCTGGCGAGAGCCCCTGTGTCCCCTTTAGCAGCATCCTACAGCCCGGAATCTCAGGCTTAGCTAGAAAGCCTGGGAAGAGTAATTAAGCAAAACATGGGTTTTTTTGGAAACGGGGAGCTCTTGGTAGCCGCCTACTGAAGGATTGTTGTCTCTTGCTGTTGTTTTCCCTCCTAAATCAGCAATGGGCTCACCTGCCAGCTTACTGCTAGGCTTTGCTTCACACGGAGCCTGCAAGCAAATGCTTTGCTGGAGGAGGGTCTCCCCTTCTCTTACACTTTTGGGTTTTTTTCCCCTTCCTCCCTTTTTGTCCCCATTGCTTCCAGATGTCTTTGTCCCAGACAAAATGGCTGATTTCTTTTCTGCGTTTTCAGAAAATCTGTTGGTCACATTTTGATAATTTTTCCACTCACTTTTATTATCTACCTTTCCTCCCTTCTTGTACCCTCTTTGTCAAACATTCTGACCTGACGAAAACATCTTGGCAAAACACGGATTAAGATGGCAGATGTTTGTGGATGGTATTTGGAGGTGCCTGCAAAGCTGCGACTGTCTGAAATGCTGAGCACCAAGAGCTGTTCAGCTTTGTAGCTTTCTTACGATTTTGTTTGTTTGAAGTTATTAAATTGCAGATTTTTTTTAAAAGAAAAACCCTCTAAACTTTTTTTTTTTTTTTTTTTTTTTGCCGAACGTGACTTTGTTGATTTGCTGTCACGCGGTTTAGGAGGTTGGACGTATTAAGATGAGGAGGAGTGGTTCTGAAACTTGTGGAGCAGAACTTGTATTCTTGCTTTCCGTTTCACGCCTTTTGTCAGTCCATTGTCTCTGGCAGGGGTTTGCTGGGAGTGTGAAATTCCATTTTGTGATAATTCCATTGTTTTTTCACAGTAATGTTTCAAAATAATTGCTTCAGGAAATCTTCCCTTCTCTCTGGCGAAGATTTGCTTTCACCCGATGTTGCGCAGCACCCGCAGTGCCACAGACCAAGCAGTCCCGCCCGTTTGGGAGTCTCCCAAAAGGAGCAGGCTGGCTCAGAGGAGCATGTGGACCACGGGTCTGCGGCCGCAGGAAGGCAGAGGCACTGGAGTGGGCGTGAGGGAGGGAGGGAGGTGAGCGGAGGCCTCCAGTGTCCTCATCTAGGCTGCTCTCAGCTGCAGCATGCACCCGGCCTCCATCGTTCTTTCTGCTTCTCTAACCGAACAGGATTCTGCTGTTATTCCTTCTTGTCCCTCACCATTTTCAATTTAAAGATAGGGTAAGCTATCTTTGTCGTGTTTCCTCACCGCACCCCAGTAAAAGGAGGACTGAAAGCATCCCTTTGATGCACGGTAGAGTGGCCTGAGCCCACAACATTCTCGGAGCTTTAATGATGCACAATTGACTCCAGATGTTGAACAGCACAGTAATGGGAGGGAGTTTCTGAGTTATGGGGAAAGCCTGCAGATGTCATGGGCTCTTCAGCAGCAGAACCTGCAGTGCCTGAGGTACAGGTCACATCTATGTTATCAAGTATGAGATGAGTAGGTCTGAAGAACAAAACAGGTCCTGCCAAGGAGCTGTCTTGTTTCAGAAGGCTTAATTTTTGGCTGCTCTAGTCTAACCAAGTGGTTAGTGAACCACTACCCACTGCCATGGGAGGTTGGACATGAGGCGTGCTGCCGGAGCTAACCCTTTGGCTCAGTTTCATCTCGCAGGAATCCTGTTTGTATATTCAGAGGCTGTTCTGTGTTGTGAGCCAAAGCCCAGTGTGTGGGCATGACCGAGAGATGTGCTTTGAAGGCGCACCTTTGATCTGGAACATGGTGCCGATGCAACGTGCCAGGCGACAGCCTGCCACCTGCTCTACAGCACATCTGCCCGGCAGCTCGCCGTGCCCTGCTGAGGCGTTGCTCTCCCTGGGAGGGTGTCCCCACCCAGACCCAGCTTAGTTAGTGCTACCAGGAACGCTGTGTGCCATCAAGTAGGTATGCCCATAGCATTCGGAGTCCTCGCAGCAACAGAAAACCACCTCCCTGAGGTACCTTCCCTGCACCTGGAATGCTTGTGTCACTGGCACTGCCTCTGCTCCTTGTCTTCGTATAATCTGGACACCAAATTCTTTGATATCGGGATGTTTTCTGTCAAAGATCTGCTCGTCAGCCAACATCAGTAAAACATTAATGGCCTAAGCCCTGCAGGAGAATGATTTCTGAAGCAATTTGTTGTTACATACCTGGTTTCCTTGAATTTTACAAGAGAGATTTTACTTTTTTCTTTTTTTTTCCTTTGCTGGCATAGAATGTACAATATTTAATATACGTAGTGAAGTGATGATTTATGAGTGGATCTTGTCAGGGCATTGTTTCTGCGTACCTCTTCTAAATCCTGATCGATTGAGACATTTAAATCTGAATACAGTTTTTACACTTTTTTTATACCGAACTTTTCAGCCTGTATGTTGGATATCCGATGTTATTTGCATTCATTAGTGTAAGTGCTGTAATACACCTTTGTGTTACCAGTAATTATTACTGTCATTGTGCTGATCCTAAGATGTTATTTCAACTCCTTTTGACATAGTTTAGCTACTTGGAATTTTTTGGCCTTCAAGAAAGTTCCATGCTAAATAATTGCTAGAACGAAGAGAACAAAGGGCTGTTCTTTCCCTCAATCTTTTCAGCCGCAGTAGGAGTTTCTTCAGCCAAAATGAGCGTTTGCTTTTTCTTTTCCGCTTTTTCCTTGGTAATATGATAACAGTGATTTGCTTTGTCTTTAATGCTGGAAATTCTGAATTCTGTGTCGATCATTTCTCGCAGTGTTTTAGAAAAGCAGAGGTAGCTGTGCCATACGGAATTACTGGTTGTAACAGAATTGAAATATTGTAATTAGTTCGGGTTTCTTCATTAAATATTTTTCCATTACTAAGTTTTTAAGCAAATCTTTTCTCAGTGTGATAAAAATGGGAAAGACACTAAAGGATTAAACACTTCACACGTCCGAGGAAAGGGATTCAGTTCAATGGCTTCCATCCGTATGAATGAAAAATAGCTTATGAATTTTTATGTCAGAACAAAAAGGGTGCCTCAGTTACCTATTTCCTGCGTCCATTAACGAATCCAGTGATTGCCATGAAACCACGCCTGACCTTGAAACTAGGGATGCGCTTAAAGGACTCACCGAATCACTGCTCGTAGTAAATAAAGTTCAGTTTCATACAAGTAAGCTGCTGCTTAATTAAAGTGACTTTGAAACATTTCTACCTTCTTGTAAAAGATGGAAATTTTATATGTTTAATCATTAAGTTTCCTTTGTGAGATATAGAAAATAGTGCTTACCTTACGCGGAGCTGCTGTTCTGTGTTGTGATGAAAACTGCTACGCAAACGCTGTACGTTGCCTTTTTGAATGCCTCGGTTTGCTCACCACAATGGTGAGAGATTCCAGGAGGAAGTTAAGTTTGGGGAATGGACTTCTGGAAAACCAAAGGAGGGCTAAAACAAACAGGCAGGAGGTGATGGAAAATGTCTGGGGCTGGCTGGTTGTTGCGATGGTAAATGTGACATTAAAGTGTCATCCCATCGACTTCCAAGAGGAGTCCGGTGAGTTCCCCGTGCCTTGCATTGAAGCTGTACTCCTTTGTGTCAGCGTTTTAGTGAGGTTTTCATTTTATTTGCGTGCCGTACATGTTCCGGTACAATCTGCATTTGTTACATATGAAGTACATACGTCCTTCTCCCTTTTATAAAAATACCTGTTCACTTACACGTGGTTTCTGTCTTTTGTAAATGACAACCCATGCAAATAATAAACCGTAAACTCACCTGCACGTCGCCTCTCCATTTGGGGATGGGATTCAGGCTGACATCCTGAGGCACTCACGCCATCTGCTGTTCACCAGTCACCCCAGTAACTGGCGTCTCAAATACCGTTATCACCAGCTCTATGAAAACAGACGGCTAGAGAGAGACAGAGTCCTCCTTAGTGCCTGATACAGCTGCCTGTATCACTGGGGACCCTGCAGGGGAGAAAGAGCCGGAACCCTCCTACAGCATCAACAGCCTTACTGGAGCTCTGTCTTAAGACATGATCAGGAAGTAGGCATACATCTACCTGGAAATCCAGGAGCCGGCAGCTATTTGCTCCAGGTCCCTATCTAAAGTCAAATGGTGTTAAGGTAAGGTGCTGACCTTTGGCAAACGGGCCGGGGATGGGATCTGTCCTGTCGGCTTGGTTTTGGCAAGGCACACTAGTAAGAGGGAAGGTGCCTTTAGCTTTGAGTACCACAGCAGCTACCATGATGATTGCACGATACCCACAGTGATGTATTCCTCTCGTCTAACCTCAGATACCTGAACACTAGATGTCTACCTTGGAGCCAGTTTCCCTTGGTTCCTTCTGCAGGCAGCAAAGGAGGCATCCCTCTCCAGCTGCAGGAACAGCCCTCTCTCCACCCTCTGCTTAGAGACTGCTCTTGGCTTCTCCTCTCCTGCACACCCGGGTTGGTCTCTGCCTTAGTCCAAAGGACACACATGCACCACCACAGCCTCGACTCCTGGAAACTAAAGGGGTTTGCTGAAAAACCTTTAGCTCTTGAGTTGCCAGACAGCAGAAGTGTGTGCCTCACTCCTGACCTCCTCTGGGTATAGATATAATGAGCTGTGGATCACGAGGCAAAATCCTCGAGGATCTGGATGTTTAATGGCGACTGATGCATTAAGTTACGTAGAAAAATCACTATGTTTGGGAGCCTCGGCTTGGAAAGGATAATGTGTTAGAAACACATGATTTCTGTCATCCCTAAGGCTTTAAGGTCACATTTGCTTTATAAAAATGACGGCTCCTGTATGTGTATTTTTACACCTTGGGAAAGCAGTAAAACTTTGCACTTGTGCAATACATAAATGTCTTGGAGGTTTGCTGAGTACTGCCTCAGACAAACATGAGACCCAGAGGTCGGCTTGTTTCAATGCATCTTCATTTATTCATAGGTCACGGTTTGAGACGTCCCCACACACCCGCTGGGATGTGGCACTTTCTGCACTAAAAAACTGTGCTGTAGTAAAAGCTCAAATAAGTTGTTGCAAATGGTTTGTTTCAATAAATTCATGTAGGTTGCAGAGACGGAGGCTTTTCTGCCTCTGAGAGTGGCAGGGCTTGGTTATCATATTAATGTGTGGCCAAAAACATCACTCACAAACTTACTGCATTACCCATCCAGATTTCCTCAAACGCGGAAGCTGAAATAAGTGTTTTCTAGTTAACATCACAACTGCATTCCCTTGGAGGTGTAGAGCTACAAGCCAAGAGAATCAGCTGGGTTCTTTCTCTTATCGCCTGTCAGTTTTCTTAGCTGGAGGCCTGAACCTGTTTAATTCCTCAGAGAAGCCATTCCATGTGTGTGATCACCACAGCGCTTCTCCCTGCACTTTACCTGTTTCTGAGCTGTGTTTAGGGATAAGTAACAAGGATTAAAACACTCCTTTTTAAATAATGAATGAGGATGAAAACACTCTTTTCATTTGTTGGATTTTTTTTTAAGCTAATAACAGCATTTAACTTCTAGAATCAGTTAGTGTTTGGGCAGGAAAGACCTTTCTCCTTGCTTATGCGTTAGCTAATCTGTGACTACTGAAGACGTAGCTATCAGCGTACCTACACCACCATGTCAGAATCCGATGTGCACAGAAGTGTTTAATTCTGAAGTACATGAGATGATCTAATTTTAAAAAACCAGTATAAGAAAGTTCTCCAAAATGTCAGGATTTAGCTCTTCTGGCTGCTTCAAGAAGAAAAGCTTATTGTACAGAACCTCCTAGCACAACAACCCCACAAACAGAGTAAGCAAGAGCGAAGCCAGATCTTGGGGCTCTGAAGCTATGAAACGTTGGTTACAACGTCTGAGATAGAATGGCTTCTGTCCAAAAGCGCGAGTGCCCTAAGCCGGCTGTTTCTCCACTAGCTGGCGAGTTCGGCAGGCAGCAGTCTCTACATGCTCCGTCAATAGACACGCTGTTTATTTTGACAGAGGAACAGATTGTATTTGCACTCCAAAGTCAACCAGCAGATGGTCTTTGCACAACCTAGGGAGGGCAGACTCCGCTCCTGCTGGTTGGGGAAAGCTCTCTCTCAATCCAGCCTTGCAGGTTTTTGCCTCGAAGGATCCAGGTTAGTAACAATTCTTCCCTGAACCACTCCATCTAAAAGGCCAGAACATTGTAACCAGAAAGCCTGGACTCTCAGTCATCTTCTGCGTACAGGATTTGTGAAGATATCCTCACTGCCAATTCCTCACCTGGGTTTAGGTGACCTACTGCTCGTCACTCTTCCGTTGCAGCCTCAGTGTTCAACATCGACTTGGAGCTGGGGAGAGAACCCCGTCTATCTCACTGCTCTCAAAAAGCAGGCAGCTCCCTCAGCGCAGTTACTGCACAGCAACTCACATGTGGTAACTGGTCAAATGCTGCCTTGCTCTCATCTGTTCTACTCAAAAACTGTCTGTTCTTGAGCCACAAAGCAACTCAGAATCCTCCAGAAATACCTGAAGCACCATAACCATACATATAATGCTGTTAATGTTTAGGTTATGGATAAGCTGGATCCACTGGAGAAATACATACAGGGGTGATATTTACTTTCTAGCAGGTCAGTTAAAAGCCATAAAGGCAGGAAAAGGGGCATTAAAATTCAGACATCTATGACTGATTTAAAATTAATAAGAAATAGTGATTAAAAAATGAAAAGCAGGGGTACACTATGCAGGCCTTCAGGCACCTCCTCTCTCACGCTTCTCCAGCACTCCTGCTTCCTCCAGTCTCCTGGTGGTACCAAGCTGCTGCGGGTAACAAAGAAGAGATTGAGGGAACTAGATTCTCATTTTGGGGAACACCAAAGCTGTATCAGGCCGCAGCCCCACACTCGCAGGATGTAGTAAGCCTATTCTAAAGCTGGGACATTGGATCACCACGTTACACTAGGAAAGGTGGATGTGAAGAGATGCCCCACCCTTTCAGGGGTTTACCTCGCCTGAACGGCACACACCTATGTGGTGGATGTGAAAAACACTAAATTAAAGCTGAAAACACGCCTGAATGTAAGGCGAATGTTGTTTGTCAACAGGAAAATGTTTTTGTAAACAAAATGAGCTGTCCTAATGTTGAAAGCCTGCCTCACATAGAAGACATGATTTTTTTCTTTTAAAGACTTCCTACACATTTGTGGTGTTATCAGCTATTTTTTTATGTTAAATTGTAACAAACTGGGAAAGTTTTCAAAAATTTGTGATATTTATTTTGTCTCGTCTCCAATTATTTTTAATTACAAGGCTACGTACCGCATGCCTAATTTCTAGGTTATTAGATGCAATTATCTGTACCTGGAAATAGCAAAATGTAACTGTTCTTCCTCCTTTTTCACGTGGGTTTTACGTTCTTTTTCATTCTTAGGTTTAGTGCTTGCACTCTTCATAGTCCTCCTCCCCTCCCAATATGGCTCAATACACTTAGAATTCCTCAGCTATCTTTTTACTTTGTTAAGCTCAAAGTCTCAGCAGGGAAGATCCAGGTAAGACTTGCCCTCACAAGTGAAATAATTCAAATTCGTACACGTGAGTTTTTCTTCTATGGTTCCAAACAATTTTGACCTTGCTTTCAAAAAGAAGTGGGAGAGAGAAGAGACTCCAAAGCATTAATCCACAGAAATGCGTTACATCTCTTACTCATTGAAAGGCTCGCTTAAAATCAGGAAAGGCATCTTTATTTCCATTTTAGTGCCAGTCAAAACCACAGCCATTGTTAGTGAAATGCTTTACCCAGGGTCATGGAGCAGCTGAGAAGACCCCAGGTTCTCACCGCATGCCCTTTCTTTGGGAGGTGGCGCAGTCCACAACCCGAAGGAATACTTCATCGCTTTTTTCCCTGCCAAAGGCAACGCTATACAGACACAAAAGTCCTGTCTCCTAGTGCACTACAATAGCCTCCAAATATCTTTCAGGTGAAATCAGAGCAATGATGCAAGATGTTTGTACAGGAATGATGATATAAACCCAATTTCATGTAAAAATATCCCCGAGATCAGTTTAAGAGGTGTAGCCCCTGCACCCTGCTGTTTGCACCAGTCTGCGATCACGTATTTGGCACTGCCCATGACAATAATGCAAGACTCGTAACACAATCACTTATTGCGTACCTTAGAGCTCAAGCCCTAGAATCGTGTAACTGTGGGGGGAAGAAAACACTACGCTTTCGTTTAGAAAGCAAGTTAAGTTTGCAGCGCTTGTGGCTGGATTGAAAAGCTTGTGAACGCCTTCAAAGCTCCAACACAAGACGACACAAAGAGCTGCCAGTACTCTTTGTTACGGCCGTTTTAAGACAGTTTGGGGATGCTGGAACATTTGGATTAAATGCAGCGTACTAAGACACGCAGGTCACCTTGCCTAAGGGATATAGGGATGGGCGGCTCTGTTCCTGACAGCAACCGGGCAGCATGGGCGGAGGACACCTCAAAACCTATCCTCGAGCATTAGCCGAAGCCGGGACTCCCTGGAGACCTCTGCAGCTCCAAACTCCTTCATCCTGTGACGAGGGAAAGGATGGGAAGCCGGGCTTTCTGCCTTTATGCGCCTGACTAATGCAAGCCCGGCAGTTTGTGGGGACTGGGGTCAGGGGAGCCCTTTCTCTGCTGAGCGTGCGTGGGGTGGGGAGCGATGGAAGAGGCGGGGAGGGGGTGCCTGTGGGAAGGCGGCAGCGGCAACCCTGGGGCCCGGGCAAGGAGGAGCGGCGCGATGCCTGGGAGGGCGGCAGCGATAGGGGGGTTGTTGCAGGCCCGGGCTGCAGTGACTCCTCCTAGAGGCGGTATGCGGAGCAGGAGGAAACCCCTTCCACCCCCCTCAAGAGGAGCCGCCGCCATCGCCACTGAAACATACAATACGGGCGGAGAGCCGGCGGCTGAGGCGGAGCGAGGGAGCGGCCGGGGGTGGGGGAGCCAGAACGGGAAGGGGGGAGGAGGGGGGGCAAGAAGAGGACGAAAAGAGGGGGTGAAAAAGAAACAAGAGGAAGGGAAGAGGAGGCGGCGGAGGGCGCCGGCAGGTGAGGGGAGCGGCGGCGCGGGGGCTCCGGGGCCGCGGCGAGGCCCGCTCCTCTCCTTCCATCTCCCCGCTCCCGGCCGCCCGACCCACCTCCTCCTCCTCCTCCTCCTCCTCCTGCTCCCGCCGCTGCTGCTGCTGCTGCCTCTTTCTCCGCAGCCGCCCGGGGAGACCGGCCATGGCCGGGCGGTGGCCGCCGTGAGGGGAGGAGGGAGCGGGGGGAGGTCGCGGTGTGCGGCCTTGGGGAGCAACGGCCGCGGGTGACCGTTGGGCCGCGAGGCGGCGGCGCGCGCCGGGCCGGCCGCGGAGCGTCGTGGGGGCCGAGGGAGATGAGGGGTGGTAGCGCGAGACCTCCCCGGGGCCTGCGCGCGGGCCCCGCGCGCCTGCGGCTCTCGCTCGCTGCCTCCCTCCACTCCCGCCCCCACCTTCGCCCCGCAGCCGGGCCAAGCCGCAGCGCTTCCCGCTCTGGGGACGCGCTTCGCGGCCACCGCCGCCCCTCGCAGGCGGCGGGTGAATCCTCCGTGACGGCGCGAGCGAGTCCCCTGAACGGACGGTGTGGGGGGGAGCGTTTGCGCGGGAAAGCCGGCGGCCACTCCCCACCCTCCGCCGCGCTGCAGGACGCCTGCGCGGCCGGCGACGGAGCGCGCACGCGGCCCGGCGGCGAACCCCTCCCGCCCCGTTCCCGTCGCTCACCGTTTCGCGGCCAATCAGCGCGTCTCCTCGGAGCCCGGGCCCCTCTGGGGCCGCCCCGGGCACAGGTTGGGGGTGGGGACGCTGGCCAATCAGCCGGTGGGGCGGGGCGGTGCCCTCCGACCTCGCGCCGCGCGCCCGGCGCCGCGGGCGGCCAATGGGCGCGGGCGCCGGGGCGCTTAACGGGAGGAGTGGGCGGGGCGGGTGCGTTCAGGCAACGGCGCGGCGCGGCGCGCGCGGGGCCGGGCCAACGACCGTGGCCCTCGGCGGGGAGCGCGGGGGCCTGGCGGGGTCAGAGTTGGGCTCGGCAGCTGTTGGCGAGGTCCACAGAAGAGGCGGGTTGAGTCGATAGCGAGGCGCAGCCCCTGAGGCTGTGGGCCGCGCGGTGCCTCGGGGTCAGCCTCTGTAGGTGGTGAGGGGAGGCTGTCCCCGCAGGGCCCGCGGGGTGTGCTGGCTTCGGTGGGGCCGAGGAGCTTCTTTCCGGAGGAACGTGCTCTGTGTCTGTCAGTGTGGAGTAGGTTGAGTCCAGGAGAAATACTAGTTGCCCGCTAAATAGCGTTAGATTTGCACATTGGGCCAAAGAATGGTTTGGGTTGGAAGGGACCTTAAAATTCATCTAGTCCAACCCCGCTGCAGTGAGCAGGGACATCTTCAACAAGATCAGGTTGCCCAGAGCCCAGTCCAACCTGACCTGGAATGTTCCCAGGGATGGGCCAGCTACCACCTCTGGGCAACCTGAGCCGGTGTTTCACTGCCTTCACTGCAAAAAATTTCTTCTTTATGTCTGGTTGTGTCTTATGAACTTCTGCTCTAGGTCTTCTGAGGTATTTTCACAAGGCATCATTTGTACATGAGTGTGCAGTCTAAGTTAACCCCTAGATATAATGTCTTTGGATTGCTTGTTGATCCGGAACTGTTTGAACAGATCTTTAGCTGGAGACGAGGCATGTCACTGAGGCCATCATCCAGCTGTGCCCAAGCGGTTTAGCTTGTGTGCGCTTCTGGAGTAGCTCCCAGTGTAAGGTCTGCTCCTGAACCTCCAGTGTCACAGCTGTCTGAGGGAGGGTGTTTGGCACGCTGTGCTGCATTTCAGTCACCTAGATGGCCTTGTAGCCACCTGTGAAGTCCAGAAGGATAAACAGCAATGCCACCTACTTTAATCTGTTGGGGAATTGACCTCATCATTGCTCAAATATTTAGTGATAACTGGTTGCTAGTTTGTGTTTCATGTTTAGTGTAGCTGTTACCTTAGCTTGCCTCTGTGTTTGATCTGGGATGTGAAGAGGAACAGCTAGAATTTACTTTTCTCCATCAGTGTTGCAAAAGCTTTGGTACAATGCTGTGCAAACTAGGCTTTCTTTTCTTTTACTGTTCTCTGGGATTTTTTCTTTGAGAAAACTTTAGATTTGATGTATCTTGGGCATTTTGTACTGCACTGAACTTTCTGCTCTGCATCCATGCTTCCTTGCCAGATTGTGACATGTTAATCTCTGAAATTGTTTCCTGGCCAGCTTTTCAAGCTCAGGCTCACCTGGAGGCTGCAATCTGTTCCTCTGTCTGCAGGTTGTTCTCACTTTTCAAAAAATCATATGTGTTCTTATCACCTAAAGATCATGATGAGATTTTTGTTCTTCTGTAGGAAGGACTGGAACGTGGTTTTAAGTTTGCTTTGGTAAAACTTGATCCATTGAGATGAGCTGTGGGGTGCAAATGGCACAATGGTGAGAGGAATGTCCCAGGGAGGTCTGTCTTCCAGAGTCCTTGTGTAGCTGCTATCACCCTCTGCAGGTAACTGTGGTAGAAGAAAATGGGTTGGTAGCATATGTAGTGGAAGGACCCTTCTGAGAGTGGCAAGGAGGTAGAGCTCCTTCTCCAGCAGGCAGAAGGAAGATACTGTTGGTTTGGGGCTCTGAAGAAGATTTAATTCACAGAGGAAGGCCCAGGTTGCAGAAATCTACCTTATTTTCATCATACTGGAGAGAGCTCCTGAAGATCTGGTAGCTACTCAATCCCCCATAGCAACACAGGGATGTTGGAGTCATCATGGAGTAGGAGTGTGCCGTGACCAATTAAGGGGTTGGAAAAATTAATTGCTTTAAATTGCCCAAGCCTCATGATGTCGTGGTAGCCAGATATAGCTGCAGCTCTTCTAACTCAGTGAGGCTGGACTTCACATAAATGGTACAGCTGTGTTTTTTTAATGGAGTTTATAAGGACAAACTTATTACGATGAATCTTAAGGACAATGAATCAGCTGGCAGTGAGGGAACTAGTGTGGGTAGTCTCAAGCACTTGTCAATTGATGAGCTGTTGACGCTTAGCTGTATCACCCGGAGAGAACTAGGACAGCAGTGCTCAACTTGTAGCTCTTCAACTGCTGGCAGCTCTGGAGCAGTTCAGGTGAGGGTATAACATCACTGTGTCAGGGCTGAGCTGATGGGCATCCTCCCAGGTAAACCAAACCCCTGCCTGTGGGAGGAATGAGCCAGCGAGGCTTGAACCCCTGGGGCCTTGCTGCGGATCTGGCATGGCTCTTCTGTGCGAGACAGCTTCGAGATCCCAAGGACTGACAGTCACCATTCCTTTAGTGTTCACCCTCCAAGCGTGGACTATTGTGGATAGTTGGCAAGCCCAGCCTACCACATTTCTTCATCCAAGTCCACAGGAGTTGTATTCCAGTACATGTGAGTATGCCATAGCTTGGCTTTCCACCAAAAACTGCCTCCCGTAGGACTCAAGACCAAACAGGAACATACTGGTGTATATGTCACTGCCCAGTATACCCTGGTCCATGCAAGTTGCAAAGAAGAGAGAGGGGGATAGTGTTAGCAGAGTTTTGAAACATCTTTTGTTTCGAGGCTCTCACAAAATTGAGCAAACATACCTGACCTGTTACCTGCGGTGTATTTGGAAAAACATTTTGTGATTCCAAAGGTTGCCTTGGCAGCAGGGGGAAAAATGGCTGAGACTTGCTGTGAGAGAGAAGGGAAGAATAAAGGGTTAGACAGGGGTGGAAAGTTCAGTAAGGCAATAGAAGAATGAACCAGCAGTGATTAATTAAACAGAAATTTATATAACACAACAGCATGCCCCAGAGCCGTGTGCTCAGTTACACCACTCTGCTTTGATTTTCTGTCACAGAGATCAAGCGCAACCACAGTATTTTCTGTGGATGTAATCTCATGATGTTTGCATTTTTTTGTTGCATTGATTTACACGCAGTTGGGGTTTAGTACTGCAGGAGCAAATATAGGAGGAATTAGCTTAACGTGATTTTGATACATGGTTGGTTGCGGTGTGCTCTTTCAGCAGGGCTCTCCGTAGGGGTTTCAGCACCAGGCTGAACTCTTGGGTGATGAAACTGCCAGTGTGGCAGGAATCAGCCTAGTGCATACACTTATTAAGTTCCACCTTAAAATGAGTTATTGTTGCTCATATTACTCATAAGAGAAGGCTGTTCCAGAAGTTCGCTCCTCTGATGGCTAGAAACCTAATTCCCAGCCTATGTTTATTCATTAATTTGAATGTCAGTTATCCCGAACTGAAAAGGACACTGTAAAGGTTAATCAGCAGCATAATACGAAATTGAAAGTTTATAAAGGGTTTGTCACAAGTTGCAAATTTCATTGAGCAAGAGAGCTGGAGGAAGGGACCTTGAGAGATCACCGCGTCCAGCCTGCTGTCCCGAGGCGGATCCAGCACAGCCTGCGCCATTTCGGACATGTGTTCTCTAGCTGTTTCAGAGTTGTCCTGGTGGGAAGATGCTGACCCCTTCTCCGCTCGCCTTCCTGCTACACGGCTTTTCTGAGAGTCCTGCTCTTCTCCTGTCACTTTTATAGGGAACGCCTACTCCCTTTTACCTTCAAAGCAGCCTTTTACATCTGTGAAGACCATTATCATGTCTCCCTGCTTCTTTTCACCTTCCCTTTCAGTTTGTGTCAGGCATCCAGTCATTCTTATCAGGCTCTGCATGCCTGAAGCACGATATCTGTGGCTGGTTATCTGCAAGGCTTGCCTTTTCACACAGCTCTCCCTCCTCAGCTGTAACCCTCTGGTCTCAATCAGCGGAGCTGCTTCCGAGCAATTGTTCCCTGTCCTACACAACTGGTTACTCCTGAATCAATGCAGTTAATGCACTGCTCAGGAATCTTTTCTTGTATCTGTTTGACGTGGCCATTGCTTTTAATGCGCACTTGCAACCGGCAGTTTATGAGCTCTTTTACCCACTCATGATTCCAGGCTGGCAGTTCACTGGGAGGGGGATGATGAGCAACATCAATTTTGAGGTGTCCATGTCGATAGGTTTAGTAGTTTAATTTTTCCTGACTGTTGTTATCATGCCCACATATTGCATGGAGAAAGGAAAAATTCTCTGCCTGATAGGCAAGGACACGCCAGGATTTTATAGACCCCTGCAGACCCTGTGGGGATTTTTATTTCCTTGATATTGTGAGTGAAACCAGTGTTCTACTTAGGTTATTGTAGAACCTGACCCTTGACTTTGGCTGTTACAGATGAGCTGCTTTGTGTGAATGAACTGGTTTCTGGCTTCGTATGGACAGGTGACACTCTTTGTAGATGCACTTGATTTGTAATGAGCAGGAAAAGAACAAAACACAGATTTCTGTGCCCTTCTCAGATGAACGTTGATTGTTGCCAAAGGCTTGCAGTGGTGTCAAATGACTATTTTTTTTTTTTCGGGTTGGGGGGAGGCTATTTAAAATGCAGACGGTGATAAAATTTAACAGTATCACCTAAAGTCACCATAATGTTTGTCAAATTATCTCCCTCCTTTTGTTTTTGTTTCATCGAGGTGAACTCCCAGTATTTAAGTAGCTGTGCTTTCACTGAAAGCCATTGGAGGGGCTGACTCCAGGGTTCATCATCTATTTACCTGCAATCTCCGTTGCCAGAAAAACAAGGAGAAAATGAGATTTGTTCTTGTGTATAGACTAGATTGGCTTTTAATGCAGAGAAAGAACACATCTTCAGGGAGCTTGATGGACAGGAAACCTAGTAGCCAGTCCTTTTAAGATAAGAGATTAAAGACCTCTTCTTAGCCCTGTGGAGGAAGGCTTCTGGGGCTCCCAGGAGCTGCTGTGAAGGTGATCCAGGGAGAATCATGAAAGCGGTGAAGCCTGTGAGCTGGCTCCCAGGGCTCAGTTCCTGAGGCCAGAGCAGGAGGTGCTTGAAGCATAGCTGCCTGCTTGCTTCTCCTCTGTTTGTAGGTAGGTTTTGTCTTCTCTATGCAAGCAGGATGACTTCCTCTACTTACAGGTGGCTCCAATATCTGCTTTTCAGCTCGTTTAATGCTGTCCATTATGCCAGTACAACTCAGCTGTTTATAACTTGCTAAGCTTAACTATCAGCGTGGAAACGTTCCCTGCTGTGGATGTCTGCCTTGGTGTGATTAGGTTTTGTTGAGGTTTTTTGTTTAAACATTCATTTAGTGTCCATTTGATGTGTTTGGGGTTTTTTTCATATTCCTCAAACCACTTTTTCTGTGGTATTGCTACACTGGCAGTGCAGCAGTCAAAAGAGAAGTTACTGCAAATGTTTCAGTTATTCAACTTTTAATGAATAATGCCTCAGTTTCAAGAGGTATTGAGAATGGGCTTGAATTTTTTCTTCTGGATGAATAAGATAATGTACAAAGATGTTTCACACGTGCTGAACACCAATCCCGTTTCTTTTCTCTTGCAGCTTTTTGGTTGGAGCAAGGGGTTAAGAATCACCAGCAAATTGAAAAGCACAAAGCTGCAAGATGTCGGGCCGAAGCGGGAAGAAGAAAATGTCCAAACTGTCACGCTCAAGCAGGGCGGGTGTTATTTTCCCTGTGGGGAGAATGATGCGCTACTTAAAGAAAGGAACGTACAAGTATCGGATAGGTGTTGGAGCCCCAGTTTACATGGCAGCTGTCATAGAGTACCTAGCAGGTAAACCAAGAACCTCATCCTGCAAGTGCTGGTCACACCCAGAAGCCAGGGATATCCGTGGGATGGGACATGAACTGCTCAGCACTTCTGAAAATCAGGCTCTCCAAGTGCAGGATTTGTTTAAATTTGCTTAAAGCACTCAAGAAATTAATTTGCTTCTTGAAGAGGCTGAGGATGGGAATTTTCTCCTTTAGAGGCACTATGCTTGATCACTGCCTGGAAGCATTGTTTTTTTATTGCTTTGCAGAGTGAGGAGTCACATCTAGGTATTTCTGTCCAAGGGAAAACTGGTATGAATTAGGCTTTTGATACACCTGGATGTGAATAACAGGAGAAAAAGAAGCAAACCCACCTTGTGCATCTATTGATATTTCCCTTCCTTCCTGAAGCTGACCTCAGAGGAAGGGGCAGGTGTCCCATGGTGATATGCTGTGATGTATTGTAATATTTCAGACTGTCCTACGGTCATATCTGCTCGTTACTTATTTAATTGAGGAAAATGGCACCTTAGCAAATGGTTACAACACCCGATGCAGAGAGGATTCTGGTTCAGGTTACTTAGGTGTTACAGATCAAGACTGAGGTGCATTAGAGAATCTGTGAGGAGTCACAAACCTGGATGGAATTAGCTGAGTGGGTTGTGTCCCAGGAGCCTAGTTTATTGTCAAAGTGGCATGGAAGAAGCTTGCATGGAGCCTGGCTGTCCATGTAACAGCATGTAAACATTGCTGCCTTTTTACACATGAAAGCCTGTTCTTGCTACCAGACAATAAAAGCACTGTTTTCTTTCAAGGGTGTGGAGAAGATCTGAAGTAGTGGCAGTTTCAGTATTAAATTCCTGATGATGCCTAATAGCATGTTACAGAAACTTTGTGCTGATTAATTGCAGGATGAGAATCAATTTTTTTTCTGAGGCTACTTCTGTAGGTAGAGTGAAAAAGTACTGCTTATGTGGAACAAAATGTTTAAGCTTACATTTATGTTCAACCCCAGCTCCCTCAAGAGACAAGTCTGGAAAAGGAGCTGGCTTTAAAATAAAACATCACTGAAAAGCAGAATCAAAATCCAAGATGGTGAGCATCTCTCCCACTCGTTTGATTTGTTTTATTTTCTTACTGTGCAAAAACAAACGTTTATATTAAGATCGTTTAATCAGAGAGAAAGGTCAGTTCTCGAAGTGATTCTGGAGATCTTTCACTACATTAAGGACATACGTGTAGTCGTATTTGCACAATCCATTTTCATACATTAAAAATGAAGTCTTGTAACTGCAGAAATCTCTCTCTCTGTGGAGCTGGTGCAGTTGTGCTGTAGCGGGGAGGTCCGTGACTTGCAGAGCTTGTTTAGCTGTCTGCAACGTGGAGTGCTGCTCAGCAGGGATGCTTCAGAGGCTGCAGGAAGCTAGGGGGATTCATAGCTCTAGTAGCTCCCCTGCTCTACCACAGGGATTTTCAACCTTGTTTTTGTTTGTAGGCCCCTCTGTGTTTCCTAGTGGAGGTTCAAGCCTCTTCAGGAGGCTTGAAATACTAATTTCTCTATAGCAAGATGTGTTTGCTTTGCTTTGTCATCGACTGTGAATTGCTTAAGTCATCTACAGACTTGTGGATATTGGAAGATGAAAACCGTGTTACGTGGGTTTTGGAAATTGCACTAACTTTTATAACTGAACAACGTCTGCATAGTGACTCTGCCAATCCTCGGTCGGGAAGGAATTCTTTGTTCTTTTCCCGCTCCACAGGGATCCATGGCACTCAAAAGACTTTCTAGGATAAACGTTTGGATATGCTTGTTCTGAGCTGTGGCAATTATTACAAGGTGTAGTAATAAATGGTCAGCAGCACATCTGGTGTTCGCAGCACTTTGGTAGTGCAGACAGAGTTATGGTCATCTTTGTGTAACATACAGCGCAGCGCTGTTTACCTTGTCTCTGAACTAGAACAGTGTGTACCTTGGCTCTGCTTCTGGCTAGTAAGTGCAGTGTAATTTAAATCATTAATATGGTAAGGGCAGATGACATGTGGACCTATACTTTGTTTTAGAAAAAAAGAACGTGTAGTCAATGAGGCAAGAAGATTGCTAGATGCATAGGCTGTTGGGCCACGCAAATTCTAAAGGAATGTTATTTTAAGCTGCTTGGTTCAGCAGAGAGAGAAGCCCCTCTCGCCCCAACCCTGTATATGCTGTAACAGAACGGAGTAATGTTTCTGAGCAAACACCTATTGCTTGTGGATAGTCGTCTTTCCAAACCAAAGTTTCTGTGTTCTGTCCAGAGTTTTGTTGGAAAAGATTAGAGGTGGATAGTTCAAATAAAAACCAGTGCTGTGACATCTAACCCTGCTGATCTAGTTACTTCCAATACGTGCATGTGAATAGTCTTTGGTTTCAGGAAGCCTTTAGAAACAAACTGTTTTTCCAAGGCTGCTGTCAAAGGGGGTATTATATATCAAACTGGTAGCGTTTCTTAACATTATCTGGTACTTCCTATTACAAATTCCAGTTTTCTCGCATGGTCTTGCAACTATGAAATGGTGTCCACTCGGGCTGAAAGCCTGCGTGCAGGGGAACTGCTGCAGGCTAAGTCTGGGAGGGTGGGAGTAAGGGAGTCTGGTTCATGAACTGTTCCACAGAAGCAGGTTGAACCATGGTTCTTTGCTATGTTAAAACATTCATGAGGACTTCTCTAAATGCCTGGGTGCTTCTCTTCATTTGAGCAGAGACTTGATGCTTTACAAAAGGGGAAGGGTAGTCTCTGCCATCTCAGAACTGTCACAAATTTGCTGTGTTTGGCCAAGCTGTAACTTGGAAAAAACATAGGTTGCTCATGTTCAACAGCAACTTCTTTGATCTCAGCAGCTAGAATGTCTGAAGACTTGTTCCTCACGGAGCATGCTTCAGCCTCTCTCAACTCCAGCACAGGGGAGGAAGCTCTCTGATGGGAAGGCAGAACCAACAAAAGCTGCACGGAGGCAGGTGGCAAGAGGCCTGGGACTGGAGCTGAGTCAGGGAGTCCCTGAATAGGAGCTGGAGGAAAGGCTAATCCTACTTACCAGCAAAGAGCTGGGAAGGGCAGGCTGGAATTAACTGGATAAGCAGACTGGGAGACTGGGAACAGGTAACACATTGGTCAGAGGAGGAGACTGAGAACAGATCATAGCATTTTGGGGAGCCAAAGGTTATGGGAAAAGAATACTGACATTAAAGACAGAGCAGGGATGGATCTGTCCAGTGGGGAGAGCTGAACTGAGGATCAATGGGGAGGTGAGTGGCAAGGAGTATCCAAAAATCTTGCCAAGAAGCTGGAGAGCAAGCTGAAAAAATAGGGCATAGGCCAAGGATTGGGTGGAGGGAGGTGCTGCTGCTGGTGAACCTAGAAAGGAAGATTGAGCCTGAGTATTACTAGAACTGAGAAGAGTAGATGGGAGAAATGGAGACTGTCCAGGAAAGGCAACTGAGATAGAGGTCTCAGGTGTGGATTGCTGAGGAGAGGAGAGTAGGCTATGGAGCTGGGAAGGCAAGTCATGGCTGGGATAAGGGCAGGGTGGGTGAGGTGGGAAGGGTCAAACCGGACCAGAGTTGTCTGACTGCATTCATCCAGGGCCTAGCATGGATCAGCGATTCTCCTGTGAGCAACCAGCCATGCACGTGGTCTGTTGATGGCCTGCATTTGTGTTACCCTGAAGCACCGAGCCTCTTGACTAGCATCATCCAGGTGGTGCACATAGATCTTGAGCATCCTTATCCTCAGTGGCGTGTGGTTCAGAGTGCCTTTTGGCTTTGGTATGTGTTCTGTGTTATGAGCCACTAGATCCCCATTTTTACCCTTTGTAGGCAGGATTGATTGTGGCTGTGCTCCACAGCCGTTACCAACGACAAATCTGTGCTTTGGCTTATCAATCCCATTGTTAAAATGCCAGCAATCACCGCAGTGCTTCTCGAGAAGAGGTACTTTTACCTCAACTGATTAACGCTGATGAGATCTTCACATTAGCTAGGCTTTTTTTTTTTTTTATAATCTCTCTGTGCTGTTTTATATCTTAGGCTTGAAAATCATATTGCAAAACTGCAGCTTAATTCCTATCCAGATGGTTGTGTTTGCTGGAACACTGTTGGGCTCCACTGGCTCCAGAGTTAAAGCTCCATGAAAAATTGGCCTCAGTCCTATTGGATTTATGAACTTTGCCGTGGACGCATGCTAGGCTATGCTCTGAGTGTGCAGAGCTCAGACTACAGTCACCATCTCAATCAAACATCAACTGCATGTATCCCATAACGCACCTTCCCAAAAAGTAGGCAAAGAGTACAGATGGCTCTTACGTAGCAGAAGACATGTGAATGGTGTTCTGGTCAGAGAACTCATGGAAGATGTCAATGGAAAGCCATCTTCTCTAAATTAGGGCAGAACACACCACCAGCAAATACCTCCTCCTTCAGAGGACATCAGCTGGCCTACTCCTCTGTCTGCTTCATTCATGTGCTGTCAAGAGACAGATCGAGCAGGTACTTTTCCACTTGCAAATGGAGGACCAAGGACTCCATCACCTGATAACATCTTTCAGAGCAAAGGTATTAATGGTAGATTTGTACGTGGCAGCTTAACAGGAACTGTCACAACTTATCCTAAAGGGTAAGTGGAGAACAAGACAACCTGTCTGAAACCTTTCCAATTCCGCTATCAGTAGTTCTCACATACCTTTCTTCTCATCCAGCTAAGCACTTCACAAAAGCAGGCTGAGCTCAGCTGAACACATAGCTTTGGCCTGGCTAGGATGCCTTTAGTTCCCAGACACTCCAAATACGTTTATTCATCAGCTAAAGAAACCTTTTTCCTCTATGTCACGGGATGAGAAGATGTAATTCCATTCAGGTCACAGCTTGGCTGCTGCTTGTGCTGGTTGGAAGGCAGTTCTGTTCTTCCCTGGTCCCGAGGGCTTATTGAACAGGAGAAAAGGCTTTATTAGAGAGGCCAGGTGTAGGGTAGAGTCAGTGGACACGTTACTCTGAGCTGTGTTCGATGTCTGTCTGAGGCCAAGGTGAACCGTGGGGTGCATAAATGCGCTCGTTTGTCTTTAGCCACCTGCGCTGAAGATGTCTGAATTTGAAGCTGTGCTTCTACTGTGGAGGCCTCTTCTGTGGATTTTGAATCTTGAGAGAAGCAAGATTATTTCAGAGTTCATTTTAATTCTCTGCTGCTAAGAGGATGTAAAGTAAAACCAACTTATGTCTGAGAATATCAACATGCCTGACTTCAAGACAGTTTGTTATTGCACTGGACTTCGTTATAGGACCTATATTCTCAGACGAGTCTCCTTAGAGTTTAGGTGACCTCAGCTGTCAAGAAGTTTCTACATGAAGTGTAAGGCAGTTTCTCTAGGGATCTGTTCTTGTTAGCAGAAGATGTGATAACCAAAGCCTCCAGATTTGACGTTGCACTTTGTAAGTGCCGTTTTGTATTCCTAAGACTATGAGTTCCTGCCTCCAGCATTAGAAAAATATGTGTATAGACAATAGCTAGCAGGAGGGAAGGCAATTATTTACCTATGGAAATAACTAGCATCCTTTGATAAATTATTAATACCCATATTCCTGTCTGCTGTACCTCATCTGTACTTTGGATTCCCTTCTTCCTGGTGTCCTTTGGGGGATAAAAAGTGGCTGGCATTTGAGTGTTCTGCGTTTTTTGCTCTTAACATTAGGCAGAGGACATTTGGGTGCACCATCAGGATGCTGCTGGCCAAAGGATCCAGAACCTGGGGGAGTGGGGTGAGCACACAGGTAGCAGGATGTGCCTGTTGTTGGCACATCTGAAAGAACTTCAGTTCCCACGCAGGTAAGTATGTGTTGTTGGTTTTTTTTTTTCCCCCTAATGCAATTTTGCTCTGCTATCAGCACCCATCTGCAAAACCCACTGGAGAAGTCTGGGTCTCTCTTCTTGCTTATGCTGGTCTCCACAATGGCTGGCAAACTGTTCCTGCTGTCTGCTGCTGCGTTAGCTCCACTGGCAGAGGTCTGCGGGGTGGGTCTGAGCCTCCCAGCCCTGCAGCCCCCCTGAGGTGGATATAGCGGGATTATGCAGGATCTCTTTTCATTCTGCTTTTTAAAGGGCAAGTCAGACGCTCCAAAGTTAGGAAATACCAGGGCAGATGTTGCCAGCCTAACTCTTACTGTAGACCCAGTGTGTTTGTGCTGCGATGCTATTTCTGATTGCTCGAGCACATGCTGCTTTTGACCCGTAGCAGCAGTGTAGTTATCGCAACCACGGTTGTAGTATTTCCTAAAATTTAAGTGCTTGTCTTTGCAACTTTGATAACGTTTCTTGAAAGTGCTGCCTGAATAATGGTGAAACTTTTCAACAGACACTGGCTGTTTCTTAAACAATTCTAAACATCTCCTTTTTTTTTTTTTAACATCTTTTCTATCTTTTGGGTGTACATCTTGGAGCTTTTACATCTCCAACATTCAGTTAAGTACCCATGCTGTAGGGTAGTGAAAACTAGATGACAAGTATTCACTTCTGTTATTCTGAGTGAAACTGAAAGCTTGTGTTTTTCCCCTGAGCTAAACCTCTTGCTGAAATCTTTCGGATTGTAGCCAGAGAGCATTATGTAGATTTCCACTCCATTTTTCATGAAAGTTCTTCTTTTCATAACAGTTGCAGTTCTTTATTTAGTTGATAAAAAGGAGTAAGATGCCACAAATAGGACACTGAAGGGTTGTAACTCTTACCCCTGTTACTGACAGACATAAATACAAAATCAAAAATCAGAAGGCAGGGATGCTCAATACTTTTAAAATGAAACAAGATGTGAATTAGATTTTTATTATTATTTGGAGCAAAACATTCCCTTCTCCATCCCTTTAGTGCTTCAGTAGAGTTCTTACATGAGAAATAACTTCTGAGTATGGGCCAAATCGTGTAAGTTAATGAACTATACTGATTGCTACAGTTTAAATAAGCTCAAAGACGTGTCTGTGTTTCCTCTATAACAATTAGAGAAAGCTCAGTGACTTTAGTCACGCTATAAATGTTACGGCAAATTTAGAGAAACTGCTTTTGAAGTCACCTCCTGTTCCTGGAGATGCAGAAGGAACTTTCTACCAAGAGTTTGTGTACTGAAGCTCTTCCGTTGTCTCTGCTTGCCTCTAAGTCCAACCTTTCATACCTTGTTCTGAAGTGAAGCTTCTCACGGATTTTCAATGCCCTTCAATGCAGAATTGCCGCGTTGCCTGGCTAGTTCGTTGGCTTTCAAAGTGTTTCTTTAAATGCACCTCAGTCTTCGTCTTACCTGGTCCTGAGAATCCTTGCTGTTGTGTCAGAACTGTCTGTCCTAGGTTTGGGGTTTCATTGCATGCTTTACTGTTTTATTGTTACAGAGCTACTCCTCAGTTTTGAACTGCTGATGTACATTTTTACGGGGTGTTTCTTGTGTTTTTGAAAGAGAATTCTGACTTGGCACTCGTGAAGGAAATTATGTGAACCAACCTTAGCATATTTTCTGCTAGTTGTCCTTTAGGGAACTGGGAAGGACAAATTTTACGTAAACTTACAAATACATTGAGTGAGGTTTGGCTTCCTCCTTTCTGTAGCAAAGACTATTTAAATCGGGAAACCCCGCTGCAAAGGCAAACGGATACTAAGATGGAATGTAAAAATGTGTGTACAGGGGGTACCTAAGCTGCCATTTGTTACTCCTTTTTATCTCAATGTGTTTACAGCTGAAATTCTAGAATTAGCGGGAAACGCAGCGCGAGACAACAAGAAAGGGAGAATTGCCCCCAGACACATCCTCCTGGCAGTTGCAAATGATGAGGAACTGAATCAGGTACCCGTTTACATTTCAGTGCGAGAGTTACGTGCTGTGGCATGAATGAGGCTGCTACCGCAGAAGGTTAGAAACAGTTTAGTCTGACACATGAATGAGAACGCAGTTATTAGAACAGGAGACGACAAGGTTGTGCCCACTTGAATAAAAGCCAACAAAAAAGAAGGCTCTGAGATACCTTATCTAAAATCCTCTGGATGTAAATTTTGCTGCTTTTCTAGCCTGAGAGTCCTCTTGAAGTGGGTAAACTTGATGCTTAGTTTTTTTCTGAGCGACATCTAATCCTCAAAGAAAATGTGCCATATGGATGACATTTTTCCAAAAGCTGTAGAAATGTGTGTTTTCTATTATAGGGGCTGCGAGGCCCATGTTGGGTAGGGAACTGGCTCACTCTCTGCTATTGCTGCCTCCAGGACTGTCCCTTGTCTGTGTGCCAAAGTCCCGTTAGCACCCAGACTGTGGTTTGCAGTGCTCTGGCTCTGAGGATCACTTGTGGGATCATTTCTTCAAAAATTGTTGAGTGAGAAGGGAGATCATGGCATGGGCTGTGAAATGCAGCGTTCAGGGTGCAAGAAGGTTCAGTCAGCATCAGAGGATCTCTTCTTGGTTGGCCCCATGTGAGGATGTGTGACATCATTCACACTTTGAAAGATTCCTGCACTTAATTTGACTGCTTTAAGTAATGAAAATGTGGTGCCTATGAAGTCACTAGCTCTGTTTCCAGTTAAGGGGACTGAAAAGCCAAAACAGCAGCCAGGAGAGAGGGAGAAGCATGCTAACACTACCAGCCCATTCCCCACTCCATGGCACTGGTCACCGGCCTGTGAACAGAGTACTAGATCTACAGATCTACTGTTGTCTGTTAGGAATTATCCAGATCTTGTGCTCCATATAATATCATTCCTCTTGTTCACCTCTGAAAAGCAGGTTCTCGGGGCTCGTACTTGCTTTCACTGCATCTATTTCCCCACCAAAGGGACCGCAACCAGTTCTTGGAGCAGGGCTGTGGTGCAATCACTGTTTTTAAGACCAGCACAGGGAGAGAAGAGTGATTGACTAGTACAGTAAGGGGGTTCTCTGGGACGTGCTGACTGACCTCCCAGTCACCTGCCAGGTTTCTTGGGTTTTGTGGAATTTCTCCCTAATAGTTTTTTGTGGTTTTGGTTGGTTTTTTTCCATGATAAAGGGACAAGGCGCAATGCTTTAGGAAGTGTGGACTCTACTTGCCTGTATGTAACGTAGTCAGCGAGAACATCTTGGGTGCGAACTAAGGGAATCTTTACACTGCTTCTCCTTGCAGTTGCTAAAGGGTGTGACGATTGCGAGTGGAGGTGTCCTGCCCAGAATTCAGCCAGAGCTTCTAGCCAAGAAACGGGGTGCCAAAGGCAAATCTGAGACCATCCTTTCGCCTGCTCCTGAAAAGAAGGGAAGGAAATCCATGGTGAACAAAAAGAGTGGGAAGAAGGCAAAGTCTGCCAAGGCCCGGACACCCAAAAAAGTAAGTGTGAGGCAGATGTGGGATTCCAGAGGTGTGGGAGAGGGTGCGGATCAAAACCAAGATTATTAGGAGGAACAAATTAGCGCTTCTGTGTTGTTTGTAACAACTGGAAATGGGAGGTAGGAGTTGATAATAGACACACCAGGATTTGGGTTTTCTCCTCTAATCTTTAGAAATAAAGGCAAACACAGGATGTTTTTAATGAATTTTCATAACAAAAACCTTTAAAGCTTTGAGGGAAACTTTTCAGATTTCCATATCACCCTTTATAATAGTTTCTTGATAGCTTTGTAGAATCTCTTTCTCTCCACGCTAGCTGTGTGGCAGTGAACTCTCACTTTTAAAATAAAGGAAGCTGTATTTTAAAACATTTTCTGCTTGAGAGATGTCGCACCTTCAGCCTTGTGTAGTTACTGGGTTGCTGTTAATTTTTCCCTATCCAGAGAACTTGTCCTGACATGGTACATAAACGTTATTTTGACAAGCTGTTTCTTGTGTTGTTGGGTGTGCTGTTGTTAATACTTGTAAAAGAGTGGCAAGAACAGTAAATGAACTGGAACCTGACCACTGCACCTTCCCTTACAGTTGCCCATCCTCCCTCACCACCCAAAATGGTTTAATTTGGTAAAGCAGTAACCCAGCTCAGTGCTCTTGGTTTGTCATTCTAGAGCATGCATCCTAAAACACTGATCAATTTTTTTGATTGGGTAGGATTTGAAAATATTAAGCTTTGACCTAAGCTTTTTAATTTGTGTTAAGCACATCTTTCTGGAGGCCTCTAAGCTTTAATACATTTCCATAGCTGAGAATATGCACAAACAACTTTTAAAAAGAAAACAGAGTTGCTTAATGGGATGTTTAATAGGACACCTTTGGGTATTGCGCTCAGCTACCTCCTTACTTTGAATTGTGCACGTGCAGAGACTGGCACTTGTTAGGAAGAACTCGCTTCTTGACATACCTTACATCAGATATTGAGAGATGTGAAGACATGCTCCTGCAGCCCTGGCAGTAGCAGGTTTCCTGCTCCTGGAGCTAGGTTGCATGGAGTGTGGTCCACAAAGGGGATTTTGCATTCAAGCTTCAACTATTAGTTACTTCATTTTGTCATTCTGACTGACTGTATGGAGGTGCGATGGCTTGCTCCTGTCAATATGGATTCACGTGTATGATTTATTAGCTGAGACCATTTTTTTTTTTTTTTTTTTTTTTTTTTTTTTCAGATTATAAAGATGTTTTTTCCTTCATTTGACTGGGTTACTAAGTTACTAAGTTTGGTTTAGTACAAGCTCTGCCCTGTTAGCAGCAAAAATAAACTAGCACACACCCACCTATAAATACAACCTTAATCCTTAGTAAAACTACAGATGGATGTGGGTGCCCCAGCTCTTAATGTGACTACGAACGTATGTAATGCCTCAGATGAACCTCTGTGTTTTAGTGTTATATAAACAGTGAAGACCTCTGCTGTTACATAATCTTTGGGGATTAGCAGGTTATGAGTAATATATTGATCCAAGAAGATGAGATTTGTAGTACCTGATTAAATCTATGCATTACTGGACAATGGTAAATGTTGATTTTCTTTTTTCCTTTGAGAGTTCTTGCTTTTTTTTCTGCCCTCCCCCCCACCTCCAATAGAGCAAACAAAAGGACAACGAAAAAGAAGGAGCTTCAAATTCAACATCTGAAGACGGACCTGGGGATGGTTTCACTATCTTGTCATCTAAGAGCCTTGTGCCAGGACAAAAGGTAATACAGTTATAACAGATTGGGATGATAGCAGTGGATCCTAGCCTAAACAGAAGGATACTTCTGGTCTAACACCAGTACAAAATCTTCTCTACGTTCTTCCTTAGTGGTCCCAAATTTAAGGCCAAAACTCACTCAAATCACAGGTGGGGTAGAGGGTCTCAAGGAATATGTCTGCAGATAAAAGATTTCCAAGAATAGTGCTGGTCAGCCTCTCTTCTCTAGAGAGCCACACTGATTCATTTCTTGGCCTGAGCTGTGTTCGTTTTGTGCAGGTTGGACTTGGCTGTGTCATGCCTGACATACTGCCAAACCAGGTTTAACCTTCTAGGCTACTAATTATTTGTAAAAGAGTGTTTCTGGGCCAGGTCCTGGGATCACCCTGCAACTTCCACGTATCGGTTTGTGCCAGAGAAGCCTGGGTGCTCCCTTTGAAAGTGGACCGTGTGGTGCTGCTTTCCCTGTTCAAAGTGAGGACCTCCCTGGAGCTGCAGGGTGTGATTGCTTATCCACCTCAGCACAAACTGTGGCACCTTGCCTGGTCAGAATTACAAAGCTGTCCAAAGTTACCAAAATACCTGCACGTGCTCGGTGTCCAGCCAACTGTTGCTCCTGTGCTTTTGGGGTCTTTTTCCTCTGCTTACCAAGAGGGAGGGTTTTTTGCCTGCCCTAATTTTTGGACCCTTTGAGTGAAGCTGCAGTCTAACAGATTTAACTATGGAGATACAGTCAAGATTTTATTATTTCAAATAGTAAGGCCATCTGGAAAAAATGTTCTTCCTGAAATTGCTTCTGTAAGCCCCCTGTGCTGATAGTGTACCCTGTTGTATGAAGCAGCACTTAAGAGTTCAGTCTGTCTGATCCTATCTCTTGCTAAAGCAGTGATCTAGAATGTCCCAGACATGTCATAGAGCCAAAAGATTGCTAAAGATATCATCTGGCTGGGTAGGTGAAACCTTGATCTCCTTCATTAATGTTCAGACCTGTCCTAAGCTCCTCCAGAATCTGTGCAGCTTCTACTTTTTCTCTAAAATGGGCAGTGCTTATTGTTCTGGTTACAACTTAAACACCACAGTGTATCTTGGAAGAAGCGAGGCGTGCTGGGCACATGTTCACCAGCTGTAAAGTCTTTGTAATGATTTTTTAGGGGTTTTGTCCTGTTGTCGCTCAGTGATGAGGCTGTGAAATCTGGGGAGCAGCCTTTTTTGAGCACCTCAAGACAGGAAGTTGTGGCCAGTGCCTATATCCAGATGCATGAGTGGGTAGACCATTCCTTATTCATGCCAGGAACTGAAAGGGTAATTAATTACTTGGGTGGAGAAGTCTTTATAAATCAGCTTATTGTTCAGCCCTTCTCATGCCCTACGAAGGGGCAAGTGTTTCTACAGGAGAAAAGCTTTTTAATTTTAGTGTTTTTTCTCTTTAAACAAAAGCATTTCCCAAGTCAGCCTTTTGTCTTCAAAGTGCGATGCTAGAACATGAATTCTCTAGCAGTAACTTCCTCTGGAGCAAGCTCCCAAGCTGTGGGCATATCACAAAATGGGCTGAGTGGTGTACAAAGCACTTCATTAAAGGCTAAAAATCAGAATCACGCACACTGAACACAGTAGAACTACTGATCTCGGAAAGATTGAATCCGGCCTTCTTTCATTTTTGCACTCAGATTACTATTTTATTTTTTCCTTCTCATTATTATTTTACAGCTTTCTCTGACACAGAGTGACATCAGCCATATTGGCTCCATGAAAGTAGAAGGCATCGTTCACCCTACAACTGCTGAAATAGACCTCAAGGAGGAAATAGGTGAGGCTCTGCTACGCGCAGAAAAAACAGATCTAGAGTTGGAACAGTAGCTGGTCTACTAGCTGCCTGCTGACATCCCATCCAGTTTCATCTGAATCTTCCCCAGGCCATAAAATATCACTTACAACACTTCTGAAAACAGGCTGGATCTGACTAGGTATAACAGGCTAATCAATAATTTGTCTTTTTTCACTGATGCCTTATGACAATCAAAGCACATGAGCAGCAAGGTGTAAATAATCGTTATTGCGGTCTTTATTGGATTATTTTTACATTTGCCTCTGAAAATTCCGTGACAAAAATTACATATTAATAACACTTCTAATTATGCTTTATAGGATTTTACATACTTTAGAAATACTCATGTACGAAGCCTTATACTGCTCATGTGAAATACGGAAATACTCTTACTGCTGGTGTACAAATATAGAAAATGAAGCAAAAGGGAGGTTAAAAAGATAAGCGGTTTTATAGAGAGTCACAGAAGCTGGTAGCAGGCTTTTGGATTGGTGATTTATACAGTCAGTCATCAAGCCTTTCCCTGCATCCCCTACTATTCGGAAAGCAGTAGAGTTTCTATGGTGAGTTGATTTTGGAGGCTGAAAGTCTGAGTCCTGATAATCCCACTCTTCACTGTTGTAGCTGTAAATCAGATAGCATTCTTACAGATAATTACATTACAGTAATTTCCAGTAATAACATACAGGGGTTTTCAACACCAATGAGAAGTAAACTTTATCTGTGGCTAAGTAGAGTGGTAAATACAAACGTCAGCTGTTGCTGAGAGGGGGAAACAGGATAACATGTGTACAATGTTCTTCTTCTTTTACATAATGTAGTTGTTTTTTCACACTGATCCTTTGAAGCCAAGGCCTTCTGCTCTGTGTCCTTGCAGGCAAGGCATTGGAAAAGGCTGGAGGGAAGGAGTTTTTAGAAACGGTGAAGGAGCTTCGCAAATCTCAAGGACCTTTGGAAGTTGCTGAAGGTAAAAGGATATGATGCTCTCTTTTGGAAACAGCTTGTTTCATGTGCTCTTTTCTCTGGACGTTCTGATCTGTTCTTGATCATTTATGTGCCTTTGCTCATGTGACGTAAATGTCTCCTCTTCGAAGCTGTTGCTGCTGTGGACAGCCTGCTTAGAGGCGGGGGGGGGGAAAAAAAGGAAGAATAGGATACCAGTGTGCTGTGCACGTTCTGTCTTTGGGCTCCTGGGTGCCACCATCAGCAGGCTGATAATCTTCTCCCAGGCACTACAGCTACATGATAGAAATACAAATTACAGAGGAGCTCCCTTCAAATGTTTAGCGCATCTGTAGCAGTGAATAGTTTGGGACTTGGGATTATACCTTCCTTTGTGGACAAATTAAACCAAATTATAGGGGTTGAAGGTGGCTGGAGGGCAGCTGGAGAGAAATTACTATAATATCTTCTACTGCCTTATTTGGCTTAGTATCTCAATACTTAAGAAACAAAATGCTTTAAGTAGTCTTGTTTTGGAAAAATTCCTGAATCAATAGCCTAGTTTTATAATCTCAAATGACAGGAACATTTTTTACAAGATATTTTGCTTCACTTCTGCATTGAATCAAAAATATATGCCATAACATCAAAGTAAACTCCTTTTTTCTGTGAACATCTCTACCTAACTAGAAAATAGACTTCTTGTAGGCTATTAAAGGAAAAGAAGACAGTCTCAGTTTAATAGATAAGAAAATATACGCTCTCAACCATTATGTTGTGTTGCTGTGTTTGAAATTGCCCCTTCTACTGGTTTTGAGGCAAGAGATAAGAAGTGGTTGTTAATCACTGGAGGTTGACTGCCAACACTTGAGCTCCAGCCTAATGGGCTTGACTTCCAGTGCTGCTCACAGGATACCTGTGTTCTCAGTCAATTTGCTCTCTGTGGTTGAAGGCCTGACAGGTCTATTCTGCTTGAAATTTTAAGTGGCACAGTGAAGCATTAGAGAGAATTCCTCTGTGATGGTGGACCGGTGACTAAATCCAAGTTTTTCATCCTCATGCTTTAATTGCACAACCAGTTTCAGGGTGTTTAACCTGAGGTTCCCGAGACCCCAGTTTTCAGAAGCGCTACGGGTCACAACTGCCACAAAAGCAAAGTGATGCCATGCTGTGGATTCTGCAGGTCCTGGAGAAGTACTAGGCTTTCTGAAAAATTAATCTGAGATTCCTAATTGGACATAACTGGCAGAGACTTTCAACAAACATCTTCGATCTTCATGCCATTGTCTGAAATCACCCAGCGGTGAAGTGGGTCTCAGTATTACTCCCTAACGCTCTGGAGCTGTAATGATGATTGCAGCTCACAGATAAGGCTGTGACAGCCCTGCAGAAATGTCTGTTGGGGGGTTAATGATAGTGTTCAGTGCAAGGTTTTGATACGTGGTGTAAAACAAATCCAGAGGCCATGCTCAGCGAGAAAGCTAGAAAGTATTATTGAATAACTTCATGTTAAGCAAATGAGCTCCGGGTTCTTTGATCTCCAAAGAAATGATAATTGATCACAAAAGTAGCGAGGAGACAGTGAGGTTGGGATTGCAAGTGAGCCGTTGTGGCATATTTTAATTCCTGCGGTATTATTTGGAGAGGTAATGTAATTAACAAAGTACGTGGGACTGAGAGGTCATTGCAGGGTGGTTTCTATGCAAAACTAAATGTTATATTTTCGTTTGTGTTAGCTGCACTTACTCAATCTAGCGGCCTAGCAGCAAAGTTTGTCATCCACTGTCACATCCCACAGTGGGGCTCAGACAAGTGTGAAGAGCAGCTTGAGGAGACTATAAAGAACTGCTTAACAGCGGCGGAAGACAAGAAGTTGAAGTCAGTGGCTTTCCCCCCGTTTCCCAGTGGCAGGTATGACTCTTTCTGCCTAGGAGGATTCCGTGTCAGGTAGCAGTGGAGTAATGAGCTGTCAGAGAGCTGCTGCGATAGAGAGGTACCCTCTGGTCTGTGGCACGGCAGGGGCTGACCCTGCCTGCAGTGTGGGCTGTGGCAGGTGCCGCCTGTCACCTCACTTCTCCAGATTAAAGGGGTTTGAAGCGCAGCGTTTGCACGGAACAGCCAGAAAGCCTTTAAATAGGAATGAGCTGAGGGGACCTGCTGTCTTTTCTACTGCTAGGCAGTAGTTTTCATTCTTCTGCTGTGGGCCTGCACCACCTCTGTTTTATGTCCCCTCGTTTTGCCGTGGTGAATCTGATGAGAACTACATACGTACTAATAAGATTATACCGGCATAATACTAAAGGTGAGTGACAGTGACGGAACTTGAGCCAGGTAAACGTGGGGTGTTCACTTAAGTCATCCCGAGAATATAGATTAAACAGACTAGTCACACAAAATGTTTTCTTTCAAAAGAAAATGAACATTTTTCAAATATAGTTCTGCTTTAAAAAGGGAACTGTGAAACCACACATTTTTCTCAATAGCTAGCAAATAAAATGTGCTTGACAAATAAATGCAAAGTAATTATATTTTTCTTTTTTTTTTGTAATCTTGCTTGGTCTCTGATCACAAGAAACATGACAGAAGCCCTACTAACTGCAGAAGTTGTTCTTTCATGTTGGAGTTCACACACTTCTGGTTAATTTAAAATCTAACTACTGATTTTGTTAGTAACGTCCAAAGACTTGGCTGGGTAGTGAATAAAATGAAAGTAAAACTGCGATTCGGTCAGTGGAATCACACACATCACTGAATATACAGGAGGTGAAAATGCCATTTTTAAGACAAAATAATGTTTTTATGGATCAGGACAAATGAATAAATAGAGGGACGGTGCAATTTTTTAATGATTTTTCTTCCTTTATACACAGATATTTTTGTTTGTAGTGTTCAGCAAAATGTGATAAATTGTTTTACCATCCTTAAGCAATAAAATTCCGTTTTCAGAAATGAACTGTAGCTTTTAATGCCAATAGGAATAGCCTCTACAAGCCTCACGTCTCCTATGAGCGTTACCTAGGAATAATCCAGTCTCGGAGCATTAGTCTCCGTGCAGCTCCTTCTGCTGCTTAGTTCCATTTCACTCCCTGTTGCTCTTACAATTACTCCTGCCAACAGAAAATAGAGTAAAATAGTGTAAGTCTTACACTTTATTTGTCAAAGGACCTCAAAGCTGCCTGAAAGAAAGGCAGAGTTTTTCAAACAAGCCTTAATGGTTTTGCTGTCATTTTATTCCACCTACGTGTCTGAACAAGAAATGCTGTTCGGGTTGTAGGTCAGAGACTATTACCATCAAGCTGAATGAATGAGTCCTGGCCTTCATTTGGCTTGGGGTTGTAATTTCAATTACTTTCACTGAAGCCTCAAGCAAAGTGTTTGGTTTTTTTTTAATGACAGAATGAGGAAGTCAGTTAAGTAGTTGATGTATTTTTTTTTTTTCAGTTTTCCACTTAAAAAACCAATCATCCCGTGAACTTTTTAGCCTGCCCAGCGTGGCATGGAAAAGTTTAATTCTACGAGAAAGCATTAAAAAACTTGGTGTGGTTATAAAAAGTAGAAGCAAATGAAAACAGTGACAGCAAGGAGACTTGTGCAGCAGCAGATGATTATTGCTGTCAGAGCCTTGGGGTTTGCTTCTGGGCTTTACACATTGCAAAACTGCAGCTGTCACTGTCTTAACAGCAGCCTGTGGTTGGTACAGCTGGGGCTTGTTCCTTTCAGCATCACGGGTGCATGGAGCTTGTGCAGGTGGCTGACACTCACTTGTTCTGTTTTCTTCCCCTACCACATAGAAACTGCTTCCCAAAACAGACGGCAGCCCAGGTGACTCTAAGAGCTATTTCCACCCATTTTGACGGCACCAGCTCTTCCTCCTTGAAGAACATTTACTTTCTCCTCTTCGACAGTGAAAGTATTGGCATCTATGTGCAAGAAATGGCCAAGTTAGACACGAAGTAGCAACGGCAGCCAAATGAAACTTTATTTTTCAACAAACTTGAGTAGCATTAAAAGCATTAGAGGTGGGTTTTATTTTTTCAATGTGACGAGGAGGGGGAGTGGTAGTAGTGTGATGTGTTGTGACTTGACGAAGAGCTGTGACTAGAGATGAGAGGGATTTAGTCCGATTTCTTCATGCTGTCAGCAGTCCTCTAGCCATTTATATCACCTTAAGCAATTGAGTTGCCATCTCTTTTCAGGAGTTTGTTTAGTGTCCCTTGTTACTTTAGTTTAGAAATTTTTAAAGAGTAACCTCATTTTAGATTTGTAGTGATGAATTTTTCACACGCGCACACACACACACACACTTTAAAGAAAGCTCTTAAAAATGTTCTGCTCCCTTTTCCTCTCCCTTGAGGGCAGATGGTAAACTTCTGCCTCCTGCCCATAGAGAGGGGAAAATGATTTTGGTAGTGATGCATGAGGAGCTTATTTTGCTTTTAACTCACAATCATCTCTGTAATTACTGAGAATATTTCATGGTGATTTTCTTTGTTTTATAAGAAAAAAAGAAAAAGATGTGTCAAGTGTGGTTATTGTTATAAACCTTACCTTTGTTCTGGGAATTTCTCACCTTAAAGGAAAAAAAAAAAGGCAGCAGCATCTGTAATTGCCTGCTTGCTGTATCACAGGTAGACTCAACTAACCAGCTCTTCTGGCTGAAGTACGGCACTGTAAGTAACATAATTATGAGCTGCTGTGGAGAAGCTGACACAAAGCTGCATTATATTCGTTGAGTTCCAGGATTACTGTAGCCTCTTCAAGGCTTTGGGCAGGCTTTCCCTGGACAGTGCTGCGAGCCACTCTTCCTGCATGCTGCAGAGCAGATTCCAGATCTGTAAGAGGCAGGTACTCTTTGAAGAGTAGAGAAAGCCAGGGGAAAACCACATGAACAAACCACAGAGATTTTGGAAACCACAGTGTTTATTGTTACAAATCAAGGTAAACCAAGTTTCTTGCTCAAAGCTATCTCCACAGGGAAGTGAAAGAAACATTCCTTCCTTGGTTTTTATCATGAGAACTTCTGTGCGCTTCATTTGGAAGGTGCCTCCTTCCCCTTTACAGCAAGGCCGTTTTAACACAACACATACGGGTGGCTTTAGGAGGTGCTGCAGGAGACCGTATCAGTCCTTTCAAGCGGTAAAAGTGCACCCTCACCCTCTTCCAGTTTCTGTATTCCTTGCTGGTTTGTTACTGACCCCCTCTCAAGAGGGCATTGTCTGTCCCATCGTCTTCCAGCTCTTGGAGACAAACAGGTCCCGGCTTTTAGCAATGGTCACCAAGAGTCGTCCCACATAATAACCGTTCATCTGGCCTACGCCATCGTTCCTGCCCATTGAAAGCAGGAATGTTAGCGACCCTGGAGAGAAGATGTAGAAGTTTAAGTGAAGCAGTTTCAAAGCTAAGTATCAAACCCTACTATATGTAGGTGTTGCTCTTCCTCCAAACCCTCCTGTGATATCCTCCATCCATGTGGAACAGCTTTCAACATAGTTATGGTAAGTATTTACATCAGTTGCTTATTGATGAGACCCATCAGCTAGCTAGATTTTGGAGACTAGATTGTTCAGTTCATGTTTGTCGTATAGTTTAAGGGGAGAAAAGAGGAGAAAGTCAAGTGATCTCCTTGTTCCTAGGATTCAGTAGGACAGTAAGCAATTTAAAGAAAAGGAAACAAGTTTGAATAGCAGACACCCACGAGTAGATTTATCAGGAAGACATCAGTGAAGACAGGACATGTTGCGTCCATAGACTGGCACAGGTAATTAACATCTACAGTGTTTTTGGCAAGAAGCAAGATGAAGCCTGAGCTATAAGCTTATGCAGTCAACGCTGGTTGTGAGTTCCTTGCCCCGTGCAAGTTCTGATGTGTACGTGTATGAAAAACAGCCCAACAGCTGAGGCCAGGTGCTATGAGGTTACCTTACCTGGTTCATAGGTTTTAAGAGGCTTATGTGTCAGGCTGTTGATGATATTTGTCACCGCGATGTTGGCATGGAGCCCAGCGTGGTAGGCCATCTTTGGTTCCTTCACATCTGCGCAGTCCCCAATAGCATAGATGTTCTCATAGCCTTCCAGCTGGAGGTGCTTGTTCACTTTCAAAGCACCGTTACTTGCCATCTTGTCCCCTGTTTTGCCAAACAGTAAGTTTTCAGAAGGAGCTTCTTGTGGCCTGACACCCCAAATCGCTGATAACTTTATCAAACATGTCATGGACGCAAAGTGAGTAGTTTTTCACCCTCTTTTCTACATGTCAGGGAAGAGGTGCTTTCTCTTGCTGTAGTTAATTACTGCAGTCTCATGCAATGAATCATCCTTTGCTATTTCAGTAGAAACATCAAGAAACATCATGAGCGCATACCCAGCCTGAGAAGGAGACTGTGTAACGATTGCACTGCTCCATAGCTTCGGTGCCATAACTGAAACGGGGCTGTAAGCGGACTCAGGCTGAATGGAGGTGTATTACTGAATAACTGATCAGCAACACTGAGCTCAGCAAGAACGCTGAACGGGCTGAGCCTGTTTTTGCTCTGAACTCAGCAAGCTTCTATCTAGGATGAAATCCTGGCCTTGACCGCAGGAGTTTCCATCAACTTCTAGTCTCATCTGCCTCATGCTGACCTAGGACTCTAAGGTTCCTTGGAGGTATTAGCAGAAGGAGCTGGAGAAGACTGTTGGCCACTTGATCTATGGTCTGTAAGTTTCCAAAGGTTACGCTTCACAGTTCAGTGTTTAATGTTGTGTTACAGCATTTGCTGTATCATGGAATAACGACTCTGTAAGGCTGATTCCTAACCTCACAGTACTCAAGTACGAGGCTACTTATTGCTTCTCCCCACCCGGTGTTTTTTCACTTACCAAATGCAGTGGCGTATGCTGAGGAGTTAATCTTTATACCTGTGCACAGGACCACCATGTCAGCAACCACCTCAGTACCCTTTTCTGTCCTTACTACCATGTCCTTCTGGAACCGGTTTGGGGTGAGGTTTTCCCCATTGCTGACCCTTTCACCTGTTGTGACAGAGAGCCCTGGGTCAAACCTTTTCTAGGCTGGTGTTTCCAGCTAGCCCAGATGTATCTAGAGAAACGAATTTAAGGGAGCCAAGCTTAGTGAAAAACAGTCAGAAAGGGGATGTCAGAAAGAGATGCTTTGGCTAAAGGAAGAGCAGCTTATAGAGCTTCAGAGACTCCATCTTCAGAGGCAGCATTACGTACGTACTTAATAAAAGGCGCACTCCTTTTCTGAGGAGAATCTCTTTCACCTCTTGACGGACGCTATCTAGCAGCTCCACATCAGCTAGCGCAATTTTTGAGTGAATGAGGGTGACCTGTTAGGGGATACAACAGCAAACAGGGGGATACAGGAATGGGAGAGGACTTGCTCCATGTCAGGCAGGAGCTATAGCTAGCTTCCTTCCACCCCACTTAATGCCCAAGGAGAGTGAGCCTGTGGAAGGCACCTGGTGCCAATAGTTACTGGTGACAGGCTATAGGATGCTCTCAGAAGAGGAGGCAGTGGCAGTGAAGGCTGCCACTGCATAGGAACTTCTGGTTTGTGGTGACCTTGGATACCTCCAGCAGGACCATCAGAGAAGAACAGCCTCAGAAACAAGGGTGAAGTTAATTGTAACTAATACGCTAGTACCTCTTTGGCTGGGTATTCCGTTTTGATCTCTGCAGCCATCTCAACTCCAGCAGAACCACCTCCCACTACCAGGATGCGCTCACATTTCTCAATCTTGAAGTAAAGAAGAAACTCATGTTACATGAGAACTGTTGCGTGCAGCAAGTCAGATACCTACAGACACTCCGTGAACAGACCTTTCTGAGATACAGCACTGTCCCAATAGCAATAAACCACCTAGTTTGTTAGGACGAAACAAAACCCAAGAACCCCCTGTCCTCTTCCTCTGTACGCTGTAACACTGAGCATTTCTGGTTTCCCCTTGTGCGGACAGCTGGGGCATATGCTCCTCGTCCTGGCTTGTTCCTGCAGGCATCATAGTGTCTTGTTCTTGGACACATGTGGCTCCAGATACCATAGTATCTGGGTCAGGGACAGGGAAACTGAACAAGGGCAGGAGACAGTTCCTAGGAAGTAAGTTGATTCGTCACCTCCTTAACCATGTCTTCATAGGTCTGGATGGCACTTTCCATGTCAATGACTTTGTTGAACTTCCCAGGGAATGGCCCATCACTGCCTGTTGCAAGAATGAGATGGGAGTAGTGGAGCTCCTGGGAGGGCAGAAGGTGGAATAGGATGTTAGACCTCTTAAAAACAGAGCCTAGAATACAGTTGTTGCCTCTGAGGTACTACTCACCCATTCCCACTCCTAACTAGGAAAGTACTTTACACTGTAAGAAGGTGGCTTTAGGATGAGACGTGGTCCTGGTGACACCATGTAACTGCTTTCCTCAGGGTCTGAGAGAAACACCATTCTTCAGGTGAGCTGAGAGCTTCAAACAAATGCCGTAAGTTTACAGGAAATAACCTGATATTTATGCCAGACACGGAAGCTACCACCACAGCTGGCTCCGAAGACTAACTTCTCGCCTTCGCTCTCTTCTGAACACAGGTGAGATCCTGCGGCTGAAAAGAGTTATCAGAGCTGCCGCCCTTGTTTCTTCCCGAGCTTAGATAAGGATCTGAGCTCCAGGGTTAATTGTTGAGCTCTAAATCCAGCTCTAAGAATAAAAGCTCATCTGAGCACTAGATGGGTTGTGGTATTTAGTGCACACCCACATCCCAACACAGCTGTAGGCCACTTAGCTTGCCTAGAAAGGATGGTGCCATTCAGTGCACAGAGGGAAAGACGGGCTCTGCCAAGCTCTTGAGGATGATTAAATGCTACAGCCTTTCCCCACATTGCCTCTCGGTTTTGGAGGAGATGGCTGGGGTCCTGCTTCTCAGTAGGTCACTGGTTTCATGCCTCTATCTCCTGGAGTTACAAGGCCAGTATTAAGCATGAGCTTTTGTGTATCTGCAAGAACCTAGAGGAAAGCAGTCAGTGGCTTCCCAGAGGGCTTCAGTTGTGGCTTGTTTGGGGTCAGGCATTTCAGCTGAGCTGAGGGTGACATCCGGACAGGAACTCTTATACATTTGAACTCTGAGCCCAGGGATGCTGGTCAGGGTTCGTGCGCTCAGCTGACATGCACCATTAGGAGATACGGAGGTGTTTGCCACAACTGAAGGGTGTTCCCCGCTCTTGCTCAATTCGAGGGCAAAGGTCCAGTTTGTTTTTCTCAGAGCATGATTCTGTCCCGCTCACGCACACCCCCTCCTCTGGCAGATGACAGTTACACTCCTCTTCCTGCTCAGAGGGACATTTTCTGTAGGTGGCCTGTGGCCCTGTTCATCTCGCTTTCCCCCTCGCCCCACCCCGCAGAGGACTCCAGGCATGGATGTTAGTCTGAAACCTAAATTCCAAGTCAGTTCTCCAACCAGCCATCACCAATCAAAGCCAACATTGTCTAGATTTGGAGCATGCATTCTGGCAGCTGAAGAAAAGCTCTGAAAAAAGAGGTTTTTGCAACAGACCCTGCTGAAGGCTGACTCCCCATGTTAGCGGATGATCCCATAAGGCAACCAAGCTACTCACTGCAAGTTACTGCGTCACCCACCTCACCATCACTGAGCAAGACTTGTTGCCTCGCAGGGTCTATGCCAACAACCCTGCCTTGTCGGAAGCTGTCCCCGAAGGTGGCAGAGAAGGAGATGAAAGTCTTCTTGGCAAATCCTGCGGTAAGAGTAGACATCAGGGAAGGGATCTCCCTCTGTGGAGGAGAACAAACCCCTCTTCCCTTCTCCCCTCGTGCCCTCCTTGCTCAGACAAAGGCATCATGTGCACCTGGGACCAGAGGCTGGGCCTCTGCTTGCGTTGTCTCTGCTCAGCAGTGAGCTTCGGGACCTTTGCCTCGCCTTTGGTGACAAGATCAGCTCCTCGGAGGCCAGATGGCTCGGCCAGATTGCTTTGCACTGGTTTGCCAGTAAGTGCTCCGCTCTGGTCCAGAGCGTTTCAGTCAGGATGTCAGAGGCTCTTTGTCATGTTATCTGCTCCAGACCAAGCTTTTGACATGCTTTTGATGCTTGTTCCCAGCCTTGAATGTGAGATTTTCCTCCTAAATCCCCAGTGACTGGAGCAGCGGGGTTAGCCCAGTCTGCCACGCGAGATCTCTGGCAAGCCTGAGCAGCTCACCAGCAGAAGCTTGTCATCCAGGGCCGAGCTGCTCGGCATTCCAGGTACACATACAGGAGGATGCTCGTTCGCCCCTTCCAGCTGCTGCTGGTTTTAGCTTAGTCACCTTCTAGACTCTTGACATGCCAAAAAAAAAGGACCATCCGAGTAGTTTGTGCTCAGTTTCGCAGCAGACACGCAGTGACCTTAACACGGACGGTCTGTGGGTCCTCCCGCAGCCAAGGATTTGTTTTCCAGATGGAAAACAACCGCTCTTGCGCTATCGCGGGGGCGGAGCAGCCACTTTCTGCACCCCGTTCCCTGTTACTCCCCAGTACCTCCGAGCTGCGGCCGTCACCGGTGGGGGAAAGCGAGCGGACCCGCCGGGAGCACCCGGAGGCAGCCCCGCCGCCCAGCCCAGCCCTTACCGCTCTGCACGGCGGCGCGGAGGGCGCCGACGTTGTGATGGAAGGCGTCCCTCACGTCCACCAGCACGAAGGGGATGGCCCAGGACTTGAGCAGGCTGGCGGCCGCCGTGCCTCCGAAGCCACCCCCGACCACCACCACCTGCACGGAGCCGTCCACGGACACGCGGGATCCCATGGTGCCGGGGCGGTGCCCGCAGGGAGCCGGCCGCCGGGCGCAGGCTGGGGACAGCCTCCTCTTCCTCTTCCTCCTTTTCCTCCTCCTCCCCGCCGCCGCCGCGCTCCCGCCTCCTGCCCGCTCCCCGCCTGGCCCCGCGGCGGGAGGAGCCGCGCTGGCCGGGCTGGGCAGCTGCCGCAGCCGCCGCCGGGGGCCGGGACGGTGGCGGACGGAGCCCAGCCTTGGCTGGCCCGGGCAGGGGGGGCGCAGGGCAAAGCCTCCTGAGCACCAGAGTCCCGCGTACAGGGTGTTCCTTCTTTCACCTTCCTCGCGTCACCCCACGGGAGAAGGGGACCGTAAGGATCTCGGGAACCGAGGGCAGTGTTTTACGGGCGGTAGGTGAGCACCCAGAGCCAGGGGAACTGCCGCGGGTGAGCAGTCAGGATGCTGTGCCAGACAGGAGGCTCTGCTAACGCCCAGGGTGTGCATCAGCCCTGCCAAAGCCCAGCACTGGAACTGAGAGAGGGCAGGTTTAAACTAGGCGTAAGCAAGAAATTCTTCACTGTGAGGGTGGTGAGGCACTGGAACAGGTTGCCCAGAGAGGCTGTGGATGCCCCATCCCTGGCAGTGTTCCAGGCCAGGTTGGACAGGACTTTGAGCGACCTGGTCTAGTGGAAGGTGTCTCTGCCCATGGCAGGGCGAATGGAACTAGACGATCTTTAAGGTCCCTTCTGACCCAAACCTGTCTATGACTCTACGATTAAAAAGTCATGAGCTCATCTTAAAAAACAAAAAAGAAAAAAAAATCCCAAACCAACACAAAAAAAGAGATAGTTTGGTTTTGGGTTTTTTTGGAAAGCTCATTAACATCAGGCTCTGTCTGTCCAGCTTGGCTTGTCCCTTGTCAGCTCTGCATGTTGGTTAAACGCATGTTGCCTCAATGCCCCCTCTTGGGGAGCAGCCGGCGGCTGGCAGCAGAGAGGTTTCCTGCTCCTGCCCTTGCCACGGGAGTTCACATTTCACAGCCCCCAGCAGCTGTGCCTTGGAGGGGCTCATTGGGAAACCCTCAAACCCTCATGGGTGGATGGCCCGTGGCCTTCACCAAGAGACACGGCTCCCTCGGAGAGAAATGAGAACATCCCTGCTCCAAGTGGCCGTGGGAAAGGGAGCCCAGAGAGGGCTGTGCGAGAGGGACAGAGTGAAGATGAGCCAGCATCACCATGGTGGAGATGGTGGGATGTAAGGAGGAGCAGAGAAGGGCTGAGAAGGTAGCGAAGGCCCCTGGAGAAGGGGAGCAGGATGCAAAGAAGGGGGTTTACAGTAAAAATGACATCTACATCTTGTTCTTCCGCAGCACGGAAATTACCCCAGAGACTTTTGGCTCCTGTGGCATTCCAGATAAATATAGCCGCTGTCCGTGTGGATAAATATAGCTGCTGTGCACACTGCCGCGTTGTGAGCTGGCAGAGCTGCCCCCGCGCTCCCCTTCCCCTCACGGTTTGAAAGCTCCCTCGGCTCTTCATTCCTCCTTCAGCGAATGCCGGCTCGCTGCTGGAACGCCCTTCCAGCGCGATCCTGAGCAAAGGTCCCCCCAACCTCGTGGCTGGGAGACCAGGAAGGAATTCGCATTTTTTCCAGGAAAAGCAGGGCCTGGACTCAGGGTTGCCACCAGAGGGTGCAGCCAGCTCGGCCGTGGGGACAAGGGGCAGGCGTGTCCAAGTCCAGCGTGTGGCACCAGACATTGCTGAGAGAGGAGGGATGGACCAGCCAACAATACGGCTGGGTGTGGAGGAAGGTCCTTGGCAGGAAAGCCCACGGGCTCAGCTGAAACGAGCCGAGGGCAGGTTTGTGCTTTTTGTTACACAGGACTGTGGATGTAGCTGGAGGATGCTAAAATTTTTGATTAATCCATGGAAGGTAAGTCCTCCAGAGTTGCTAAACACAGAGGCAGGTGTTCTGCCCAGGAGATGCAGGAGCTATGAATTTCCAGAGGCTGGGAAGTATCCCCAGGGTCACAGTGCTCCAGATCTGCTTTTTGTCCTCTCTGCTGGTACCTGATGGGCACCGGTCTGTGAGGAGGCTGCTGGAATAGCAATGGCTGGCTTTGGGAAAGGTTCATTCAATGCAACAACATCCCTAAAGGGATGGACTCAGCAGTCAAACCCGGTTTAAGCTCTTCCCTCAAATTACAGGGACAGGCTTCCTTTGCACTCGGTGTGTGTGAAGCCAGCCCCTTCCTGGCAGAGTTGTCCTTACCTGCACAAGTCCCCTGGCATTTCGTGCAGCTGGAGCAAAGCTGGATCAAAGTCCTAGAGGATGGAGATGCTGAAGATGAATCACCACTTCTTGTGTGCTACTGCCCTCTCCCCCTTCCCCTGCACCCTTGTGCCCAGCTCTGGCTTTTACAGAGGCAGGTTTGGGCTTTTCATGCCAGGCATTTGCCTATGTTTTACAGCACACACCCACTGCTGGCAGAAATCGGTTGCTCCCTCTCATGCAGTGTGTTTCCTCTCCAGGTATATTTCCACAAGACCCACCACAAAGGAAAAGATCCTGCGCCTGCCCTAACCCTGCTGCTCACAAGGCAAATGTCTTCACCCTGCCTCCAAAGGTGAAGTTCCCAGGGTTTGGGTGACCTCTGCTTGCCTTCAAATTGAGACAAAATCACTGGCAGGGACAGCCCTCCACCGCCATGAGGTGTGCATCCGGTTGTACACCGGAATATCTGGGTCACCTCTCAGAAAAGGGCTAAAAAACTGGGCCAGCGAGTTGGAAATGGCCCAACAAACAACACAAGGTCAGTGGCAAAAAGGTGCAAACAGGGAGGGTAAAAGGAGCCTTTGTGGAAAAGTGCACATCCAACTGCAGTCAAACGGGAAAGAGCTCCAAACGCTCAAAACTGTGGTCAGAGGGAGCCTTCTCTGTGCAGGTGCCTGCTCGGCATTGGCAAATACATTGTTTTGATGATATTTCTCCAGCCATCTGCAAAGAGACGGCTGCAGTCAGAGCTGGTCAGCTTCAGAGAGGGCTTTGTCTTCTGCTGGTGAGCTGCCTGGCAGAGTTGGGTGGGGAGGCTGTGGGCAGCGATCAGCCTGCCCTGGCCTCTTCCAGGCTTGCTGGCCTTTTCATCTCTCCTGCCCATCCCTACGGAGCGGCAGGGGTCCAGAAGGAAGAGTTGTAACATCCCTCCCTTCACTCTCCTCTAGAAGGTTGCTCTACCTCCTTGGCCAGCTGAAGACTCCATCCCTCACGGCCAAATCCGAGCTGCTGGAGGGGTCCTGTTTGTGCCCCTTGCTGACGACGTCTCTGACATAAAACCAAAGGAGACTTGTCCCAGCTGCAGCTCTTCCTGGCCCCAGTGCGGGAGGGGAAAACGTCCCTCGCAAACCCAGAATAAACAGACGATTCAGGACTTAACAACAAACGTCACCAAACTCTCTGCGGTGTAACCGCTCCCGAGGAGACTCTGTGACTCTGCGTCTGGCTAGCAGCTCTCTGCAAAACCCGAGGACGAGCGTGCTCATCCTCTTCTGGGTCAGCAGCCTCACGCACCACATCCTCCTGCCCGCAGACGTTGCCTGCACGTCGTCCTGCGACGGCCCCTGCGGCAGCAGCGTGGCTGCAGCCCTCCAGCTGCGTGGCTGGAGCCTGCGCTTCAGGGAAAGGGTATTTTGGGGTCTTCCAGGGGTGAGGTGACAAACCATGTTGCCCATCCTTGGCACCTGTCCCAGGACTCCCTGTTTGGACCGGCTGATCTGGTCGCCCCTGCGCGCTTTGGGGGTCTCTGCTGCAGCCAGTGTGGAATCGGGTCAGTCCAGGGCAAAGAATTGCCCGGAAAAACCAATTCAGACCAGTTCCTGGCTGCTTTTAAACATCAGCACAAGCTGTTTTATACCTTAGGAATAGGTAAAGGACCTGTTTTATTTATTCTTTCCCCAACAAACCTCATTTTTCATTTCCCTTTTTGCAGTGACATCAGCTGGAGAGGACCAGCCGCTGGCCGCTTCTCATAAAGCACGGCACCAAAGTCACCCTGCTTTGGTCAGGCTGGACCAGCCAGACACGTGTATTTATAGGCAGCGCCTCTGCACGTGCCAGCCCAAAAACTGGTCGCAGATCTCACCTGGAAAAGGGATTCGGGAAAACCCCAGAGGTGAAACGCAACGTTCTCTGTGGTTCAGCTGATCTTTGTACCCAAAAGAAGAGCGGTGAGGTAGCGGGGTCCGCCCTGCCCCGGGGCTGTTCTCCTTGCTCCTGGGCTGAAGCAGGCTCTGTGCCCAGGGGTCCTCCTGCTCCTCTTCCCCTGCACAATGCTGGGCACGGTGAAAACCTCTCTTCCTGCCTAACCTGCTGCCACACACGGGGTGAGTTTGCCAGGCTCAGCGTGCTCCGGCACCAGGGTTCATCTCACCTACCACCAGGCACCTCCAAATTAGGGCTCTCCAGAGGCTCACCCCAATGCAGGTTTCATGGAACCGAAGCGTGGCCAGGCTTGTGGCAGCCCCCGCCACGGGGTGGGCGCGAGCAGAGCCAGGGCTCTCCTTCCCCAGGGAGGAAATCCCTGCTCAAACAGCTCCAGCCCGCCTTGGGCTTTCACGTGGGGCAAGTGTCCCCTGCCCCAAGCGTCCCCTGTCCCTCCAGAGCCGAGCGCGTGGCAGCCCTGAGGAATTTTACAGCAATGCCATTCTGTGGGAGTGCGTCCCTTGTTGTGCCGTGATCCGGGCAGGCACAAAGAGCAGCTTAAGCAGCTTTATCCTGCTCAGCCGGACGGCTGTAAGGATTGCAAAGACCTCTCTGGCAAGGCTCTGCTCCTGCGGCAGAGGGGCCGCGGCTCGGCGGCTCGGTGGCACTTTTCTCTTGGGGGACGACACGGAGGGCTTTTGTAGCATTAATCGTCATGGGGTGGTAGAGAAGCAGAAAGGATGTCAGTGGTTGGGTTCTCCTAAACAAAAGGAAGGAAGAGGAATTGGGCAACCGTCCTTCGCTCTTGGGGCAGGTTTTGAGAAAGAACAGCTTTCACCTCCACATTGTGGGGAGTTTTCTCCCCGCCGTCCCCCCACCCCAGGATTTCATTACGGTGAAAGCACAGTGTATAATAAAACTGTGTCCCTACAAAAATCAGTCTCACAGACAGGCTGCCTTTGTCCAAAGGTGTAATTACAGGATAAATATGGGATGCAGACCAAGAAATGTGGTCTGGTCAGGCACGCAGTCTCTTAAAAAAACACAACAGAAAACAAGGCTGTCATTTAATGCTGAAATGTCCACATGTGCTACAGCCCCTTGGTCCCTCGGTGGCCCGTGGGTCCCTCCGCTGACCCGGGGTTCGGGTCCGGGGAACCGCACCGCGCCCCGCAATGGAGCAAAGGGTGACGGTGGATCTGGCCAGTGGGGCTGGGTGAGGGCGCGGGATTGCTTGGGCCAGTGGAGAAATCCCCTCCGATAGTGCTGCGAGGGGACACGGGGGATTAGCTCGCCCGATCCCATTAAACGGAGCTGGAGCAAGAGAGGAGAAGGGGACGGGGTGGTCAGGACAGCTGTCAGAGCAGCCGTGACTTCTGACGTGTGGGACAAACCTCGTGCCAAGCTGGAAAATGCCTTTTCCTGCATTTCTGTGGGCCCGCCTGGCAGCTCGGCTCCATGGCCCCGCAGACATCCACCACGCCAGCTGCTGGTAGCGGTTTGTCACCTGGGCCACGCATTAAACAGCACAGCGTTGAAGGTGGCATTTCAGAGACCTGCCTGCCTCGACCGCTCTCTCACTTGGTGGGCATTGGCACCTGACTCAAGCAAGAGTTGCCCCTCCACGGCAAGCCCAGCCACGGCCCCAGCGAGCCCTGAGTGTCTCCGAGAGGAAGGCAAGGAAAGAGCAGGATGTACCTGCCGTCCAAAGTCAAGTCTGGATCAGACCGGCGGGGGGAAGCATTAACCAGAAAGATCCCATTTAGAGGGGAACAGTGCATACATAATTTATTAAAGCTCTCACTGGTGCTACATCATCTCCTGTCACCTGCAATAACCCCAGGGAAGAGAACCTGCCTTCAGCTGCTGGCCCTGTCCCGCAGGACATGTGTCCCCTCGCTACTCTGGGCTGCTTGAAGAAAATTTCTCGCTGGTGACAATAAGCATCCCCACAATATGCCCGAATTTCCCCAAAATACAGCTGTGACAGGCAGGTTATGGGAGGGGTGGGAGCAGCCTTGGGTTGGGGAAGCAAGGGTTGGGATGGGGGTGGGACGGGGGGGTGACTTTTATTTGTTTGCTTGTTTTAAGACAAGCCTGATCTTTCTGAGAGCTGTTTTATTTCTGAAAACTTGAATGCCTTGACAAGAAGATGTGGGTTTTTTGGCATTAGTATTGATGGAGGACGGGTGAGGCTACATCTCGCCGTGTCCTCTGCTGCAGGCTTCCTGCATGACCTGCCTGAACACGTGGATGTCCTCGCTCTAAGGCATTGCCTGTGGCTGTGGCTTTCCCAGCACCTGCTTTTTCTCCCAAATCCACGCCTGTCCTCATACAGGGAAGGACTAGGGGCAGCAGCTGGGGCAGGGTGAGCAGGGGACAATCCTTCCCCCAGCCGGCACAGGGTGAATTCGGCTGCTTTAGCCTCAAAAGGAGCCGCGTGTCCCTCGCAGCTTCCCGACACGTCTGGCACCGCGCTGGAGTTACGGCTACGCGGGTTTAATGGGAGCAATTAGTCCCTGCGGAAACGTGCCTGGGTCGGGGGCGCGTTTTCTTTCTGTCCTGTGACAGTTTTGACGGGAAGCTGGAGGGTGTCCAGGAAGAAATGCTCGTGCTTAGCCAGAAACGATGGCTCGAGCCAGCCTGGGCTGAGGGCTTGCAGGCAGCGCAGGTGAGAACGGCTGGTCAACGCCATCCGCTCTGGCCCCGGTGCAGCCCGTTCCCCCTGCCCTCACCGCTAGCTCTGTATTTCCCTGTATTTGTCCATCCTTCCTCCCTAGCCCTGGCTTTGCCCAAGCCTCGAGGCTCCTCCATGCACAGTGGGGTGGGATGGGACGGGAAGGGTCGGAGAGCTCCGGGCACCCCCCTGACATCCCCTTCCTAGCTCTGGCAGCTGAGCAGCTGTTTACCCCTCGTGCTGCTTGCAAAGCAACAATTAACGTAAGCTTTATGTGCTTTGTGAAAGCCAACCGAACGAGTACACTTGCAGAAGCGCAGGAGAGGCGCTTCTCTGTCGCTGTTGCCCTGGGTCCAGCCACACTCCCCCTCATGCTGGCCGAGCTCCGCGGGCTTTTCCCAGCGTGCAGCTGCGGGGTACCCAGCCGACCTCGGCGACCCCGGAAACCTCCAAACAAAAACCCAATTCACTCGGCAAGGCAAGCCCCGGGCTGCTTGGGATGCCGAGAGCAGCCTGCAAGACGGGGAGCAGGTTGACGGCTCTCCATCGCCTGCAAGCCATGAGGGTATCGCCCGCATTGCTCAGTGCAAAGAAAACCCCGCTTTTTGCATCCTCTCCCCCGCCTGGCTGGCGTCGAGCACCCTGAATTCACACCTTGAGGCCAGATGCTCCCCGGGCGAGCGAGCTCAGAAAACCTCCCCAGCCGGCACGGGCGGCTGCCCAGGGCTCCGGCGTGGCTGCTCCCCACCAGCTGGCCCCGCGCTCCTCAATGCTGCCTCTGTTCTCCCTCTTGGGTCAAAAACGCAGCTTTTGTGAGCTCGCCCCAGCCGCGGCTCGTTGCCGGAGCCCCAGCGTGTTCCTCCCGGCCGCCCTCCGCCGGCAGAAACGCAGCCCAGCTGCGGCCAGCCGCTGCCGCTGCCTGATTTTACTTATTTATTTTTGCTTTTGGCCGACAGCTCTGGCTGGGGAGAGATGATGTGGAGCTGCTGCCCATGCCCGGGGGGCAAGGGGGGCCCCTCGGGGCTCCTCCAGCCCCCCAGCGAATCTTAGGCAGAGACAACTGCTACCCTCCACCCAAATGCCCGGCTTCTCCCTCGGGAGGCTGCCGTAACCCAAAATACATGGGCAGTAAAAGGATGTGCTGCAAAGCGGGACAAAAATAGGCATTTTGAGTCATTAAACATGAATTGGAGGGGGCAGCTCAGTGCCAGGGTGCTGCTGGGGGAACATCTGCACATGGCAAACACCCCGAAACTCCCTGTGCCTCCAGCCAGCACCGGTCACCCACCGATGCTGCTGGCAAGTATTTCTGGGGCTCCCCCCAGAGAGGGGACACGTGCAAATACCAAGGAGACAGGAGACGCTTTCAACTCCATGCTGTTGTAGTTTTGTTTTTAATTAAATAAGTCTGACCGTCTTCCAGCAAGCGCCGAGGTTCACCGTTGCTCCCACGCAGGGTGGATGCAGCCCCGGCACCGGCCACGCTCCACTGGGATCCTGGGGGGTGGTTATAGCCCGTCCGTCCCGGGGGCTCTCCCAGGATCCTGCGACACGGCACGTGGCGGTCTGCAGCCAAACCTGACCTCCACCACCTCCGCTCTGGGTGTCTCTCTTTGCAGTACCTTGTGCTGCTCCGATTTTTGAGCTTAGCTCCTTGACCGGCCTCCCCCTCTTTTTCATGTAATAAATAAATAAATTCGCCTGGCGACCCTGGTATGCAAATACACAGGAAAAAAGGAAAAAAACCCAAACCCCAAACCAACTTTGAAGAGCATCAAACCGCAAAGTCTACTCATTCCGTTGCAGCCCAAGCGCCAGCCGGGGCTCTGCAGGTGACTCCTGCCCCTGCATGCCTCTGGGGCAGTTCCCAGTCTGTGCTGGTGTGTGAAGGCACTAAACCAGTAAGGCCTCTGAGGTCTGGGTCCTTGCTGGTACCACGGGGGTCTTGTCCTTGCCTTGTCCTAGCCAGGGCGGCGGGGTGGCAATGTGGAGATGCTTGGTCCTGCTTGCCCTCTGCTTGCCCTCACCCTCCTCTTGCTTGGTGCAGCCCCTGAGCCAGGGAGGTGGCCCCAGCGCCGAATCCCCTGCTTTTCCCCACAGCCCCTCACCCTTGCAATTTCCCTGTTCCTGGAGAAATTGGGTAATTCAGGCTCTGCGGGACCCTCGGGGTTGGCTCTGCCAGGATGCTTTGGCTCCTGGGGCTGTTGATTTCCACTTGGTGGCGGCAGCAAGGAGCACCTCCGGGAGCAGGGAGCCCCGGGTCTCCTCTGGGCCGGCCGGGAGCACGGGGGCAGCCCCTCGTTCCCCACCACTGCCGTTACGTGACCCAGGAGGGCTGTGCCTCCTCCAGCAGGCTGAAGGAGCGGTTCGCCAGCGCGGCGGGGCTGCTGGCCAGCTTGTAGCCGAAGAGGCGCATGGCCGGGGCGCAGGCGTCCTGCACCACCTGCGCCAGCTTGAAGGGGATGCTGAACCGCCACTTCTCGAACTGCTCGGAGGAGTTTTTGCGGGTGGAGTAGACGCCGCTGCCGTCCTGGGGAGCCTGCGTGTTTTTGCCAATCCACTCCTTCACCTGGGGGGTGAGCGGGAGCCCGGCGAAGCTGTACATCTCCTCTGCCTTCTGCAAGGGCGCCCGCGCCACGTCCTCATAGCGAACCAGCATGTAGCGGCCCCGCAGCCAGCCCGGCCGCCGCAGCCCCAGCTCGGCCGACAGACGGATGCTCTCACAGTTGCCCCGCAACCGCTGCACCTCCTCCTCGCGGAGGGGAGCCTCCCCTTCCGATGCCCACTTCTTCCAGGTTTCATACTTGCCAGAGAAGGCCACCATGCGGGAGGCCAGGACAGCCCGGGGGTCCCGCACCAGCTGGATGATGCGCATGTCCAGCCGAGGGTCCTCCACCAGCGGCTGCAGGAACTCCAGCTGCCGGATGCGCACCGTCTTCAGGGCCACATGCTGCTTGCGCCGGCACGCCTCGACGGCCAGCGTGATGTTGAGGGGGCCGCAGCGGCGGTTCTTGCAGTGGTACTTCTCGAAGACCTTCTTGGTGCTGGGCACGCAGACAGGCTCCTCGCAGAGCGAACGGCTCGAGCCCCGCCGAAACATGAAGGGCGTCAGGTGGTCCTCGGGTGCTGGTGAGATAAAGCTCTCCAAGATGTACAGGTCACAGAGAAGGAGCTGCTTGAGGACGTCCCGGTAGACCAGGGCTGAGCCCACCGCGTTGGCTCCCCCTGGCTCAAAGGTCACCGTCCTCTCGATGTGCCAGAGGGGCTCAAAGAGGTAGAAGATGTTGCCTTGCTGGTTGAAGAACTCCCCGACGAAGGAGGAGCCAGTGCGGGTGGTGGCCATCAGCAGGACGTGCCGCCGTGGCCTGGGGTCCTCATCGCCCGTCAGCTGCAGGGTGACGTTGCGCAGGTGGGACCTCAGCTGGGAGAAGGCAGCGTCCAGCTCTCGCAAGGAGGCCAGCGAGCCATTCTCAGCCAGTGCCGGGCTGGCCTCGGTGCTGTTGGCCTCCATCGCCACCTGCGGGGACTGCTTCAGCTTGTCCGACACCCTGCGGGGAGACCCAGCCCAGCCTGGAGGGGAGCAGGACCACCCCCGCATCCCAACGGGGGGTTTCGGGGGGCTCTCACTGCACAGGATCTCAGGATGAGTGGGAGAGAAAGGGTGAAAAGCGTGGGGTGGTATAGCTACCTGCTCCCTACCTGGAGATGAAGTTGTTCTCCTTCTCGATGATGACGAGGCCGATGACGAAGACCAGCAGGACAGCGTACTTGCTCCTCATCTTCAGGCAATGCAGCAACTCCCGGAAATCCTGGGGCAAAGCACGTCGGATCTCCATGGGGACGCCCACGAGTCTCTCCCACCTGCCCTTCCAGGGAGGTGTCCTGGGTCAACCACCCGGCATCCTCCGCCCCGCCGGCCCTGCCCGGGGCGACCCTGCCTGCGGGGAGAAGGAGGGTCAGCGTGGTGGTGGCTCCCTGTGGGCAGGCGGGAGCAGGCAGGGGTCAGAGACTGACCTTTCCCACAAGGGAAGAGCCACAAGGTCTCGACAAAGGCAGTAAAAAGGGGGGTAGTTCCTCCCTGCCGCTCCCATCCCGCCTGCGAGAAACAGCTGCCCAAAGCCCCCATCAGCTGTGCCCCCCTTCCCAAAGTACATCTGCCTGACAGGACCCCTTCCTGCGCCTCCATCCGCCGCCCCTGCCAGCCCTGAAACCCAATCCCCACCGCCCCGGCAGCTGCCTGCTCCCCGTCGGCCAAAAACCTGCAGCGAGGCGCCCCTGGGTGCGCGAGCAGCTCCTCATCCCAGTCCATGGGGCATCACGGCTCCCAGCCTCTGGAAAGAGCTACTTGTGGGGAGGGTTGGAGGCTCCGCGTGGGGCCGTGGCACGATGGCGGGGGCTGCTCAGCCACGAAAATGAAACCCAGAGTGTTTCCAGGAACAACAGCAGACCGGAAAACGCTGCTACTGCCGCCAGTCCTGCGCGGGGCGTAAAATACTCGTGGGGGCTTTTTCCCTCACGAAAAATCCCCAAATGACGGTGCAGCTGTTCGGTGTGGGATGCAAAACGCACCAGGAGGCTCAGCATTCCCCCCAGCTCAGAATCCCCCCTGCTGCAGCCCTCTTCCTCCTCCTCCTCCTCCTCCCAGCACTGACAAAATCGGGGTGGTGGCAGGAGCCGCTTCTGAGTTGCACCGAACCCACATTCCAAGCGGGACACGGTGGAGACTTTGGGACCTCGGGGCAGGTCCCCAGCACGTGTCGCATGTGCAGATCTACACGCGTAGCTCCTGCTGGCGCCCGCTACCTGGCCGCTGGTTCGCACGCCCGGCGCTCGTCCGGCCACGTGGGTGACGCTGTTTGCTTGTCCCGCTTTCTTGGCCAGACTTTCGGTGACTCAGGGAAAGTCTATTTAGCTTTGATTTGGCTCCTGCCAGCATGACCCCAGCAGCTCGTCCCGCCCCTGCTTTCAGGGGCAAAGGAGGGGGGAGCCCGGCGGAGCCCCATCCTTTGGGGCCCCCCCAGGCTTTGCCGGAGGGGAGATACCCTGGCTGGGCCGCGGTACCCACGGTCCTTGGCAGGGCGTGGAGCGGGGAAGCCCTGCCAGGCATTGCGTCACGCCCACACCTCCTCGACGCCGACCGCAGCCAAAATGTGCATTTTTGGCGTTGCGCACTGTATGTCCCTGCTGCTGGGAAGGAGAGAGCGTGGGCAGGGGGAGAGGGATGTGCTCCGCGGCCCGGGCGGCACCCGAGCGCGCCCGGTCCCCAGCTCTCTCTGCGGGAGGACCAGGAGTTTCCTGGCTTGAGCAAACCACTTGGCTCCCAGGCTTGGCTTTGAGCCATCTCCTTCCCAGCAAAAGCAGCTAAGAAGAGACACCCACACCCATGCACCCAGGAAACCAGAGCTTTGCTGGGATGCAGGGACCCCGGAGAGCCCCGGGGTCTCCCGAGACCTCCCGTGGCTGCTCCCCTGGCCCCCCGCCTTCCCCCTGCAGCGAGCGGCACCGACATCCCCACGCACACGTTATGTGTGTGTGTGTTTAACAGCCCTGTTAGTTTAGTTTGTCAGCACGTCGCTCCTCGGGGACAGGCCAGCAGCCGGGGCAGGTGCCTTTCGCCACGCCGCCCCCCGAGTCCCCCCTCCTCGGTCCCGCTCGGTGCCACCGTGACGACAGGACTTGTCGGAGCATTTGAGCAACCGAAAGAAGAAATAAAATATACAAAGCCCCTGGTGTGCGGCCACGTCTCTCAGCGCCCAGCAGAGCTGCTGGCTTTGCTGCTGCAAAGGACTTTGGGTTTGCGGCATCCCGGGGAGCAGCAGTGGTGGTCTGCATCCCTGCCATCGCCTCCCCGGAGCAAGGGACTGTCCCCTCGCTGCCCGGAGCACACACACAGCGGGACATGGCATCACCCGCTTGCTCAGACAAAGTCCCTGGGCAAAGCCAGCCCGGGGTTTTCCCCCCCTCTAATGCCCCCAGCCAAACGACCACAAATGAGCCACGGACCAGGAATTATTCGTGGGGATGACACAGTGAGCCATTTCCAGCAGCGCTGGCAAAACCCCTGATTCACAGGCTCGGAGCAGACATAATTCCTTAAATAAACAGCCGGCTGCAAATGTCCTGCCTGGGACCCGCGGAGCGGCGGTGACAGGCGCAGGGGCCCTCGCAGGGCTGAGCCGTGGGGCTGGGGGACACACGGGGTGACCCGGCGAGGCTGCCTGGGGCTGCTTGGCATCCAAAAGCTCTTCCTCGCTGGGGCCCGTGAGGCGCAGCCCGGCCGGGGCAGCGAGCAAGCCACAAGCGTCCCTTTGTGAGCAGGAACAGAGGGGCTCTGTGCGCCCCGCGCGCTCCCTCCGGCCACCCGCCGGGGCTCCGCCGGGCTGCGAGGTGCGAGGAGAGCTGCCGGGATGCTGCCACCGCCCCGGGGACGCCTGCCAGTGTGAGCAGGCGGACAGACGGACAGACATCACCTCTGGTGACAGCAGGCAGCGGCCGGCCAATGCTCTCTTCTTGCTCTGCACATCTCTAAGAAAGGTGGAATAATTTCCATGAGCACTAAACTCGACACCCGCACACGTGGCTCGGGGGAACTCCCCGGGTGCTGCTCCCTGCTTTTTCCTGTCCCTCGGGCTGGAAATGCTTTTCACGTCAGCAGGGACGGCTACAATTCCCGTTGTTGAGATGATAAAGGGCTTTGCGGATTTCCCAGCTGAGACACAGCCAGCAAAGGGGCTTTCTCTTTCGGGTGGTGGTGGTGGGGTTTGTTCCATGGAAACCCGCTCGGGTGGAAATCTGCCACTACGAGCAAGTTAACCCTGCCACAGCAAGAAGGAAGGACTCGGACACTAACGGAGATGCCAAACCATTCGAGTCCGCTGCAGCAAGTCGGCTCATCAGATGGTTGCTCCCACTGGTGTAGGTGGGGTGAGAAGAGCAGCATAGCCCCAGAGCAAGGCCAGCAAGGGCCAGTGGTGAGAGGAAGGAGGGAAGGGATGCTCGTCACCCTTCTGCACAGCGTTTTGCAGGACGGTCTGCCTGGGAGAGTGGAGCAGGGGGTTTTAGCTTGGTTTTGGGAAAGGGAGGGTCTTTATGAAGCCTTGGGGCTCTCATCCCTCTGCTCTGGCTGCCCTGAACACCTACCGGGTGCGATCCAGGAAAGGAAAGATGCCTGCGGGCTGGCGGGGGAAGCCAGCTGGAGGTGTGACTGGATGAAGTCACATTTTCCTCTGGTGACTCAACAGGCAACAACTGAGCTCTGGAGTGGCGAAGCACCTACTCGCAAGCTCTCTCCCTGCCCAAGATGCCTCTCCCCATCCACCCCCCCCATCTGCCCCCACGCATCCCTGCCCACCTCCTGGGAGAAGGCAGCTGTGGGGACCGGTGGCTGAGTTCGCTGCCCCCAGAGTAATTCCCCCCTTGATGCTTTGCTTCGTCGGATTAACAGCAGCAATGCGAACCAGCAAAACACCAGGGCAGAACAACAAAGAGATACGGTGCATGGACGCTTATCTGCTCTCCCTGCTGCTCTTTGTCTGCAACCTGGGAAAAAAAAAAACAACCCACTCTGAGCTCCCTCTGTATTTACTCTATCAATTGTTTCCGCTCCTGACTTCCTTCCAGGCTGGCCTTGGGAAACGTGCCACCGTCGCTTCCCTCTTTGCTTTCATCTCCCAGCAATTTTGATCCTGCCCCTGGCTGTTCTCCAAGGCATGGCACAATTCTGTTTGCCCCCCCACCCCGGTGCAGCTAAGGAGCCTGCCTGGGCAGGTATTTTTTTGCTTAAAAACCTGTGTATTCAAGCTAAAAAAGGAGAAAGGAAAAAAAAAGTCATGTCCTACCCTGTTTATAAAGTTGCCTAGAATAGCCCCAAGCCTCGTCAAATTCAAGCCCAGAAACTGCCCACTGGAGGAGAAAGTTGGGAATGAAGAGTCTTTCCGGCTGGGGCAGGGACGGGGCACCGCTCAGGGTGAGCAGGGAATGTGTCCCCAGGGGAGGGAAGAGGCGCTGACCCCCTGGCTTGGACAGCCCTCCAGGGACATGGTCAAGGGTTTGCCTCTCCACGTGTTCCATCCCTCAAGTTAACGCAGAGGTTTCTCCTCCCCATTCCCTTCCTGGCTCTGCCACTCAGTCCTTCAACCTGCCTTGGTGTGGTCCTCTGCTCTCCTCTTAACTGGGCACCCCAGGCAAAGCCACCCCCAGCTTTGTTTTTCATTGCATGTGCTCTCAAACTCCAGGTGTGTGAGGTTGTCTTCTGTCCACTACTTATCACCCTCCCGAGGAGGCACGCTGAGCTCTGGGATGACTGAGGTGAGCTGTCCTTGCTCCTCGTGTCCCAAAAAGTGCTGCCCAGGAGGGATTTAGAGACTGATGTTGGGCACAGTGGTGCCGGTGACAGGAGCAGCCCAGGCTTCGTGGCCAGACAGAGCAGTCTTTGCTCTCCCTCACCTTGGGTGGCATCCAAGGAGAGGTGTTTTCTCCTGATCCAGCAGACAGGAGAGCTGCTGTCGCCACCTGAGCCCCTGCTGAATGCAATGGGACCTTCAGAGACACAAGTGTTGGGCACAGGGGTAAAATCACACATCTGCAAATATGCCAGGCTGTGTTGCCCTGGTTTGAGCCATACCAGGAGTGAGCGGGGACCAGCTGAGCTGGCTAACAAGCCCAAAACTTTGAAACCAACTTGCTGGAAACCACGAATGCTGGTGCAGTGGGTACCTGCAGCAAAGGTGCACAACCAAAGGCACCAACCTGCCGGGCAGCAAGGGGGTCCAGAGAGCAGACCACCAAGACAGGCGAGAGGACCGCCTGGCCCCATTTGCTCGACGCTGGTGGCACAACGCTGGCTGCTGTGCGTGCCATCACCCCTCAGCCGCGCTGGGAACCGCAAATGCCCATCCCTGCCTCAATGAGCCCTTTCTCTGGGGTGCAGAGCCCGCAGTCCCTCCCACCGCCCCGCGCTCCTGGTCCCCACCGCTCCATGCTAGCCTGGAAGCTCCTCCGCCAAACCCACCCCACAAACCTGGGGCACCACTCGCTCCGTGCCCCACTCTGCTCCCCTTCCACCCTGAGGCAGGGGTCTGTAGCCCTCTGGGGACCTCTGGGAGGGACGGGTGGTGAAAGGTGTTCTCTGGGAGAATAGTGCATCCCGCTGCCCTTGGGAAAACACGGATCGTGCCGGGGTCCTGGCGGCGCAGGGAGAGCGGGGTTGTGAAAACGAGTCCTACACTGGAGCAACTCGGTAGATGTGGGGAAATTGCAGAGTTAAATTCCCGTCCTGAGGTGGTGTCGTGAATCGTTGACTGTGGGAAAGGAGACACTCTCCCCTGGGGACCAAAGCCAGGCTCGGGTCCTGTGGTGCAGAGGTGGCAGGGAGCGAGCACCAGACGCCGCCCAGAGTGGCTGCCGAAATCCCCCCAGGCGCTGAGTGGAGACTCTGCCTGGTGGCCCTGTCCCCCACAAAGTAACCCCCGCCAGCCAGGACCCGTCCGGGGGCCTGAGGCCGCTGGGGCGCCGGTGCCCCAGCTCCCACAGAAGAGCCGCTGGCTCCCGGTGGCCGGGAGCCGGCCGGGAGCCAGGGTGCTCCAGAGGCCCCGGGCAGGAGGGGAAAGGGTGAGGACAACTTTCCAGTGCTCCCTGGTAGGGGCTGACAGGCTGGATGATGCAACTCCGGGGTGGCTGTGAGAAAGTCTCCTTTTCTCGACCCAGACGCGCTTCGCTTTGGACGGAAGCTCCGCGTCGCAACTGGAGAGCTCGCCCTTATTTCATTTATTATTTTCTTCCTCCCTTTTCCCCGAAAGCAACGACGGAGCGAGCTGCTCGGGCGCTCCCGTGCCCGGAGGACTCTCCGTCCCCAGGCAGGGCGCTGGGATCCGGCTGCCCCGCCGGCGCTGCCCCGCTGCGGGACCGGCCGGCGGGGGGCTCCGCACCGAGACAAAGGAGCGGCCGAGGCCGGAGGGAGCACAAAGGAGCCGCCGGAGCCCGGGGCCGCCCCGCGGGGCGGGATGCGGCCGCCGAGCCGCCGGCCTCCCCGCGCCCCGCCGACCCGGGCCCAGCCCCGCTCCCCTTGCCCGGGGCGAGCGGGGGAGGCGGTCGGGGCGGTGGCCCCTCCTCGCCCGCCCAACTTCCCGCAACTCCCCTCCGCGCCGGCAGAGAAAGGCCCGACCCCCGCCGCCATCCTCCTCCTCGCCCCGGGGCGGCCCGCCGGGGATCCCGCTCCCGCGGCTCCCGCTGCCCATCGCTCCTGGCCCCCTGTTGCGCTCCGGTCCCGGACCCCGGCTGCGCCCCGGCTCCAGCCCCATCGGTCCCGGACCCCGCTGCACCTACCCGGCCGGCAGCCGCTCCGCGGGGCGAGCTCTCCTGGTCCTGCCGTGCGGGAGGAGGGAGGGCAGCGAGCCCCCTGCTTTTCTTCACGGCGCTGTCATCCTCCCTCCCTCCTTCCCTCCCTCCCCTCTTCCCTCCCTCCTTCCTTCCTTCCTTCCTCCCTCCCGGGGCGGTGGCGGGGGGAGCGGTCCCGGCGCCTGGACGCGGGTCCCGAGGCGGAGCCGGGCAGGGTCCCCGGGCCAGCCTCCCCGCTGCCTCCCCGCTGCAGCCCCGCTTGCTGCCCGCCACCTTCCCGACACGCTGGGCTGGAAACCGGGAGTTGCCGGGATCCGGGACTGAGTCGGTCTGGAAGGAGCTGCCTGGGCGCCGGTTGGGGGAAATCGGAAGGCTGGGAGCGCACAGACGCGCCGCCAAAGTGTCCCGGCAGGGCCAAGGCAAGTCCCCTCCTGGGCACCATGGGGCGATTCAGGCTGCAGGCCCCTCTGTCCAGCCTCCTGCCCTGCGGGTTCATACCAGGGTGGTCAGGGCTTTATCCTGCAAACCTCCAAGGATGGGGCCAGCACAACCTCTCCAGGCAGCCTCCTCGCTGCCGGGCTGTCCTCGTCAGGTAAATGGTTCTCCTTAGATCTGCTCCGAACCTCTCCTCTCCCAGCTCTCGCCCTGTGAGGAACCTGGCTCCAGCTTCTCCGTGACCACCTCACAGGCGTGGGAAGGCTCCTTCTCCTTCTCCCCAGCCAAAACTGGTTCCAGGTTCAGCACCTTTCCTCCCAAATTACCGAACTCTGTTTCCTTCTTGCACAGGAGCCGTAGGTGGGTTTGCCCTGTGTGATGGTCGTACACCATGGTGTGCTGTGCTGGTGAGCCTGTGTGTCCCGGGAGGGCAGGGAGTGAGAGCTTCTTACTGGGAGCAGACCAGAAGATTTGGGGGACACCCCTGTCCAGGGCAGGCTTAGGGTCTGGAGCATTAAATCGTGTAAAAACTGCTATTCTGGCTTATGTGCCAGGAATTCATACAGCTCCCTCAGGGCTCTGTAACATTAGACATCAAGGGGCTGGAAGACATCTGGCTTTGCAGGCAGAGAGGGATCCGAAAATCTAGTCGCCATAAAAAGTTTCAGCCCTCTCTTGCATTCCCAGCATAGTTTTTCTGCTATGCACGTGGCATAGGCAAAAAATGCAGGTTTTCTTGGCATTCGTGTGTGATGACCTGCGTAGCTGGTAGGTAGCTTCCTCCGAGGGGAGGTGATGTGTGGGGGTTCACTCACAGAGCGCCAGCGCCATGCTGGCAGCAACAGTGGGTGGGTGCAAACGTATGCGCGTGTGTACTCAGCTATACGTAGAGGTGTATAGTAAGGCGGGGATGTTGTGGACCTGCCTGGTGCTGCCTGGAGGTGCCTGGGGCTGGTGGCACAGTTTTTAGGCAGACATCAAGGCAGGAAAGCCTAGGGGTGAGGTTTATGGCATAGCCTCCATCCATCCATCCATCCATCCTTCTGCTTTTTCTGGTTTTAGTGGGCATCCTGCAGCCAGAAACTCTGTGATCTGGCTGCAGACGGGCACAGTAACTCCAGTACGGACCTGTCACAGCTCTGGCTCCCACAGCGTCACCGGGAGCTGGGGCGAAGGGAAGCGTCTCGAGAACTCTGCCTAAATGAGGCAAAACCAGGGCTTGCAGGATCAGGCCTGTGTAGGCTGTCAGGTTAATCACGTCAAAAAGAGCGGATAAGTCTGGCTGGCCACACACCACAGAAGTTTCGTGGGGTTTCGAAACATGGCAAAGCACTTTTTAACTCCTCCTTTGTTATTTCAGTTGAAACAGGGAATTCTGCCTTGGATTTTGTGGGCAGAGGAGATCTTGGTGAAAAAACTTCCCTAATACGTAAATAATTGTGAGATGAGGGCAGAGAGAGGACGGTGGGGAGTGGGACAGAGGTGTCACTGCCTTTGTAGGATGCTTTTGTGGTGGTCCTGGGGGGATGGCAGGAGCAGAGGAGGGGCCCTTCCCCACGCAGCCACGATGTGGGTCACAGCCTGGGCTGAAGCCCACCCGCCCGAGCCCGGGGTGTGCTCCCTGCCTGCTCTGCATGCACACACGGAGCTCCAGCTCTAGCTCTAGCTGTGGGATCATGTTCCCTTTGTCACCCACTCCTTTTCCCCCAGGGATAACAGACTGTTCTCCTCACTCCCTGCGCAGCACACGCATGTGTACACACATACACATGCACATACATGCCTGTTGTGCGGGAGAAGGCAGGGGAACAGCCCCCAGAATGACATCAGGAGCAAGGAAAGGGGGACATGTCACTATAGCAACGAGGATGCTCTGGGGTTTCGGGGAATAAAGGCATCTGACGCTCATTTGCTGCCCTCGGTCCCAGCTGATGATGGGGCGGTGATCAGGTCGGGCTCCGATTTTAAAAAGCCTCCACTGGTCTTTGCTGTGTTAAAGCCAGGGCAGCGTCTGCCTAGAAATCTGCCTGCAGGTTACATGTCACCACATTCTGTCCTCATGTCCCTTTGAGCACCTCAGCATCTGGCAGCAGGACATGGGGATAGGGCACCTGGAAACCGTCTAGAAGCTGCAGTGCAAGGGAAACCCAGTTCTCCTCCACTTTGCTCCTTCCCCTGGAGGCACTTCAGGGTTTTATTTCCCAGGAGGTCACGATGTGGCTTGGAGATGAGAGGCAGCGGAAGGATGCCTGTTGTCTGAGGTTATGAGATGGAGAAGGCGCCCTGGCTTCATTTCAAGGCTGGATCCGCAAGGGCTCATTTTGCCTTTATTTCTTGCACCCCAGAAAGTTGGAAGCCTGTTGGCAGCCTTCCTTCTGCTTTTTGTGGCCAGGTGCCCCTGCGTGGTGAGCGTGTTCCTTGGAGAGGTGACAGTGCGTGGCAGCGGGATGACCTGCCAGCTGCAAAACAAGAGTCACAAACACCCCGATTTCCTTTTGCGCGAGGGCCTTCTGCAAACACAGCCCGGGAAACGATGTTCTCTGGTGGCCAAAGGGACTCGGGCGCAATGGTTTCGGGGGACGGGACTGCACAGACACCTGCAAAGGTCAGCATTTCCCCCCGAGGACAGCGGGACAGCTGGTGATGGGACCTGCGCCCAGCTGTGGCCGGGCTGAGGACCACCTCTGGCTGCAGGAGCTGCCCTAGGGAACCAGGACCCATGTCACCAGAAGGTCTCAGCCTCCTCCAGCCCCGCCATTTCTCTGGTGAAACGGATGCGGGTGTGTTCCCCGGAGCTGGGAGCACTAGGGGCGGGGGGTCCCAGAGCACTGAGCCTGCCAGTGCCCCGAGGGGAAGAACGCAGAACTATCAGCCGAAACTCTCTCAGCCCTTCCTTTAACGATCCGTCACTAATTAAAGCTCCAATGCCACCCCTCCGGGCGCCGCCGGCTCCGCGGCACACGGCGGGCTCCTGGCGCCACCCGACGGCCGCGCTCTGCAAACCGGTGCCCAGTCTCCCCAGCGCGCCGTCCTTACTGGGAGCGGGCGCCGCCTCAGCGCCGGCTGCGGTTCGGGACGTTCCTCCGCCCCCGGCAGCACCCCTCGAGGCTGCCGCCCCTGCAAGCTGGAGGGGGAACGTGGGCCACAGCCCGCATCTGCCTTCCTCTTCCTCCTCTGCTTCAGGTAAAGCCTCCGGCTCCTGCTCGCTCCTTGCCCCCGCAGTGCCTGCTCCTCTCTTGGCATCTCCGCTGCCTCCAGGAGCCCCTCTCAATTCTAATGCCTCTCCTTGCTGGCAGAGCTCCCCCCCAGAGGGGAGTTTCAGAGCAGAGCGATGGACCCGACACCACGATGTGCAGCTCTGCTACGTCGGCTTTTCAGGGGAAGGTGTGCCCGTCACTGAAGAAGAAAAAGCCAAGTGCCCACGAAGTAGCAGAGCCCAAAGAGGCGCCCTGTTGGCAGGACTCAGGGGCTGGGGGAGACGATGGCCAGCAAAGAGCATGGAAAAGGTGCTCCATAGCCCAGGAGTGTTTGCGGGAGGCTGGGCCTGGCTCATCGACAACATCTGGCCCTGGGTTGTTAAAGGTCAGGGTCAGCGGGCCACAATCTCTACAAGGGAAACAGCAGCGTGGCGCTTGCCTTCCGGCACAACAGTGCTTTCCCATGGGCGGCTGTTCAGGCCATCCTCTGCTCAGCAAATGACCCGAGGAAGGAGTCGCTGCTGTCCACAGTGAATGATACTTGGCCAGTTTCTTCCCAGCACCTGTGGTGACGGCTGCTCCCTCGTGCTTGCTTTCCTGCTGTTCTCTGTAGGCAAACTGGCTCGTGCGGCCCCAGCAAACCCCATCATTTGAGCTCCCCAGAGAGATTTTCAGGTGATCTTCCCCCCGGAGCAGGCATGTTTGAAACAAGCAGACAGGATTAGGGTGGGAGCTTGGTGGAAGAGTCAGTGCTCACAGCGGACCTGCTTTTGGCTGCCCTCTGCACATCCTTCCCTCGCTGCCGCCTGCAGCCCCCACGCGTGACACATGCAAGACCATATGAACCTGCTCTGCGTTTTCTGTTCCTTTTTCAATTCTGCTTCTCTAAAACTGCTGAGGGCAAAAGAAAGAAGTTAGTTTATTCTGAATCATTGCAACCACTTTCCAAACCTGCAATGCAAAGATTCACTTTGACATGATGAGAGCAGCCAAGCCGGGGGGACGTCTGCTGAGAAAAGAGGCTGGTGAACCTTAAAATAGTGACACCAGCAGAAAATGCCTCGCATCTCCCCGTTCCGGGACAGCCAGCAAGGCCAGGATGCTGCTCTCCCAGGTGAGCAGGAAGCCTCGTGCTTTCTGTTTGGTTTTCTAAGTCTCTGGCACATCATTCAAGGCAGGGAACTCTGGGGTCAACCAAATACAGCTCCTTTTGCCTGACGTTCACGGCCAGGAGACTGACCACACTGATAATGGGCTTTTCCTTCTGACCATCCTGCGTGTGACCCACTGTGAAAAGGAGCTGCTTGTGCTAAACGGCACCAGTTACCCACTCTGAACCTTACTGGGAGATGAAATGTCTGCAAAACCGTGACTCGTTCCATTTTCTTCCCTCCGAAAGAAGGAAGTGAGAGGCACCTTTTATTGAGAAGAACCCAGCACCGAGAAAACCACAAGGGTGACACAGGTTTTTGGGTGCTCAGCACCTAGTATGGGCTGAACTCTTTGACTGTGTTGCCCGCTGGGATTTGCTGGGGAACTTCCCACAGCAGAGCAGGTGTTTGTGACGGGATTCGCAAGGTTGCACCAAGCTCTCTCCATGCTTCTCTGAATCTTGTGCTGTGAAGCAGAAGCTTCAGCTTTGCTATGTGGTGGGGTAGCTGCGTCCTCTTCAAACCCCTCTTAGTGGTGTAATAAGGGGGCACTGGCACTCACCAAAGTACGTGCCAGAGATGCTGTCTGCTGCAGGGTGTCCTCTTCTGCTCCTCACCAAGAACATCATGAGTCTTAAGAGAATTAAAATAATTTTTGGCTTTGGTGACTTGTTAATATCTTAGCCAAACATTCGGTGGCAAGAAGATTGTGAGACAGTATTACCAAAATGTTCCCAAATGCTGGTGGAACCTTTGAGAAACCTTAGTTTGGAAGAGGGTCCTCAAGCTGAGTGCCCTCATCAACGGGGTTTATTGATGCAGCGTATTTCCTTACCCTAATGTGTTATTTGTTTCTCATCTTTTCTGTTGCCCGGCAATTTCATGACGTGTTTAAGGCAGGGAAGAGAAGAGACCATCCTGTGCTTCCCTTCTGTCCTTGGCACATGTTCCCCCTCCCTTCCTTTGTGTCACTTGCAGCAACGTGAGCCTGAAAGCTTATCTTTGATTGCTTTTCATTTGCAGGGTGAGTTTCTAGTGGGATTAGGAGCTGATCAGAGCTACTCAGGGTCAGTCTGTCCCCAGACAGGGAAGTGTCCGTAGTGCACAGCCCGGGTACAAGTGACAGCCAGGCGGTCCCTTCCAGCATCAGTTCAGGCACATGCTTTCACTCTGAACATCACTGTGGACCCACAGAAACCTGATTTGCCCTGTCTGGACTGAAATACATTCATCCTATTCTGGAACAGCTTTCAGGCTCGAGATTCCCCAGCCCCTGGCTGAAGGATTGGAGCTCGCTCCTGTGCGTGACTACTACTAGTTTGCTTGGTTTTCTTGAAGGGGTGTTTTCAATCTTCGTGGAGCTCAGCCACTGTTTGCAGAAGGGCAGACAGTGGCTTCTGACAATCCCCTAGTAGTCATGCTGTAGCCTTGTCAGTCTGCTTACACAAGGAAGATAACACCTTTGCCTGGAAGCCTTGTCTGGCTTGGTGATAACCAAATCCTGCTACTTAACACACAATAAGGGTACCAGGACCTTTGAAGCCTGGGCTTCAAAGGGAAGGGCCTTTCCAATGAAGAAGCTCAAAAAAGAGCACCAGAGCAGGTAAAGAACAAAGAACCAGTATCTTCCCAGAAGGGAGAGAACATCACTGAGATGTTCATGGAGTCGGACAAGCCCTGTAGCTGGACCTCTGGAAGATCCACCGCTAGGAAATGGTACTGCTTCAGCCTGGCAGCCTGCAAGGGTGAGACATCCTTGACAGCTCCAGATGTGGTGGGTCTTATTTGTGGAATGAAAGGTGGTGTGTCATACAGGGCAAGACCCTCCTGGTGTGAAATCATAGGTCTCAGAGAGAGGGAAGGATCAGGTCCCCTTTGGAGATCACCTGCTTTGTGTGGACAACTTTAGCAGGAACCACCACTACATGATGATCTTTGAGTGCAACAGTAGAACAAGTTGACCTGCTGGTATGGAGGCTGTCATCAGATCAGCCATTCAGAGCAAGCTAAGAAAAGATTTTGGGGAAACACAGACAGTTGAAATCACTGTAAATTCCACATATCTTCTGATTGCCCCAGGCAGCATCAGGAAAACCAAGAGCAAAACCCATTTGCTTTCTAAGTTTTCCTGTGAAACAGGAGCAGCTCAAACCTGACAATCCTCATTTTTATGGAAAAACGTTTCCAAATATCTCAGGGTTAATTAGCTCTCGTTTGCAGATCTGTTAGCAAGGACAGAACAGGGCTCTGAACCTTGTCCAACTAAAGGAGCACAGAGAGAGATTAGCTGCAGCTGAACAGAAAAATTACAATCTGAGGGGAAGCAGCTGTTGGGTTAGTTTTAAAGGGCAGCTGATGAAGGGACCTGCAAGTGGGGAGGGTTTTTTATTGGGTTGGTGTTTTGCTCCTGAGCTGTCCTGGGTCGGTTTCTCTCTGCTTTTCTGCAGGTGGTGGATTTGACCCAGCGTGTTAAGGCAGGGATGATGTTTGCTGTTCTTTGCAGAGTGGTTTCTTGCCCTTTCCTCTTTTCTATGGGCTCAGCTCTGCTTTTGTTCTGCGGCTGGCTGGATCACAGTGCCCTGGGTTGAGAGCTAACTCCTACGCCTCTCTGCCCTTCCCTGGGGAAAGATAAGAGGGGTTTTGTGTCTTCTCTGACGTTCACCATGGTGAACAAAGCTCAGCAGAATGGTGCGTTTCAATCTGGCTGTAGCTGAGCTTGTGTGGATTTGTGGTGCTGACTTCTCTTGGGTCTGTGATTTACAAACTAAGGGTTAAAGTAAGCTTTTGTGGAACCAGTTCATTTCTGGGAGGAGGTGAAGAGCAAGTCTCAAAGACATGTGTTAGGTAATAATCATGGAAATTGTGATTGCCATGGAAAACCAGGCTGCAGGCAGGCAACGTTTTGTAAGTCACAGCACTGCCTGTGGAATCTGTGAAACATCTCTATTGCCCTGGGTTTGTTGTTTTGAGGAACTGCTCAAAGGTTTCCCCAGCTGCGGTTGGGTGGTGGGAAGGACACAGAAGTGGAGGTTGCTAGCAGGGAAAGGTGCTGCTGAATTCTCTGTGAAATCCAAAGGGGTTGAATTGTAGCTGTCTGCCCTACTTGTGCTGCAATCCAGCTTTTTGCTGGTGTGAAACAGGCTTTTGCTCTAAGAAATTGGGCAGTGAAGAAACAGTAAAAGACACTCAAAGTTTGATGTGAGAGCTCTCTGTCAGGCTTGGAGCAAGCAAGGGATGAACACTGCAGTAGGCTCCCAACCATTTAAATCCCAGACTTAGCTGGGACAATAGAAGAGGGAGACTGAATCTCGGACTATTTTTAGCCTTTTGTACAGAGGGCAGCTATTAAGATGCCTACGACTCTGAGTGTGGGCTGTGTGCCACTGGTGGCTGTAAGCTGATGAAAGACCTTGTGGTGGAAGCCACAGTAGCTGGACTTGCCACTTCCCCCGCTGTGTGCGTGTGACTTTGATTAATCCAAACTCGTGCCAGTGTCGGCCAGTGGTTAGCTGCTGTTGCAAACTTCATTGAAATCCACTGCCTGGCTTAGAAGTCCTCAACCTTGAGCCTGCAGCTGAGGTGAGATCACATGTGAAGAGGTGCTGCTGCCTGATGCCTCCTGAGCTTGTGACCTAGAAAAGGGACTGCAGACTTTGCAACTGCACAGCAACTGGCAAGCAACAGCCACTGTGTGATCCCTGCCTGGCTTCTGGGGCTGCTCACTAAGATCTTAGAACGTACGATCTCCTCAATCTACTCCTGCTCCTCTCCCTACTCACCAGCTAACACCCTATTTGCTCATTCAAATTTTTGAGGGCAGCTTACCTGGGCTTTTACAGCCAGTTCAAACTCTTCTTGGTTCTTCCCCAAATCGTATGTTCCCTTCAGTGGTTTCCTTTTTGCTTTGGATAATGAGGGAAGAGAAAGCAAATATTTCAGCAGCGGAGGAAACTGTGCAAAGAAAGTCTGGGGGATGGGTGTCTTCTCAGTCTGGTTCCTTACAGGAGCGCTTGTAGCTTTTTGTTCCCTTCCAGTCTTTTTTTCTGCAAAGTCTATAATACTCTGTGATTTTCTTAAAGCTGTGGCTCCCGGAGTCCCGTGATTATCTAATCACTTCCGTGTGAGCTGAACTGAGTCAAAGCAGATTTTCCACGTGCTATGAAAGGGCTGGATTGAAATAGTCCGCACTGCTGAAAAAGCCCTTTGAGCTTCCAAGTGTAATCCTTGAAAACCTGCAAAGCAGAAAGCAAAGCAACGGAACTCAGCCCTGTATTTGGTAAGAGCTTTTTGGCTTTGGCAGGCAAGCTTTGCCCATCTCTGGCCGGCAGTGCTAAAAGCAAGGTGGTGGCACTTGGGGCTGCCGGTCCTGTGTTGAGAGCTGAAACGAGCCCAAAGGCAATGGACAGGTAAAGAAGGAGGAGGTGGAAGATGAGGATGGGGAATGTGTTGCCTTTTACCTTGGAGTGAACGCATGGAAAAGAGGACTGTCAGGCTTTGCTCTGTGACGCCTGAGCAACGCTCAGCTTTGCTCCCTGAGGACAGAGCCGTGTGTTTATAACGCTTCCTCTTCCCAAGGGCTCTGTGAAGAAAAGGTACTCGTCATTCCACACCAAAAATTACAGTGAAAGAGAGGCCCTACACACGTGGGGTCCCCACCCATGCACTCCCTATCCCCATCTGAGTTAAGGGCAGGGCAAGGCCAGGCTGTGCCGTTTGGTATTTGCTTTGGAAAATGCACACCCTGCACGCCCTGGGGCGTGTGCCTCCTTTGGGAAGCTGCCAGAGCAGTGGTCTTTGGTCGTGCGCCCCAACACCACCCTGCTGACTGCCCCAGCAGCCTGCCAGGGTATGTGCAGGGAAGTGTCAGCCAGAGCTGGGTGTGCTGATTCCTTCCTCTTAGCGTCTGAAGACCTAAACACTTGCTTTTGCAATGCCATCGCTTGAGAAGGGCCAGCTCCTAGAAATGGGCTGGGCTGGATTTTAAATGGCTGGGATTTTTTTTTTTTTTGATAGAGGTGATGCCCTAAAAGCACCTTCTGGAAAGTGGCTCTTCCGTGGGATAGAGGAGCCTGCAAAGACCTGGCTGCTCTAGAAAATGATGGAGAGCTTCAATGCAGCAGCACAATGTGACTGAGGGAAGGAGAGCAGTGACAGGCAGGAACAGGTAAGGGCACTCTGCTCTTCATCCCTCTCTTTCACCGCAGAAATCCTAAAAATCATCAAGCCTCTCCTCTTATTCGAGAGGATCTTAGCTCCCAGTAAGCAACCCGAGTCTCATCTGCTTCAAATTTTTATAGACAAGCCAGGAAAGAAAAGGGGTAGCGTTTCCTGGGGGTTGCTGGGGAGCTTTATCTCTGTGGTGGCATGAAAGGGAATCAAAGGTGTCCTAAAATCCTCCTCCACTTTTGCTTGGTCAGACTTTTTTTCTTGGGATTTCTGATATATATTTTTAAATCCACTATTCATCTTCCTTTATCTTCTTCGTGAGTAACCTACATTTATATTTCGAATGTTGGGATTTTCTTGTTTGTTTGTTGGGGGTTTTTTGGGGGATGGAAGTAGGATTTACAGAGAAACATATGACTTAATTCTCCTTTCCATTTATAAAAAGAAAGCTGTTTCTCCTTCAAAGGCTGTTACAGAGGTTTGTCTGGCTGCTTTCCTACTGCTTACAACCCTGAAAAGATGACACAATGAGCGCAGGAATGGGATTGTGCATCTTTGTGTGTGTCCTTCAAAGCATAGGCTTTGAGGTGATGCTGCTCTGTCGATTCCCCTGAACTTTAGAGGAATCACCTGCTTTTCTGGCAACTTTGTTCTTCCAGGTCTTGCTAGCGCTGGTCAGATATCTTGGTTCACAAGGGCAACGCATTTATGGCTGTTGACTCTCTTTGTGTTGATCTACCTGGTTTGAAGTCACAGTTGCCCTGGGATGTGGTCTGCCTTGGAACAGGGGTCTGATCCCAGTAAGTAGTACCTAAAATGCTGAGCAAACCTTGAAACAAAACGCAGCTTGTAATTAAAATGTAAAACTTGTGAGAGCTGACAAAGGAAATACTGAACTGAGAATTAGCTGCAGTGAGTGGAGGCTTTATTTATGCTTTGCTTGGAAAATCCAGTGCACTTGATGTGACCCCTTTTGATAATTAAGTTGTGGCTGAGCCGAACGTGGGAAGGAGCGCGGCCCGTGATGGTGCCAGCATTAATTGAGAGCTCTGCTGTGGTGCAGCTGCCAAAAGGGGATGGTCCTCAACTGCTTCCACCCAGAGCTGCCACAAGTGTTCAGACAGCAAACTGGATCCAGGTGAAAAACTGCTCGGGGAGAAGAACAGATCACTCCTAAAGCTGGATCGGTTGCCAGGCTGGGCAGAGAGTGTGGCTCTTTGTGTTGATGCGAGGGGCTGAGAGGCTGGAGAAGTGTAGGATTGCTGCTCTCTCGCTCCCGTGGCCTGGCTGGCTCATGGCTCTGCACCCTGGGCTGATTCGGGCTACTAATCCAGTAAAGAACAAGCTTCTGTCAGTCAGGGTTTTTCTTGCTGTGTTAGGGAGCTGAACAAGCCTGGCACAGGGGCTGACAAGCAGCAGTGCCAGCAGGAGGGGGACATGCTGCTCTCCCACCTGCCTCGTCCACTCCTGGTGTTGTCAAGCTGCAGCTTTGCCCACGGCTGCAGTCCCTGGAAAATGCTTTGATGTTTCCTGCTCTGAGAAGTACGTCAGAGCAGAAGCTATTTCTTCACAGCCCGTTCGTGGTGAGGAAGGGGGCGTGTGGTGAGGAGCCTGTCGCCAGTCCAGCTGGGACCTGCAAGCCAAACCATTTGGTGAGTCACGAGGAGGCTGCTCCTGCTTGGGCTGGAACAAACCTCCAGTGTGTCCAAGACTCTTCCTGAGGCTGCCAGGCTGTATTTTGTGGCTGGCTTTGTTTCCTGAGTGGAAATGCAAAACAGTCCAAAAACCAGGCTGCTGCAGCAGAAAATGCCTGTGTTTACTTAATTTTTTATTTTAATTTTTGCAGTGAGAGCCCTTCTTCCCCAGGGCAGGCTGCAGCAGGCTGCAAAACTAGAGCCTGGCGGGGCCCCTGGCTGGCCTCCTGAGATTGCCAAACAGGGGTGCCTCACGCGTGCCGCTCTGCAAAGCGGAGAATTGGGCGTGAGGTGGGAGAGGCAGAAGCGGAAGGAATTTCTGTGCTGTAGGCATGGCAAAATCGAGCATCGGGCTTTCTGGAGCTAGATGGGCTCCAGTGCCAGCCCAGTCCAACTGGCTGGTAGGGGAAGCAGTGCTCCTGGACACCAGCCCCTGGAAAGTGAGTCGTGTTTTGCTGCAGGAGACTGTCTCGCTGGGCTGCAGCTTTGCAGCCTAAGGGAGGATGGGCTATTGCTACTCACTTGAGGCACAGCATAGAAAAGGGGGAAGATTTTCTGGGCCTCACAGAAAACAGGGCTAGAAATCAAGTTTAGGCTGGGAAGGCCCCCTTCTCTCCCAGTCACAGCCAAGTGACTCAGCTGTGTGTGACTACCGAGAAGTTCTTCCTCAGAAGCCTCACCTGACACCTTAACTGGGAGGTTTATCGTCAGGAAAAACCCCAAACCTGAGCAGAAGCTCAGCAAAAGCAGATGGTGGTAGGTAGGTGGTAGACTGCTGTGGTTCACACCCTCAGTGCGAGGTCTCTCTTCATGCCGTTGGTCCTCACATCTGTGAGCTGGGCCCGGTCTCAACAGGCTGAGCTTCCCTTTGGGTTTTCCGCTCTTGCAAACAGTCCCGTCACCAGCAGCAGAAGCCCAGTGCTTCCACTCTCAATGCCATTTTATTTTGTTCTAATCTCATTTTGAAGTGAGAAAACTAGCAGGCAGTATGGCTAAACCAGGAAAGCCATGTCATGGTGGCAATTTGTCAGGAAGCTGCTGGCCTGATATCGTATGCTCTGCACTTGAGAGGAAAAATAAGTCCCCAAATCAACTGGAATTGGTGAAGCTCCAGGAAAACCTGGGCTACCACAGGTGGTCTTGGTGCCCAAAATGAGAACAGATTTGGGGTGACACTTGCTAGCTCAATGCTAGTCCTTCCTTACCCCTGTCCTTCAGTTTCCAGAAGAAAAACACTCTGCCTGCTGAAACAGCCGTCCTGTTCCAGACAGTCTTATTTAACCACCCTCTTAAATGTTCTGCACAAAGCTGGGGGTTTTTTGGCGTGTGTTCCTCAGCTAGTAGCTCACTGCTGTTTAGAAAGTTAAGGTGCTTTGTCAACACTTTGAGTGCGCTCCGGAGATAAGAGAGGCATGCTGAGTCCTGTCTAGGCAAGGTGGCTTTAGCACCAGAGTAAAGGTTGCTTGTTTAGTCTGGCCAAAATTGCTGTGGAGGGTGTCTTTTTGCCTTGTTGATTCAGTCTGGGTGCATTTGGTCCAGTTTGGGAACTCCTGGAGAGCCCTGGCTCCTGATGGTGGGGAGAGCAGAGGCTCAGGAGGCTCCGAATGAGGCTGTGCTGACTGGCGGGGGCAAAGGCCCTGTGCTGGCATTGAGCTCTCCTGCTGTGTCTTCCAAAGAAGGGTAAGGTAACAAGTCTCCTACTATGGCTTCTTAGCTTGACTTTTAAAAAGATCTTCGTGTGAATGTGCATTACCTTGTTTGGACATAGGCAGGTGAAGTGAAACTGAGCAGATCCCCTTCCTTCTAACCTTGAAACTGCACATAAAGCTTCAATGTTATCCTTGAAAAATGAACGTGTAGGTGGTGACCTAACCTGGTAATACTGCGTGTGCTCTTAGATGAAGGGCAATACCTTGAAAACCCCCATGAACTAGGCACGATGAGCCTCACAGATCATGAGCACTTCAGATGTGAGGTGATGAGCCTGTGAGTTACGGTGAGGCTGCAGGGGACCCCCGAGAGAAGCTCTCCAAGCCATGAGAAGCACCTGGCTTATCAGGACCCTTTCTTCAGCAACAGGAAGACCCGAGTGTGGGTTTAAAAAGAGGGGAGCATTGCGCAGAGCTGGTGAGCCTGGCTTCTGCGTGCGAGGGACCAGCTCTGGCCCTCAGCTGAGCTGGTTTGGTTTGTTGATCCAGTAAGAAAACACTGCAGGTTTGTGTTTTTTCTCTCGGGGTTAGTTTGTTGAGCCAGTTGGCTGAATCAGCACAAGGCATGAGGCAGGAGTGACAGGCTGGGAGATACCAAGTGAATGCAGGCTGTCTGCCTTAATTGTGTTTTAATTACTGCTCCTTTGGACCACACGGATACCTGGCTGCCCAGTGACAACAGGCAGAGGAGTCTGCCAGGCACCCCATGGGAAAACAAGCACCGACCCCCCCACCTCCTAACTAGGGTGACAAGAGGCGAAGCCTGCAAGGGGGGAGCTCTGCCGTGGCACACCTCCTCCTCGCTGGCGTGCACCTCGATGAGATGCCACCAGCAGAACGCCAGTCCCGGGGGAAGCCTTGCGGGCCCTCCCGCCTGGGGTGCTCCCACTGCCCCGGGGTCACTGCCTGGGGAGACCGGCGCTGCGCAAACCGCCTTTCGCGGCCTGTGGGGCCATTGCTCCGGCCAGGCAAGGCCGTTTAAATGGCGGGGGCTCACATCCCCTCCCCGGAGGATCCCAGCGAACCACAACCCCACCTTCCCTCCCTCCCACCGCCATTTCGAGACCCTCCGAACCACCGCGGCGCCGCCGCACGGAGCATGTGCGGGAGCGGCGGGGGGGGGGGGGGGGCGGTGACGGGTACCCGCATCCCGCGCATGCGCAGCGGCGGGCGAGCATGCGCAGTGGCGCGCGGCGCAGCCCTCATATAGGGGCGGGGGGTCGGCGGCGGCGCCGCATTGCAGGCGGGTGCGGGCACTATGACGCGGCGGCTTTTCTGCCTCCTCGGGCTGCTGGCGGCCGGTAAGCGGCCCCGCCGGCCCGGCCTCCCGCTCCCCTTCCCCCTCACGCTTATCCCCGGCGGTCGGGGGATGGTGGTCCCTCACCACCGGGAGGGAGCGGGCTGGGGACGGCTGGCGCTGTGAGGAGGCGGGGGTGGGTATGGGGGGGGGGTATGGAGGGGCGGGCCTGAAGCTGTTTTTCTTCTCCCAGCGGGAGCTGCTGGGCCCGGCTGCCGAAAGCGCGGGGAGAGGCGGCAGCGATAAGGGAGGGTGGCGGGCGGGGGGGGGGGCCGGCCACGGATGGCGCAGCTCGGTGTGGGGCCTAACGGTCCCGCCAGCACCGCCGGGGGAGCGGGGCCCAGGCGGGAGCGGGGACTTCGAGGGCGCCTTGTGGGGGGCTGAGGTGGAAAAGCTATCTGTGGGACGGGAATCACGCAAGAATAACGCTCAGGTGAACGCAGGGAGAAGGGGGAGTATCCCCGTGAGAAACCAGCCTTTCCCACTGTTGGTAGGAAATGTCTTCTTGACGGCACTGGTGGCATCGGTCAGTCTGTACCCGTATCTGACACTAATGGGGCAACTGTGTCACCTCAGGCCAACTAAGAGCGACTGGTAGAACATGTTTTTCTGCGGGCAGCTCTTTATCTTTGTCACTTCAGGGATAGATGGGTGTTAATCCTCTTTCAGATGGCAAGAGGTGGCCTGTTTGTTGCGTGCCTTTAGCAGCCTTATTTCGTTAGGGTCTGCTGCTCTACGTGGAAAATTCCCCTCGTGCTGCTGCTTGCTGCCTTGTTACCTGTTGTTGTTGAGGTGAAAGTGGTGGTGGGAATAACTGATATTCTGCCTTTAGTGTTAGGACTAGAGGTTAGGAAAGGCGATGCTTGTATTTTGTGCTTTGCAGAAGCTGGACGGAGCTACAGAAATGATTTGTAGATGGACAGGAGGGGTAGTACACCTTCAGGATGTGGTATGGAATGGCTAGAAACTCCAAAACTGAAGGTCTAATTCATCAATGCTCAGGATTTTTTGAAGAATTTCCCTTTAAAAAGACAATTTTAAACCTAGAGCTTGTTTACTTATGTGTTTAACCTGCAACAACAAAAAGAAGTCTGACTAGCTGTTTAAAAGCCATCAACCAGCTGGCAGTAAATTATTGCCTCTGAGATTTTTGCATGATTGTACACTAGTCTTGTATTTAAGTGGAATTTTAATACACCAATATGTGGACAATTTAATGGAGAATCTGAGACTTTTCAGGCTAGAAAGAAGAAAGGAAATGTTAGCTTTCACTCTGCATATTTATCTGCTTTAATAATAGGACTTTTGTGACTGCTCTGCACTGAATTAGCTGCCATCAATTATCATTTCTATTGGGACCGTTTCTAAATCACTTGAAATCGTGGTAGTTTCTCGTGCTTTAAAAGTGAAAGGTATTTGCCTTGCACTGTCCGCCAGATTGGCTTCCCATTAGCATATTTAGGGAAATTGTCATGAGAAACCAGTTCAGCAATGAGAGTTAGCTTGGTCTACCTGTTAAAGGCGTGCATATGGAACTGAGCGTGGCAGAAGACTTGTTGGGCCTGTTTTTCTTTAGGAAGTCACTGTTTTAACACAAATAAACCCCTGTCTTTTTTTTTTTACCAAGGTTCTGTTATGCGTACTCATTAACTCACCTATGACAGTACTGTGCAGAGTTTTCCGACAGTTCTGATGTCACAACCTGCACCATCATTTTAATCTGCTAACTAATTAGCTGTATCACAATCTAACCGCCTGTGGCGTATCCTAATGGAGCTGCTTGGCTGGTTTACAGCATGGCTGGTAGGCCATGAGAGTTTTTGGTTGACCTACTTACAGTGCTGCTGTGCATCTCCCCTTTAAAGGAGACACAAAAGAATTAAAGCAGAGCGTACAGGGCTCAAGATCTCCTCACTGTTGATACACACCTTGATTATTGTTCATCTTTGAGAGGAGGAAGGCTGGGGCTGCAGTTAAAGCAGGAGTCATTTTCTTTTGAGCTGAATTGTTTTTTCGTCTTTCCTCTGGGAGTGGAAACTAAAATGTTTGAGGATGTGATTATTTCGCTGTCCCTAAAATAGGGTTAGTCTTCCTTCCTTCCTTCCAAGATTTGAAACTAACGTATAATTCCTCTAGCAAAGGCTGGTCAGAACATCTGGGGACAGGAAAATTGAAAGCTGAGTTAGTCTGACTTGAACTTTCTGGAGAATGTGGAAAAAGCAGATAATTGAACTCAGACTGTGTTGTGTAGCTTGCAGGCTTGTTCTGGTTGGGAATGTGGTTTCTAACAAAAAAGCTAGGCTGGTGCAGACCACTACTATAGTTTAAACGAGACAAACAGTGGAAGGTGTCTTATATCTAAAAAATATGTCTATATACTCCTCAGAGGAGTAATAGGGGAGTGCTGTGGGTATAAGGCCCTGTACGACTGTCACATAACGAACGAGTGCTTTGATAGTGCCCCAGTCATGTGGCTTGTGTAAACCTGCGCTTGCACAATCTCCTCCTTGTTTGCAGAAGAGGTATAAATAGAAGTTGTTCTTGGTTGTGTCTGGAGGAGCTGCGCAAGTGGTTCTGCTTGGTCATGGTCGCCCTCGGCAAAATGCACAGTTGCATCTGCAGAGCTTCAGAAGCCTTGTGCGGTCTCTTACAGTCCCAGTTTGTGTTATTCAGCATACCACAGAGGAGCAGTTCTGGGAATTTCTGAAAACCGAGGTGATGCAGAGGGTGGAACAAGGGAGCGGGAGCTTGTCAGCAAAACTGAACCATATCTATGTCAGGTGACGGTGATGTCAGCTGGGACTCTGCAGGAGGTTGGGCTGTGCTGTTGCAGGAAGGGTTTTCTGGTCTAACATGCAGGAAGATTTTTAATTTGTATCTGTGTAGGAAGCAGGATCAGTTACTGCTGGCTGCCAGTAGGTTTTTTTTTTCAATGTCTCACGTGAATCTGATGCTTCAAAGGTTTGGGGCAACGCCTTAGAACTACGTAGCAAAAATAGGGGTAGTGTTTGTTTTTCCTTTAAGGGTTTACTTGCAGTTCATTTTCTGTTTTTCTTTTCTTTATGTAGCAGCTTTTGTATGGAATTAATTTGCTGCTATTAAGAATTCAGAGTTGCTGTTGCAGGTTAAAAGGGGTGCTTCTGTGATCTTTGAAGTGTGTGCCTGTGTTTTGAGGCAGTACTTGTATTTGGTCATGGAGCAATGTTTAATTTCAGATACCAGTATTTTTCTTTCTCTTGAAGTGAGGAGTCTCACATTTACACTGTTTACCCTGACTGGTTTTTGAACTTTGTTCTCTACTTCTGTAAAAATCTGCGTACAGAGACTTTCTTGGAGATGCTGAGTAAATGAATCTTGCAATGAGATTTCAAGGCTTGTTTTTTCCCAGACATAACAGTTTGAATCATTTGAGGATGTTCACACTGGGATGCTGGCTATTAGTATGCAGATATTCGGGGTTAACACTTTCTTCTTTCCTGCTACCAGCTGCTTCATCAGGGTACCCCTGGGTAGGTTATTCTTTCACCTTGTGCACTACAGTTTGCCTTGTCCAGGCTCTCCCATCACTAACTGCAGTTCTCCCTGAAGCTGCTCTTTAAAATGTCCCTTTTCATCCCTCTAGTATACTTTTTCTTCTCAGCTGCATGGGTCTGATAGCTCCCCTTTCCCTAAGGGAGCTTCCTGTTGAGTTGTCTTCCATGTCTGGCATTCATCCTGCATTAAAACACTTCCCTGGCAGCCGTGTGAAAAAGAACGCTGCTCCCCAGACTCTTCTCTGTTTCTTCCTGGTGGTGTCTTGAACTACCCTTCTGTTGTCTGAGGTTTTTTACTGCCTCTAGACTTCACCAGTGCTGTGCTGGGACTGCCATGTAACCTGTGGTCAGAACTTTGTCTTCTTTTACAGACGTCGCTCTCTGCATAACTAGCAGACCTCTCTGTGTTTGTGAATATATTTGCCTTGTGAAATGGGGATGCTCAATACAGAATTTATGCAGAGACTCGCATTAAATCTGTTGCCTCCCCTCGCCCCCCCAAAAAAAACCCCCGAAAACAAAGCCGGAAGGAATGGAGATGGACGGGTATGTTCAAAACATTTAGGTGTGTTTCTGGAGGTATCTGCCATTGGGAAAAGTTCTTCTCAGAACTTCTTGGGAATATCTTAACATACTGTATGGGACCATTTATTCCTGATGACTGCTGGATACCTGTGAAGATCCAAATATCTCTTCTAGATTCTGCCATAGAAAAATCTCAGGCAGAGATTGGAGCTTGCTTGGTAACTTGGTAGTGACCTCTGCTCAGTGTGGAAGTTATTCTTTTTGTAGCAACTGAGACAGTTTACTGGGACAGTAGAGCTGATTTTACTGTCTCTGCTCATCCTATTCTCTGCTATCTTTAACTTTATTGTGATTGCTTTTATGTACAAAACCCATGCTTGTCTTCTGGTGAGGGAAGCGAGAGAGCATCTGAGGTAAGAGCAGTGTTTTACAGCAGGGGTAGCATACCAAAATGAGAGTGCGTTCCCCACTTTGAGGAAGAGCCCAATCATGACGTTAACTCAAAATAAATTCTTGTGACTTGTGCTAGTTACAAATGTTTCAAGCTTCCTGGACAGGAATACTGATTTTTAACCAACATCTGGAATACTGATAGCAGCTATCAAGATTTCATCAGTTGTTTTCTGCAAATTTGCTGTAATCCCTCAAATACTGTGGTCATTTTGCTGCCTCATTAATCCAGAGGCATAGCAGACCTTTGGCATGAGTTAGCAGCACGTGATGGGGTTACAACTTCTGAAATTTAACTTAAAATCAGTGACTGACCAGAGAGGCTGTGGAGTATTTGAGCCCTTCAGATAACTTCAGGTCAAGATCACTCCTTGGCTTGTTGACACTGTCAGATCCGATGAAGAGAAGTTGATCCCTCTTGACTTCTGTAACTTAAACACACTTTGTGGCTCTCAAAAGAAATGGGGAAAAGACGGTAACTAACTGAGCACAGAATGGCAGAGCCTGCTGTGTTTGCTTGGTCTGTGGGCAATTCTGGGCTATAGTGAATGGTCTTTTTTTAACACTGCCAAATGAGACAGCCTGGGAGAGAGCATCCCTCCTGATGAATGTGTTAGTGTACTCAGAACAAATCAGAGTGTCATAACTCAGGGTGTTGTCAACTCTTATGCCTTTATCTTCCACGTTTGACTTCATCCCATTAAAGTTAACAGCAGCTTAGTGCTTTCTTTCTCCTGTCAACTGCAGGTTAATTTGTCTGTGAAAATGCTGCTCATGCCAAGGTTTTCCTAGCAGTTTGGTTTGGAGTGAGGCTTGAGTCTTCAAGCTGAATTTCTTTGTATTTTGGGTGATAGTTTTGTGGTTTATCCCCTGGCCCATGTAGAATCCCTGTTCATAGAAGCTTATATAAGGTGTTAACTTCTAAGCACGATCACGAAAGTCTCATTAGTAGATTCAGTACAGCTTTGGAGGGGGTTGCTTGGGCTGTGTTTCTGAGAATCTTGGAAGAAATTCAGTCTGTCTCTCCCTGGAAGAAGAATAACACAACTGCTTGAGGGAAGGGAAGGTTATTATCAAGAAAGGTAAGTAACAATTTTCCAGTAGCTGTCATTGCAGAATGGCAATCCAGCCATTAATAAGCATCCGTCTAGGTTCGTGTTTCCTGAAGAGGAGTGAAGAGCTGAACTGTGCTTTCATGTGTGCGGCTCTGTGAGCTTTCCGAGTGAAAGTGCTGGTATTGTCTGAGGGGGCTGTCACCTCCACTGACTTCTGACTGGATGTTAGCGTTTCTGTTCAAGATGCCTAGCGTCAAGGAAGGAGGTGTCAGCATTTGCTGCTTTGAAGAAGCGTCTCGGAGAAATGCACAGTTGCTGAAGTAGAGTAGTGCTGCTGTGGGAGCAAGTTGCAGGTTTCCCTTTTTCTTCACAGCCTTTAAACTTTTTTATGTGAATTCTGGCAGAGTCCCATGTGATGTGTGGTAGCTGTCATTTGTCAGGACTGTGTTACTGGTGGTCTGGCAGTGTTAGGTTGCTGACCTGGGCCTCAAAGAAAAGGTTCCGTCTTCCCTTTCTGCTGTTACCCTTCTACCTGTGGAATGTTTTGATTATGTTCTTGGGCTTCAGGCTGTGTTTCTGAGGCAGCGCTTGCTCTGGGAGATGGCTTCTCTTGTCTGTCAGACAAAAGCAGCAGAGAGGTGGGTCTGAATCTTTTTTTTTTTTTTCCTGTTTGGAGAAGCTGTAAGTGTATACAAGTATCCTAGGGTGCCTGTTGGGTGTCAGCTTGGCTAGAAGCCCAAAAGCTGAAGTCTTTCATATCTGAAAGTTGTGCCCTTTGCACATGAATTGGGTTTCTACTCCACCTTCTCCTTCCTCTTCTTTCACTGCTTGGTGGAGCAAAGAGTGGTGTTTCTAAAACTGAAGAAACCAGGTCCCTGAAGCGTTTCAAGAAGAGGAACTAGTGAAGAGAGTGAATAAAGAAACACCCTGGCCTTCACAGATAAACTTATTTGGCACCCTAAAAATAGCAGCTTGCAAGAACTTCAGGGAAGGCGGGGCAGGTTTGGGTGGGCATGACACGTGACTGTTGGGAGCTGATCTGCAGAGAAAGGGGAAATCTGTTTAAAAATGGATGACCTTAGATAAAGAACAATGTATAAAATACAAGGCTGCCAGAGATAACTAAGAAGGTAATCCCATTGGGTTTATCCAGCAAACCTTAAGAGTTGTGTGAGGTAACTGACAGTGCTTTGTTTTCTCGTGGGTCGCTGCTGTGCTGGGTATGTGAAATATCACATTAAGGTGTCACTATTCTGGCAGCAGAGGCTATTTTGGGGGGAGCAGACAAGATAATTGCTAGGTCTGAAAACTGTTCGTTCTGCTGTAAGCAGCACAAGATCTTAACGCACTTCACTGACATATTTGCTTTTATTATAATGTAAGTTAATACGTGAGGAAAAATGCTGTTTCATAATTAAATAGGAGAACAAGCTAAAGGGAAGGAGTAGTGGGAACAGTAAAGGAGTTCAGGCTATTCCTTTCTCAATTAATTCAGAGTTTTTTTCATTTTGTTTCTGTTTTTCCCAGGAATTCAGAAAGGGAGTGTGGACACAGTTGCAAGGAAGATGCATCCTTTTGTATTAGACATTGAGTTATGTAATACAAATATTTCAATATAATAGAGAATAAACTAATACAAGCTTAACTATTTCTTAAAGTCACTGTGGAAGATGGAAGAAAAGAAGTGGTGCTTAGTGCACGTTGACTTTGCTCTGTAGCTAAAGTGTGCTGGTGATCTGTGGCCCTAACAAACAAATTTGCCTAGTCACTGTTTGACCGGAAAGAGCTGTACTGGAAGCATTAAATGTAAAGTTGGCTTCTCAGAAGGAAAGAACTTCCGCAGTGTCCTTTGTAACTGGGAGGACATGGCTGTTCCTCCGTTTTCTGTAGATAAGAGTTCATCCTTATGGCACAGCTGAGCCAGGTTTCCTGAATGTGTTGGCTTTTTTCGTGGAAGAGTTATGTGGGTATATTTTCATTTCATCTTGCTTTGATGTTGTGCAGGAGTGAGGACTTTAAATAATATCAGTGGGAAGGTGTTTGGGATGCTTACTTGCATCCTAAAACTAGTTTTCAGTGTTTCCTGGCTTAACAGTTTGGTGCTTCTCATTCTTCACTGTCCCTGCTGGTCTTAAGCTCGCCTGAGATTTTGTGGCTTTAGTCTCCTGTAGAGGATTGCAGGTAATGTTAGTGTCCTTATTCTGAAATTCGAAGTGACCATGTGCCCAGTGGCAGTGCTTTGAGCAGAACCTGAACAAAATATGGCTGTGTACACCTCTTCTGAGAAATTACTCTCTTCTCCTTTCAAACTGATGCAGGGAAGCAGTGCAGAGCCATCAAGTAGTTAACGTACTGTCAAAAGCCAATTTTAAGACTTTTTTTTTTACTTCTGGACAGAATTTTGTGCAACCTGTGCTCCACTCACCTCAAAAGGTCTTGGACTGCTGCCTTGCCCTCAGGTTTTATTCTGCCTCAGTGTTGTAACCTGACATAACCCTGCTGCCCTGCTGATACCCCTTGCTGTGTCCTGGCAGGTCAGAGCATTAGTGACTGACTCTGTGTGAGCATCTGATACAGAAGACTTGCAGCAGGGAATTTGTTAAAGACGTACAGCCAAAAGAGCTAATAAATAGGCATAAATCTGAAGCATAGTGTTTATTTTGGCCTGTACTTTTAGTGACCAGGTCAGGGGCTATGAGGCAGGAGGAAGTCGTCAAGCTGTTGGACATTGTGCCGAAGCTGGGTATAGATCTGAAAAGCAATACAATGACGGGATCTTCAAGTAAAAAGCCAAACAAAACCTGAAAGTTCACCAAGAGCTAGATCAAACCAGTGCAAGTTACAACATGAATTCCTCAGTTTGGGTTTTTAACAGCTTCTTAGATTGAGAGTCTGAGAAACTGCTGGGAAGAACTATTGTAGATTTATAGTTAGTTTTGTAGTTTTCCTGTATGTTTCAAACAGGGGAAGGCAAGTAATTTTCTTCTGATTTACAGAACTAAAGGCATAGGTTAAAAGCTATACCTGTAAATAGTTGGAAGCCCTTACTTCCAGTGTTTGAAGACAAGGTCTTACTTGACTTTATCCAGAGCTTGCCTTTGCCTTTCAGAGCCTTCCTACCAGTGTTCAGTACCACTGTCTGAAAGGGAAGAATAATTCTTTCCTTCAGCCAAGGGTACGCGTGGTTATTGTCATCCTGCCAGAGCTGACAGCTATTTGGCTGACCAATCATACTTTGAAACTTAGCTATTCTTAGTGCTTCCAGATCAAAGTGCTGTAATTTAAAATAGGCCATCTGTAAATACTTTGCTAACTGTACATTATTAGATTTGAAGTCTTATTCCTGGGATCTTCTAAGCAATCCTAGTGTGCTGTCTTGCTGAAGAATAATACGCAATCTAGGCTTTTTGCTGGGAGAGAGGGTGACAGACTTCAAGCTCTTGTGTAGAAAATTAAGCATGCACAGCACATTTTTCTTAAAATAAATGGGTCATTCCTCTGCAAAATCCAGTGTAAACAGGCTTTTTAAATCAACAGCTGAGAAGGCTGCAAAATGCCACCTATATAGCAGTGTTTAGCTGGCTGTGATGTGTCATGGCTGTATACCTAGCAGATGCACTGGCAATTTAGCTGTTAAGTTGATCCTCTAATTGCTTAGAGAAATGGCAAAGTGATTGTTCAGCTGTCATAGCCTTACTAGAAGCTTTGTAGGAATCGAGCAGCTTAATTCCTGTTTCTTGGTCGACAGTGTAATTCCACAGCATTTTGTGATGTGTAAACATCACTGGTGTAAAGACAACGGCTCCTAAGCACCACCTCTACAGCTCAGATTCGAATGGGTTGTTGGCTTTTGTGGGGTTTATTAATACACTTTGACAGCAGCGCCTTGTAGGCGTCAACCTTGGTACATTCCCGCAGAGCCTGGCTGGTGTAGGAGTTGTTTCTTCATAGGTTAGTGCAATGTAGGAGAGTGCTAAAAAAACTGAGTCTACCAACAGATAGGATGGTTTTAGAAAACTGGGAGGAGTTGGGTGTCCAGTCCAGACAGTACAATAAAAAAAAAGCTTGGAAAATCAGCTAAAAGGTGCAGTTAACTTGTCCTTTTACTAGTAGTGCAGATCTTTTGCATTTCTTTAGGAAGACTGTCCAGAAATGGTGTTTCTGGACATAGATTGCAGTGCAGTTCCATGGGGGGTGAGAGGTAATGTCCAGACAAGGTCCTGTACTTTTTTTCATCCCCACAAATTTTCCTGTACACGGATGAAGAAGTGACCAAGAGGAAACAAAGTCTAAATAGATTTAATGGGTTTAAAAACTATGTTAGAACATGTCTCACATTGTTTTCTGTCCCCCTTTTGCTTTGACTTTCTCGAAACTTTCTCTTTATGGTCAGAATTTTGGTCTGCACCTGCCTCTGAAGTCCTCCATGTGATGTGTGTGGTGGTGTGGCTTCTGATCCAGTTAGTTTCCTAACTCAAGGAAAGTGTGTGAGAAGAGGGCAGTTCACCTGGGAGAAGTAATGCTGACAGCAGCTAGATGTGGCTGCTGGTTCGGAGCTGAAGTGACTGCAAGGACAGTAGGACAGGAGAACCAGGGGGCTTGTAGCTTTGGGAATCAGCTGTCTGAAGAGTAGGATTCTGCAATGAGCAGTTTCTTTGTTTCAGGTCATCTGGTAGTTCTTCTTATGTGCTAAACAGAGTAAGGTTTTTTTAATTTTTTTTTTTTCCCAGAAGGTGGATGGTGAGGGGAATAGAAGTGCTGAGAATCAGGCACTTCAATAGAGAAGTTCAACTATTTTTTCTGAATCTTTTAGCTGTGCAAATTTGGGTCTCATGTTTCAGGTCAGAAATTGCTGGATTGAAATGTGTGTAAAAATGTTAGTAAACCTAAGTGGTATACTGGAGTGGTTGTGGTTATCCTGTATGGCATTAACCTGCTTGCTTTGGAGTGGAAATTCAGGGTGCAACTGTGAAAGAGCAATTCTCTTTTTTTGGCAGCTGTGGCAAGCCCTCTTTTGTGGCAGAAGGACTGCGTGAAGGGCCCGGAGGTATGGTGTCAGAACGTTCGGACAGCATCGCAATGCGGAGCGGTGAAGCACTGCCAGCAGAATGTCTGGAACAAGCCTGCTGTAGTAAGTATCAACTACTGAGACTTCTTCCCCCCTGCAGCTGAGCTAGCTGGTTTCCATATGCTGATGAAGATTTTTCTGGTCTTATGGGATTAAGTGCTATGTCTGACCGAGCCTTGGTTACTGTGCCTTAATTTGGGTGCTAGGTGAACTTGCACAGCTTATCTGCTGACTTCTCTGGTGACTTGTTGCACAATCGCCGAGCAATGTGTGGAATGGAGTTAGTGGATTTCAGACTCGTTCCTCTTTAATAAAGCAACTCCTAATTCATAGAGCCTTTTGTTATTAACTTGAGCAATACCAAACTGATAGGCTTATTAAAAAAAAAAGTTACATGCTTCTTTAGGTCTTTCTCGTGAGTTAATGTTCCTCAAAAAATGCAGCATATGCTAAATCATGAAAGCCATGGCAGTAAATAATGGTCCAAATATTACACATAATAATGTGGTTTTTCAAGTTGCGCTTGTACTAAATATGAGTGCTGCTGTACTAGCTGTAGCTTGTGGCGTTGTTTCACAATTTTCTAGAGGAAAAGGCATTTTACTTGCAGGTGCATTCGGTATCTGTGCTGAGATACATTTTAATTTGTGCAAAAGTAGGAGAAGGGAGGAATGTCAGAATGGCAGAGCACAGCTAAAATGAGTGAAGCTGCCTGAAAAGTTCTTACATTTCCGGTAACTGTGAACTCTTTGAAGAATAAGGTAAATGAGGTTCAGAAGAAGGCTTCTCAGTGCAATATACTTTATACTTCAAGGGAGGTGGGACTAGGTGAAATTTGCGAATAGTAGCATGCCTGCTTCTTCATACCATGGAGATTTACTGAAAAAAGAGGAGCTGGATATGCTCAGAATAGCCTCACTTCTTATTTCAAAACACCTCTTCCCACTCTGGTTTCAGCTAGTATTTCTTCCTTAACTTCAATTCCAAATGTGATGCTCGTTCTTTGCGTTGTTATTCCCACGCTGCATTTACAGTTACTTAACTCTGTCTCAGAGTAACTCTCTGCTTCTCTTTCCAGAACAGTATCCCCTGTGACTTGTGTAAGGAGCTTGTGACAGTGGCTGGCAAGGTTTTGAAGGATAACGGCACTGAGGTAAGCAGAGCTCCCCTTCCCCTTGCCCCAGGGCACTGTTTGATATCCTTGTCTTAACAAGATTGCAAGGTGAGGGAGTGGGGGAGTAGTCTGTGTGATGTTTTCCCAACCTAAGCAGCATATGTTGAAAGGGGCAAGTGTACATGGGAAAAGGCTTCTAAACAGCCTCTTCTGGTTTAGAGATTAGAAAATTCTAGAGCTGCTTGTGCTGTAACACATCCCTGGATGAATGTAATAAAATTATTCTTGTGCCAGTGGGCTGTCAATCTTAAAAGGTGGGATACTGCAGTCTCTAGGAGTGGATGGTTACACCAAGTGGACTTATTTTGGCTGTGGGCACTTCTTCCCTTTTTATTCTGTGAACACAGGAATAAACAAATCGCTGTCCCACTAGTCCATAGTTTCACTGCCTCTCTTTTAAGTGTAAGTGTTCTGCACTGCTAAGACTGTGTTGTGCAGGCCTTGCAAGCTGTATTTCATGTTTTTGCTTTGGCAGGGTCTCACTGAAGGTCCAGGACTGGGGAAAATAGATCTATAATGTAAAACCTCATTCTAGTTTTGCTTGCCAACTGACTGGAGCTAACTGAGTCTAAGGGGGGGACTTTTTAGGCTTTGTATCATGCATTTTGGAAAGGGAAGGAGCATTTGAGAGAAATATATGTATTTTGATAGTCTATAGCCCACCTCATCTTTTATAGGATGAGATCCGCTCTTACTTGGAAAAGACGTGTGAATTCCTTCCTGACCAAGGCTTGGTTTCTGAGTGCAAAGAAATAGTGGATTCCTACCTACCAGTTATCATGGATATGATCAAAGAAGAGCTAGTAAGTAGATAACAATTTACAACTGTTGGAAATTTAACATTTGTGCTCTTGTTGCTGCCTGAATTTCTCTTCTGCGTAAGATTGTGCATATGGTCCTTTAATCCTGGATGGATCCCTGGTGTTGCAATAATTGGTGTAAATTTGAAGGCTGCTTCCTTGCTGTGAAACATTTTCCCTTCTTGCTGTGTTTCAGCTGAATTACTCTCTACTCTGAACTTCATATAGAAGTGCCATCAGTCTAGAGCTTTATGTATGCATCTTATCTTCCCTAGGACAAACCTGAAGTTGTATGTAGTGCCCTCTCACTGTGCCAGTCCCTTCAGAAGCACCTTGCCACAGTGAAACTTCAGAAACAACTCCAGTCCAACAAGATACCAGAGCTGGACTTCTCTGAACTGGCATCCCCATTCATGGCTAATGTGCCTCTTCTCCTTTACCCTCAGGACAAACCCAAGCAGAAGTCTAAGGTAAGGACGCAGCGCTATTCCAGTGTGCAAGATAAGGGTGTGTGGTTAGCTTCAGTGCTCCTTTGCCTTAGAAATTATTGATGATTCTTGGTAAGGATTGTTGTACTGGGCACAGCTTGAGCTGATGCACTTCACCTCGGTGACTGTCTCCTTTTGGAGTTTGTGTTGCTGCACACAGACAACTACCTGTTTCCATAACCTGTGGGTTTAAAGCTAAGTAAAACGATAGCTGCTGCCCTTGTGGATCGTATGCGTAACCTTGGATTGATGGCCTCAGACAAGTCTTGTGCTGGGCTGTTCCCATCCAGGACTGTAGTAGTCAAGCAAGTCTTACTGGGAACAGTTTCTTCTGAGAGCAGGTTTGACACCAGCATTCAAAGGAAGAATTCTCCTATGTTCTGAGTAATCTGCTAGCTGTGCCCTTCGGGGAAAGCATTCTTCTCTGAACCAGAGGTGACAGACTGGCTCAGAAGAGAACAAAGAGTTGCAAAGGAGTAGATGAGATGATGAACTTGTGAGTAGAGGCAAAGCCTAGATATAGGAGTTGAGTGGATGAGCAAGCTTCTGTGGGTGCAGCAAGTAAGATCTACCACAGACGTAGAAACCTTCACCACTGTGGTCTGTAACAAACCCAACAGATTTTGAAGATTGGGTATGTTAACAGTTATCTCGGTTTTAGAGCCAAGTAGGTGCCCGATCCCCATCTAGTGGCTGGTGCATACAGCAGCAGTAGCTTGCCTGTCTATGTTATCCCAGGCTTTTAAGTATTCTGTAGAGTATCTATTAAAGTTTATATATAGTTTAAAATAGCTTTTAAAGCTTGGTAGTAACGGAAGCTTCTAAAGCGTGTTACGTGGAGATATGTCAGCTGAAGTTTCCTTTCACTCTTTGTGCAGGGAAGCGGGGATGTATGCCAAGACTGCATTCAGCTGGTTACTGATGTTCAGGAAGCTGTGAGGACAAACTCTTCTTTTGTAAAGTCTTTGGTTGCTCATGCCAAGGAGGAATGTGACCGTTTGGGACCTGAAATGTCTGATATGGTAAGTGATCCTTTTTGTTTATAAATCTGTTCCTGTATGCAAATGTAACATAGTTTGTTCAGTGCCTTAATCCTCTCGGTGTAATCTCTAGTTAGTAAAACAAAGGAGAGTGTGTCACACGTAGGATACGTTACAGTCACAACACTGAAATCATAAACTTTCTGGACAGGAAAGTTGAGTGAGGTGCTGTGTGGGGGACTGGGGAGGAAGAGGACTCGAGATGGCTGCTAGCCTTCAAAGGCTTTTTTCGTAAAGATGGTCTGGCAGGGTAATGTGGTCATATTGGTGAGGGGGGAGTGCTTTTGCCTTGAGACGAAGAGAAAAGGACTCACCAGATAAGCAGCTGTGTGTGCGATGGTTGTGTAACCTGAAATGCCATCTTGTATTTGGGACAAGCCCTGAAGACAACAGTTATTAAGTAGCACAGGTAAATGAATACCTTGAGATCTATTAGAACATTGTAGATTAACCCTACAGCTTAAGTGACTTGATGTTTACAAGACTTTCTTTTCTTCCTGCAGTGCAAGAACTATATCTCTGAATACTCTGACCTGGCTATCCAAATGATGATGCACATGGTAAGAGCAGTGGAATACAGTAGTTGCTCTCAGTTCATGCTTCTGCTTTGTGTAACTAACTTATTTGAAAAGGAAACATTTACTGCAGTAAAAGTCTGGGAAGAGCCTTTGCTCTGCAAGTCTTGGTGTTACCGCTTTGAACTTGGCATTTAATGGGATAGTAACTTCGGTCTCAGATGCTTTCTTTAGCACTTTGCTTTTCTTTCACAACCACGTCAGCGGTGCAAAAGGCACTCTAATCCTTTGAAACACAAAAGATGCATCACGTACCTGCCTTTATACTCTTATCTCAGTCCTCTACTTACACTACTTGCCCCCTCCCCACCAAATACGATGTTAAACGTGTTAGAGTTGGTCTTTGTTACAGTATTGCAAATACGGTTCAAGTGTTAAAGTGTCTATTTGAAGCAAGAGTAAACATCCTTCTTCTGGAATTGCTATCTCAAGACACTTGTCTGGGCTCTCGCTAGGAGCCGTGAAAGTGAGTGGTATTGCACCAGCTCTGGTCTTATGCAGCAACATACAATGTATTTTACCTCTGACCACCTCCATAGCACCTCCTTATCCAGAGTTCTCAAAGCCTTTAAAAAAAAAGGGTAAGCCTTTCCTTAGAGAATGCAGTGCCACAAGTAACATATTGAACTATAGGTGAATTTAGGCATAGAGTATGCGGCTGACTCAGCCACTGCGTTGCCCAATTCAGGTTCTGTCTTGTTTCCAGTAACTAAAGGCTCCTTAAGCCTTGCTTTAGGCTTCTTAAACATTTGGGGGCAGGAGTTGGGAGGAGCAAATCTTTGTTCCAACAACAGTTAGTTTCTCATTTAAAGCATTGCAATGCAGGGTGGTGTTAATAACTGAAATTGGAATATGGCCACACCTTGCATCTGGCTGAGTGGTGTTCAGACTCTTTGGAGGTAATCTTGCCTAGGATGCTCTAATAACTTCAGATTAATAATGCTGGTTAGCACTGTGCAATTAAATGCGAGTTGCTGTAGCAGCGCTGAGGATCTTTGGGGTGGGGACCATGTCATATTCCATCATCTTCATGGAAAGGGTGTATGCAGTTCCAAGTGCTTGACGTTTTTTTTTCCCCTCTTAACTGTTATCTTTAATTTCTCCTTTCTTCCTCTGTCTCCAATCTCTCCTGTCAACAGAAGGATCAGGTAGGTGAGCAACTTGCTTGTGGTGATAGCCTGCTTGTAGTTCACTTCTTACTCTTTAAGGGCTCGTAGTTCACTTCTTGCTCTTAGCTGTGTACATGGTGTGATTGTACTCAGTGTTGACAGATACAAGGGATATTTACGTCCTTAAAACAAGAGAAAGACTATAGATTCCCTGCAGTGGATCAGTCCTACTTCCAGCTCCAGATACGAGTTTGTGCCAAGATTTCAGCTTGATTATGCTTTGGCCAGTAGAGCAGAAAATATGCTCACTTTCGTACAAGGATGATAGATGTGGAAAAAGCACGTCGGTGGCTCCTGTCAGCTTCTACTTTAAAGTCTGGGCTCAAAAGGCCTTGAGTGAAGCTGTCCCCATGTCTTTTCTTGGTTAACCTTCAACTCTAGGACAATGGTATAAATGTTTGGAGTATATGAATTGAAAAAAAGATGTGGGAGGCCTTTAGGCTCCTGCTTCCTAGAGCTGTTTGGGCTTTTAATTTAACCAGTCTAAGGAGACCTTGTGTCTGTCATCTCTCTGTGAGAGAACATGTTGTGTGTATGTGGGTGTTGCTGTAACATTAATATCTGGAGATGCCTCTTACAATGCATGAACCAAAGGGCTTGACTTAAAGGTACCGTCTGGAGTAACATGAAGCAGCACCGTATCTTTGAGATGCTGCTTCTGCCTGTGCATGAGGTTATGGCATGATGTATTAACTGCTGCATAAGCCTCTGCTGGAAGAAGCTTTTGATGTCCTGGTGCCAGGGTGGGGTACGATCTTCTAATTACCCAAAGGTAACTTTTTCTAGGTTAAGTAGACTCTGGGTGGGAAAATGCAAGTTTTGTGTATCACTCTGTACAGCCCTTCTCACTTTGTGGTGTAATGTGGCCTCCTTAGAGCAGTTTGCCTCATGTCCAGCATTGATTTTTCCATTTAGTATTGTATGTTTCTAAAAACTTTGCCAGAGACTGAGAAAGCCTTTTTAAAGGCTTTGTTTCTGTTTTCCCTCTTGCTGTGAAAAGAACACTTGAAATACAGTTCCCACAGATACCTGTAAAAAGGGTTAGGCTTTAACACGGTTAACTTTTGTTTCTTATAGGCTGCGTTCAGTAATGTGGGCATCTGTTTGCAAAATGCGGTGTTACTGGATACTTTAAAGAAGGTAGTTTGTGGATGACAGAAGGAGGCCTTTCCTCTAGGCATTTCTTTCAGCTTTGGGTGAACTCCGAAGTCAGGATATTAGCCTCTTCTCTGATTACTTGCAGCTTTCAGGGGAGCAGCTTTGCGGATGCAGGTCTAATGTGATGCTGGTGGCCTGTTGTGGTGTTGGTAGCTCTTAAGTCAACTCCTTTGAAGGGCTTGCGTAGCTCATGGTAAATGGGGTTTTAAATGGATGTGGCCTAACCTCTTCCTCTTTTAAAGGAACTGCTCAGTTTCATCCGGTAGTTGTCCTGCCTATTATCGTTATCAAATGCTTTGGCAATACTCGAAGTAGTCATGAAACTTCTAGTTTTGTGGGAGCCTTTTAAAACTTTGTTCTCTGTGCCCGCTCACAGGCTCCATAGAAAGGGCAGAGTCTTCTAAAAGTTGCATATGCATCTTTTTCCAGCAACCAAAGGACATTTGCGCCATGGTTGGGTTCTGTCCTTCTGTGAAATCTGTTCCCCTTCAGCCTCTGCTGCCAGCTCAAGTGGTTCATGAGGTGAAAATGGAAACTGTGAAGGTAAGATGGACTTTTTGTACTCAACAGCTTTGCCTTCCTTCTTGCTTTAGTGTAAAAAAAAAAAAAAAAAAAAAACCACCCCCAAAAAAAACCAAACCCAAACAAAACCAAACCTAGGTGAAATGGAAAAAAATGAGTGTTTATGTATGGAGACTTGGGTTATTCTATGCATATAAGTTCCTGGCCTCCCCTTGTTTCTGATGCTGATCTGTGAAGTAGGAGACCTGACTGAAAATAGCTGAGTTTGAGTCTTGCTCTACATTTGGAGTTACGCTTCAATCCTTTTTAAAAATGAGACAGCACTCTGCATGTGTAGATGGGTGATCAGAGTCAGAATGCTGAAGATCTGAGTTTGGAGAAGCACCTTAGCTTCCCATGGCCTTTGGGTGAGACATGGGCTGAGGGTGTTTTTTTTTTTTTTTTTTTTTTGAAAGTGTCTTTTGAGGACAGTAAACTTCTGATTAACAGGCTCCAAACAATTTCCCTCAAGTCCCTCAATGTCCAGGTTTCTTTTGCAAACGGAAGGCTGCTCTCAACTCTAGTAATTTTGTCCTCAATTAATGTATTTTAAAAACCCACTTCATATTTTCCTTGACTCCAGTCACTGTGGGCCTGCTTGTTTCTGCATTTACTAAATTCAACTCCTCTCCTTGTACAATATAAAGATTGTAGTCTTAATTAGTTGTACAAAATGACTGCTTATTCAGAAGGGTTTTTTGCTGAGGCCTTTGAGGTTGGTGTTGGGTTCTGTGTGACTTTTTGAATACAGCTCCAGCTGGCCAGCTAGGTAGATGAATTGGTGTGCTGCAGCTCAACATGAGTACTGTTAGACTGATTTTTTAGGAATTGTCCCTGTCAGATGTGGTCAAGTGCTGACTGACTGTTTTGTGTGTTTCTGTGTACTCAGAAAGCCTCAGTTCCAGAGAAGACTTTTTCCTTGTGTGAAATATGCGAGACCGTGGTGAAAGAAGTGACTGGCCTCTTGGAGAGCAACAAGACAGAGGTGTGTAAGTGGTGGAAATGGTACCTCTTCCTAGGTGTTGGCTAACATGGGGCTGTATTGGAGAGGAAAGCAAAGTTAATTTCATGGACTGTTTCCATGAGAGCAAGATTTCCCTCCTGGGAGGGATGAAGTAAGAAAACGTGTACTTATGAATTGGGTCAGATTTCTGTTCCTCATTTGCCACGTATTCTTCATTGTGCTTCAGGAGGAGATTGTACACGAAATGGAGGTGATCTGCTACCTGTTCCCAGCAAGTGTCAAAGACCAGTGTAAGGACTTCATAGATGTCTATGGCCAGGCTTTGATTGACATGCTCTTGGAGTCAACGAATCCTGAAACTGTGTGTGTTATGCTGAAATGCTGCACAGCCAGCAAGCCTTCACAGCAGCCAGGTTCGTAATGAGGAGTCCGTGGTGTAAAACAAGACAGTTCTCTCACATGCCTGAGTACTTTGCTGCCTCCTTTCTTCTATTTGGGGGAGCTACCTGAGCACTGACACTTGGCTTTAGGGTTTTTTCTTCTCAGTTTTAGTGAAACCTGCAGATGGCTTCTGTGACATCTGCAAGATGGTGGTAGCTTATGCAGACAAAGAGCTGGAGAAGAATGCCACGACAGCTGAAATTGAAGCTTTGCTGGAAAAAGTCTGCCACTTCCTGCCAGAGTCTGTCAGAGATCAGGTAAAGAGCTTGTTCAGGAGGCAGGCAAAAGCAGTGGGGCTTGTCAATGGTGGGGAACTGTCCTTGTTGACTTGTTGGGTTTACGTAGGTTCTACAGTGACAATTATACTTGCCTCACTTTTTGAGTGTTTTGCCTGATATTCTGTTTATGTGCTAATTTTAGGTCCGTCTCTCAAGTGTCTCTACTTTTGCTGTAAATGTCCAGGTACTCATAGTAGAGGCCTCTGTTTAGTCATAGTTTGGCCAACTGGCTGGAGACAAACTGTCCACAGGTGCAGCTGGGACTGGCTGGGATCCAGCCACCTAATCCTGCCAAGGTTTTTCCATTTGCTGGTTAGCACCAAAGTGTAGCTTCCTCTTGTGCACCAGAGCGAAAAGAGGGAGCAGGAGATGAACAGAAAGATGAAACAGCTTGTGGAGTATTTGGAGAAACCAGAGAGCAGCACCTCTTGGTGGCTTTTATAAGAGTCGTCAGTCTTCCTCTGCTAGAGGCTGGGAGGAGTTTGGGGTGCAGGGGATTAGGTTTTTGTGTTCCCTGTCCTTGGGGGTTGGCAGTCCTTGGAATACTTGGAGACTTCTAAGGGACTGGCTGGATTGTTCTGCTAATTTGCAGTCAGTAAAGGTTTGCCTGGAAATCCTTTTGAGAACAGCGGGTGGGAATAGCTGAAGGCATTTTTTTCCTCAGTGCTGATCCTGTTCAGGGGATTAACAAAGTAATTGGAAGTAGGCTGGCATAATTCCAGTGAGACAGCAAAAAGCAGCACCTGTCAGGCCACCACTATCAAGATTTACCTGGAAATCTTATTATGTGGCTGCTGAGTGTCAGCAAGTGGCAACTGCTTACAAATTTACTGGCTATGCACTGTGCCGGCTTAAAGCAGCTCTGCAGCCGCTGCTCCTGCTCGCTGTGTGAGGCTCTTTAATAGCTGCAGTTTGCTTATTAGTCGTTGGTCTCTGCTGAGAATGAGAAAGCTGCTGGATCTTCCTGTGCTCCGGAGCTGGCCTCCACTAGAGGGCTGACGGTCACCACTGGGACGCGTTCCTGCTGCTGCCTGCTCTGAAGGGAGCAGGGGCTGCTCCAGCGACAAGTGCTTCAGAGTCGTGACTGCGTTGCTGCCTTCCTGCTCAGGATGTTTGTCTCCAGCTCGTTCGGTGTGCTCTCCTCCTGAGACAGCAGTGATCTCCACAGTTAGACTAAGCTTGGCAAATCAAAGCATGTCCCACCTGCTTCTCTTCCCAAAGTCTGTCCCGCTTGGTTCCTTTCCTTTTGACCCCCTTCTCATCCTAGCCTGTCTGCAGACAGCAGCAGGCAGGGATGAGCTAGCAAAAAATGATGTAGTTGTGTGATTAGTGAGGTGCTGAGTCCTTTTTGATCCGTAGAGCTCAAGCCTCTGGTTTATCAGTTTGGAGTAGTGTATAGGCCTGCCTGCTGAAGACCACATCTTCCTCCCCTTTCAAAGGCTTTAACAGGAGAATCTCTCAACCTGTGTTTTGTTCCAGTGTGTTCAGTTTGTGGAACAGTATGAACCCGTGGTTGTGCAACTCCTTGCAGAGATGATGGATCCCACTTTTGTTTGCACTGTGAGTATTGTGTTTAGTTCTTTTGAGTACGGGGTGCGATAGTCCTGCCTGCTCCTCCGTACGCTTTTCAGTGCCCAGTGTGCAGAAACTCTGCTGGAATAAAAATCAGCACACTGAATGCTTGGAACAAGTGTGGTTGTGCAAGGCCTGGGGCTTACTGAATGGACAGCTGTCTGAATGCCAGCCTTCTGCAGAGGAGGAGGGAAGGAAAGAGCTGCCAGTCGTTTTCTGCTGCTGAGGTTCAGTAACAAGGTGTAGTGTGCCCTGATTGAGAGGAAGTCAAAGAACATTTCTTGAGAAATGTCCCTTTCTAGAAGCTTTGTTTCTTGAAACTTAATAAGCAGAAGCAGTTGCGACAACTTAATTCTTCTTCGTTCAGCTGTGAGTGTGACTGAGTTGAGTGTGGTCTTGTGGGAGCTCCTGAAGCTCCCTCAGTGTTGTTTCCATGCTTGCTCAGGTGGAAGCTCAGACTGGGGTAGGGCTGGAGTGGAGATCTCTTGTGCAAATAGAACAATGCTGACTGCTGCTGTTCTTTTCACAGAAACTTGGAGTCTGTGAGTCAGCTAAACAGCCTCTGCTGGGGGATGATGCTTGTGTCTGGGGTCCAGGTTACTGGTGCAAGAACATGGAGACTGCTGCTCAGTGCAACGTACGTGAAGCAGGATTCTGCCCCAAGTTTTCTATTGCTCTTTGATAGCTCCTTATAAACTACTTTTCCAGCTTCTGTACCACCCTTTCAAGTGGATGAGTTCCAGTTTCAGGAAGCAAAAGGGTACTAGCTAGAGGTGGTTGACTTTGGTTAGAGGGTCTTTCACAGCCCTTAGCTTCCCTAGAGCAGACCTGTTCCTATCCCACACCTGTCTGCTGGCATTTCAGATCTACAGTAGGGTACAGTGTGACCTTTGGATTTAGTCTGTGTCCCCACAGCCAACATGACCTCTCACCAGGCTCTAAACGTTGGCTTCCAGTATTGCTGTGGGCTGATGCCTTCTTTGCCAGCCTTAACAGCTAAGGGTCATCGGCATTCTTTCCTGAAGCTTCTGGGTGGGGACGAGGATGTCATTTATTCTAGTCCTCTCTGGAATCACTTATTTTAAGGAAAACAGATCTGCCCCCAAGGTCTTTGCTCGGCAGGTGGTGTTGAATCGTGCCTGTAGATGCCCACTTGTTTGCAAATGGGCTTTTTTCCACTCACACTATTTCTTTCCCTTTAGGCTGTCGATCACTGCAAGCGTCATGTGTGGAACTAGAAGAAGAATTTCCAGTTCGGAAAGTTTGCCGTGGCTCTTAAAAATGTGGGCCAAGGTTGGCGGAGAGCTGTATCGCAAACGTCCCTCCTCTCTGCCTCATTAACAATTTAACCTTCAAGTTCCTTTATCGTAACTCTTCTGTAGCAGTGCTGCTGTTGGAGGATCAGATCTTTGTTGTTGACTTAAAGATACTTCTGATTGTACAGTTTAATTCATTATGCTCCTAAAAATAGTGTGGTGTAGTTTTTTAATTGGTAGGCTGAAGTGTTTTTTAGGTGCTGGGAAGAATGGCAGAGAAGGTGAAATGAGACAAGACTATTATAATTTAATTTAAAAAACCAAGATAGCGACTAAACTTTCCAAAGTCTTCCCGTAGTCAGCACTGGGAAGATGACGTGCTTTGCATTTTTAACATCAGGCTGGAATACTCATTTTCTGTGTGACTGTAGAGGAACTCGAAGGGATGGGTAATGCTGAATCTGGGATCCTTTCGACTGGCATTTTCAAAGCTCTGCAGATGCAGAGGAGTGGACTTGGTGTGCCCAGTTAACTCGCAAAGTGACTGGTACCTAAAAAAGATGCATTTGAGTGATCACGCTTTTGCATTTGAGTGACCACACTTTGGCTCGTGGTGTTACCATAGCTAAGGGAACCCTCCCTCAACCTCTGATCATGTCCTTTTTATTTCCTTGGGCTGCTGGGTCTCAGCGTGGGTGTTCTGCTGTCAAGCCCTGTGGGGTGGGATTTCAGGCTTTTGAAGCATGCTGACATACTGCAGGAACAGCTCCCTTTTTTCATGTCCTAGTTGCTCAATTCTGCTTAGTGCGGCAGCTTCCTACATGCAGCCAGCTGGGTGCCAAGGAGGTGGAGTGAGCTGGGTTGGTAGAAGACAGGGGGGAAAAAGCCAGCAGGGTCTGTGTGTAGGTCAGTGAGTTCAGCACGGAGGGCAGAACATGTGGAAAAATGGTTTTTATTGTAAACTGCCGGTTTGTTCCCTGATCTGTTTTTCTCTCATAGCGTATTTCAGTCATCTAAAACCTCAGAGGTGCTGTGAGGCTCGCGGGCCATCTCCACTGCTGCCGCCCCTTCTCACTGACACTCTTCCGAGTAGTATGAAGTCTAAATTTTTACCCAGAGTTCCCATTTCTGTTGGGAAACGCATAGCAAGCGGAGATGGCCGATGGTAAGAGCGCTGCAGGAGGCGTTTGGCAGCTCTGCTGGCACACCTGACAACCTCCCTTTCCCGCCTCTGCGGCATCCTGCTGGAACGGCCTGAGCTTCGGAACAAAAGCCTCTCAAGGCCAGCTGCTGCCCTGCAAACAAGTCAGGGCCTGAGGTGTAGGGGCCTCAAGAATGAGAATCAGGCTGATGTGGTTTGAGACAGACCTTGCATCCTCTACCAGCTGTTAGTGTTTGCATTCTTACAGAACGCTGAAGCACTCGTGGCTTTCAAAAAAAGAAAACCAATTGCCCCCTAAAGATGTAAAATACCCACAGGTTTCTATCTCGGGAGGCTTGTGTGGTGGTTCCAGCGGTGTATCCCAGGTGGGTAGATGCGCCAGGTAGGAAATGGGCTGTCTTCAGCGTCGCTGCCCTGGAGGTACCGGTTGTGTTACACCGTAGGGTGGTACTGGATCTTTTAAACTGGACGGTGTTCTCGTAACATGAATTTGGGGGGTGGGGGGGTGGGGATGGATTGACACTTGCTCTTAGAGGTTGGCAAGATTTTGATTCTCTGGTGTTTTTAGTAGTGAAGGATTTATGCTGGTGACCTGTTGGCCATGGGGAACCAGGGGAAATCCTGTTCTAGCGCTGGGAGTCTCTTTAGTTTTCTCCCTTCCTGTGGACTGTGGCACCTGACCCGCTTGAGTCATGCTGGGGGGGGACATGTGCAGTTGCTTTCTAAAGAACATTGTCTTGAATTTTTTTTGCACAAAAGCTTCCTTAATGAACAATAAAAAGTCTGTAAACCAGTAAGTTTGTGTGTTTTCATTTCCTTGTTGTGTGCCAGTTGCCAAAGGATCAGGTTCGCTTCCCCTTTGCTGCCGAGCCAGAACGCGTGTCCCAGAATGTCTGGGGCTCAGTGACAGGATTTGGGTTCCCATTGAGGTGCCCTCGCCTTGCAGTATGCGTGTCCCATCAAGCCTTGGCTCGGTGAAGGAGGCTGCCCCGGGATTGCCACTGCCTTGCTCTCCCTTGGATGAACCAACGCCTGGTGTGGGGCAACAGCCCCGTGTCGCAATTCCTCTGCCTTGTGCGGGCTGGAGGCAGCTCTTGCTCAAGCTGCTTGATAGCAGGCTTCAGTGCTGACCTACAGTTAACGTGGCTTTCCTCTGGTCTTCGCTCCCTGCCTTAATTTTGAATAAAATCAACCTCTTTTAAATGCTTGAAGCTGCCTCTCGCTACACCATGAATTCACTTGTCCTCAATTTACTGGTCTTTGGTACCTGCACTGCTGCCCATTTTGGTAGGGATGGTGCGCTACTTGCTGAAGAGCACAAAAGGTGGCTGTATCACACAGCCCTAGGACAGTTTTCCCCTGCTGTGCCCACCCTTCTCAGCCAGGGGTAGTGAGGTTAGCGCTGAGCAGCAGGTTCTGGGCTGGTTTTGACTTCCCGGGAATACCTGCCTGGCTCTGGTCCCTCCCTGCACTTGCAGGCTGGTGATGATTTTATAATCAAGGCCTGAAGAGAGGGGTGTGGTAATTGCCCTGCGTAGGTGTGGGTTCTCATTGCTCCCAGCCCATCCAAGATTCCTCAGTCTGGGAGCAGCACAGGAGAGGAAGCAGCCACTGAGGACTATCTTAGGAGCGGCATGGAGAGCAAATGGAGTGGCTGGGTGCTGATCCTTTCCGTGTGCCTGGGCTGCTACCAAGGTAAGGCCAGGCCTGGGGGTAGGACTTGAGGAGAGCCCAGAAAACCCCTCTGAACCCCAGAACTTCCCAGCCATAGTGTTCAGACTCCGTAGCGTGCTGCTTTCTCATCTCTGTGGTGGTGGAGTTAGGCCAGAGGAGAGCTGGGGCAGGTGGCACCACTGGCTGCTTTACCTCTTGCCCACTTGGATGTGAGCGTTGTGACTTCTGCCCTTGAAGATGGGCAGAAGATAGTTTGCTCCCTCCTGCAGACAACAGGGATTCGAATGGAGCCGGGGTTGTGCCAGCGTATGGAAGGAGGGGCGTCTCAGCGGCGATGGGGGTGAGGGCTGCTTCGTCCGCTGCCCTTGGCTGCGTACGTGCAATCTGGGGGAAACCACTTTGTCCTTGCATGACAGCGTGACCTCAGTGCCACCTGAAGGTGGCCCTTTCCCTATGGGCCTACTACAAGGTGCAGGAGGCAGGAAGCCTCCTCTGCTGTGGCTTGCCGAGCTCTGGGTAGGGTGATGGGGTGCAAGGCTGCAGCCCTGTGCACCTTTGGAGACCTCTCATCGCCAGGGCTTTGGGTATCTGCGAGCAAATCCTCCTGCAGATGAGCTGATGCTGCTGTCCCCTCAGCATCGCCCACCCTGCCCCAGGAAACAATGGGGTAAGAGCCCGTTTCCAACTCCTGGTCCTCACTTGAGGGGAAATCACTTATTCCAGGGGAAAGTTCCCTGGGGAAGCCGTGGAGTCCTGCTGTTGTAGACAAAAAACCCAACAAACCCAACCTTTCAGAAGGAAGAACCCTTTTTGCACCTGAATTACCCCATCTCAGCCCATTGGACTCCGATGTGACCTGCCCAGGCGCTGGCTTGGTGGTGGAGGAGTTGTGACCACGCATGTGGGGCCTGGCGATGGGGAGAGACGTGCTGATGCGTTCCAGCCGGCAACAGGCAGAGCAGGAAAGTTCACCCAGGCTCAGCACGTCCATCCTTCGGGCCACGCCTGCCCTGCAAGCCTGCTTGGCATGGTGCGGCTGATGGGGATGTGGGACCAGGGGCCCCTGCAAGCCGTGGAGAAGGATTTCGATGCTGGCAAGAGCGTATTGATGGTTTTGGCCATAACGGCGTGAACCAGGCCAGGAACGGGGGCGCCGGAGCCCACGCCACCACCCCCAGGGTTTACATCACAACCTGCTCGCCAGGCTCTGCTGGCTTGGCCAGTGTGCTCCGGGACTCTGTGTAATGCCGGCACAGCCCTGCTAGAGCTGGAGCTCAGTGCTGGACACCCCCTGAGCAAAGCCCACCCCACCCCAGGGGCCTGGCCGCTGGGGATAAGGCAGTGCTGGCTGGTCTGGGACCCCCACAACGGCGCGGGACCGTCCCTGCCTTGCCTCGTGCTCCATGCCGGGGCTTTGCCGAAACCGATGTTGTCCAGTGTCCTGCTGCGCAGATGCCCGTCAGCACACGGGAGCTCCGGCATGGTTTTGAAATGTGGAGGACAGCCCACGGGGCACCGGTTGCCCCGGTTGCTTGCCCTGCAGCGATGCTTTCTACTGGGGAAGCTCCCCCTGCTCTCAGCAGTGGGGTGTAATCACTAGTATTAATTATTTTCTGGTCCAGCACTTGTTGCCTAAGTTTCAGCTTGAGCGGAGCGAGAAGTGCCGAGCTGAGGTGCGCCATAAGCCAGAAAGGTGAAGGACGAAGCCACCAGTGACTTTTAGACCACCCAAATCGCCCACGCTGTTGCTGGCAACATCCTTACACCGCTGGTCCGGTCTTCAGCACAGGGCTATGGGAGATGCCAGTGTCCGTGAGTCAGGACCAGCTCAGAAACAAGCTGTGGGCTTGTCGCCTCCCATCTCCTCCTTTTTTTTTTTTTTTTTTTTTTTTTTTTGGTGCTGCCCCTTAATGCTTCTACTGACTTGCCATTCCCGTTTGCCCTGATGCTAGTGCCAGAGTTGAAAGAATAAATATCTCTCTCAGCTGATGCGGCGACCGCGGCATCCTGCTGCTGGAGAGGTGTGTGGGAAGCTGTGCGTGGGAAACCGGGGGGACTCACCCTGCCCTGGGGCTCGCTGCTGCCCCAGTGCTACCGTCACTCGTCACTCGGGGTAATTTGCGCTGAAACACCACCCGGCACCCGAAGAGTTGCGTCAGCGCTTTTGGGAGCAGGCGAGGCTGGTGGGGGGCTTGGGAGCCCCGTGGTGGCCCCAGGCATCTCAAGCTGCTGCCCCAATGCATCCTATGGACGAGCCAAAGGCGTTGCCAGAATTTGGCATGCAGGAAAAGCAGCTTTTGGGGAGTTACCTGATAAGGGCAGGGTGGGTGGAAGGTGCCTTTGCTTTTATTCCTCTTGTGGAACATCAGAAGGCTGGGGCCAGGTGGTAAAAACTGGATGCAAGTGCTCTGGGGCAGGGGAGGAGGTTTTTCTTTGCTTATTAGACGCAGCCGCAAGAGGGTGCGCAGCAGGGTCTGTCTGTCCGTCTGTGCATGCGCTGCTCCTCGTGTGCCCCCCACTTTCCAGAGAGGCTCCCAGCCGAAGCAAGGCAGTGAGGGGCTTGGGTTGTGTCAGCTCATCACCTCCTCCTCAGCCGCATCCTGGGCGGGTGCAGCCCCTGGTGGGAAGAAATACTTGCCCCATCGTGAATGAATCGTGACACGTCAAGGTGGCAACTAAACCGCCAGCATTGCGCCACGCCACTGCGCTGTCCGGGCGGGCCGTGCCTTGCTGCTGCTGTTGGGCCAGGGATTTGCAGCCAGGGGAAAATGCTGTCACTGGGAGGAAATGGGAGAAAAAAAAAAAAACAAACCCACCCAAAATGAGGGTTGCTCAATCGTTGCCGGGAGCCGCGGCGTGGCTAACCGGCTGCTGCGCAGGGCTGCTGGTTTTGCAAGATTTACTGCCGTTTTTACAAGCAGCATGCTGACGGGCACTGCGCGGCTGAGGATGATCCCCACATTCGCTTTGCTTTTGAGGCTGGCCCGAAGCGGCTGCCATAGCCCGTTGGAAAAGCCAGCAGCTCGCGGTGGCCTGGCAAAGCCAGACTTTGCTGGGCTTACAAAAAAAATCACTTAAAAAACTCAACCACCGTTGCGAAAGCTGCGGGTGAATCACAGCGGGAGCGTGAGGAGCATCAGGGAAGGGTTGGAGTCAGGGTGCTGGTGGGGAGGTTGGTGCGGGGCAGAAGATGGTCTCGGGGATGTCTGGAGGCTGACGGTCTCCTCTGCCCGCCACAGCCGGGGCCAGCCCCCTCCATGAATGCAGCGAGCGGCCAGAGGACTGGTGCCGCGACGTGGTGACGGCGGCCAAGTGCGGGACGCTGGAGCTGTGCCGGGTCACTCTCTGGAACCAAGCCCTGGGGGTAATTGTGCGGGGAGGGGGGATGCAGGGGGATGGAGGGATGTGCCCATCCTCCCCCAGAATGTGGGGCCGGGGAGAGAACCCCAGCCCGGCCACCCCGATGCTGAGCACCCGGAGGAGCATCCACTGATGCTCTTGAGCAGGAATGTATCTGCAGGGTGAGGAGCTAAAGCAGTGGGTACCCCGGGATACTCCCAAATGCCTCCTGGGGGCGTGGTTTTGGGATGAAAGGTTGGGATTTGGGGAGCAGGCGGGGAGGTCCCAGGTGCTGTGGCACCATCCTGATGCGTCCCCTCTCTCAGCAGAAGGGCATCCCGTGTCACCTGTGCCAGGTGGCGGTCTCTGCGGTGGGCAAGATCCTGCAGGACAACTGCACTGAGGTGGGTCATGGCTGGGGGAGCGTGTGTGGGGCTGGCATATTCCCCTCTCCACTGTGGGGACAGCCCAACCCTGAGCTCTCCCCTTATCATCTAGGAAAAGCTGCGGCGCTTCTTGGATAAGAAATGCCAGTACCTGCCCTTCCAGGACTGGTCTGTCAAGTGCAAGAGGATGGTGGACACAGGCGTCCTCATCCTCACCCAGCTGGGCAAGCAAGTGCTGGTAACCGGCAGGGGAGACCCCTTTGGATTTGCATTTCTCCATGGTTTGGGATGTCTTGGGGGCAAGGGAGGCTCTTGGAGCTTGGGAGAAAAGCTCTGTGAGATGGAGATGGGAATGGAAATGACCAAGGGATGGGGTGGGGAGTAGGGTGATGGGGGCAGCCCTAAGCCCCCACCTCTCTGCTCCTTCAGTCAAACCCAAAGGTGGTGTGCGGGACCATCAAGCTCTGTCAGCCCCAGGAGAGCCCCACAGGGGCCCTGAAGTTTCAGGAGCCACCGCTGGCCTCCGCGGGCCCCGCTCAGGACTTCGCTGACCTGGTTGCCCCCTTCATTGCCAACGTGCCTCTCCTGCTCCATCCCCAGGACCTGCCCCGTGGTGAGGCCCAGGTACCGTGGCACAGGCGAGAAGGCTGTTGATGCTGCTCAAGAGCAAGAACCACCTAATTAACAACAATAATCATAAAAAAATAGAATTACCACCCAGCTGAAATGGCATCTGACCAGGGGGGCAGATGGGACTGGGATGAGGTGGGGGAACTGAAGAGATGCTGGCCAAAAAGATGCCTCAGATTGCAACTGGCGTGTAAATCCCAGCCCGGCAAATGAGGGCATTGGGGGCACTCGGTTTTGTTTCGGGGGTTGTTTCTGATGCGTCCCTGCCCATGTTGTCCCACAGGAGACGGAAGAGGTGTGCGGGGTCTGCCTGCAGCGGGTGGCCGCTGTGCAGCTGGAGCTGGGGACCAGCTCTGCCTTCACGCAGACGCTGGTGGCCCACGGCGGGCGGGTGTGTGAGGGGCTGGCACCCGCCCTGGCACAGCAGGTAAGGGGGTTGGGCTCCATCCTCCTCGATGTCACCGTGGCGCAGGAGCATCTTTTGCAGCCACCTGCCTTGCAGGTCCTCCCCGGGGGCTGGGGGTGTGGGCGGGGTGGTGGGGTGGCCGCTCTCCGGCGCTGACGACGTGTCTCTCCCGCACAGTGCAATCGCTACCTGGCTGAGTACGCGCACACGGCTGCCCAGCTGCTCCGGTACATGGTAAGAGGAGGAGCGTCCCCCTGGGCTGCTGGGGGCAGGTGGGTGCCAATGGGGGGACCCAAGCAGCATAGCCAAGGGGACCTCATCACATCCTGCAGGCACCTGCTCTCAATTTTTTTATTAAATCCACCTCTTTATATTCCTACAAACTTTTAAATATTTTTTCCCTTCTCTCTTGCTTGCAACCGCTGTAATTCTTTTTTATTTTCTTTTTTTCTTGCCATTTCCTGGCCTCTCCACTGGCAGCAGGCTGAGATCAGACCCATGCCCAGTGGGCTGAAATCACCCTCTAGGGGGAAGTGGGGGGCACAGGCTCTCCCTCCTGGGAGAGCGATGCCTGCCCGATTCAGGATGTCTCTCCCCCCAGGACCCGATGGAGCTGTGTGGCCAGCTGGGACTCTGCTCGTCCGCCTCGGCGCTGCCCCTCCATACGCTGCTCACGGAGAAGGTGACACAGGTCCTGAGCACATTTAGGGTAAGCAGGGACCCCCCTGAATCCGCCGTGCTCCTTCAAATCCAAATGCGGGGAACGGGGAGCCTTATTTTGCATTCCTTTTCCTCAAGCATCTTCATTTTTCCAAGGTTGGGAATGCCTTTCTTGGGGGCTGATGGCTGGGTGGGGTCGGGGTGGGTCTGGGGGTGCTCAGTGTGTGTCCCACCGCCTTGTCCTGACAGGACGGGGAGGGGACCACACCACTGTGCGAGATGTGCCAGTTCGCCGTGAAGGTAGCCGAGAGCCTCCTGGAGAACAACGTGACGGAGGTGAGCCCCACCACTGCGGTCCGGAGACGGGGGGGGCTGCGAAAGCGGGGGGGGGGGGGGGGCGGAGCAGGGGGTGCAAAGTGGGCAGCAAGGAGGTGGGGTTTTCTCTGTGCCTGCCTTCTCCTGGCAGGAGCAACTAGTGAATGACATCGAGAAGGTGTGCTACATGCTGCCCCACCGCGTCATTGGGCAGTGCAAGGACTTCGTCGACTCCTATGGCAAAGCCGTGGTCATCATGCTGCTGGAGGCCACCGACCCGGTGGCCATCTGCACCATGCTGCGCTGCTGCCCCCGCAGCGGGGATGCCCACCAAGATGAGCCCAGGAGATGTGGGTAGCACCCAGACACCGGGTCCCCAGGGGACAGGGTGCTGGGAGGGTGCTAACACCCCCGCTGTGTCCTGCAGGGGCTGCCGTGCTGGAGCAGCTGGCGGTGGGTGCAGGCAGCTTCTGCAACGTCTGCCAGATCGTCATCACCTACTTTGATAACGAGCTGCTGAAGAATGAGACACTGGCCGAGCTGCGCGACATGCTGGAGAAGGGCTGCGAGCTGCTGCCCGCCCCGCTCACCGGCAAGGTGAGCCGGGGCGGGGGGCACCCAACCCCACGGGGAGCCCCCAACACCCCGTCGCTGGGCTCAGCCCCTCTCTCCTTCCCAGTGCGAGGCGCTCGTGGTACAGTATGAGCCAGAGGCCGTGCGGCTCCTCGTGCAGATGATGGACCCCAACTTCGTCTGCACTGTAAGTGTCCCCATGCCACGGGCGCTGCTCCCGCTCCCCGGACTGAGATGGCAGCAGGGTCACAGGGTGCCCATGGTTTTTTTTTCTTCCCCTTCCCACCCTTTTCCTTTGTGATGCAGAAAATAAGAGCCTGCGATTCACCTGGGGAGGATCTTCTGGGCTCGGACCCCTGTGCCTGGGGCCCTCAGTACTGGTGCAAGAACATGGCCACGGCGGTTGAGTGCCAGGCAAGTGTTGCCTGCGTCCCCTCCCCGGGGTCGGCAGGTGTGCTGGGGTCCCTGCCTCCCCCTGCCACCCCTCCTGGTCTCTCTCTCACAGGCCGTGGAGCACTGCCGGCGTCACATGTGGAACTAGGAGCCACCTCCCCGGCCGGCGGGGCTTGCCCTGCCATTTAGGTTCGGGATCCTGGACCCCCTCCCTTGGGATGCGCCTGCACCTGCGGATGGCAACGGCAGGACCCCATCGGCCTCACCACCCCGGCCCCAGCCACCTCTGCCTCTTCCTTTTCCACCCCGGGGCTTGGATTTCCAATTCAGATTAAGGGACTTACTAGTATTTGCAGGACTTGAGGATTCAGCCTGGCTGTCTCAGGCTGACTGCAAAATCCCACTGTCCCTCCACAGCCGCATCCCCATCCCCATCCCAAATCCATCCCCATCCCCATCCCAAATCCATCCCCATCCCAGCCGGAACCGCTCCTAAAGCCCAGATCCTGCGACGTGGATCCATCCCCATGGGCTGGGCTGGTTTCGGCTGCCCAGACGCCGTCCTCCCCAGTGCCGGTGGCCGGCAGCCTCAGACCGCAGGTCTCGCGGGCTTTTGGGAAGCCCAGCCCTTTGCTGGTCCCTCTTCAAATTGGGGTGGCTTTTTATTATTATTTTTTTCCCCCTGGTCACCAGTTAAAGAAACAAAATGGATTAAATTTACCAGCAGAGCCCGGCTTTGCACTACACTTATGGTACACTAATTTTGTGTCCGGCCGACGGCTGGAGATAGATATCGATGTATTTTAAACGTCCCCTGAACAAAGAATGAGTGAGTTTGGGGGGCCAAGATTTCCTTTCATGCACACATCTGTGCTGGGGCGGGGGGGGTCCTGTGCTGAACCAGCCATGGCAGCAAAGGGCAGTGGGGCACTGGCTTGTCCCTTCCCGCAACAGGAGGGGCGATGCCCCGCGGCACCCGGTCCTGAGCGGGCACGGGAGCATCTCGCTACAAATAAAGTCTTGCCGTGAGCCCAGCTGGTAGTGTCCCTCCTCCTTGTCCTGGGGTGTCGGGGGGCTGGTGGTGTGGCAAGTGAGGGGGCAAAACCCCAAGGAAGCTTCCCCTCAAATCCAGGGGGCACAACACCTTGCGAAGGTGATGGATGGAGGGGTGAACGCAGGGAAAAAGGGGTTTTTCTCTTCACAAGGTGGTTGGGTATGATGAATCTGGCGCAGCCGGGGAGGAAGGACGACAGACAGGCTACCCAAAGCCATAGACAGTGTATTTCTGAGTCCCGTAACAGACTGTGCCCGAAACTCTCCACAAGGTTACGATTGGAAACAAACCCCCGAACAAACAAACCCGAAAGCAAGAGAGAAGGGGAAAGGGCAAGAAAAGACACGCATGAGCACTCCACATCCAGAAGCCCCCGTTATTGTCAGTCTCTCTCTTTTTCGAAGTCACGACATGTTTTGGTAAAGCCAGCAAAATGGAGAAATGTCTTTGTTATTTTTTGGGGTCTTTCCTTGCCGGAAAGGTGCCGTTAATGCCAAACGGCCTCGGCCTCTCCCCGTGCTGCCCTGGCCCTCCCCACGCCTGTGGTCGAGGTGTGATGGCTGCTTGTCCCCAGCCTGCGCCTGGGGAAGCTGCGGTGGCACATCATCTGCACCTTCGCTGCACCTTCACCCCTGCCCAGCCTGGACTCATTGGATTCATTCAGCTTTTCTTTTTTTTTTTTTAAAAAAAAAAAAGGTTTTTTTTTTAATAAGAAAAATAAAAAAAATTTAATGCTTTCATGGATAAATGACAGGTGAGTAAAAGCGTACCAGTCCTGAGAGCCCTTTCTTGGGGCCAAGCTCTCCAAGGCTGCCGGAGCGAAGCGCACCAGTTGCCCTGGACTCCATCTGCAGGGGAGGTGGGGGCCAAGCGCCAGTCTCGGGGTACCCCCGGACCTCGCCGCAGCCCCCCTGGTCCGTGCTTTGTCCCCGCTGGCCCCAGCTTGCCTAGAGGAGCGCTACCACCACCACCACTCGTCATAACTCGGTGATCTCCAGCGGGCTCTCCATGATCACCTCCCGCATCTTGTGCAGGGGTGTGGACTTGGCCGACTCGGTGCGGGCGTTGTGGTCGCTGTAGCCCCCGCAGTCGGCGGTCAGAGTCTCCAGCGAGCGACCCAGCACCTTCTGGTCATCCTCGGGCAGGCTGTTGAGGTCAGAGGCGAGCAGCGTGCCCGTGCTGCCATGCACCACGTGGATGCCATCGGGACCTTTCAGCTCCACCGGCTGCTTGTGTCGGAAGCGGAGGCTGCCCTGGCTAGGGCTGCGCTCCTCCTCCTCTTCCTCCAGCTCCTTCTGGATTAGCTGCAAAAGGCCCATGGAGCAGGGGAATCACCACTGTGGCCAGAGCAGATCCTGGCTTCCCTGCCTCCAAACCTCCTGCAGTGCCAGAGCCCAGCGGGAAGGATGGGACCCTCTTCTTCTGAAGCAACCTTATAATGTGGTGATGAAGATTACCAGCACGATGATGATCTCCAGCCAGATCGCTTGTTTGTTGAGTGGGCACCCCAGCTCGAGCACTGGCTACCAGCTGGGTAGTGAGTCCCACAGCAGCACCCACGGTGGCCAAGGCGGGGTTTTGGACCCAAGCTGGGATTTGGGGTTGTATGAGGGTGGTGGGGCTGGAGGCAGACAAGGAAAGGAGTAGAGGGAAGGCTGGAGAGGCTGGAGGGGGATAAGGGCAAGAAGGGGTGGAGGGCAGAAGGGCTGAAAGGTGTCTTCCATCCCACCACTCTCCTCTGCTCTGCTTGCCCCACATTTTGCCCCCCATGAAGAGGAGGAAGGCTGCGGGAGGAGTTGCTTCTCCCCACACCAGCCTTCCTGCACCAAAACCCTCTGCCCAGCTTTTTTGCGTCAAAAACGTGCCGGGTTGATGAGCTCAGAGGAGCGGAGGGGAGGGAAGATGTCTCCATGTGTGTGCAGGCACCTGCAGCTTCTTGGCCAGTCTCAGCAGAGAGATGGGGAGGTGATGGACAGAGCCTAACCTGCAAAGGTGGCCACCCCTCTCTCCCAGGGTGGGAGAGTCTGAGGGAGAGGGTGCTGCTGATGCTGAGAGGAAACATGGCGGGGTCACAAGAGCTGGGGCCCTGTGGGGAACCGGCAGCCTGAGTGGAAAACCAGCTCATTTTGACCAAGCAGAGAATGGGGCCACCACTGGGTGATGGGGACCATGGACACAGGGAGTGACCACAGCCAGCAGGGCCGGGAAGATACACTGCATCCCAGAGGGCACGGCAAGCATCTCCTCACACCCATGCACACCCCATCTACCTCCGAGACCGAGGAGCGGTCCCCCTGACTGGCGGTGGCCTTATGCACCATCCGCTGGGCAAAGAGTTTTTTCAAGCGCATGTAATCATCCAGAACCACCTTCAAGAGAGAGCCCTGGGCGGAGGGGGAGAGACGAAGGGTTATCAAGGAAGGTGGTTTGGTCAGTGGGAAGCTGGCCTCATCCCAGCATTTTTTGGATCAACATCACCCTCCGGCACCACAGCTGTGAATCTGGAAGCCATAGCGATAGGAGAAGACCCCTCGGTGGAGGATGGCCACCCTCATCACTCACCTTGATGGGTCCCTCCCGCATGATCTGCCCCAGCTTGGCAATGTTGTCGTACTCCTGGATGGCTGCCCGCAGGTAGCGGTCATCCTCGGGCTTGGCCGCGGAGGGCTCTCTCCCGAAGGTCCCCTGCAGGAGGAAACAGCGGCTGAGGAGGCGGCGAGGGTGTCGGGCGTGGGGAGGAGGCGTCCCGGTGGGAGCCGTGTCTCACGTGGGTGCGGGCAGGGCTGTTCCAGAGGTCGGTGATCTCACTCAGGTTCTCCGGCAGGTCGTCCTCGTGCTCTGCCTGCGCTGCCAGCTCCATGTTCCTGCAGAAGGGGTCCAGCCACACCGGGTTGGCCCTGCCCCGGAGAGAGAAGCAGCCCTCAGAGAAAGCAAAGAGCAGCAGCACCCCTGACTCCATCCAGAGCCCGGATGCTGAGGCTGCGCTGCCTCTTCCTGCCCTGTGCAGGCATGAATTTGGATCCAGCTGCGTGTCAACACCCTCCCGTCATCTCTGCTTGGCCAGTATTGGCAGAGCCAGATTCACAGGAGAAGGCACAAGGTCTTTTGGCTTTGAAAGCTCTCAAGGCAAGTCCACACCCCAGGGCCAGAGTCATGCCCCACATGGCGTGACTAGCTGCATCCCACCGCAGAGCAGAGAGGCATCGAGTCTTCACCTTCCGCGCACCCCTGGCTGCCTAACCCAGGGGTCAGTCTCTCAAGGGTCAGTCTCTCAAGTTCCATAGGGTGACAAACCAGGGAGGGGAAGGAAGGGGAGAACTCACCCATCAAAGGAGTACTTGTTGGTATTTGGCATGTCCATGATGTCCATGAAGCCTCTGTTCCCTGCAAAAGGCGGGGTGGGGGTTACAGGGTGGCATGTCGGTGGGCTGAGCAGTAAACCACGAGGCAGCACTTCTTTATCAGGGAGGGAAACTCGTTGACCAAAAAGGCACTGGTGGCGTGAGAAACACGCTGGGATGCGGCTGATAACATGGAGGCTGGATGCTGAGAAAAGCCTCCCCCCATTGCACCTCACTGGGCTGGATCGCTTCTGATTTACATCCCGCTGACACCCTCCATGTCTCCTCGTGTACCCCCCACGTGCTCTTCACGCACCCACAGCTGGAAAACCCAAGCCACTGCTCACCAGTGGAGCCAGCCACTATGGCCTTCAACTTCCTTTTGTGCCTGCAAAAGAAATACAGCAAATCAGGGAAGAAAATAAGGAAGGTGATTGAAAGGAGAGGGGAGACACAGATTTGGAATAACCCTGCAAACGGCCCCTGTATCTAGTAGGGCACCCAGCTTGGCGGGGACAGGCGCTGTCAGTATTAAACCATTATTTTGGGGGAAAGGGGCACTTGCTGAGCCCCACCGCAGCAGTTGCTGGGATGCTGACACCCTTCTTGGCTTGCTGGCACTGTCACACAGAGTTCCCCTGGCCCGTGGGGACCCCGCAGCCTGGGCGTTACTCACACTGTCCGGTAGTACCAGTTCATGAGGATGAAGAGCATGGCAGCCAGGAAGAGCAGGACAGCCAGCACGATGATGGCCATCTAGGAGAGACAGAGGGGGAGTGACAGCCTCTGGCATGGAGCCAGCACCTGGTGGTGGGCACCCACCCGGAATTATTTGGGTGAAAATTCTCTCCAGGCCATGGAGGTCCGTGGAGGATGGGAAGGAACATCACCCCACCCACGAGCAGCTGCCATTACCTGCAGAGCCGAGAGATCGTCTGGGGCCCGGGCGGTGATGGCAGGCTGCACATCCAGCACATTGTAGTTCCTGAAGAGGTTCCTCAGCTGCTCCTTGTTCTCGTCTATCATCTGAATCACCCTGGGAAGAGAAGGGTTGCTTGGGCATTGTGATGTTAATGAAGCCCTCTAAGGACTCAACGGTCCAGGTGATAGGCTGGCTGATGGGCCAGGTGACATACCGCTCCACATCCAGGATGCGATTGGTCTCTTTGTTCACCACGTGGATCAGCAGCTCTGTCTGTGCAAAATTCACTCGACCTTTCTTGTCAACATGGAACTGGGGAGAGACAGCAAGGTCTGCAGTGCGATAGAGTTGTCTCCTCCCAGGACATCTCTTGAGTGTCCCCTGAGGTGTGCTCGAATGGCAAGACACCCTCAAGTCTGGCATGGGGTTGGTCTGGACCCCTTCGAGACACCCCAGCCTGGGGTGTATCCATCACCTTCAGAGTTTGGGGGTGTCTCGGGGACACCCTCAAAGGAGACTTCCCAAGCAGCATGTGGAAGGCTACCTACCCCTCGAAGCAACCTCAAAGGCAGATGGTTACCTGCACATCATCCGTGTTGACGATGGCACCCGTGATGTTGGACAGCAGGCTGATGAACTCCTCCTCGAACTGCTTGACTTTGTCAGGGATCTCGTTGATGATGATTTTGACCCGCTGGTCATCCCGCAGGATGTAAATCCCTATGATGGCCGTGTCATTGTGGCCCACCAGGTCAGAGGCCATGATGTCCACCACGAAGTAGCCAGGGTTGTAGGCCGTAAAGAGGTCAAAGGTTCGCAGGATGCCATCAAGGGTTCCTGGAGGAAAGATGGTCACAAGCCCAGGATTAGTGACCCTGGTTATGGAGACGTCTTTGGCCACAGGGACATCTCTGGCCATAGCCCTCGCTCCTGTGGCACGCAGGATACGCACCGATGCTGAAAATGTTGGCTACCTCCTCAGAGTCATTAGAGTGCTGCTTGATGTAGCGGATGCCCAAGATGTTGTACAGGACCAGGCTGTTATTGCCCACATCAGCGTCCACTGCAACCACTTTGATCAGTTCCGATCCCACCTTGGCATCGGTGGCAACCCCTTTGAGAGAGAGATGGGACAGGGGGCTGGGCTGGCTCTGACTGCCCCTTCATCCGGCTGGATTTTCTCCAGAGCTTCTACGGCTCCTGGTGTTCCCGCAGCCCCCAACACCCCTTACCTGCTGTGTACTCTGACTTGGTGAACTGTGGGGACTGGTCATTGATGTCATCCAGGAAGATCCGCACCTCCTGAAGGGTCAGGTCCCCAATGAGGTCCCAGGGCTGGGCTCTGCCTGCCCGCTGGCCCCGGGGAGGGGACCAGTTCCTCTGGCTGGATGCTTTGACGATGATGGAGTAGTATGGCTCCTTCTCCCGGTCCAGATCTCGCAAGACCTGCAGCTTCCCCTCTCGGCTCAGCTGGAAGTTGCTCTCCTGGTTCCCAGCTGGGTGCACAAAGGGGTCCCCAGTTTGGGCTCAGCATTTCTGAAATGCTACGTTGCCCATTTACCAAAGCAGAAAAGCGGAGGTGGAGGGAGCAAGAGAAATCCTTGGCGAGGGGTGCGCAGGGGGATGAAGAGCTGCCCATCCCCTCCCTGCTTGGCACCCACCTGCTATGAAGTAGTAGACGATGGCATTGGAGCCCTCATCTGCGTCCACGGCCCCAGTGATGTTCCCCACCACAGTGCCTGGCCATGAGTGCTCGGGGACAGAGAGCACTTGGTACTGGGGACTGTCCCTCTGCCAGAGACCCCAGGAGAAGGGAAGGTTATGGGCAGTGAGGTGGCTTTAAATAAAAGTGGATGCCCAGTGGTCCATGCTCCATCACATGTGCTCACCGGCATCTCCATCCCTGCATCCCCTGTGTCCCACCCCCTCCATCCCAATGCCTTACAGGTGGCCTGAGGAAGACGGGCTCATTGTCATCGATGTCATCAAGTGCGACCTGGAGGGGCTGCATGGTCTCGTAGGCTGGTTGGCCTTGGTCGGAGGCCACGATGATCAGCTGGGGAGAGAGGGTGTTCTGGGCAAAGCCACACAGGCCAGGAGACATCACTGAGGCAGGGACAGAGAGGACACCTGGGTGGCGGAGGACTTTGGGGTGATTTAACAGGGAATTCGGAGTTGGTCTACCAGGATGCAACGCCCCAATGGCACTTGATAACCACCCAGGTTCTTGCTAAGGTGTGACATCTTCATGACTGCGGCAGCCGACCCCATCCCCCCCCACACCACTTCCATCTTGCCAGCCCCACACTGGACCCGCAACCTCGAGGACCGTCCTGGCCACCCCGCCAGCACGCTGCCGTCTGGCTCACATTGTACACTGCCTGCTTCTCCCGGTCCAGCCGCATGGCTGTCTGGATCAGCCCGCTGATCGAGTCGATGCTGAAATACTCCCAGTCTTTGTTCCCTGCCCCAGTTTTCAGCAGGTTGTAGAGCACCGCTCCGTTGAGGCCCTCGTCTTTGTCCGTGGCGTAGACCTCGTAGACGTTGGACCGCAGGGGGATCTCCTGCTTGCACACATGCAGCCCCTCAGCCCTGGCATTGCACATGAGCTCCCTGCTCCCCCTGCCCCTCCAAACTCCCTTGTATCGGGGTCAGCAGGCTCCCACTGCCTGAAACCCAACTGTGGGCTGGCAACGAGGAGCCATGATTCCCTTCGGCAGGGTGGCTGCTCCACGCACGTACCGGGGACCGACTGAGCCAAGCCCGGCTTCCCAGAAAGGAGAAACATTTTAAATGTCAGCGTTTTGTCCCTTGTTTATAAACAGGCTTGCCATGCAGAGACCGGCTGTTTCCTTATTTTGCACGTTGCTGGTGTTTCTGTTCCCCAAAGCTGCCCCAGCATCCCTGCTCGCATGTACGGAGAGTGACTGTTGCTGACCACCCAGCCCCATGACCCATGTCACGTGTTAAATCAAAGTCTGGTTCCATCCTCAGTGGAGGTGGAGATTGCATTTTGCCACTGGTAGGCAGGAGCACTCCCGGGCACGATCTCAGCATGCCGTGACCCCTGTTCCTTCTCAAGGGGTTTACCTCCTTGATGTGCAGGATGGTGCCGTTGGGTGGGCGGATGAAGATGGGGCGGTTGTCATTGATGTCAATGACCTCAATGTGGAGCATGGTGGTCCCCCAGAGACGAGGGTGGCCCTTGTCCGTGGCCACCACAGTCAGGTTGAACCTCTCGTAGGACTGCAAGCGTCGCCGGGACTTGATGAGCCCAGAGTCTTTATTGATCTTGAAAGCCTCTGGGGGTAGAAAAACCACATCTCTGGCTCAGGACACTTTGCACAGGATAAATTACAATTAGAAACGAGTATACCTGCTGAAGAACATCCCTCACTGGTAGGAAATCCCTGTCAAGGGATGATGGAGCAGAGCCAGCTGCCTGAGGCCAGGAGTGCAGGTGCTCTCAGGATGCCATTTCAGAGCATGCCAACTCTCTGCCACTGGGCAACGACAAGGGCCCTGCTCCCAGGCCACCCCTGGCTGTTTCACTCCTGCCCGGGCAGCTACACCAGCCAGCACAGGGCAAAGGTCACAGGGGGGTCAGAGGAGCCCGTGGGTCTCAGGAAAACAAACTTTCTGCTGTTCGCCTCTACAGTGATGCTGTCTTTTGCTTGGTAACTCTCACTCCTTAGTGTGAAGAGATAAACTGGATTTCAGGCACTATCACTGCCCCCCCACAACCTCCTAGCCCTTCTCAGTTTTCCTCTAAAGCATGAGTGAGTCTGCTCCAAGACAACACTTGTGTACATACAAAGACGCGTTGGAGTGAGGGAGACAAGAGGATAAGCCAAGGCTGGGCTGCAGGACAAAAGACAGACAAAGCCGTAACATGCCACTCCACGAGGAACAGGGAACTGTGAAGCAGTATTGAAAGCTCCACACTTTCGGTATTGCTCCTAGCAGCCCATGCACCTTGCTCCAAACCAGCTGCAGGACACGGGATGTAGGCTTGGCCCCTATGTCTCGTCCAATTGCTTCTCATCATAACCCTTCTCCCCAGGGGAGGAGCCTCAGGCACCTCCCCACCAGCACCTACCTGCTCCAGGGCCCTCGATGCTGTAGGTCACCACGCCGTTATCCCCTTCATCCAGGTCTGTGGCGGTCATGGTGATCACTGACGTCCCCACTGGCTCGTTCTCGTAGACGCTGGTGCTGAACTGGCTCTTGCTGAACTGGGGCCTGACGTCGTTGATATCCAGGACTGTGATCAGCACCTTTGACAAATCACAACGGGCTGGATGACTTGAGGCTGGAGGCAGCCGAGCAGCCCCTGGGGGCCGTACCCCCACTGTGACCCGTGGCTCTGCTGACTGCCCTTCCTCCTATTCGTTTAGCTCTGCTAGCTGAATTCCTGCCTCCAACAATGGGGGCCACAGCGGCCGGGGCACCCATTCACGTCGGAGTTCTGGCAGACAATAGCATCACCCTCCTCTGTCTCTCCTGCTGATGCGTTGTCCCTGCAACACAAAGTCCCCTGCACCATCCACCCCACAGCCCCGGAGTCATCTGCTCTTCCTTCTGCCTAATTCCTCCCTGAGCCACAAGCAAGCCCACTGGGGAGGAGGGGCTGAGGTTTAACACCTTCTGGCTGATGACCGCCACACGAGGGGCGGTGGGAGGAGGAGAGCCCTACCTGCACGGAGTTCTCCCGACGGTTACTGGGGACATCCCCAGGGTTGTCCCTGGCCACGGCTGTCAGTGTGTAGTGATCCTTCTTCTCTCGGTCCAGGGCTGACAGGATATAGATGTCACCCTGCAGCACACAGGGAACTTCAGGTGGACCTTGTTTGGCAAAGCTGGTACTCGAGAAGGGGCAGAAGGTGAGGTGTGGGAGCAAGGCACAAGGTCGGACCATCTCAGCCACCCCTCCCTTTACCTGCTCTGTTCCAGTCTCAGTTGGCTTCTTACCGTGTTGGGATTTATTCCGAACTTGCCCTCTCCATCCCCCAGGCTGTACTGGATGAGAGCAAAACGCCCAGAATCCGCATCCGTGGCCTTGACCCTCAGGATGACCGTACCCAACGGCACGTCCTCAAAGACAGCTTTCTGCAAGCAAAGGGAGCAGGCAGGACTGGTTGTTTAATTACTTGATGTTTTCGTGGGTGTAGGCTGACACCTTAACCAAGGGTGTGGGGTGTCACCCAGGGGTGTCACCCAGGGGTGTCACAGTGGGACCCAGAACAAGATGTTCACAGAGAGTACACTGGTGGGTTGACAGTCTTCATGTGGTTCAAGCACAGACAGAGGGAAGAGAAGTTGTCCCTGGAGAACCCCTGGCTCTGTGCATATCCTCACCAGGCAGGCACAGACTTGGATGGGGGATCCCAGCTCACCTGGTAGGATGGTTGGCTGAAAATAGGATTGTTGTCATTGATGTCCACTATCTGGAGGTACACAGGGATTTCAGCAGATCTGCGGGGAGAGCCGTTGTCGGAAGCTCGGACGGTGAAGTTCAGCCACTGCACCTCCTCGTAGTCCACCGTCCTGTTGGCCACGACCTTTCCTAGAGGATGTCAGACCCTGAAATAAGAAACTTGTCCCAGGCCGCCAACCTGCCCCAGGACTCTCCACCTCCCCAGGTCACTGACCTGCTGACTGGTCTTCAAGGCAAGCATAGCCTTCTGGGGAGAGGTTCAGCAGTTCGTAGGTGATCTGCCCATTGGCACCTTTGTCCGGGTCCACTGCTGAGATGGAGATGAGCGTGGTGCCCTGCGTGGCTCCCTCCAGGATCCTCTCGGTGAAATAGGTGACCCCAAAGGGGCGGAAGCGGGGCGTGTTGTCATTGACATCCAAGACGTTGACTGTCAGCTTGGCTGTGGGCATGATAGAGACCACAGAGAAAGAGAAGAGGAAGAGGACAAGTGAGAAAGCAAAGGGAATGAAAGGATGGGGAAAGAAGGGTCCTAAAGATACGAGCATGAAACTCCAGAAAACCCAACTAAATGGAGCTGGTTCATCAAGAAAAATGGCAATATTCAGCAAAGCCGCTATGCCCCGAGGTGGCTGTGGGAGTCTCATCCATTTCAGAACTCCTCCTGATCTGTGTGTTTGTCTTCTCACACAGAGGCCTGGGTTTACCAGGAGCAGGGTGGCAAGACATCATGGGGATGGTAATGAAGAAATGGGTGTCTCCCATGGTACGGTTATGGGCACACTGTACTCTCCATCCCCCGTGCAGCCCCGGGATGTCCGGGCCATTTGCTAAAGGAGAGCTCAGAGGAGAACCTGAACCTGATAGGAGCTGGTCCAGGACTTCTCCTGCTGGAAATTTTGCTGGCCAGGTTGGGGAGGGAGGTGGGAGAACTGCCGGCTACCCAGAAGCTGCACGGGTACCTGGGAAAAGCTGTGCCAGCCCCTGGCAAGTGCCAGCTCCAGCCCTGCGCTCCCTTGAGTAGAGCCCACACTTACCATTGGGCACGCTGACAGAGCGGTCGATGACTTCGCTGGCATTGTCGTGGACGGAGATGGTGACCTCGTAGGTGGCCACCAGTTCCCGGTTGAGGGGAGTTTTGATCTTCACAGCTCCTGGGAACCCCAAAAAGACGGGGGTCACAGGCTGTGCCTGCACCCCAACACCGAGGACCCCTGACAGATTGGTCTGCACCAGCCAACTGCTGCACCCTCCACTGCACTTGTTCTTCTGCCTCTCCTCAAAGGCTAACCGGGTAAAACACTTGATAACTACAGGAGAAGACAACTTTTCTCCCCCTGCTCTCCATCTCCCACCTTCCTGCCTGCTCCCCTCTGCCCAGGTAACAGGTTCTCTCGCTGCCTCAGCCAAGGTAAGGTTTTGGGTGGTGTGGACGAGAGGGGTTTGGGAGCAACTGCTGCTCCTCCCCTGCACGACCCCATCCACCTTAGCTCAGCATCCTGGTGTCTTTAAGAGTCTTGTCCTGTATCCTTTCCAAAAAGGAGCTTTTCTTTCCTGGATCAGCAACGTGCTTCCAAAGATGCGGGGAGCTCCTGGCTCTCCTTCCCTGAAGGTAGAGCCCACCACCTACCCTGGTGTCACCCCGCTGCTACCCCCAGCGAGGGTGCCCATGTCCGGTCTGCCAAGGCTGAGCAGCCCCCGGCCCACAGCGAGGCCACCTGCAATGGAGATGAGTGAGATGGAGGGAGGAGGTGGATGGCGCAGAGCGAGAAACAAGCACAGACTCAGAGACAAACCTGGTAGGCCGAGAGCCGGGAAGAAAAGAAAAGGGTTAGTTAAGTTGGTCGGCTGGGGGACAGAGGGCAGGGTAGGGTGAGATTGGGGAGACCAGAGGAGGAGAACGGGGAGGCAGGAGGTGAGCGAGCATCATCTCCCCGTGCCTCGGACACCTACCTCCAGGCAGAGAAGAAGAAGAAGAAGCAGAAGCAGAAGAGAGTAGAGGGGTCTGCGCCGTCTGCGCAGCCCTTCCTACTCTCCTACCTGTCCTAAAATCCACTGTGAATGCTCCTTGCTGGTCGGGCACCAGTGCGTCCGTGTCATCACGGGCCACAATCTCCAGCAGGTAGTACTCCAGGCGAGGGTTGAGGTCCCGGTCGATGGCAGTCATCTCGGCCACCACGGTGCCGGGGGCAGCTGACTCAGGGATGCTGACCGTCTGGATGGGGTTGATGAACTCAGGCCGGCAGTCGTTGATGTCGTCTATGAAGAGGCTGACAGTGGCAGTGCCCGAGAGTGCTGGCGTGCCCTGGTCCACGGCCACCACTGTCAGCCAGTAGGCATCCCGCTCCTCCCGGTCGATGCTCATGTTGGCCACACGGATCACACCCGTGGCGGCATCAATCAGGAACCTGTCCTGGCCACCGCCCTCAATTCGGTAATCCAGCTGCTGGTTGAGGCCGCTGTCAGCATCCATGGCCATCACCTGGAGGACAAAGAAGCCTGGAAAAGGGGGACACAGCCCTCTCAAGGGAGGGTTGGAGGGCAGCAGCAACAAGCCCCTGGTCCCAAGGCAAATACTGTCAAGCAACATGGGCAGCCCCGATTCCTGACGTTTCTTTTCAGTCCCATCCTGGCCAGCCCTGACACTGGGAGCTGGATCTTCACCGTCCCAGGGGGACACCCAGGTCTCCCCATTACCCACCCTCACATCTAGTCCTGACACTCTCCTGACCTGGCGGGCTGTTTTCCTGCAGCCGCACCGTGATGGACGCTGGCTGGAAGATGGGGCGGTTGTCATTGTCATCCAGGACTGTCACTGTCAGGCTGGTGGTGCTGTTCAGCCCTCCCATGTCACGAGCCAGCAGCGTGAACTCCAGGCAAGGGTCCAGCAAAACCTCTCGGTCTATCATGCCTCCGGGCTTTACTGAAACGACACCTGGAGAAGGGGAAAAACCTGGTGACAGACCACACAACTGCCTGGTGGCCCTGGGCTGGGGCTGGGGACCTGTTGAGCTACCCCACCTGTCCTGTTGTTGATAACAAAAAGGTCCAGGGATGTCCCCAGGAGCTGGTAGGTCACCATGGCATTGCTGCCCTGGTCACCATCCTGAGCTAGGATGGGTCCATTGAGCATCGTGACCGGAGTCCCTGGATGGGATGATAAGAGTTAGGGGAGGGTGGCAGCCCTCTGTGGAGACCCCCATCCCCCTCCTGCCCCAGTGACGCATGAAGGACAGCAACGAATGGATGGAGGAGGTGACAGAGTGGGGCCTGGTGGGGCATGAGGCAGCGGGGATCGGGGTGGGGCGCTGCTGCAGCCTTGCAGACCAACTCGTGAGACCCAGGTGAAGTGGTAGGACGTCCAGCTAAAAACAAACAGAGACATCCGTCAGATGGGTGGCACCAGCATCCTGCTGCTGAGGGCATCAACTGGAGGCACCCAAATCCTTTGCCTGGGGTGTCCCTCCATGGTGGGACTGGGAGGTACCTGAGGTCTTAGAGTAGGGAGCAATTTAAATGGCAGGAAGGCAAAAAAATTAAAAAATTCTAGCTCTTTGGCTGGGAAACATCTACCTCGACAGGCTGGACTGTTTTATCTCTATCCTGTGGAGCAAGGTGGCTCCAGGTGCTGGTGATGGAGAGATGGCAGTCCATCCCCGAAGGCACATTGAGCAGGTTGGTGCCCTGGGCTTGGCTCAGCCCACGGGCACCTCTTGCTGTCTGCAGCTGAGCAATTCCCAAATGGGGCTGATTTCTCGGAGGGTTGTGCCTGACCTGTGCCAGGAAGGGTTTCTACCAGTAGCATGGACCAAGGCTACAGTCTCCTCGGGCCTGACCTCCTTGGGTGGTCAACAGGAGCCCCTCGTACTCAGCATCTCTGTCCCACTGACCTGCAGCCTTTCCCTGCTCAGTGTCGTGTCTCCTTCACGACAGCCAGGAGACACCTCCCCTTGCCCGGCCCCAAAGGGATTCTCCAGGAACCACGTAAGGAAGCAAAGAGAGACCTACCTGGGGGCGAGTTCTCCATCACCTCAGCCTGGTAGGAGCTCTGAGTGAAGAGGGGACGGTTGTCATTCTCATCAGCTATGGAAATGACCAGCAGGTCAAAATCCTAAAGGAAAATGAGGACAAGAGGGTGATGACCGCAATGTCCTTCCCTTGAGCTCACCTTCTCCCTCTCCCACCTCCAACGTGGTGCTGATCAACCCTGTGCAACCACGATGCTGTGCTTCCTGGTCCGCTCTGGAGGGGACCCTCACCCCGGGGCTGGGAATCTTTTCCCAGCTTGCACCCTGAATGGTGATGCATGGGACACCTTGGCAGGGCCAAAGGATGCTCCTGTGTCATTGTGGTTGTCCAGCTTTCCAGGCCAGCTTTGTCCCACCTTCTGTGACATCTACTGCTGTTGCATGGAGTCAACATGCAATGTTGGACTTGCTCAAAATTGTACTGGTCCTGTTCACTGCTGGGGAGGAGGTTGCAGCCCCCTCCTTCTGACCCCCAGATGTTTCTGGGGGGTGAGGCAGCTGTTGGAAATGCTGTGGGTAAATGCACCACCTGATTTTGGCCATAGCAGGAACCCCTTCTCCCACCCGCCTTGCCACCTGCGTCACTGGAGGCCCTGGGAGTGTCCATAATTACCCGCCTGGCATTGCGTATGTTCTCGGGATTGTCCTTCACCGTGATGGTCAGCCTGTACTCTGCCACCTGCTCCCTGTCCAGAGGACGGTTTACATAGACGATGCCGCTCTGCCAAGAAAAAAGGGAGGAAATAAGTACAAGGGAAGCGAGGAGCATTTCCCCCGAGGCATCTTCTGCCAGGGCAAGGATGCCAAACGGTACCCATGAGTGCCTGAGGAAGGCAGGGCTCCGGGGCTAGGGGTCTCCACCCTCCACGTCCTGGCACCCCACCCCCCTGGGGACATACGGTGCTGTTGATGTAGAAGGCATTCTCCGTGTTGCCCGCTGTTATGTCGAAAGTCAGGAGGGCGTTTGGCCCCTTGTCCGCATCCCGGGCGAGGACGCGAGTGACAAAGCTGGAGACGGGGGCGTTCTCGCTGAGGGTGAGGTTCATTGGGAGGTTGAGGAGCACGGGGTCATTGTCGTTGATGTCCAGCACACGGACGCCCACCAGGATCTGCCAGGGAGAGAAGTGGTGTGGGCACGTGGCACCTATGACCATCCCTCTCAATCCCTTTTTGCCCACCCAGGCAAGAGGTGGGCTTCCCCATTCAGCCCACTATGGTCTGGGGGAGAAAAGCTCCAGGGAGAAAGGGAAAAAGGAGGAGGAGAGGAGAGTGAAGGCAGAGACTGGGAGGAAGGATCTGGGGATGGGGGGTGGCACCCAGCAGCTCCCCACACTGCTCCAGGGGACTCACCGTGGAGCTGAGAGGTGGCACACCCCGGTCCCGTGCAGCAATGGTGAGGTTGTAGAAGGGGATGTTCTCACGGTCCAGCTCCGCATCCTTCCGCACCCGCAGCTCCCCTTCAACCGGGGAGATCACAAACTCCCCTGCCAGAGACAGTGGGGCCCTGGCTGATGCCGTGCCGCTGCGAACGGCCCAGCTGCCAGCGAAACAGCTTGTTTTGGAGCTGGGGAACAGGCATCACAGAGGGTTTGGGGACAAAATCATGCCCCGCTACTGCAGATATGGGAGGATTGGGGCAGCTGGGGACTATCCTGGATGTTCCATCAGGTACCAGCAGGAGCAGGGGGTGGGTTGAATGGCCAAATAAGTGGTGCCCATGCCCATTGCCCAGGCTTTTCTGAAAATGCCAATAGCCTTCCAAGCACCTGCCCACACCCCGTGATGGCCAGAGCAGTGTGGGCTACGTGGCACGGACCCCTGGAACTGAGGGGCTACGTACTCGTTGTTCTGGAAAAGCTTTGCAGTGGCGTCAGCCGGGAGATGGGACTGGGCTCTGCCTTCCACATACCCTGGGTTAAAGTCACCACCCGTTCACAGAGGGACAGCCCATGGTTAGGGATGCCCACGGCTCCTCTGCCACTGGCTCCAGGGTGCTGGCGGGGCTGGATGTACAGCTTTGCCATGGGTTGCAGAGCAACTCAGTCCCCAAAAGCCCCGCAAACCCCACGGGGACGAGGGGACATGGCTGTGCACTTGCAGCTCTCAGTTTCTTTTCCTGTGGCCTGTTTCTTTTAATTTTTGATTTCTTTGCCTTTGTTGTTTAGCAGATTTAACCCCTCCCTTGCACAAGCCCCGGCCACCCTCTGGTTGGCCACGAACAGGTTAAATTTCCTGTTGCTCAAAACAGGATTTCCTGGTGTCGAAAGGCTGAATTCGCAGAAGTGAGGGGAGGGAGGATGGCTTTTCTGAAACAATTCCGCCCACACTCCCCCAGGGCCGCATTCCTCCATGGGGCAGCCAGGAGAGGTGATGCCCCCACGTTTCTGCTCACCGAGGGGATCCCCGGCGATGATGCTGTACTCCACTTGCCCGCTGGGTCCCGAGTCGCCGTCGTGGGCCAGGAAGGTCCAGACGCGGGGGCCTGGCTGCCCCTCCGTGACATCAAAGGGACCCTCATAGGGCCGTGGGAAAGTGGGACAGTTGTCGTTGATGTCATTGAGGTTCACCAGCACCTGCGTTTAGGGCGAGAGGGTGGGGGCCGGTGAGGGGAGACCAGCCCTGCCGGCCATGAGCATGGGAAGCCACGGACGGGTAACATCGCAAGGTATCTCCTGTATTTCTGGCTTTGCTGGGTTCACCAAACATTCAGCTCACAGTTCAGAGACTTACACTCAGTTATTCCTGAACAGGCCCATCCGACAGTGCCACTATGAAACCACACACAGGTGGGGCCCTTTTCAACCTCTGGGTCATGACGGAGAAGTCAACGCAAAAGTCAAATGTTCTCCACGTTCACATCCTGAAGCCCAAGCTGGATAGACAAAAACCACAGCCATGGATTTGACCACCAAAGCCATGGGTTTGTAGACACCTGATCTTTGCAGTCAGCTGCACACTCGCTCGCTCCTTTTCCTCCACCAAGGGCTTTATTCCTAATGCTGTGAGTAAACTTTAAAAAATTTACATCTCGTGTCCTTATTCCAAGCCAAAACACCACCAACGCTGTTGGAGCCTTTTCCCTCTTAGCATCCCTTCCTGTGACACATTGAACTGGCTAGAAAACAATCAAACAGATCTCAGAGGGGGAAAGGGTCAACAATTTCAGGACAGAGTAGACCAGGGGGCTGCCAGCAAAGCTGGGGATCCAATGGACTCTTGCTTTTTAACTGTCACACTATGTGGAAGACATTTATATAGCTCTACACTATATTGCAAAGAGGGTTATCCCCTTGCTAGGCTTCAGGGAACTTGCACAGCAGAGAAACGCTGCCTGAGGAGGTAAGTCTCCAGTGGCTAATAAAAGGTTGAGCTTTTGTGGTTCGGGTCGTTACAAGAAAGATACCGAAAATGAGGAGCTTTCCTGGGTTAAAGGACAGTAAAATCCATCAGATGGGCATTTGTAACGGGTTAATTTTAATCTTTACAGAAGAGTGCATCTGAGGCTCTGCTCCGTTTCCTAGCAGCGGAGAAAACAAACACGGACATGCCTTATCAGGGAGATGGATTTCCCATCACTTGGGATCTTAAACAACCACTCAACCTCCTCCTAAAGGCTATGGTTTCAAACGCTGCTGGCACATACTCCCTGGGCCGCCTAGGGAGGGTGTTTCCTATCCTGTTCTAGCTTCAGCACTTGTTGCTGAAGAGGTTTCCAAGCTCACTCCTCTGCTTGGGCCAAGAGCAGGGAGAGCTCTGCCTTCATCTGCAGCACGCCGGCAGCTGACGCCTTCCCTGTCAGCAGTTAAACCTCAGCTCTTGAGGTTTCCGCTGCAGCTTTCCTGGGCCAGGAAGGCATCTCCAGCAGTATCGGACGCACACATCTGAAGGCGTCCCTTCTGCCCAGGCATGAAGCACAGCGGTACCAGGCTTGCAGGGACAGATTTTATCGATGGAAATCTTCCACACTGGTATCTCCCCTTCAATTTCTCTTTTCCTTTGCACACAAGAACTTATTTCCTTTAGGGCGCTAAAAAATATTTGGCTCTATATTTGGGTGAGGCATAATGGTTGGCCCACGATAGGGAGCCGAGGTAGAAGATCTAAACAACCCCTTTGACCTGTAGACCCCCAGATCAATCTGGACTACATTTGCCATACAACCTGTCAAATTTGGTCACAAAAATAACCAGTGTATTCAGTTCCCGCAAAACACGTGCTTTGGAGCTGCTGCTTTGCCCTTCTCACACTTGGGGCGGTGCAGAATTTTCAGGTCACTGTGGTCCAGGAGAAATGGAAGAGGTGTAGAGAGAGGCAACAGAAATGACTAGAGGCTTTAAATAACCTCCATACAAGGAATGAAAAAGGAATTTAAAGAGCAGATAAATGATCTGAGAAGATAAAGATGAAGCAGAAATTAATGCTCTAGCTGTGCTTTACTATCTACTGTCCCTTCAGGCCAGAAGAACCAAGAGGACCTCTAAAGACAATATAACACAACCAAAAAGCAACTCTTGGAATTTCTTTTTGTGTCTTTGCAGGACCAAATAATAGGGCTAATTAACTCACGAGTGTCCCTTGCTCCCACGTCCCTGTTTTGCATCCCCCATGAAGGAATGGGGTGACAGCAACTGGGCAAACTGACTGCAGCTGGGAAAAGCAACTGGTGACCTCTGGGAAGGAGATGTGAAACTGCTCATGCGAGAGGGAACTCCTCCACCCCGAAGAGGCCGCAGTGTTGCAACCCCACCGGCAGCTCCCTACCGTGGCGGTTGATGTCAACCGGCGCGAGATGATGGGGCACTGGTCAGTGGCGGTGACAATCAAGGTGTAGCGCCCGTGGCTGATCTCGTAATCCAGCTCTTTCACCGTGCGGATCTGTCCCTGCAAGGCGAGGGGAGAGAGGCTGGAATGAAGGGAGCAGGACAGGGACACACCCGGGATGGGCTGGCATCCTTACTGACCGTGGTGCTGTTGATGTGGAAGGTACCCAGGATGTTGCCTTCGGTGATAGCGTACGCAACCGTGCCATTGGGTCCCTCGTCCCGATCCAGGGCCTGCACAGTGACGAGGGTGGCATTGAGCGTGGCGGGACCTTCGTCGAGGGTCACCTCGTACAGCTGCTGCTGAAAAGCAGGAGCGTTGTCGTTCTCGTCCAGGATGGTTACGTAGACTGTGGTGGTGGCCTGTGGGACATGGGGACATCGCGTTAAACACTGTAAAGGGTTCGAATCTGCAACCCTTGGAACTGGCTGGAGAAGGCTGGACCTCTCAAGGTCAATGACCAATGTGGGCTCAACCCTGCCAAGAAACACAAATGGGATGCAAGGCTCAAAATGAGATGAGCTGTGGCTGCAGAAGCGTCTCCAGGTAACGCTTGGGTACAGAGATAAAAGTACAGAGATTAGATCACAGCCTTGTTCCCAAGTGGAACACGTCTCTCTGTGGGAGCCCTCTCCTTTTCATTCAGTTTTTACCATTGCTGGTGACACCGGGAGCAGCCCATGGCAAAGGGGAAGCCAGAGGCTGAACCCATTGTGCCTCGCTGCCTTTGGAGGAGGCATGTGTGAGTCCTCACCTTGACACTGGGGATACCTTGGCTGTTGTTACCGAGGGTGACAACATGGTAGGATGGAAAATACCTGGAGATGAGGTTGCCACGGCTTAGGGGAGGAACAAATCTGAGGATCTTGTACAACCAGACTGACCTCCCACAGGTCCCATCATCTACCTGCTGACCACAATTTCACTGCTGGTCAAGCTCAGCCTGTCCTGACTCTCTTCCAGCTGCGTCTGGCCCTGCATAGGCACCTGGGTGGCCTTACTGAAGGCCACCTTCTGGGTGTGCCACCATGGGGGCATACCTGGGAACAGGGAGGCAACAAGAGTGTGCGACCCTGCCTTAGAGCTCAGCCCAGAGAGGGGGGCTTGGGACAACAAACCATTTCCTTGGGGTCCCTGGGCTTTGTGCCTACACCTTCCCCCAGCAACAAATTTCTTCCTGCCAGGCAAGGGTTACACGTTTGCTGTAAAACCCACAAAGCCACATGGTAATTAGCTACTTTTCTATTACGCTGTGTGCTCCACATTTGGAACAGGTTAGCAGCAAAGTTTCCTGTGGCTTGCACACCTCCATGTGTCTCCGGGCTCCACTTTCCAGGGAACGCCGTTCTGAAACGAGGTGGCCCTCAGCTGCAGCTGGAGAGTCCGTGGATGCGTTCGGAATTCCAAGCAAAGCTCCGGGAGGCATTACCCCTGTCAGCCCACGGAGCTGCTCACTGAGAGGCAGAGCAAAGGCCTCCCCCTGTGCAAACGGGCTGTGGGAGGGGGATGCTTTGCCCCCCTTTTTTTGGAAAGCTCCATTCCCTTCCCTGAGTCGGCACCACTTTGAGTTACACTCCTGTTCCTCCTGATTGTACCTGCCTCCCGTCCATCCCAGGAGGATTTCTGCCCAAAACGAGAATTACAAGCAAAGTGCGCTTTAATGAAGCAAGCTGGAGATTGGCCCCAAGGGATCGGCTCCTGCCGGGAGAGGGATGGGAACCAGCACCCAGCCCCTCCTGGTTAAGCACCTACGTGTTCCCCAGCATGGCCAGAGCCCTCCCCAGCTACCTCCTGTGCACCCTGAAAATGCACGCGGGGCACCCAGCTTGCTCCACGCTACCCCCTGCAATGCTGCAAGGCAAAAAAACCAGCGGATGCGCCCGCTGCCGCCCCAACGGGTGAGGACCGAAGCGACACCCACCTGTGGGGTGGATGCCGGGTTGGGGTGCCGCTGCTCCCCCCAGCCACCCGCCGCTCCCTGCTGCTTCTCACCTCCTGGGGGTGCTCGCCGTTCTCTCCATCGCCGCGCGTAATATTGCAATGAAATTTCCTGTGTGTGCAAGTCCGGCTGCCGCTGCGGGGCTGCTCAGAGCGTGTGGGCAGCTCCGTGGAGGCGAGCTCCCCTCGGCCGTCCCAGCCACCATGGAGGCGACGTCCCCCCGGCCTGGGCTGCTGCTGGCCGCTCTCTGCCTGCTCGCTTCCCACGGTAAGCTCTGGCTTGCTCTTCTCTCCGCCTCGCCCGGAGAAGCTCGCCCCGCTGGGGCGCCGCGTTCACCCAGCTGGGGCTGTGCCTCGGCACAAGGAATCTGGGGCATTTGGGGGGTTCTTTACTTTCTCACCCGGCGATTTCGGAGCAGGGTGGGGATCAAGCCAGCGTTTCACACGATGCTGGTTGTGTCGTGGGAAAGGGGCCACGGGGGAGCTGCTGTTTTAAAACTCTGGGATTAGGTTTTTTCCTTCTTCCTTCGCTTTGATCTAATATGCGTGGAAAGAAAGCAGCTACTCCCCGTCCCCGCCAGCCCCCTGCTGGGGTCCCCGAGCTGGAAAAGCCACCCCGTTCCCACACAGTGCTTTGCCCTGGCACTGTGGAGGTCCCTGGCTGCGCTGTGGTTAAAGGAGCTTCCATCAACCCCGGGGGAGCGGAGCCAGGCGGTTTGTGCGAGCAGGACCGGGATGCCCTCTCTAAGGATGCTCCGCTTCACTGTAATTACTGGGATGTGCTGGGCAGCTTCTCCTGGTGGGCAGCTGGCTGGGCCAGGACTGCCGTGGGCAGCCACTGAGTTTCCCTTCCCCTGAGCGAGTGCTTCCCAGCACTGGAAGCTTACCAGCTGCTTGCCAGCACGGGCTGGGGGGAAGCTCTGGGAGGGGGGCTGCTTCATGGCTGACTCCACACCAGGGCTCCACCAGGGGTGGTGGCAATTAAACCACAACTCGTTTGTGGATGAAGGGGCAGAGAATGAAGCTGGGAAGGACCGTGGTCCCTTCCTGCCCTGTGCAGGCAGAGATCTAGCGTCCCATCAGGCTTGGCTTCTCCCTTTGTCCTGGGATAGCAAAGCAATCGCCTCCAGGATTTGTGTTGGCACATCCCCTGGAAGAAATGATGTCCCACTGCAAAGGGGCAGGGGGCCCCTTCTCCTCTCCTCTGGGACCGCAAGGCTGGTGTGGATTGAAGCATGCTTTGCTTCTCATTTGAGTGTCTCAACGTCAGGGAGTGATTCCCAGCATCTTGGTGGGGCTTTGGATGATTTCATTTACGCATGTGGGGTGCTGGGACTGAACATCAGGCTTTCTGCAATGCAACAAGTTTGGATGCTGATGTTCAACATGAGCCTGGTGACTTGTGCAACCTCCAACTTGCCAAAACTTTCTGAACCCCTTGCTAATTTTAGCAGGTTTTGATGGAGAAGTAGAGCCCTGGGAGACATCCAGCTCCCGCGTGGTTTCTGGATGCTGGCACCTAGGTGGATGAGGAAGTGGCTCCTCTCTACCCAATGGGTGACAGCTGAGCTGGGCTTTCCAAAATTGTATCCGAAGTGCAAAGCCTGTGTTGTGATCCTGTCCCCAAGCCAGGGCTGTGCTGGAAGAGGAGCAAGGCAGGACCCTCCAGTGGAAGCAGCAGCTCCAGGCTGCTCTCCCCACAGCCTGGGTGATGGGTACTCAGGGAGCGACCCTCATGTTGAAAAGCCATTTGGCTCCTCAGGGTGCAGGAGTTGAGGTTGACACGGGCGTCTCTGGCATCTTCAGTAAGTTTTTTCTCTCCTTTTTCTTTCCTGCTGTAACTACTTGTGCTGAGGTATGGATGTCCCTGCACATCTCACCTGGCTGACAACTCTAAAGCATAGCAACAGCACAGTGACGATGGAGCTTGTGGCACTTTCATGTGAGGCTGTTACAAAAGCTCCCAGATGAGAAATTCAAGCCAGGTTCCTCACTCCAGCACTGAGCAGACACTTAGGCTCCAGCAGCCCCTCCTCTGCAGCTGGTGAACCCTTCAAAGGCTGCAGCCAGATTTCCGAGTGGAAAGAGGTGACACGATGTGGAAATTACTTCTGTAAGTCGCAGGAGTGTAAATCAAACACCTTCTTGCCAGAGCAGGGGACCAAAATTAGGAGAAGCAGCCAGGAGAGGCTTTTGGTCACTGACCCAGAATTTGGCATGGAATCCTGTTTTATTTAAGCTGATGGTCGGCAAAGCAACACAGGCTCCTTGGCATTAGCATGGTTTTCACTTTGACTTCTCTGAAGGGAGAGCTCCCAGGTTTCCAGCTAGGCAGTGGTGCTGGCGCTGGGGAAGTACCAGTGCTGCAGCGGGCTCTGTGCCACACCAATGCAATGCCATGGGTGAGAGCCAAAGATACCAAGGTGCAAAAGAGGAAGAATGGCACTTTTGGCACCCACTTGAGACCTCCTCTGTCTTTACCAGATGGTGCCGAGATGACAGCTCTCGGCTTGGACCTTGACAGGTCCAGGCTCTCTCAGCCGGAGATGCATGGAGATTGGCATCTGGCTTTATTTTGGCATTTGCCAGCAGCACTGACTTCAAAGGGAATGCTCCGACTGGGGTGGGATGGAGCCAAACCTGGTGTCTGGGCATGGAAGAAGCCCAGGGGAGATTAAGATCCATGAGCTTTATTGTAAAGATGCTGAAAGAAGACATTTTCTCTGGGTACCATCTGGCATCTAGCATGGCATTAAAGCCTCGTTGCATCTTGCGGAGGGAACAACAACCTCCCTGGTGCTGCTATCTAGCACACCACCCCTTGCCAGCTCTCCTCCCCAGCTGTTTTCTCCTCTACTTGATGGCTTTTGGAAGCTTTCCGCTGCTTGGGAGAAAGAAGGGAAGTTGGTAATGCCAAAGGCTTTGCACACGTGGTAACCTCTGCCCCTCCCTGTGGCTGGGCGCCGCTGCCGAAAGCGTGGGCTGTGTTGATTTTCCATCCAGACGGTTCCCATCAAACTCCGGAGGTGGAGGCTGAGTGGTTCAGTAAAGCAGAGCTTTGCAAACCGTTCAGGGATGAGCGGGACGGCCCTGTTTAATGTGGTGGGGGGGTGCGTGAGTGGAAAACAAAGACTCCTGCAGATACTTCTGCAAGGTGTTGGAAGTGCAGCTTCCTCCAATAGAGCCTTGGCTTCCCTTCCCCTGGCCCCCGGGGGACCCTCGATGTGAATGGGGCACTTCCTGTTGCAGCAGGTATCAAGAAACACATCTGAGGTGCCTTTTGTGCTGGGATCACTGGCAAGGAGGTGGGGGACCTGCCCCGCTGCGTGCCAAAACCCAGCCAGCCTGGCCAAGCATCCCAGTCCCAGCAGCATCTGAAGATGAGGAGAAGCTGGGGCTTGAAAACAAGCCCAAGTGAGGCAGCGCTGAGCTCAGGCCATGCAAAGCTCTGCCCCAGAGCAGCCCTGGGGACGTGCTGTGGGGAGGGGGCTGAGGTGGCCGCAGGAAGCTGGAGCAATTAGACAGAGTGGTTCAGCAAAGGTCATACCATCCCTGGCTCCATGGGACGACTCCTTGGCATTGCATGCTGCAGACCGTGAGGGTCCAATGGGGCAGATCCCCTCCCCAAATCTCCCCTCGTCCTGCAAAGCACCCTCAGGCAGGCTGTGGGGATTTGGGGGCTTCGTGGTTGTTCTTACAGCGTCATCCTAGCAGTCAGAAATAACCACGAGGGGTGGAAGGCACAGGGGATGTTTTCGGTTTCGCTCTCTCAAGCGGAGCTCTGTGCCGGGTGGTGACGCAGTGACCCTGCCCAGAGGACGATGCTCTCCGGGCAGCCTGGGGATGGGGAGCCTCTTGCCTGGCTGGATGGCTTGCGGGCAGGCACAGCACATCCCGCCTGTGACTGACGCCCACTCAATATAGCAAGTGAAAAACCTCAAAGCGAAACAGCGCCGGAGCTAATGGCACAACAGGATGTTACCAAAATAAAAGAAAGCCTTGTCCTCAGAGCATCTTCTCTGTTGCAAACCAGTCCCAGGACCCTCCTTTCCTCCATAATTTAAAGAAAACGAACTCAGACTCTGCTTTTTCTTCACCTTTTGAAGGTGACTGTTGCACTTCTGCAAACACAGAGCAGCAGTGCTGACGGAGCACCAAAGACTTGCCTGTCTGCTCTTTTCTCTCTCTTACCTACCAGTACCCTCCGCCAGCATGCTGGGACGGGACCAGTGATGCTGCGGTACGCCCCTTGCTGATGCACCTCTGCCCGGCCTCCCGCTCATGTTTCACAGCTGGCAGTGGTCAGAGATTTCTCTCTGAAAATTGTTTTCATTTTTAAGCAGCTCCTCACAGTTGGTGTTGGCCAGTTCCCCCTTCTCCTCCCCAGGGGCTGAAAAACAAGCAGGGTGGGACCCACCCCCCGCCTCATCTCGGGGGGCATGGGCTCCTCCTAGATATTTTCTTTTTCTGTTTTTCTCCTTTTTTTTTTCTTTCGCATCTGGCTCAGCAGCACTTGTATTTCCTCATTCTCAAGCCCCTGCTACCCCGCTTCTCTTCTCACCCTCTGCATGGTTTGCAGAGGTCTGGCGCCCCGTAGCAGCCCGCTGCCTCCCTGCCCCACACCCCTGCCAGCTCTGCCGGCCCTGGGCAAGCTCCTGCCTCCTCACTGCTGTTAAAAGCTGATGCTCAGCTATATTTAAAGCATGCGTCTCCTCCAGGGCTTACTTCTAGGGTGAATTTGTGCTCCCAGCCCTGCCAGGCACTCCTCCAGCCCTCCCAGCTACCCCAGAGCAAGCGAAGGGCTCACACCGGGCTTCCCATCTCCCTTGTCTTGGGGTAGGGGAGCTCAGGAGCTTTTCTTGCCCTAAGGACACGGGTGAAAGCTTTTTTCCCTCTGCTTGCAGGCTGCTGAGCGCTCTCTGCAACCCCTAGCCATCCCTCTGCCAGCAGCGGTGGTGGGGTTTGCTGCGCTTGTTCGGGGAGGGTTCCTCATTTTGCTACGAGCTCAGGGTAAGCCAAGGGCTGCGGGGTCTCACTCAGCCGCTCTGCCTTCTCCCTGGCAGGAGGGCCAGCAGCTTTCCTCATCACCACTCCGTACTCCCTCTGCATCTGTCCCGAGGGCCAGAACGTCACCCTGACCTGCCGGATCAGCGGTCCCCTTGCCGACCGCCACGACCTCTTCTACAAAACCTGGTACTTCAGCAGCAACGGTGACCAGAGTTGCTCCGAGAAGAAGCACATCCGCAATGTCACCGAGAAGGAGCTGCACCATGACCTGGGCAGGCACCATGAGCCATCGGGCAACGGCACCCAAAAATCCCTCCTTGGGGGACAAGCCAGCCACCATGGGGTGGAGTTTGTCCCCGACCACCACGGTGCTTTTCACATCGTGGTGATGAACCTGACGCTGCAGGACAGTGGGAATTACTGCTGCTATGCCATGGAGGCCAGGCGAGAGCACGGCAAGCCCCACATCCAGCAAGTCGCTCACGGCTTCGTGGAACTGCAGATCCAGCAAGGTGAGGGGGACAAGGGGAGCCCCTGCCAGCCCCACGTTCATGTCAGGGTGTGTCAGGGCAAGGCGGCAGGTAAGGGCTGGTGAGGGACGCAGGGGTGCAGCATCAGGGCTGGGGAGGCAAAGCGTGCTGATGATGAAAGCTCAAGCCATGTTGCAAGAGTCAAGGAGCAGCAGATGTTGAAGGTTTGAATCAGGGCCAGAGAGCACTGGAACATTAATAAAAGTACAAATAAAAGATAAATCAAGAGCCTGGAATGCAGTAAAATCCATGCTACATAGTTTCACTGATCCTCTTCAATCTTGTTCTGGGAAGAGAGGAAAACAAACCTCAACATGAAAGGAGGTGGCTGGTGGTTCAAGTCTAAGCGAGGGCGTCAGGCATGGCTCAGGGTGCGGGGCTTGTAGATAACCTCGGGGCAGCAGCCCCGCAGGGAGACCTAGGGCTGCCCAGGGAGGCTCGAGAGGGAGGGGAAGGCATCTACAGCCCTTGATTTGCAGTGTTGGGACAGATAATTTTCCTTTTAGACCAAAACCAAAGAGACCCTACACAGCCAGGGACGGGCCCTCCTGCGGCGAGGGAAAGGGGTCTGCAGCAAGAATCTCACTGTAAGCTTCCCAAGATTAAACTCCCACTTTGGGATGCTCTGGCCTGACTTTTTTGAATACTGATGAGCAAAGGCAAGCACAGGCAGCAGGTGTGGGAGCTCTGTGGTACCTGAGCGCATCCCCTGAGACCTAACACACTTTTCTCTTCTCTGCAGGCAGAGGAGGGCTTCAAAACTGCACGTTTCACACCGCCTCCAGCAAAGGTAAAGGGAAAAAAACCACTCTCTCTGATGCGCTGCTCGCCCGTGTATTTCCCTAGGAATGGCCACTTGCTCTAAACACACTGGGGTCCAGAGGCAACCTCACAGCTGGGTGTCGGGAGGGTGATTTCCAAGGGGTGCGTCTGTCAGGCACATCCTCAGGCTGAGGAGAGCCTCCTTTGGCCCGTCACTTGGACATGACTGTCCTGAAGCCCATGGAGATCATTCACCTTGCGGTTAAAAAGAACCTGAGCCCCACCCCAAACACAATCGGGGATTTAGCAGCCGCTGCCACGAGCAGAAAGGTTCCTCTTGCAACACCCCACTGCCATCCTGAGCCTATGCCACCTTGCCCCGAGCAGAGATGCTCTAGCAGGGGAAACCCAGATCTTGCTTGAGCGCTCAGCCAACATGAGGCTCAACAGGGCTGTGTCTAGACGCTGGAGGTGCCCACACTTTGCTATGCAGGCGATTTCTCGATGGTGGCTCTGTCTACCCCTGTTTGCAGGCTGCCAAACAGGCAGATTTTACTGAAATTGGTTTGCAGCACGGTTGGGGCCAGCTCAGCCACAGCGAACAGGTCCCTGCTTCCCACAAGTAGCGCTTTCTGTCAAACCCTCATTCTCAACTGCTGCCAGGTAAAAAAGGGGAAAAAAAACAATCCCTCCCCAAAACACACACATCTGGAGCAAGAAGCTGCTTCGCCAGATGGATGTGCAGGAGAGGAGGGCTTGAGCTGAACCCGCCCTTGAGGCAGCCCTGGACCCCACCACAAGCTGTCCCACATGGACCTTGATGACCAGACGTGCTCGCAGGCTGCCAGCCTTTCTGGGAAGCCTCTGTGAGTAGCGTTCTCCAGGGGCACGTTTGTTAGCAGAGGCCTTGGGTAATGAGCCCTTTGATGCCTGAGTACTTTGAGGCAGCCTGATTTCAACATGCCGGCCGTGGGTCGGAGTCAGCACTCTTTCAAATCCCTGGGAGCCTTTCTCCTGACTTCAAAGGGCTTTATCAAGGCTCTGCTTCTCTCCTCCTATCTAGAAGACCAAAGAAAGACCTTGGGATATCCTCCAGCATAGTCAAGGTCCTAAACCGATGCCTCAGAGCTTATCTCCGCCACGGGCAATGCATCCCGTTAGGAGCTGACCACCCATGTGTGTGGCAGCCGTGTTGCATCAGGTGTGGAGCAACACCGGTGCTGCCCTGTGCTTCTGGTACAACTTGGGGAAATCGAGGAAATGCGAGGGGAACCTTTCCCCCCTCCCACTCCAGCTCTGCCCTCTCTGTTGCAGATATCACAGCTGCCGCGCTGGCAACAGGCGCCTGCATCGTGGGCATCCTCTGCTTGCCCCTCATCTTGCTCCTGATTTACAAGCAGAGACAAGCCGTCAGCAGCAGACGTATGTACCAGCCCTCCCCAGTTGCCGGCCGGGATACCCATCTCGTCTCCTGGGCTGTGTCAGTGTGGCTTTTATGGGATAGGACGTGTCCCACTGGGATCAGCTGGTTCAGCTGCCCCGAGTCCCACGGGCACCACGTAAGGTGGCCCAAAGACAGGAGCCTCCTGCCACGCTGTCCTGGGAAGGGCCGGGCATGCCTGTAGGCTGCCAGCAAGGAGAGCGGGGTAGGAGGGGGACCCCACGATGCCTGCAAGGCATCAGTGGGGACGCTGAGACTGCAAAGATGCTGGCAAGCCCCTGATGCTGAGCCCTTTCCTCATCGTTCACTGTGAGAGCTGGCTTATTTAATTCATCCTTCCCTCCACTGCCCCAGCCCTAGAAAACCAGGCAGCCCCGAGGAGCAGAGGGCTGCCAGCTCCTGCTCCTGCTCCGCTCCCGGTGATTTCAGTCATTAGGCAGAGAGGGGCACCACCTTAACTGGCAGAGCCATTTCATCAGGTCTTGGGCAAGCCGGGGACCCTGCGGTTACTCTCACCCAACCCAGTGGGTGGCTGTGCGGCTCTGAGCAAACCCTTTGGAGAAGCGGTTCTTGCAGCAGCAGCGGGCACGATGCCAGCCTTGAGAACAGGAACCGTGCTTTCGACATCTGTCCCCAGCTGAAAAGCCCTCCTGCATGCCTTCACACACCCGTTTTGCCATGCCCGGGGTGCAGCTCCCCCGCTGTGCTGCAAAGCATCACCTGGATGCTATTTAACCCAAGAGGGAAGGCAAAACCCAGGGGGATTTGCTTCTGGGGTGTCTCAGACCAGGTTAGCTACGGGTTATTCCCACCATTGGCACAGTCTGGGCCAAAACTCGTGCGCCTTGGCTCAGGATGCTGGTCGTGCAGCCATAGAGCACACCCAAGTAACGTGGGTTGTGGGAACTGCTGCAGCAAAGGGAATGAGGAAATAAATAACAGGACACTGCCCACACAAACGCAGGGGCAGCCAAATGCCGGGGCAGCATTTTGCAGAGTCCTGGGAGGGTGTCCCAGGCGGGTGGTGGGTGCATCCTGGCACAAGCAGGGCTGGGCTGCAGCCCAGACGCCACAGCTGCACCTTACCCTGCTCCTTCCCCCTTCTTCAGAGCCTGCGGTTTCAAACTGGGAGGAGATTGGGCTGGGGAGTAAACAAGGCGAGAGACGGCAGGGATGTGGAGAAGGAGGTTTAGGAGCAAAGAAAAGGCTGATGCTAAAGAAAGGTGAAAGGAAGGGAGAAATGCAGAGGAAGAGGAGGAACTGGAGGTGGATGAGACACCAGAAAACAGTGCTGGTGGTGGGTCTGGGTTTGACGCTGGACTTCATGCTGCCAGCACTCATGCCAACAGTTTTGTCTTTGGCAGGTGCCCATGAGCTCGTCAGGATGGAGAGGTGAGGAAAACCACATGCTTCCAGCTCTCCCCAACCTCCTCGCATCCCCTCTGGCCACATCCTGGATCTCGCAATGGTCTTGTCCTTTCCTCCCCTTCCCTTGAAGCAGCATGTACCCTCAGCTTCAGAGTGAAGGGGATGCTGGTGGCACCCACAGCCAGGGTCCCATCCCTTTCCAGGCAGCCGCTGTTTCTCCTCCCTCCCTCTGAGTTTCTCTTCCCTCCCTCCTTTCTTTCTGCCTGTGCCAAGAGCACGCATCTCCCCACGCCCCAGGAGAGCCCAAAGCCATGGTGCCTTTTGGCTAAGCTTTTCCCCTGGGCTTTCCGCTTGTCCTTGACAGAGATGCCACCGTATGAGCCTGCTCCCTGCCCTGCTTGGTTGTTCCCAGAGCTCATACAAAACCCTGGGGTTTATTTATCCTGAAATAAAAAGCAAATACCCACCCCTCACACCGGCTCCTCTCTCCTGCCACAGCAGCGCCCAGGGCATTGAAAACCCTGTCTTCGAGGCGGTCCCCTCCGCGAGCATGGAGCCACGGCCGCGACCCCAGCTCTCCTACATGGCCAGCCGGAAGCCCTCCGAGTCCGGCCGGCATCTGCTTTCGGAGCCCAACACCCCTCTGTCCCCGCCCGGCCCTGGGGACTGCTTCTTCCCGACACTAGGTGAGTGACTGGCCATGCTGGCACCCCACGGGGACCACTGTGGGAGCGGTGGGAAGACAGAGGCAGCGGGGCGGGTGCGTGGGGTGTGTGTGTTAACGGGAAAGAGGGGGTTAAACATTGGCTGCAAACTTTGTGTTATGTGGGACATCAAGTCCCAGGGCTTTGAAGATGGGAGGGACCCAAAGCCTCTGTTTCCAGTGCAAGAGCAGAGTTTGGCCATCGCCTGAAGCACGTCCCTGCAGCTGCAAGCTGGACTAACACCACCCGTCTGCTCTTTTCCAGATCCCGTTCCCGACTCACCAAATTCTTTGAAAGCCTAAAGACCCCAGAGGAAACCACATCCCCCAGCCGCAGCCAGGAGAGGCCGGGCAGCCACCACGCCGCGCTCGCCCGGCCGAGACCCCGGGAGAGCAGCGTGGCCACCGGCAGCAAAGCCTTAAAATCCGGAGCTGACTGCAGGAGCCCTGCCCTCGCCTCCCGTCCTGGCTCTGCCCTGGGGCTGGAAGTGAACCTCTCTTGCCTGGATTTTGGTTTTAAACTACCTGTTCCTATGGAGAAGAGCACGGCCACGTACTGCTCGCTTTTATGGACTAGCTGAAAATTGCAGGTGCGGGGAATCCTCCCCCAGGACTTAACTTATTGCCAGGGGTTTCAGCTCTGCAACACCAACCCGTTTCTGCATCTTTGACTGAACATCCTCTCTGAGAGCGGATGGTAAAGTACTTTATCCACACGAGACAAAACAGAGTCACTGGCCAACCTTGTACAACATTTTTCTTTGCAAAACAGGAAGGGGAGAGGCTCCCTGCCACTGACGGAGCCTCCTTCCCCACCAGCCTTCTGAGACAGCCGCAGACTTGCGAGGCTGCTGCCTTTTCAGCGGGACACACGTCGGGAGGAACCTTATTTCTGCTGCAATTTTATCCTTGGCTTGGGATCAGTGGAATTTATCTTTCTGTTTGTTTCATTATCAGTGTTGATTAAAAGGAAAAAAGGATGTTTATGGGTTTTGTTTGGGTTTGCTTTTTTTTTTTTTTAAATGCCTGTAAATCAGAAAGTTCATCTGGAGGGTATTGGAGGATGTTCCTGAGCGTGGCTGAGAGCCCCTGTGGAGAGGTGGAGGCAGCAGGCGGTGGGGCTGGCTTCCCCCCATCCTCCTGGAGCAGCTGTCCCCAGGACCACTGCCTTCAGCCGTGCCGGAGGACCCTGCCATACCCCAGGGGACACAGGCGCCCTCGCAGCATCCTCCACCTGAATGCAGCACCCTGGCACTGCTTATCCAAAAGAAGCTGTGGGTCAGGCTCAGGCATGACTCAGCCTTGGGCAAGGAGATAAAACCTTGTGGTAGACACTATTACTCAAAGCTTGTGTTTGTTTCGTTCTTTTTTCCTTTCCCCTACATCTGTTTTTTGTTGTAAAGTGGGGAAAAAAATGCCACTAGACAAACATAAACATTAGTCATATCAAAACAGTGTCAGACCTGAGCAATAGCTGTACCAGGCAGCGTGCCCGGGAAGAGCATCCCCAGCAGCACGCCGGATTTTCACACTAAGTGGCTGGAGGAAACAGCCTTTGCTGGGGAAAACAAAGCAATGTGGAAGGAAACAGCAATGTGCTGGGGAAACCCTGACCCGCTGCAGGATTTCATTAATCCAGCGTTGACTTCAGCAGAGCCATAAAGGAGAAGGCAGCACCCATGCCCCCGCCGTGGACGTAACTTCCTGAGCACAGGGCTCGTGCTTTATTGCCACCCACGGCTCAGACCCTTTCCTGGTTTTGCTGGGAAAGCTCACTCAGTGCCTCCGGCACTTCCCTCTCCCTGTAGCTAGGGCTGCAGACAGAAAGGCGCGCAGGGGATTTGCCTGCCTGCAGGTCCCAACCGCTTTGAACCCTCCGTGAGACTCTCCGTTTGCTGAGGAATGCACTGACTGATGACAGGATAAAGCTTTGTTGGAAAAAGGCTTCTCTCTGTGCTGCGGGAATGCCATTCTTTGGGTTCCCCCCTGCCACAGGCAGGTGTGGTGGGCAGGCAGAGGTGAGCTGAACAGCCACGTTCTCTGCCAGAGACACTGGTGCGGCACCTCGGGGCACTGCGTGGCATCAGGGACCGGTTTCCACCTGGAAAGCTCTCCAGAAGGAAAACTAAAGAATTTTCAGGGGAAAGAGGTGATGGTTACCCAGCCTTCCATATGTGCTGGAGCAGGGGCCCTGGTATGCCAGGTGCTGGCACCCACCTTGGCCCCTGCACCGGTCGAGAAGAAGGTACGGCGCTGCACCTTCGGGCAGGATGCTCATGGTGAAGGTGACCCAGCAAGATGCTTATGCCCTCACTGATCTTGCTGGGTCCCATCAGCTCTTGCAAGTGCCTGGTTTGGGGACACAGGTCAAGCTGATGCCCCACTGCCAGCTGTTTTCCGCTGCATCAGCACTCGTGGCTTCGCTCATGAGGAGAGCGAGGAGCTGAGGAGCTTCACCTGAACTCTTGTTTCAGAGTGGGTGGACGGGAACAGAAACCAAGGAGGCTGAAGCAGCCCTGGCCGGGGGTGGCTGCAAGACAGGCATCTTGGGCAGTGAGGAGCGGCTTTGCCAATCCACCCTGCCTTGCTGCAGCCACCGGTGCCCGGGTCTGCGGCTGCTGGGCTGAGCCCTGCTCTGGCACATGTGGGTGCTGCAGCTCCTTCCTTCTGCTGTGGGAAGCGTCCCAAGGACTCCAGAGCAGGGACAGCCCTTGGGGAGGTGCCGCTGCAGCCCTGCACCGGCTCAGACAGAACCCAGGTGACTCCTGCATTTCCCGCCCAAGGAGACCAAGACTTTCCAGCTGCAGCTCACCAGCTTGTGAAGGTTTTCTTTCCTCCAGTGCTGTTTGGGGTAAATGCTTCCCTTTTACCATCAGCATTTCACCCTTTTGCCCCTGCATTCCAGCTCCCAAGTGGACAGACAGCCTTCCAGGCACCCTTGCTGTCCTGGGTACTACTGATCACCACAGGACTTCCATGTCCTCTCCCAGCTCTGTCCCCTGTGCCTCTCCCATACTGCGAAAGCCAAATCTTGCAGCACATGAGGGCAATACAATGATTACAAACAATAATCCCTTCTGGTGCCTCATTGCATCAGCCCAGACTTACTTGTGAAACCAAAGTATCTGGTGGGTGATAAACTCCTGACACACATCATTTCATCACCCAGGCATGAGGCCAGCAGTCACCAAGCGACATGAAGGACAGCCTTTCACAAGACCTAAGCGTCCTCAAGCTCTGAAAAGTGCCAAAACTCTCCTCTCCACTCAGGAATTGGGTCACTGGATGCTTTGTTCTGCTTCAGTGTGGCGGGATTTTGAGCATGACGTGGTGCAGAATCCCTGAGGACAAGTGAAGCTGCTGAGACACCACTTTGGCAGCATGAATTGATAAGCTGTGTCACTTGTCCTCACCAGGAAGGGAGGAGGGCATTGCCATGGCAATGGGATTTGCCGGCTTGGTACACAGAATTCCTCACCAGGGCAGCATCAGCGATGCTCCCAGTGTACTGGGGCGATGGGGACCTGGAGGAGCTGGCGATACCCGGTGCTGCAATTACACCAAGCTGCCTTCTCTCATTTGGGCAAAGAGGTTTGCCTACATTTAAGCTGGCCTGAGAAAAAGATGGTGATGCACAAGCAGGAGTATGAACCACCTGGGGGGAAGGAGTTGAGAGTGCAGAGCCTGAAGCCACAGTTGACACCGCTGGTTGCAATCTGTTTCCTGAAAATGTAGAGCAGAGCTTTGCAACCAAGATCTCTGCTGGGAGATCAGAGAGATGGTGAGAGATAGCAGGTGGAGGTGGTGAGAGGAAGGATGGCAGGGTGTCACACAGGGTGTCATGCCTCTTCGTCTCATGATTTGGGTTTGCTTTATGCACACGGGTGCTGGCTCACCTCCCCACAGAGCTGTGGGGTTAGGAGGGACTCAGGGCTGGAAAACACCCCAAATGTTATTCACTCTTTTGACTCTCCCATGCCAAAGTCCTCCTTAAAGGCACAAATAATCAGACTTGCTATTTGTGGAGCGGGGAAGGCGTGAGGGAGGGAAGTCAGGCCACCTCAGACCGAAGGATGATGGATGGGGTGTCGTAGCAGTACCCAAATGCATGCCCAGACCCTGCCCTCTGCGGCAGAGCACTCTGGACAGCAGCAGCGCGACTAAAGAGCCAACCAAACCTCACAGACTGGGGACTGCAATGGCTATAGCGGTAATTTCTGGAGCTCTTCTGATTTGCAAGCACATTGGTCCATGGCAAGCTGCTCCAGCCACCTCCTGCCCTGAGATGGGTGAACAACATCCCGAGACCTTTCAGACTCAGAACGTGAGGAGCTGGTGGGCAGGACAACTCCTTCTGTCACCAGCACACTTAACCCGTTGGGATGCTATTGCTATTTTTGGCATTTACAGGTGGGAGATGGCAGCTCCCTGAACAACCACAAGAGAGGGTCTCGTAGGACCAGGCGCCAAAGGATGCCCTAATCAAACCTGTACTCAGCAGATTTGGACCTTGAGTCATAACCCAAATGGCTGGGTCACCAACACATCATGATCTGAGCCCCCCTTCCATCCTCGACCCCCAAAGCTAAGCTCACTCCTGCGGTGCAGCCCAGCTCCTTCCTCCCACCGAACCCACAATTTGGTGGCTCACCGACAAGGAGGGGTTGCCCTCATCCTCGACGGTGACCACCAGGCTGTAGAAGCTCTGCCGCTCGCGGTCCGGTGGGGAGGGCCGGGTGGCGATCTCCCCAGTGATGCGGTCCATGCGGAAGGTCAGGTCCTCGTTCCCGCGGGTGATGTAGTAGGAGAGGACACTGTTGAGGCCGACGTCCCGGTCGGTGGCGCGTACCTGGGCCACAGCCGTGCCACCGCCAACGTTCTGCAGGGCAAGACAGCAAGGTGAGCGGCAGAGAGATTTCCTACACTAGCTTTTAAAAAGAAGTGGAATAAAACGAACAGGTGGCATTTGCTGTTAATCCCCCAAAGCCAGCTGCCGCTGCCCGCTGAAATTGCTCCTCTTTTTCCCACATTACAGCATCTCCCATTTGCTGCAATGAGCCAGTCTGGTTCCCCGCGGCAGAGAGCGGCGCATTAGGTCCTGTCCAGGCTGGCACAGCCTGGAAGAGCGTAAAAACCAGTGTGTGTGCAAAGATGAAGGCTCTGTAATGGACTCAGAACTCGGCTAATTATTTTTGGATAGTCCCATTATGGGGGAAATCAAAACAGAAATTCTGTTCTTCACCCAGCTCTGAACATGAATTAAACAGATAAGAAAATCCTAACAGGGCAATAACGTCAATGCAAAGCTATTAATCGTGAGCAGCACTTTCTCACAGCTAAGTGTCACTGGTTATTACTCGTATTTCATTTTTCATCATCAAATTGAGAACCCCCGGTCCAGGAATTAAACTGTCAGGATATAAGTTGTCTTTTCTCACGCCTGGTTGTGTTTTATTGCTTAATTATCTAGCTCTTGCCGAGCTGCTTCCTGAAAGCAATTCAGTACCGCACCGCTTCTTGTGTCACTTTGGTGGCATTTCCACAGGTGTGCACCCACTTCTTCCTGCTAGTACCTGCAGCCCCATGGGCTTAAGTTGCCCACAGAGCTCTCTCTTAGCCCAAAACTAGGAGGCCATCACAGGTGAGGGCTTGCAAGGTGCTAGCAACCCTTAAATGACCCAAGGTGAGGTTTCCAAGGGGCCAGCAACCCTTAAATGACCCAAGGTCAGGTTTGCAAGGGGTCAGCGACCCTTAAATGACCCAAGGTGAGGTATGACCACACCTTGGGATGATGGAAGGCAGGGCTGGGTGCTCACCTCGCTCACGCTCACGTTGTAGCCGAAGGGGCTGTCGACGATGGGAGGGTTGTCATTGACGTCAAGGATGTTCACTCGCAGAGTGTGCTCCTTCCTCCGGGGAGGCACACCACCATCTGAGGCTTGGATCTGCAGTTGGGGATTGATTTTTTAAAAAACCGCTATTTTTAAGCTCACAGCCCCAAGAAAACAGCCTCGACGCTCAACCCAGTAGAAGCCCAAGGAGGTAAGTGGGATGGTTTGGTGCTTACCCGTAAGGTGTAGTGATCCAGCAGCTCCCGGTCCAGTGGTCGGGCCACAAACACCTCACCATAGGTGTTGTTAGTGGTACGGATCTCAAAAGCTCTGCCAATGTTCCCTGATGTCAGCGAGAAAGTCACCTGGAAACATCACGGGGAAAGAAAAACAGGGCAGGCAATGTGATGCTGTGAGGAAGAAGGAGAGAAAGGAGACCCTACAATAATAAACCCAGCATTGCCTCAGGAAGTCCCTCAGCATTTTAAAAGGGTCCAGTGTGTTGGGGTCCAGGGTGTGCTGGCTTTTTGCAGCCACCCCAAAGCAAACACCCATGGGCCAACCCCAGCCTCAGCCACAGCCCTGCTACGATGCAGCAGGTTTTGGTGTTAAGGGGGATGGAACTTCATTAACGCCCATCTGTGAGGTAAAGAAAATAACAAATGCCAGAGAGCTTCCTGCTCAGCCTGCTAAAGGCTGCGCTACCGTTCCCTGTGGTGGGAGAGGCCACAGCTGGTTTTCAGATTGCTGGGCTCCGTTTGACACGTGTCCTGCAAAGCTCTTTGCCCTGGACAGCCCAAGGACGATGTTTTTCCTCCCCTGCTGCACGCCTCGATGGGGGAGCGCTGGTACCCACTGCACAAACACCCCCAAAACTGCTGGTGTCAATGACCAGAGTTTGCTCTCGCAAGGACGCAGAGGAGGGGAAAGGGTTGGGAAGATGCTGACAGAGGCAATTCTGCCTTGGTGAAACTCTACCACAGCCTTACGGGCACCCCCAAACCTGCTGTGTCAGCCCCCCCTACCTGCCCATTGCTGCCTGCATCGGGGTCGCGGGCCAGGACCACGGCCACTCGCTTGCCAACAGCGCTGTCCTCCGCCACGCTCACGGAGGAGTCAGAGGTGATGTCGAACTGGGGGCTGTTGTCATTCTCATCCAGGACCGTGATGGTGACCTGTGGGCATGGCACAGGGCTCAGGCAGGGCACAGGCAGGAGCTGGCTCTCTGCCCACCCAGTATCAACAGTCATGCTGACACCCCCGGCAAACCCTCGACCCCCTGCACCCCTACCAAGGTGCCAACAGCATGAGTGTTGTCCATCCCACGTGGGAATGGTTGCAGGTATTTGAACCCAGGAGCTGGAATTACATCCCTGTGGGCAGAGGAGGAGGAGCGATGCTTAGAAGCTGGACAGAGAGCGCAAGGGCGCTGCAGGTCTCAAGTGGTGGATTTTTCTATGGAGCATCCTCTGTTTTTTTACCCCCGCAACAGCAGGGCACAGAGCACCTCACGCTGCTGCAGGGTGACCCTTCTCAGCTTTTCACAAGCAGCAAATTCATTCATGCTCACACTGCCAGAGGTTGGGCAGAGTTTGCTTTAAAGCTAAACAGGCGCAAAAAAGCTGTAACTACGCCAGGACAAGCTGGGCATGGAGAACACCCGAGCTCCCTCCTGGGAAAAGGCACATGGGTGAGTGAGAGACGGGGCAGGAGATGCTCAGAGGGGCATTACACTGCAGGTGACCGGGGACCGGGCTACCTTGGCCACAATTAGCCAGAGGAAATGCTCTCATCGCGTTTGTAATCAAAGAGCTGCAATGTGACACAGAAATGAGAGAGGAAGAGCCCTTCTGTTCCCGGGGCTCTATTTATGGGTGCCCCGAGTCCCCAGGTGTGGCCAGGCTGAATGTGACAACATCCCGGAGGAAGCTGGGGAGTGAGCTGTGCACTTCAGGGTGGTTCAGTTATTGTTGCTGCTGGATTAAAAACAGAGAGCCAGGAGCTGGGAGAGCCCATTCAGCCGCAGCGATGGATCCGGCAGCTGCCGTCCCGAGTGCCAGAGCAGGGCGTTGGGATTTCTGCGCGCCATGGGTGCTGCACCATGTCCCAGGGGGCGTCACAGGGGCTGCTGCTAGGGGGATGGGGCTGGAGACCTCTGCTCCTGGCCTCCCCTGCAGCTCAGTGATGAATCCTGACCCCCAGGACGATGCCAGCATGATGGATGCGTTTACCTTCTGTTGGAGGAAAACAGGGAGAAACAGAAAACAAAGAACCAAGAGTTAGTGGGGGATGAGGAGGTGCGGGCACACGGGAGGAGCAGTGGGCTAGCAGCAGTGTCAGGGGCTGTGGGTCCCCCCTGGTGATTCGGAGGTTCCTCTCTTGGTGCATTCCTTTGTTTTTTCTAGATAAGCTTGGCGGATTAGCCCCTCGCCCTGGGAGCGGCTCAGACAGGAGCACGGCAGTGTGTGGAGGGCACAGCCACCGGCACCTGTGGGTGGGGGCAGGCAGCACTCGCACCTCACTGCCGCTGCCATCCAGCATCCTTTTTAGAGGCCACAGAGCACTGCTTCAAACCCTCACCAGGACCCTGCTCCTCCAGCTGGCCAAAACCAGCAGAATTTGGGTAGTGCCGGCTAGGCTGCCCCTGCCCACAGCACGGGAACCAGGCTCGCTCTGCACCTGCCATGCCTCCTGCCCCAGCAGAGAAATGCAAATCACCCCCTGTTCGGCCGCCTTTGAAACTGCCAAATATAACCCTCTTAAACCCAAACCACCATGAAGTATTTCACGGCCTCCAGATTTACCTCCCTCAAAACTGTTTTTAGCTTGGTAAGTGACCTGCAAATTCTATGGTTGGGGGTGGGTTTTTTTTTCTGTTGTTACGAGAAATCCCACCCTATGACACATAGAAGCTAAAACACACCAAGCTGTGCTGATGCAAATGCAGGGTTTCCCCCAAATCAGGGTTTCCAAACCTCGGTGGCTGCGCAGAGAAGACAACTAGGACATGCTGTCCCATGACAGGGGAAGAGGGAGGTGACCTGAGATCAGCTCTGAAGTGGGAGGTGGGTAGAAGCTACTCACCACCGTGGAGTCAATCTTCGGTCCTCCATCATCGGCCACCACCGTCAAGGTGTAGAAATCCCCTTTCTCTCGATCCACCTGGCCTTTGACTGTGATCACACCCTGCCAAGGTCGAACAACAGCCATGTTGACCACCAACACTTGGGTGGACAAGCAAGCCAGGAGGGACCACGCCGTGGCTACTTACAGTGATCCCATTGATTTTGAAGAGAGAGAGTGCCTGGGCATTGGTGTTGGGGTCAAACTTGTAGGTGATCTGGTTGAGGTTGTCGATGGAGCGGGCCTGGACCCGGAGCACCTCAGAGCCCAGGGGGATGTTCTCCACGATCACAGCCTCATAGCTGCTGTTGGAGAACTGCACGGCCTCATCCAGCTCGTTCAGCAGGCTGACGTACACGCTGCAGAAGCCCTGGTTGTTGGGGGGTGCTTGGTCCGTGGCAGAGATGTTCATCAGGTAGCTGGTTTTGGTCTCATAGTCCAGGTACTCAATCGTCGTGATGAGGCCCGTGCTCTCATCAATCTCAAACTTCCCTTCGGCACCCGACAGGATTTTGTAGTTCACCAGACCGCCATTCCCTGGGGCAGCAGCAGGAACCACGGTGCTGGTTGGACCAAGCACCGCGAAGAGGCAGGCACCACCGATGCCGACCCCGACCCCGAAGCAGAGCCCACCTCACATGGGGATTTCAGCCCAGACAAGCCAGGATCTGTGCAGTGGCTGATTTCACCACTTCCCCCGCAAGCTGGGTGTTTCTCACCCCCGGCTTCCTACCTGTGTCTCGGTCAGTGGCCCGGACCACCGCCACTGAAGTCCCTATCCCTGCCGTCTCCCGCAGCCCCAGGCGGTTGTACTGCCGCTGGGTGAACACCGGCACCTCGTCGTTGACATCTTCCACGTAGATGATCACCTGCGAAACCCCCACAGAAACCACGGGTCAGCCAGGCAGGCTCGTGAGCCCTCTCCAGCTGCTTCCACTTGTGAGGAGAAATATGTCCTTCATGACACTCATCTGCTGCATGTGAGAAACATTATCTCTACTACAAACGCCATGTGATGGAGAGTGAACGCACCCTTTAACATCACAGATTTAAAGAAGCCCCGTGGTCGGAGTGACTCGGTCCTTCCCTGGCCAGAGGAAGGTACAGCCTGGATATTAATTCCTCCTCGCTTTGGGATCCCCTGCTCGAAACCCTGCAGTGGAGACCCCGCAGCATAGAAATGCCGGTGACTTGGTGGGAAATTTTGCTCAAAGTTCAGCGGGTCGAGCTGCTGTATCCCCAGGGAACATCCTTTCTCCTCCTGGTTTTCTGCTTGCCGCTGGTGCTGCGGGCATGTCGCGCTCGGCCGGAGCCCACCCCGCTAGTGGGTCTAAAAATAGATGCAACCAGAGGGCTGGGTTTGTAGGAACCGTGGGAAGCTGGTGTGTGTCTGCTAAAGATGATTGCCTCTGGGTCCTGGCTTATGTCAATAGATGCCTGGCCAGGAGACACCGTTTGCAACAGGCTGAGGCTCAGCTCTTCTGACCCGAGAGCTGAGCCACATCTTACCAGGTGAGCGGGACTCCCTCCGACAACGACTGCCGCGTGGCTTAGCAGCCTTATCGCACCGAAAAGTTACCAAAAAAAAAGACAACAACAACAACAAAACCCCATCAAGCTCTTCTCCACCCACGGGCAGCCTCCGGAGACTTTCCATCAGCATTTCCACACCACATCTCTAACATTCTGCACGCCTGCAAGGGCTGGAAACGACTGCCCTCTGGTGAAGCGTCCCAAATATTTTGTATGAACTCCTTCGCCGCCCAGCCTTGCTGCCCACCCCTCAGTGGCCATGAGGCCCTTACCCGCACGGAGCTCCTCATGGGTCCCTGCTCGGTGTTGTAGGCCTCCACCTCCAGGACATGAGAGGAGTTTTGCTCCCTGTCCAGGTGCCGCACGCCTCGCATCACCAGCCCGGTGCTGGGATTGATGCGGAAGTGGTTGTGCTCGTTACCTGGTGGGGGGCAAAAGTGAGACAGATGCTGCCCATCGCTGCTGCATCAGTCCTGGTGACACACTGAGCCTGCCCCCGGGGACTATCTTGGAAGATTATTGAGCAAAACCCAAGCCCCAACACCTCCAGCTACATCAGGCTCAGCTACATCAGGGCTTGGCCCTGACCAAGCCAGGAGCTATGGTATCTAGGTGTCCATCCATGACAAACTGTTCCCCAGCAATGAACCCTAATGCTGAAGTTCTGCATGCGGCTGAGGGAAATGTTTCTGTGGGCTGCAAAGAACAAGATGGAGTGTGCAACCTCCCAAGGCTGTTCAAGTGGCTCGCTGGAGGCTGGCACAAACCCACCAATGCACAAAGGGGCACCTGGACATCCTGGACTTACCCTTGACAATCCTGTACCACACTCTCCCGTTAATGCCTTCATCCGCATCTGTGGCTTTCACCTTCACAAGAAAAGAAAAGTAGTGAAGGTGGAGGGCAGAGATTTCCAGACCTTGACGAGTCGTCCCACCCTGCCGAGGCTGGACGTTCTGCTCCTCCACCTGAGCCAGTAGGAGCCTACCAACAGCAAAGCAAAGTAATTCACCCTCCCCTTGTCACTGGACAGCAGGGATAGTGGGCTCAGGAGCCCTCTGCTGCCAGGTTAGATGTTGGATGGGCTTGAGGTGGGAGCTGAGCCTGAGGATCATGCCATGAAAGCTGCGGGTCAGTGCACTGCTGGAGGTACCTCCACTGGTCCTGCCCTGCTTGCCTCACTGGAGATAAAATCATAGAATCATAAAATCGTTTAGGTTGGTAAAGACCTTTAAGATCATCAAGTCCAACCGTTAACCAGCACTGGCAGGTCACCGCTAAACCACGTGCCAAGACACCACATCCAGGTCTTTTAAATACCTCCAGGGATGGTGACTCCACCAATTCCCTGGGCAGCCTGTTCCAATGCCTCACAACCCTTTTGGGGAAGAAATTGTTCGTTTTGTGCAATCTAAACCTCCCCTGCTGCAACTTGAGGCCATTTCCTCTCGTCCTATTACTCGGCAGAAGAGACTGAACCCACCTGGCTACCACCTCCTTTCAGGTAGTTGTAGAGAGCGATAAGTTTCCCCTGAGCCTCCTTTTCTTCAGACTAAACAACCCCAGCTCCCTCAGCCACTCCTCATAAGGTTTGTGCTCTAGACCCTTCACCAGCTTCACTACCCTTCTTTGGATACACCTCAGCACCTCAAATGTCCTTCTTGGAGTGAGAAGCCCAAAACAGGATGCAGTGCTCAAGGTGTGGCCTCATCAGTGCCAAGCACAGGGGGACAATCACTTCCCCCCTCCTGCTGGCCACGCTATTGCTGAGACAAAAGATGCTGCTGGGGACAGAGCCCCCCTGCCCACAGAGCTGGCTTGAGCTGGACAGGGATTGCTGCTCCCACGCCTGGTGGGCATGCAGCCCATGGCATCAGGACAAGTCACCCAAGCAGCAGCCTATAAAAATTACTGAAAGAAACATAAGTACAACCAGCCTAGATCATGCTGGTGGTCCAGACACGGGTCTGAGTCCTCGCAGGACCCCGAGCAGCGGGTGGGAGCACCCCTTAGCTGTAATGCACTGCACAGTCCAGGCACGTATTGAATAAGCTCTTCGCCCCGGGAAACCCAAGACACGGGTCCCCTCTGGTGTTGCTGAACAACACTGCAGTGCTTTCCCCGCAAAACCCCGCGGCCAGCAGCCAGCCAGCCCTGTCAGCTGGGAAGCGGGACCTGGTGAGAGCCAGGGCTTCTTCCCCGGCTGGCATCGAGCTGCTGCTTGTCCCCTCTGCAGAAACCACTTCCCACAAAGCATCTAAAGCACAACCGCAGCGGTGGCTGCCTGCGCATCACCGGGGTGAGGACGCGGGGAATGCCTTAGCCTTCATTCCCCACCTGCTTCCCCTGGCAAGGCATCTTCTCCCACATCTTCTTCCTGCAAATGCCACCCAGCAGGCTCCTTTTCACAGGCAGGTGGGCTTTGTGCCCAGCCACCTACAGCCAAGAGGGGTGCTGCAAAGGCTGCACGTGCAGTGGGAACAGCAAGGCCATTTATAGGGGCTCAGCTTTAAAGCCCAGGGCTGGCGTTCACCCGCAGCCCCACACAACACTTGCAGGAGTCAGAGACGCTTTTCTGAAATGCGGTTTTGAGATGCCTCGAACCGCTCTAGTTCCCTTCCACCAAACCAGCCCGCATCAGCAGAAGCCTTAGAAAACGCTGACCCCTGCACTTGCAGGCTAGCTGGGTTTCCCACCGCTGTGCCATGAACCCTCTTTTCCTCTGCCCCAGACCATGTCACGTCTTGCTTATGACTGGACGTAACCCTGTGCCTTGCTCCACGTTTCACCATGGACCCAGCACGTCCTTTCGCTGTGGAGAGCTCTCCCTCCACACCAGCCCTCTCCCCCTCGGGGCTCCCCAAGGCTATTTCTGGGCAGGAGCTGGGCTGTCTCCTCTTCCATGCGATGGATGAATCCTGCACCAGCAGGCGAGTGATGCCCAGGCAGACCAGCTGCCTTGGCATGGCACTGGCTCCCTCCCGGGGAAAGCCAAGACACCTTGCCAGGGCAGCAGCAGCGGGAGGGAAACCTAAGGGACAGGAGACAAATCGCTGCAGATTTTTGTGCCATTCCCTGCCCTGCTGTGCCCATGACAATGCATTTCAAGGGGAGCAAATGGGAAGGTTTTCAATATGATGAGGAAACTGCACCCTGCCAACTCCCCCGTTAGCCACCCTTTTCCCAGCTCAACCCCAAGCATTTAGTTTGCATTACACAAACGAGTGTTCCTGCCAGCCTGCAGCCGGGGAAAAGCTCCGCTGGCTGCTGCTGCTTTGATCCACTGAGGTCCCACAAGAGACACGGTACTTTGACAGACGGTCCCAAAATTGGGAAAACAATTGCACTTGAGCACGAGTGGAGGGAGAAAAGCTCTTTCTGCTGCAGGTTCGAGGCACTTTGTGCAGCTGAGCGCTGGGTGCCTCCGGTCTGCTTTATCCCTCTGCTAGAGAGAGCGGACTGCAGGCAGAGCCAGCCTTCTGCAGGCCAGCTTTCAAACACCCTCATCTACTGGAAACGGGTCAGAAAAGGAGGAGAAAGGAACGGGGGGAATAAAAGAATGGGAAAAAAGCAGGCGGCTTGGCGCAGAGTTGCTGGGAAAAGGGGGAGCAGGCGTGCGGAGGGCAGCTCGCCACCCCCTCTCTGGTGCAGGGGGCTCAGCCCACGACTGTACCATTCAACCTTCCCGTAGGGGCAAAGCCTGGGGAAACACGTTCCGGGGGGCCCGACCCCTCGCCTCGATGGGGAACAGCCGCACTGGCAAAGCCAGGGGAGGGGCTCGGGGGCCCCCTTGGCTTTGCCCACCCGGGCTGTCCCCAGCCTGGCTGCCATCTCTCTCCCACTCTCCCTTGCCCTCCAAAAGGGAGGAGGGGGCTGGCAGCCGGTAGAGTGCGGTGGGAGAGGCGGCAAGGCAGGCGTGCAGCAGGCAAAGCTCGGGCTCGGCCGGCCAGTGAGAGGTAGGGAGCCCAAACCCCAAAGGCAAACCCACCGCCGGCCACTCAGACTAACCCTGAGGGGCAAGCGAGGGACGTGCCACCATCCTCGGCTGCAGGGCTGCTGCCCCCGGCCCTGCAGCCACCCAGGGAAAGGGCTGCAGATGGGGTGGGGAGGAGAGGTGTGAAGTTTGGGGTGGGTTTGAAGCCAGGCATTCCTCCTCCTTTCTCCGTCGCGTTGCTTTCTGTATCCCGGTGATGGGAGAGGGGGACAGTCCTGCGGATGCAGCACTGCCGCTTAACGGCGAGGGTGATGGGGTACAGCAACACTTACAGCCCTTGGCTTTCGGTACCCAACTATCTGTGTCGGTAAGCTGGCTGTCTGGCACCTCCAGCATTGTCTCCTCCTGCAAGTGGGTGGAAAGACAGTGCATGGGGAAAAGTTGGAGAGCTCCAGAAAAGCGTCGCTAAGCAAGACAAGGAGGGGAAAGAGAGCTGCTTTTCATCTGAGCTGTATTACAGGCACAGAAGTGCCCGAAAACAGCCTGGGGTTTTTTGCGGGAGTTTGAAAAAGGGGAGGGAGAGCATATGGAAAAAGTCCTGCCAAACTAGGCAGCCGGGTTGGGCTGGGCCAGGCAGGTAGAGCCTGGTGCTGAGCAGAACAACACTCCTCGCTGCTCACGCACGAGAGTCATTTCTTCTTCCTTTCCACCTTCCACAGGAGGAAGTTTTTATTTTTGTCATTTCTCTTCTTCCCCTCTGCTCCTCAGCTGCCTTGTGCCCAGTGCTGGGTCCTGAGCACTCGTGTTAGAGCTGATCAGGCAGGGATGACCCTTCTGGGGGGGTTTGCCCCACCTGGGTTAATAACGTGGGGCTTGGGTGAGAGAACAATGCTGGGAAGGGACGATGCTACAAACAGGGATGCAGGCAGCAGCTTGGGCGGTGGGTACAAAATACTGTGGGTGACTGGTCCATCGTCATGTTTCAGGAAAGGCACTGAGCTCACAGCCCGTGGGAGGAAAGCCCTCATCCCCATGCGCGCTGTGGGCACGGGGAGTGCTGCTCTTATCACACCCTGACCTTTCCGCTGACAGGACCTCAATTTTGGTGGCTTTTTGCTGAAATTCTGCTGAAACCCCCGTAGCTCTGTCTCAGGCAGGAGGTGAAGGGGAAATCCCCTTTGTTCACGTTACTACATTGAAAACTTACTGGCCCTAAAAACCAGTCACTGCTCATGTGTACCCTGCAAAGATTTCCCAGATTTTTAGCATCCCTTCTCCTGTAAGGACTTAGAGATCAGGTGAGGGGCAGCCCAGACCCTCCCTCAGCCAGCAGCTCTGCCATCTCAGCTGGGTGTGAGCAGAAGATGGATGGAAAGCAAAAGAAGAGGGTATGGCTGGAAATGCCTGGGAAAACATCAGTGTGATCCCTCCTGACTAGTTTCTAAGGGATACCGTCAGCTGGATTTAAAAGAAAGACCTTACAGCCAGCATCAATGGAGCAAAAAACAACTTGAAGAAATTGCCCATGCCTCCGGGCTCGCTCTTAAGGAACAATGTAAGGTTACCAAGCCAAACCACGTGTGGTCAGTAAATGCCAGCATGAAGGTAGCTGTGGTAACCTCGATGCCGGCTGCCTTCGGTGTGTGTGGTAACGGCAGCCCTGCCTGCTGGTTTTCATGCCCGGGCAGCGCCCAGGAGCAGCCTGCCCATGGAGCAGGGGGGTCCCTAGGATGGCTGCGGCTGCCAGCGGCTGCTCTGCTTCCAAAGCTGGAGGGGAAGGGGCTGAGCCAGGGAAGGAGAGGCTGCACGGCAAAGAAATGCTTTTGGGGTGAAGAGAAGTGGAAACATCACTCTGGAGGAGGGGACAGGAGCACTGGCCCCCCGAGCCTGCTTGCAATACGCACAGGGATCCACCCGAGCAAAGGTGTTGTCAGACACTGACCCATTTAACTTTACATTTCCCATTTTCTGAGCGCAAACCTGGCCCTGATCCATGGAAGGAGCCACATCTCTCCAGATCATCTGAGCTCTGGCTAGCCTGATACAGTCCTTGCCCTGAGGTCACGAGCATCACAGCTTTAGATGCTCAAGCCCAGGCAATGCGAAATATTCCAGGAATAAATTGCATCTCCCAAGTGCCTCAAACCTGGCATCCAACTCTAGCAGAAACCTCTGCCCTTATTCCCTCTGTGCCCCAGCTCACTGCCTGCAAGAGGAGGAGCACAGATCCTGTGTGAGCAATCTGTTCCCTCCGGCACCAGGCAGGGTCCCAGCAAACCAGAGCTGCTGGGAGATCACCTACCTAAGGCTGTGCCTGCATGCAGAGGGTGCAGCTGGGGCACAGACAGCCCGAGTTCAAGGACTCCTGAGCCTTTGAGCACTCGGCCTTGTAGCTCTCACAGTGTTTGCTTAAGGTTGTTTCCTCCTGCATAATTTGGACGGTGAGCAACGTTTGTCTCTTCTGACGCAGCATCTCACTTTCCGCTGGCCTTGTCTCCACCGGCGCGTCTCATAGTTTCCAATTAGTGATTAAAGACATGTTGCTGATGTCTCCTTTCCTCTTTTTTGAGTGCTTTACTGGTAAATGGCTGCTGCCTACACAAACCTGCGTAGCTCTGGGATGGTGGCTGCAAGACCAGTCCCAGAGCCCCTGACCGTCCCTGCAGCCCTGCCCTTCTCCTCCTAAGGTCTTAATTTTAAATTGGCTCAACCCAAACCTGTGCTTGCCAGGAGACTGCCTGGCCACAGAGCAGTCCAACAGCCCTCCGCCACTCTTCTAACTCCCACATCACTTAAGAAAGTCAGTGTAAGAAAGCTTTACCTCCAGCATACAGGCTAGAGCACCAAGGGCCAAGCCGAGCTGTCACACCGTGGAGGGTGGGCACAGCAATATTTCCCCAGCTCCCATCTCTGAGCTGGGGAGATGCCGGCCTCTGGCACAGCCCATCCGGGAACAGGAATGGGTGCAGGAGGGAGCATGGGAACAAACCGATGGGTGCAAACTGCGCTGGGGATGCGAGTTGGGGGGGATCTGACCCAGTGGGGAAAGGAGAGGACAGTAGCCATCAAGTGTTTGGTAGGAGCTCTTCCAGATGAGGCTTTGGGAAGATGTTTTGCATCACTGTTTGCAGAGCTGGCTGAGAAACCTGCAACGTGCCTGAACCTGAAACCAGGTCAGCAAAACACCTAACCCAAGAGGCTTTTCTGCACAAGCAGGGTGAGGGCGTTACGCTTCACCCCTGCAAAAAAAGAACAGGCAATGCAGCTCGATGGGGACTTATCTGGGGGGAGGTTCAACTGACTATCCATTTTGTTTGAGGGAGAAGGAATAATCAAAAAACCCCAAGCGACAGTCAATTCAGCAACCCCACATTTCTGGGGAACAGAGAAAACCAAACCACAGCAGCGTGGGGGCAGGATTTTGGACCTTCTCTAGTGTATGGTTATATATCGCTCCCAGAAAAGCTTCATGCAATGTGTGTGTGTGTTCCCTGCATCCCTTGTCATCACTGGGGCTGTGGTACCACGTGTATGGGGTACTACCTGTGCTAGATTTCCTTGCCAGACGGTTTTGCACTTCAGTTCAGGGCAGTACTTTGTAGATAGAAACCCTACCTCTGTGCTTCGCCTGCTGGCAAAGCAGACAGACTCCTGTCCCCCCGTGTCACAGAAAACATGGCTGGGAGGACCTTGGACATGACAGCAAGCCAAAAATCCATCAGGTTGGACAGAAGGTGGCTGTCTGTCCAGCTTCTAGGTGGTAATTATCCATGTTGCTTCTGTGTCACTTTGTGCACTGCAGGGAAGATGAGCACAGAGGACGCTGGCAATAGGACGTCTCCTGCCCCACATCTCCTGGGGCTTCTTGTTTCGACCACCAAGCTCATCCCACCTAGTCCCACATCCCCTGAGATGACAGACTTCCTGCCTGCCATCATCGCGCTTGTCTGCATCTTCCTCATCCTGGCAACATTCCTCATCTTTTTCACCCTCTGCAAGCCAGTGGCGCTGGACCAGTCACGCTTTGGGCCCCACGAGTGCATGCCCCATCACCTGACAGATGCCAGCGAGCCCCAGCTAAGATTCTGGAAGCGACTGGGTTCCCTGCGCCGTTCCATCAGCACCTTCAGAAGGAGTTGGCCGGTGTCCCAGAGCCAGCTTGCCTGCCCTAGGAGCTGCCATGCTAGCCAGGACTGGGATGTCATGGAGTCCACCAAAATGTGATCCTGCTCCGGGGGAACTAACGCACCCTGCACTGCTACTCTTTCCCAAGCTCTTGGTTCAAGCTCAGTTTCCCCCTCAAGCAGCCCCTGGTACCCTGGGCATCCCGGCAGAGCCCCTCTAAGCAGCTCATTTCCAGACAGTCGCTCTGCAAGGTGACAGGAGATTTTGCTATTTCAGGTTCCTAAATGCTTTCCAGGTTACTGTTTCCTGTCAGGAAAGGTGGAGGCATCCGAACTACACCCACATGCAGCTATCATCAGGCAGTCCAAAAAATATTGCTGCTTAATTTCTTTTGGAAAACATTGTGCAAGTTGCGAGGCACCTGAACAAACAGCCTGGGCGAGAGCAGAGTGACCTGGCTGCCTAACAAATACAGCCTTGAAGGGAAGCATCCTGGGGCAAATACGCTCCACATAAAGAAATCCTCAGCTGAGACTGTGCCCCAAGATGTGCTCCTGAGCAGGTGGAGGAAGGCTCACGCCCCCCGTGTGCTGCACTGTTCCTGCCTACCCCCTCCTCACGCAACGAACAAGCCGTGGGTTGCTTGTGCTTGGAAGGATGCATGTTACAGTTGTCTGCTGGAAACCTGCTTCAATAAAAGAGCAGTGGGAGCAGGTAAACGTGCCTGTAAATTCATTAAAGAGGTTTGTCAAGGCTCGCAGCCAATGCCAGCTTGGAAAGGCACGGCACAAAGCTGAGTCGCTGGTTTCTGCTGGGAAAGGGTACAACAGCCAGCAGGTAATCTGACGTGCTTAAAAGAATCAGTAGGAAAAAGGAAAAGTGGTTTAATTCTTCCAGGTCTGCAGCTCACACTATGTTCCGCCACCGAGTTCACCCCTTTGGGTGAAGACTCAGTGGCTAGTGAGGACCCGTCGTGAGCACCACCCCCCATCTCTCTGGGTTTCATGTGTGTCTGACCCTCGAGGGGTGCAGGGCTGGGTCAGGACCTCCCTGGGCTGCCTGGGACATTGCTGCTCTGCTCTGGCCCCTGGCTGCCTGGCTTTCAGAGAAGAGGACAGGGAAACCTCCAAAAGCCCTCTTGTTGCCATAGGGGTGTGGGGATGGATTTGAAGGGGAGACTTTCAGTACACATGGTTCAATTCTAAAGGTATAAATTAAACTAAACCCAGGTGATTGCCCATTTCCAGTTCCCTCTGATTTTGTTCTGTGGAAAACAAACTTTCCCCAAATACCCCCTCTCCTTTGCCACAGACTGCCAAGGGTGTCCTCCTCGGATGCCTGACTCCAGAAACAGGCGCTGTGCTACAGGCATCACGTACACCGTGCCGTGGCACAACAGGTGATGAGGAGCCGCAGGAGCTCATGCTTGGGGACCGGCTGCCCCAAGCACTACCCACGGCTCCCAGCAAACCTTTGTTGCTAGAGGCGAAAGGCTCCTTTCTTCTCTTCCCGTGACTCACCCTGCCTGCGAGAGCCGGGGACAAAGCCGCCCCTTTCCCCATGCCAGGAGAGGTATTCAAGGCAAGAGGAACCTTCCCAAGGCGCTCTGCAAAGAGCCTTTGGTGCCCGCTCCAGAAGAGCCCTGGGTTTGAAGGGATGCTGGAAGCCCTCGGAGGCTGAGTGAATGCCCACATTCATTCAGCGCTCACTGAGCCATTCAGTTCTGCCCACCGCTCCCTCAAAGAGGAACAATAATGAAAGCAAAGCCCAAACACTTCTCTCCCTCCGTTTGCCCCCCTCCTCAGAGCACCTCTTTGCATGCGCTCTTCTCCCTCCCCTTGAGATCTCTGCTCTCGGCCCCTTTGCTGCTGGGAGGAGGGAGAAAGTGGAGACGCAGCCAGGCAAAGGGGCCTCGCCAACACAGGGCTTGGATTTGCTTCTCCTACCTCCTGCAGAAGTGGGATTAATTTCTTATTTTACCCTTGTGCTTTGCTATCTTCTCCCTGGTGCTCACAGCCTGGGTTAGCAAAGGAGCAGGGGAGCGCACAAGCAAAAAGTCGTCTTGTGCTGGCCCGGGGCAATAGACTGATGATGGGGAGAGAAAATCTCCACCCTGGGCTTCCTGCAGCTCACAGCCGTGGTGCCAGGGCACGGAGAGCGGGCAACCCTTTGCCCACCCAAGGGCTCCGGTGGAAGAGAGCCACGTGCCTGCACTACGCTGCTGGCGGCCGGGATATCTTCAGGGACGCTGACTTCATAGCTGCTCTGAAGGAAGATGGGTCGGTTGTCATTGACATCCAGGACGGTCACGAACACTGTGGCAGTCCCAGTGCGCCGGTTCCCCGTGGGGCCGTTGTCTGTATGGAAGAGAAAGGCAAGCGGGGGGTGGTCACCTCCACCTTCTCCTTGCACAGGTGGTGCTCAGCCTTTGGCTGCTGAAACAGGACCGAAGTTTCTAAACTAAAATCCTCCATCTTTTCTGCAGCTTCTAAATCCCACACTGAAGCACAAGGCTTTTTTTCTGCCTATCTTGAAAGAAAAAAGGAAAAGCCAAACTGCCTCCAAGCTCTGCCATGGAGCCACTGCCCAGTGAGGCTGGAAAAGTAACTGGTTGCTAAAGAGGTTTGCAACTCCATAGACTAAGAGGGTGAGGTATGCTGGAAGGGATTGCTGGAGGTTGGGGAGGTGAAGATGGGCAGGTGTCTAATAAGTCTTCTGTAGACCCCGCTCAGCTCACAGTCAAAGAGCACCAGGACCGGTTGATGTTCAGTAGATAAGGACATGGCAGCACGGCTCTTGGGTTTACCACAAAGGATGAGGCAATGGGGAGCATTGATTGGGTTTGATTTTTTCAACATGCCTGATGCAAGTGAGCACTAAACCCACCCCGCTGGGATCTGGTGACCAGGAAAACACAGGCAGCCTGATACCCATCGGAGGGGCAGAACGGACCCTTTACCACTTGGGATCCAGTCCTGCGTGCCCAGCCGGTAGAGCATCCCTGCTGCCGATCCCGTGGCACCTGCAATACTGTGCCCTCGAGATTTCTGACCAGGCCACTAATTCCTCTTTTCAAAAGGGATGTCCAAGTCTTCCGTAAGCAGGCATGTCATTATAAAACTCTGGGGATGACGGCCAAGAGGCGTTTGGCATAGGGGCCCTCTGCCCATGCCAGGTGGCTCCAGATTAATCAGCAGCCACTGAGCCAGGGGCCAGCTTGGCATTAGGGGAACGATGCTGCGGTGCTGGCACTTCTGGGTGGAGGTCTGCCCTGGACGGCACGGAGCCTCTCGGGAATGAGGGGGGACCCTTGCCTTCCCTGTAAAAGTCACGGTGGAACCGGGATGTATTAACGCACGTGGGTTGTGAAATGCTAACGCCAAACACAGGCTCTGGTTTATAGAGCACCTCAAGGGCTGTTGCCTCTCTGCTGCATTTCCAAGGCAGCTCAGCACGTGCACGGTCACCTCGCGTGGCCACCTGGCAGCTGTCCCATGGGAACGGTGGGAAATCCTTACCAATGGCCTCCAGGATCAGTGTGTATGATGCCACGGTCTCCCTGTCCAGACTCACGACTGTCCTGACCACTCCATCCCTGAAGCCGACGCTGAATTTGCCATCCTGGTTCCCACCTGCAGCAAGGGACAAGGACCTGGTCACCCGTTGTCTGGATGCAGGGAGCAGCGCCCACAAGCTTGTACCTCGTCCCAGGCAAAGCTGCTCTGCAGCAAAAGCAGGCAGAGCGCCTTCTCTCCACCACACCGAGCGCCGCGCCTGCCTCACAGCGCAGGCACGGAGCGACGGTAACAGGAAAAGCTGAATCTTATGAACGCCGGCTCATTTCCGGAGCGCTTTGGAAGCAAACGGAGCTCACTCTGCATGTGGCCCGTGGTACCTCTGGGACAAACACACACCTTTTCTCGTGCGGGGGAGGCCGGAGGGGCCGTGAGATGAAAGCAAGGCTGCTGTTGTGAGAAAAAATACTCCATTGATGCTTCTATTTCTGCCCTCTTCCTGAGGGCTAAATGCTGCATGTGCAGTTTGCAAGTCAAAGGGTGTCCAGGGGGTTCCCTGGTCTCCTGCTCCAGATGCTGCAGCTGCTGTGTGAGCCAGGCACTACTGCTGCCCGCCTACCTGCCTACCCAAACCCACCTGCACGCCGGGCTACGAGACATCCTAAACCCCCAGAGAAGATTCCAGCCCCAAATCTGTGCTACACGAAAGCCACCCCAGCGGTGTAAATCCCATCCTCATGCTTCTCCTGGCTGCATTGCAGCGGTGGGAGAGGGCAGGGGATGCTGTGGGGCAAGGGTTCACCCTGGGTGGGACAAGGAGTAGCGACGAAGCGGTCAGCGAGGCAGGAAGCCAAGCGGGGCTCTTCGGTAGAGGGCGATACTGCACAAGGTTTGGAAGGCAGCGCTGCTGTGCAGAACCATGGTCCGGGGCAGCCTGCTCCTTTCCACATCAAAGCTCCCCTCTGCAGCGTTTTGCAAGGGGTTCCTACCTGTGATGAAGTAGCTGAGCTCAGCGTTCAGCCCAACATCAGCATCCGTGCAGTTGAGCCGGACCACTTTGAAATCCCGGGCCACGTTTTCAGGCAGCGACACGTTGTAGACGGCTGGGAAGAACGTGGGGTTCTCGTCGTTCACGTCCAGAACTGAAAGGAGAAGTGATGCTGAGTACCCTCCCAGAGCTGCCCCTCCTGTAGATGCCGGGCCGATGTTCACCAGGCTCCCAAAACCACCTGCCTGCTGCTCTGAGCATCCCAGGGAATGCTCTGCTTGCTGCTCCTTGCTGCCTGTGTGGTGGGGGAGCCTGCAGACCGGCTGTAAGGACCAAGCCCCATGGCTGCAGGCTGTATTTGGTTGCCTCTGATGCAGCCAGACCACCCCACTCATGTCCAAAAACCCCTACACATCTGTAATTAAAGTTACTGTTTGCGTTATTCATTTCCGTCCCCGTTCAGAGAAAAATCTGCGGCTTAAACTTAAGCTTAGGATTTCCTGGTGTATGACAGAGGGCTCTGGAGTTACAGGACCAGAAACTTCTTTCCTCCAAACCCAGGTCTGAGGAGAATCCAGGGTCATTTTATTCCCAGATGATGCTTATCCTAAGCACTAGGCTTGTGTGAAGCCAGTCAATAGAAATACATTGAATTAAAGAAAGACCACATAATAAGGGTCTCAATGCGTCTCCCATACAAACCATATCTCCCTCCCGGTGTGTCCTTGTCACCCATCTTTTTGGGACTGCAGGGGGCTCTGTGGCTGGGGAGGGCTTGGAAAGGGTCTTGATGCACGCACCTTTGACAGTCAGGGTGCTGGTGGAGCTCTTGGAGGGCGCTCCAGCATCACTGGCCACCACCCGCAGGTAGTACTCGGCAATCCTCTCCCTGTCCAGCACGGCGGTGGAGGTGACAAGCCCACTGGTGCTGTTGATGACGAAATCCATGCGGGGCATCCCCACCTGCATGCGGTATGTCACCTGCCCGTTTGGACCTTCGTCCAGGTCAATGGCCACTACCTGGTGGGGAGAGGGGAAGGAAGGGGTGAGCACAGGGGAGCCTGATCATCTCCTGATGAGGAAAATCACAGTACATAAACCCTGAGTGTTTCTTTCCTCCTAGGGATGCTGAACCAAAACAGAGACCTTAGAGCATCTCCCCTGCCAGGAGTGACCACATGGGGTGGGATGCCACGATCCTTTCTGCATCCCCTTAGTTGCACTGCTAGAGGATGGAGAGGATGGAGAGGATGGAGAGGATGGAGAGGATGGAGAGGATGGAGAGGATGCATTGCTAGCCTGCTTTGCAGAAATGATGGCAGCGCCAGCAGGAGCTCCCAGTGTGGGGCATGACGGCAATGGGACACGCTCACCTGGAAGACAGAGGAGCCTGTGGGAAGGCCCTCGGCGATCTCAGCGGCAAAGGGCAGGTTTTGGAAAGTGGGGTCGTTGTCATTCAGGTCCAGCAGGTTGACGAACACCGTGGCACTGCTGGTAGCTCGCAGAGGTGGCCTCCCGCCTGTGGAGCCAGGAACAGAGTCTCAAGGTTAATGCCTCCAGCCATTTCCAACCCTTTCCTCCAAACGAAGCCCTCACTCCCTATGCAGACAGTAGTGCAGGGTGGGGCTGCCCCTCGAGGCATCGACGTGTCCATGTTACCCCTTGTGCTGCAGCCTGGCAGCAGAAAACTCCCCCTGGCAGCGGGCGTGCAAGGCAGACCGATGGTTACCCGCACACGCAGCTGAAGAGCAAAAGCAACACCAGTCTGTGCTTATCTCGGTCTTCCTGGCGGGACGGATGGGGTGATGGCTTTAGCACAGGGCAGAGGTGATGTAAAGATAGAAAGGGGCAGGGGTAAGGTTGTATGGAATCATTTAGGTTGGAAAAGACCCTTAACAACACCTAGTCCAACTGTAAACCAAACACTGCCAAGTCCACCACTAAACCATGATCTCTAAGCGCTACGTCTACACATCCTTCCCTGGGCCTCCAGGCTGGATAATAGAAAATTATCTTCATATCTCTCTCTTTTTCCTAAAGAAGTTTCCCTAAGACACTATTTCCAGAGTAAAATGCATTTCACCTCTTGGTCAGCTCTTTTACCCACCCCTGCTCAACTGACTTTCCCCAGACACTGATGGAGCCAGGCTGAGAAGAGGGGTGGTTTCTGCCTCCCAGGCTCATTGTCAGGGCGGCTACAGAAATGACTGCGCTCGTATTTTGAAGGTTTCTGGTTTGTTTTAGCAGCAGGTTTTAAAACCACTCTCATTTTTTAACCTCAAAAACAACTTTGCAACTTATGCTCAAAACAGGAAAAAAAAAAAGACTTCGTCACCAACTAAAAATCATCTGAGAAAACTTCAACTCAACACGTGAAACCCATCACGGGGCGGGGTTGGAGCAGGGGGTGAGGGGGGCGATACTCGCACGACCTGAGCCCCAGCGATTTCTAGCTACAGTAGAGCAAGACAAACCACCATGGCAAAGAGGAGCGGGACGGAAGCGGGGCTTACAGTCGGTGACCGACACCACGATCCGCCGCATGAGCTGGGCTTCCTGGGCGTTGGGGTTCTCGCGGTCCAGGAGGACGCTGGTGGTGCGGATCTTGCCCGTGGTGCTGTTGAGGTTGTAGAACTTGTTGGGGGGTCGGATGCTGTACACCACCGTGCCGTTCTCCCCCAGGTCTGGGTCAATGGCTACCACCTGCCATGGAGAAGTAGCAAAAATTAAAGCGGTGTTGGGAGTTAACTCCCACGGTGCGTCCCCATCTAGATTCACCAGTGTCTAATATCGAGGCTGAGCTCCATGACAGGTTTCCCCATAACAGCATCAGCAAGGAGCTCTCCTTTCTCCACACAGCTGTATATTTTCATGATATCTGCAAGGATTTTGCACCCTCAAGACTCTCACCAAAATTGCCCTGCAAGGTAATGGCATGGCAAGACAGACAGGAGCACGCAGCAATCAAACGGGATTTTCTCCTTTTAAATAAAACCAGACAGAAAACAAGTGCCTGTCAGAAAAACAAAATCAACAGGACAAAGAGGCAGGCGGAGGAACTTGTGCTGCCGCATCAGAAACGCTGGAAATAATTCACTGGAGGAGTTCTCCTCCACGCCAGACAGTTTGTGCTTTACCGTTCTCCCCGTGACATTTTTAATTACAGGGGATATTTACATTAAAAACCCCCCACTTCATTACACTCGTAACTTCTGCAGCTCCCGCTGCTCGTCCTGCAGCTGAATTTACATCGTATCGGTGACACTAATTATTTTCCCAGCAACTAATTGGGATGTCAAAGGCAAGATGACTTCAAGTAGGCACCGAGCAGCGGAGCTGGTGCCACACAGAAGAGAGAAAAGGGTTGTGCTCTGGCTTGGGCTGTGCTGCCAGACCTTTCTTCAACCCCCCCAACTCCTTTTCTTTTGCAGCCTTCCTCCTTATAGGATTTTGTGGATTCTCTTCACTTTTCCCTCTTTTATTTTCCGTTTCGTGCCCGTCATTTTTCTCCCAGTGTGATGGAGTACAAGCCTCCCTCTCTCCTTCTCTTTTATTTCCCCAGAGGGACTTGAAAGGCTCTTAATCAATGTCTTTCAGAGAGGTCCTTGAAGGAGGTGGCAGGCGAGGCTAACAAAAGGAGAATTTGGCCAAAACCCACACAATTTGGGGACGAAAAAAAAATTCCCAGCAGAGAGGAGAAACACTCGGGACAGGCAGCAGCGAGGAGGCTCAGGAGTAACCTTTTAAATGGATTTCCGTGAGATGGTGGTTGACTGGAGGTGACACTGGTTGGGAGGTGACACCAGTTAGGAGATGACACCGGTTAGGAGGTGACTCCCTGCTCCAGCCAAGTGGTTGACAACCTCGCCAGGTGAAAGGAAGAGGCTTTTAGCACAACAGCCGCCTTCCCTCGCACGTACCGTGGTGACATCCGAGTTGGGGGGTGTCATTTCCACCAGGTTTATGAAGTATGGCTCGTCCTTCCACATGGGATAGTTGTCGTTGATGTCCAGCAGCGTGATGTTCACCTGTAAGAGAGCAACCAGGCAACGCTGCATCAGGCAGTACTGGTTTCTGGGGCAGCATGGCTTGTCTCCCTGGATCTACAGCAGCACCAGGTACCCAACGCATGTTCACCCTCCGGAGGGAAAACCCGCAGAAAACCAGCCTCCTGCACCTTCTCAGCCACGGCTCCTTGGCGTATCGCATCTTGGGTTGGCTCACGTGTACGTTTACCTTGCAGTTAAAACAACCGCAGGGGCACAAGGTGTGTTTTCAAGCAGCTGCTTTGCCGGGGTGGGGGGGATGCAAAGCGGTCATGGTGGTGGGGGTGAGGGTGCAGCGGGAGTGTGGCAGGAAAGGAAGGAAAAAACTGAGTGACTCATTTAAAGTGGGGAAAAAAAAAAGGAATAAATGAGAAATTGGGAGAGGGCACAGTAACAGGATGGGAAGTGCAAAGATAAGAGCATGGGAGAGGTTGGTGCCCTAAAGTGTTACCTATCTTCATTTTCAGCATGAGAAACAGCATCTAAGTGACAGCAGCGAGTCTGTGGGATGCATCCTGTTGTCTGTGAGTCTCTCACCTTCCCTCATCACCCGTTTCAATCCATCCTTTAAGTCTCTAAAGGTGCCTGAGGGAAGAGCTGCAGTTCAAGGGGAGAGGAGCAGAGGGGCAGGAGGGAGCCCCTGACACCTGCCACCCCCACACAAGGTGTCTCGGTGGAGGTTCTCTTGAGGTCCTCAGTGCTCCCAAGTAACCAGGCTGAGCTGCTGGTGCCACCCCGTGGTAGAAGAGGCGATTCTGGACACCACAGTCTCCAAGGATGTGTCCCCCTATCCCAGTCCCAGACCAAGTCTTTGGGGTGGTTCCTGGGGAAGGTTGCTGACCCACTGCTACCCTGAGCACCCCAGGTGTTAGTTCATCACCCAGAGACCTTGCAAAGTCCCCGAATGGACACTTATCCCCAGACCAAAAATTATTTTAGGGAACAGCTTTGAGTCCCGGGTGCGTATCCTTGATAACGACAGCAGACAAACTTAACTGGCCACCCACTTCTCACCGAGTTTTAGTATTCTTTAACTTTTTAGGATCCATGATGCATTTTTTTTCCTAATTGCAACCTCTGTGGCAAAAGCCTCGTTTTGTCTGTCAATAAATCTGTAAGGAGAACATCATTTCTTCTGGAGCCCCAAAGGGGAACCTGGCATCTGACAGGCCATACCGTTGCCTGGCCAAGGCCATCATGTGCCTCTGGGAAGCCCCATAGGGAGCTTCTAGTCTGCTGCCGGGATCATACAGCTCCTGATGGCCCTCAGCAGTAGCGACAATTATTTTAGGAGTCTCCTTGGCACAACCACAGGATTTCTCTGCATCACCCTCTGTTGCATGGGGCATCTCACCTGCAACCCAACCGAGCATCTCAGGAGCAAGAGCACCCAAAAGTTATGAAATGTTCATACCAATGTGGTGCCATGAGCAGTGAGAGATGGACTCTTGGCTTTTGACCTCCTGATATTTCCCAAGACTTTCACAAACCTTTTGCAAACATTAGTCTCCCTGATGTCTGCAAAGGGCAAGGCGAAGCAGTAGGTTTCAATCTGCAGTACAATGGCCTGAACGTCCACGAGAACATTCTGAGGAGCCCAGGCATCACAAACCGGTTGGAAACCCTTGATCCAGGCAGCATGTGAATAGTAGTCATCAGGAACAACTAAGTGTGCCTGCAGGCTCTCTAACCAGAGCGTTTTCTCAAGAGAGGTGAACAAAGGGAGCCGTACTGCAGGTGGAATAGGTACCCATTACCGTCTTTGCACAGAAAGCTGGACACGTAAAGCTCTGGAAGGTCAAGTGGCTCCTAGGTGAATGGCTTGCTGGGAACAGGAGCCCAGTTGCAAGGTCTACACAGCAAACAGTCATGCTGCAAGGGCTGTGAGCAGCAGTGGGGACAGCTCAGAGGGCAGACGCCAACCTATGCTCTTCACCCATTCACTCAGCTAAAATGAAACACTGGTAGCATGGGGATCGAAAGCATCAGTGCCTGAGCAGCCCTTCCTGATGCCAGTCCCAGGTGGCCACTGATGACTCAAGGTGATGGAAATGGCTTCTTCACACACTCACCATAGCAATGCCTGTCTTCTGGTGGTGGCCCACACCTCCATCCACTGCCCGGACGATGAGGATATATTCAGATTTGGCCTCCCGGTCCAGCAAAGACGTCGTCGTGATTTCTCCTGCAGCCACAGGAGATGAGAGGGATGTGAGAGAGGTTCTATGGTGAATAGGGGCACTAGTGAAAAAAGGATCCTTCACAAATGGGCCCTTTCTTCTGATTCACTTTCAAAGAGATGGACCCTGGAAGGGTCAGCTTGTCAGCAAGCTCCTGCAAACTTCGTGTTGTGTTTTCCTAGGGGAGACCGTGTAACGACTGCCTGCGATCTCCCATGCTTGTTCCTGTTCGTAATGAACAGAAAAAGATGCCAGCAAGGGAAGACAGGCAGCAGC